>OZ010574.1:89098420-89223420 GCA_963932145.1 Acanthosepion lycidas
TGAAGATAGATTTACTGTGGTCTTCTAGTATTTCACCGGTGTTATATTTCTTTTTATGATTCCGGTAATTAATCGTATAGTCATCTAAGGCTTCCAGGATCTCAATGCTGTTTTGTTTCGTTGCATCTTAGCCAGTGCCAGTCTATTGGCAGATATCATTAATAGTCTTAATATATATATATATATATATATATATATATATATATATATATATATATTTCTCAGAATTAACCTGTAGAAGAAAATAATATGGAGAAAGGAAAACAAAAACAAATAAGAAAACTGTGTAGTTTTAGCCGTCGCTTTCGTCCTATGTGAACTTTTGCAAGTAAAAAACGAAATAAATTTATTGCAAAAGTATCTGTAAACAACAAGCAAAATTAACCGGAATATATAAAATAAATTGATAAAACTGTTCCTCACAAAACATTGGAGAAACATGCAGAAAAAAAAACGCATTTTGATCACAAAAGAGACGTCATAAATAAAAACTTATGCACTAGTCATACATAGAAATAATTTCAACCACAGTTTTGATTTTAAAAATGCTACACTCATAAAAAAAGAAAATAACTCACTCAGAAGGAGAATCCTCGAGAGTGCTGCCATTGAATATTATCCAAATATTAATCTACGCCCAAGCTTTTTCACACTATCACCTTTCCTAACAAAATTATTCCTCTCCCAAGCGAACGTACACAACCGTATCAAGAAATCAAAAGAAAACGGTATAGATAAATATTGAGATAGATAGATCGATAGATAGATATATAGATATGAACAAATTGAAATAGATATGAACAGATTGACATAGATAAATAAACAGGAACAGACTGACACATATACACAGATATGGATAGTCGTGTGATGATATATATATATATATATATATATATATATATATATATATATATATATATATGTATGAAGATAGATATGAAATTTGGTATTTTCGTCTACACACTGTTGTCCAATAGTCAGTTCAGCTTCTAATCAGGCAGGTGCCCTTTTTTTCTTGCCAGATCTCAAATGTTTTTTCCCGTTGATAGTTCCAGAATATTCATTATATTTTCTAGAGCAGTTTCTTCTTTCGGTCGACAGAATTTCTTTACATTGTCGCATCTAAGTCATTTGTCCAGTAGCATGATTTTCCCAAAATCAATCACATACTTTTAAATATGTTTTATTTTGGACCAGCTTTCTGGGATATCTTGTGATTTTATTTTATTTATTTATTTATCTTTTTCATTTTTTTATTCCATAAAATTGGTATTTGCTGTTTTTCTGGGTTCTGTATATTTTCATTTTGATATAATTAGTCTTGATATATTTGTTCTGGGCTGCAATGATAATGTATTTCCGGGTCACTTTACAATGATAATGCATTTCCGTGTCACTTTGAAGTAATAATGCATTTCTGTGTCACTATTAAACGATAATGCATTTTCTTGTATACTTTGCAATGATAATGCATTTCCGTGTCACTTTGAAATGATAATGCATTCCGCCTCACTTTGAAATGATAATGCATTTCCGGGTCACTTGGAAATAATAATGCATTTCCGGGTCACTTTGAAATAATAATGCATTTCCGGGTCACTTTGAAATAATAATGCATTTCCGGGTCACTTTGGAAGTGTCATTTGTGTTACCACGTATTTTAGTTTTCTTAATTTGTGGAGAATTTGAATTTCCAGTCTTGTTGTTGTTGTTCTTCTTCTTGTTGTTCTTGTTCTTGTTCTTGTTCTTCTTCTTCTGCTTATAATAATAATAATAATAATAATAATAATAATAATAATAATTATTATTATTATATTTTTAAATCCTTTTTCTTCCAATGTTTTTATTTTATTATTGTTATAATGGAAGTATCTTTTCATTCAATGTCGTTGTTTCCTTTTAGAAGCGGGAGCAATTTCATTGTTTAAACAAAACCTTTGAGCGGGAACTCAGTGATGGATTGTCTACGGATCCTTTTGTTATTTTACTCACCTTCTTTCCTCCTGCGATTGGAAGGCGCCGATTGGATGAATAAAGACAGAATTTCATTGGCCGGCTCATTCACAGCTGATAGTTCCCGAATAGAGCAAAATGGAGCCTTCTTCGATCAGACGATTGTCTTCTACTTGAAAGCTGCTAATGTTTTCATAACACACGCTCTGAACGCTCCCATGCTAACACAGCTTTTCAGACAAAACACATACACTGATACCTTTAAAATCGTTACCAGACACGTTCGCTTACGCACAAATACACGCACAGAGTTTCCGATACACTGGTATTTATACGTGCAATTGCACACTCTTCTTAAATGCCTACATAAGTTATCCGCACAAAAGCCAGATACTAAATACATAGCAACATATCTACATATAAATATGTATAGATATATGATTTGCTTTTTTACGGTTTATCAACCATTTGAGGATTATTTAAGGCCGAAATGTATTTTAGGTTTTAAGAATAATTCTTTCTTTTTGCAAGTGAATATTGCATTAATAATATTTTGGGGAATAACAATGATTTTTGTCGGTACAAGTTCTACTATTTAATCCATAGCTAGGTGGAGTTCATACCTATCCCAAGAGTAAATGCAACGAACTCGACTGGAATTTGAACTCAGTTCTCAGACTTTTCATTTCGAACCACTATCCATTCATTTACCTTTACTACTGCCGATAAAGCAGAATGCTTTGCTCGGAAATTCTCATCCAACCCCATTGTCGACTCTTCATGGTTAACTTTGTCTGATTTTGCCCTAGAACTGAATTTCTATTGAGTGATATTCACCTCTCTGTCCATGTTATCTTCTCCAAACTGCCCACCCAACAGCGTTTGGGATCTTGACACAGTTGTCCTAAGTAAATATACTACTGAGCTGGCTCCTATTCTTTTCAAGTTCTACAACAAATACCATTCTGTTTCTTGCTTTCCAGTTTGTGGAAAATACGTTTCTATAGTTCCTGCCTTTAAGAACTCTGGTGAACCTTCTGATCCCTTGAAATATTGACCTGTTATTTATTTACCCTCTTTTTGGCAAAGCTTCTCCACATGCTCAAGGACTATGGTGTCTCTAGCCGGATATTTAACTTAATCCACTCGTTCTTAGCAAATCGTGTAATGGAAGTTTTGTTGAACGGACACGCTTCGAGATCCTTAGGCTGGACTTCTTCAGATCTTCATCCGTCAACCCACATCATTTTTTATCTTCATCAATGACCTTCCCGATGTCATCAGTTCCCAATTAGGTATTTACGCTATTTACTCCTATTTAATATTTAAAAGTAATTCCGATATTTCTGACAACGTAAAACTGGCAGCTGCTCTCGAATATGAAATGGTTTGTAAATTTTAAGGCTTCTCCTCGAGGTGATGTAATGTTTAGCAGGCCTTTCTTGCTAGAATTATTAAGACTGAGTAGTGAGTTCGATCCTCACTGGATGTCTCTACTTTCGACCTTCGGCCACATCTAAGCTATGCTTGAAAAATCACTATATAAATTTCCTTTTACCGTTACGTAATCTACTTAATCAAAATGGGATGGCCCGTGTTTGCTCTCTGGTGATCTGTGTTCAAACCCAGTTGTCGGCAGCGACACTTTATTCCAATATGACAGTTCCATTTTTCTCGTCTGAAACCATCTCTAACATTTATAAATCTAGCATTTTTTCATGCATTAAATATTGCTACCTTATCTGGTATGGTACCCATACTATAATATCTTGGGATTCTCGACAAAATCCAAAGAAGCGTCCATAATGTTAACGGTCTTGACCTGACATCTCGACTTCAGTCACTTTCCCACCGCTGTGAGGTGGCTCCTCTCTGTCTTTTCTATAAACATTTTCATGGCTGTTATAGTTTCATGGCTCTAATGAACACTTCTCCTGGGTACCTCGACCACACGAAATTATGCGTACTACTTAATAGGCAACTATGTCTCATCATCATACTGTCCAAATTAGGTAGATTTAACCGTAAGTTCTATTCTAATATTTTATTTTCTCGCACTTCTTACCTGTGGAACTTTTTTCTGGTTACTTCTTTCTTTACCACCTACAATCTTCAAAAACATACATGCAACATTGTTGTATAAGAGTTGCAGACACAGTGGTTTGAAACTAGTGAGTAACATGGCCGAGTCCACTATTAAGTAGATCACGTGATCACAAAGGAAGTGAATAAATAGGAAGTAGCTTGATACTATACGTTCACTGTTCACTCTCCGAATTACTTCGTGGGGGCTGCTAGCGAACTATCTGCTTTCGGGTAGAGAGGAACACAGACAAGGCTGTGCCGATGGGCAGAGCCCTGTCTGGGCTGTTAGACAGCTACCCGATCCCGTTTTTACGGTGTCTACGGGGAATTTTTGACCGAGACCACGGACTCGGATACCATACAATAAACTTCGCCTTGTGCTACATCCCACTGCCTGGGGCGGTAAGTGAATATTTCACTGTTCACTTCTTCTTGTCTATTCCCTATTGCTATACGTTCACTCTCTCTACTCTACTACAATACGGATTACGATTCTCTTCTGATTATCATACTATTTGACGATTACTACTTGAACAAGTATTACTAGTGAGGATATTATTGAAAGGCGTTAATACTAGTAGCAGCGTCTATGATGTCTCGAATATAACGAGAATTTTTGGAAGGGATAACGAGCCTTCGCTTGACATAGCAAAAGTGACAAGCGAAGCCGTCCTCCATCACAAAAGTGGCGACGAGGATTCGCAAGAAATCCCAAAAAAATAAAAATCAATCGCCATCTCCTTCCTAAAATCTGTTCTTTTATTGTCCTTTCTCCTTGTTTAACTATTCCCATTCTTTTTTACTTCAGGTAATTCCTGGCGTCTTAGTACCATGATCGACTTAGTTTTTCTGGGGTATTGGTTCGACCAATATGACATTTACCATTAAACGGAGTTTATTGGCAAAAAAGAATAATTATGTTGAAAAATAAATATTCGTTGGGTGAAGTAAGTGAAGTAATTCTTCCTCATTAGGCTGCCGTCGTATTGATTTATCAATGTAGTCATGACGAGATGAGAAAGGTGATTCATTGAGAATTCTGCAGGTTACTGGGACTTAAGCGTCCTGACACAATATTTAAAACAGTAGTTGATCTATAAAAAAAAAGAATCCCAGAGGGTTTACAATTTCAAACGTATCGTACAATCCAGGCAAGAAGTCCAGATCCCCTTATCATGAACAACGCGAAGAAGGCAAGTTTTTCTGGTTCAGTCAATTACAGAGAAAGAAAGTTAATGGATATTGCCAAAGACTGAAGAGGTAGAACAAGATTTTACCCATCATAGTCGGCGAGCATGGGACCATTTTGAAGGAGGTAAAATCGAAAATCCGGAAAAAAAACTACCAAAAATACAGACAGGACCATTATTAAACTACTCTTAAAATACTGAGGAGAGTGCTGGAGTCAGTTGGCCCTTAGCAAATAGCTTACGTAATTCCACATGTATAATATGCATTTTTTTTCTGAAACATAATAAGCGAAATCAGGAGTGCGTATTATGCACAGCTACAAAAACATCTTTAAAACATTCCTGTAAAATAAAATAAAAATTATCATGAAACTAAATTAGAAAAATATTATTCTATGTTTAAAACGATTTTTAAATAAGAGTAAGAAATGCTGGCCGTAATGAAATTGGAGAGGTAGAATTTATAGGGTTGGATTACCAAACAAGGGATGCGTATTATGCATGCGCAGAAGCATTTTCCCACACATTCAACCCAATTTTAGATGTGCGCATTATGGATGACGGCGTATTATACATGGGGAATTAGTTCAATTTATTTCTGGTAGGGAAACTGCGTTAAAGGTATTAGAATCGAAGTTTGATTAACTGGACATTTGTGGAAAACTTGAGATCGCATTTCTGCGATCTGTGAGCAACATATTTGAAATTTAACGAAACTTTTGGCTTGATTCTTATTGGTGTGAAGATTCATATATTTTCGTATATATTTCAAACAAAGCGTAGTATTATAATATTCATTTCTCCTAAAACCTACTTTCTAGATTACTAAAGAGATACTACTCTTAATTATTCGAAGTAAATATGCTTCGTGTTGCCATAGCAGCGGAATATCTTTTTTGTAAGCATTTCACCCCAAGCAAGGCGGAAGTGCCACTAGCACGCGAGGGGTTACAAAGAGTAGGGGCAAGCGTAATGAGGCGTGGTAGAGGAAAGGATGAAGAGAAGGACGGGGAATTTGATCAAGCCCTCTGAAAATGTCGATTAACATTGCATTTGAATAATTAAGAGAAGCAAGTAAGAGGAAGGAAAGTTTCATACATAGCAAGTGCGAGAAGCGATTGGAGTAGAAGAGACGGCTACATTTAACCCTTTCAACAGTGAAAGGATTGGGACTGAGATGCCAACCTAGTAGCACGTGTGCAGTTTTGGAACAAGCGAAAGTAGCTCGTCGGAGCATTTACCGTGAAAGTATTTGTAGAAAAAAGAGAGCGGCAACGGCATGTCTGTAAGAGAGTGACTGTAGACGAGATGCCAGATCAGGACCAATCACATTGCAGTCTCTAGATTTTGTTGAGGACCTTGAGACAAACAGCGGGGGCTACAGAGCATACATCGTAGCAGTATTTCATGCAAGGGCGAATGGTTGATTTATAGATTTGAAGGATGGACTTAGGCGCGAAAAGATTTCTGGCGCGACACGCAGAACCAATTTTCCTTGCGGTAGATGAAGCTATTGGTTCAGTTTATTTGTTCTATCTTATGTCTGCAGACAGTGTGAGACCAAGTAGGCACAGAGAGGCATTCTCGTGGAGTTGAGCATCAGTCAATTTAATGGGAGGCAGGAAGGGTTCTCTGTGGTGGGTAAATGAGAGAAGTTTTGTTTTGGGGGCATGAAAGCTTACCAACCATTTCTTGCTCTAGTCAACCACAGATTGGAAGTCTTTTTCGAGACCAATGGGCTTGTTAGTTTTGTCAGTGATACCAGATTTGCTATTGATGCAGGAGTAAATCTCCTTTAAGATTACTTTTGTAAGGTTCTTAACAGCTTTTTTTTAATTTTTTATTTCTTTTTTTTTTTAGCTTTCTCTGATATTTGCGGGCGTATGACTGTATCACGTTGAAACACCGGTTCTCATACGATCACCGAAGTTAAGCAACACACTTGGGAATACCATGTACTGTGAGCTTGGATGTGCAGACGGTGTAGGGATAATGGCTTGGAATTGGAAATCGGACAGCCAAAAATCTTCACTTATGCACATATACCTTGGGGAAAGGTAGGAATCCACTTATTCTCCAATTAATTAATAGGAATTGTTTCAGTAAATCATTATTATCTAGAAAACATTCTTACAATCTAAAAGTATTTTTGGGCTTTAAATAACAATCATAAGGTTTGCCTTAAAAACCAAACAAATCAATCAATCATTGATATTTGTTTGCTTTCTTCCGGTCGTCTCGAGTTGCTTATTTATTCGGATAACCTTCGGGGAGATTCGAATTTTAATCAACGGAGGTAGATTGTTCTCGTTGCGTTGGCCATAACTCGGGATAATGTATCTTATTCATATTCAGTTATTGATCGACCTGTTTCTACCAATTCTAAGTTTGTAATACCCGGACAAGGGAGTGAACTCACGATTTGTATGTTACCAAATTCACTGACAAATGTTTTCTTTTATAAGGCCACGAATTCTTACCAGTAGACTTCTCGTGACGTGGAAATCAATTTTTCAACAGAATATTATCTTTCTGAATTTCTGAGATAAGAAGTTAATATATTTTTATGTAATTTACATTCGATCTATTTTTCTCATTTTTCTTGACATTATCAACCATTTAGAGAACTATTCGTCAATGTAACCTTCAAGGGATTTCGAATTTATCTTCCACTGTCCGTGAGTGCAGATAGCTTGTCTTGGTTAACTGTGATTTTAGTGCTGCTCTGTTTGAAGGATCTAGGGATTGAACTCACAATTACGATGCAAATTCAATAACCAACATTTTAATCCACTAAACCGGTGCTCTCGAGGGCACTGATGCGCCCTGAAAGGTAGCCGTGTGTGCACAAGTTAAAAAGAAGAGTAATTCATAAATTATATAATTCTAAAAAAAATTAAAATCTAAAGACATCAAGCACGTGGATGTCAAATCTTTGCCATTTGATATTTTAAACTGAATGCTAAATTCCTTAATCTTTAAGGAGTGGATAATCCTTTCCTTTTGTGTCTTTCAAGGGATTTAGACCAGTCATTATCGGCTGACACCAGTATTGTTCAACAGCGTTACTAAAGTTGTAATCGTTAGCATCACAAAAGTAGTAACGAGTGTTCGGTGACATCACAAAAAATACAAATGCAGATGGACGTATAACTATGTTTTATAGATGATGCAAAATCAGATTCTTCATAAATTCCTTTAAATTTATTACTGGGATTACCAAACCAAAAACTCTTCAGATATCATGAGTAGTTGTTCCTTATTTAAAAAAAAATGGCTCTCAGAGTTTTACTTATTTTGTTCTCTTCGAAGTTAAAATATGGTTGAGAAACCCTGCTCTATACTATTGTCCCATGAACGAAAACCTGTACTTAGCCTTAAATAAATCTTTTTTTAATGCCTCTTCTTTCGAAGCCTTGTTGACTCCCCTTACTACAGCTTCTATTCCCTGTCTTTATTTTGTTATATTTGCCACTGTAGTTGTTTGTAGCTATGCCACAGTGTTAATAGTTAAAGCTATGTATGGTTCAATATTGTTATATAGGAATAAAGTGTCGCTGCCGACACTTGAGTTTGAACCTAGATCGCCAGTGAGCAAACACAGGTGATCCCATTATTGAATTAAGTAGACCACGTGACCATAGAGAAAACGCATATATGGAAGGTAGCGTGTGTCTAATTGATCGTTATTTCTAGTCTATCCTCTATTACTATTCGGATCACTATATCTATTCTATCCTCTATTACTATACGGATCGCTATTCTGTACACCGTTCACTATACTATTTCTCTATTCGGATCACTATACGGATTACTGTTCGAGCGAGTATTATCGAGCAAGTGCTATTCAAAGGCGTCTGACACCAGTATTGTTCAACAGTGTTAATATAGTTGTATCTGCGATTACAAAGTCTCTACTACAACGAGCATTACGGAAGTGACAACGAGTAATCGTTGGCACCACAAAGGTAGCAACGAGTGTTCGCTGACATCACAAAAAATACAAATGCAGATGGACGTATACCTATGTTTTATGGATGATGTAAAATCATTTTATAAGTTACGACACGAAGAGCTATTTGAACTGCTAAGAAAGCTTTTTTTTATTTGGAAGATATTTCAGAACAGTCCAAGACTTATACTGGGAGCAAACCGTCTGTATACGGATAGAAAATCAATTAAGTAAATACACAAAGATAGATAGCGACCTAAGACAAGAACGTATCTACTCATTAGATTTATTCAACTTTTACAGCTGACACAATCTTCTGCAGATAGTTTTAACGGAAGATGGAGAAGAAAAGACATAAAAGCCAAGCGTAAGAACAAAGAAAATCAATAAACAGACCAAACATCTAAAACTATGAACAGATGTCAAAATGAAATGCAAAAATTTAAATATCTGTTAAGTGTATTTACAGATGACCGAAAATGTGACACCGAAACCCAAAGTCTTATTGGAATATCGAAAGATGCCTTTCAAAAGCTAATCAAAGCATTAAGAAACAGGAAAATTTCATTAGAAACAAAGCAAAGTGCGCTGGACTGCAATGTAATGTAACTCTTCCTACATGACAGTAAATGCTGAATAATCTCCTGACAGTTGAAAAGGAAGCTTGAAGAAACAGAAATGCAGGCTGCTGAGAATACCATGGACTGAACATTTGAGTAATAAGGAAGTTTTAAGGCTAATGAAAACAAGAAGGACGCTTATATTTAGAATCAAACAGAGAAAATTGAATTTGTTGGAAACATAATTCGGAAGGAGGGCTTGGAAAATTTGCCACTCACAAATTCTTTGAAGGCGGATGAGACGAAGGGAAACAGCCAGTAACCTACATAACAGACCTTGCGTAAACGGATCGTAGAACGGGGAGTGGGCGGGATTGTGGAAATCCAAATAATCACAAAGAGACACAAAGAATAGGAAGTTGTGGAGAGATATCATCCCCCACATCCTGAAAGAATACTGTGCAAACAAGAAGAAGAAAAAGAAGAATGTATCTTTGGTGAAAGTATGTTTTCTTAGTGAGAAATATGACAAAAAAGGACAATTAACCAGGAGGAGATATCCTTGGAAATGGGAGCAATTTATGGGAATATATTTAATAAAGTGTTTAATTGGAAATCTCCTGAAGATTTCTTACCCGGATCGAAAGATACCTGGAGATAGTCGAAGCGCTCAATGACTGAAACGGTAATATTAAAAACAAAGATGAGAGCATTATTCCGACTGTAAATAACTTTGTTTAGTACAATTTAGTTTCAGTTTTTGGAAAAATCAATGTTAAGTAAAATGTTCAAGAAATATTTTTGCTATTTTATAAGTACAATGCATTTGCAATATCACTTAAATATTATCATCATTTTTCACAATGGTAAATTACTACTACTACTACTACTACTACTACTACTAATAATAATAATAACTATATCATCATCATCATCGTCATTCCGTTGACTGCTTCAATCGTCGAAGGTAACTAGGGGCAGAAGAAACAGACAACCTCTTCCAGGATGATCAGTTGACGGCGACTCTCAGAAGTCCCGGCATTGTCATGTCTGCCCACTCTTTGAGGTTGTCTGGCCAGCTCCTGACACATGAGACTTTTGACCTTGCTCTACAGAGTCATTGGTTTCGTGCTTGCACTAGAAGATGCGGAGGAGCGTTCTCGTGTTGTATCCTTAAAGAGGTTGCAAACAGACAAAAGTGGTACTCGAGTGAAGGAATAGCAACACGCGCGCAGATGAAAGAAGAGAGTTTTAGTGTAAAAGAGAATACACTACTGACAGATATGCAATCGGGTGGCAGGCTTGTAATTCCCGAAGCAAAGCTATTTACCAAACAACCAACCGCTCCACGCGGTCAGATGTGGAACAAGACCGAAATTAACGTTGGGTATCCAACCCCGTAGACTAGGTCAAAATTTCCCCGTAGACTCCGTATAAAACGGGGTCGGGTAGCTGTTTCCCGAGACGAGACGAATCTCCAACTAATCCGGAAGCAAGGTTATTTACCTTACTTCCCCGCAAGTTTTTAATGCGGGACAGAACCGAGCCCGTAGTCTCGGGAAAATTTCCCCGTAGACTCCGTACACACGGGGTTGGGTAGCAGTCTACCATCCCAGACTGGACTCTGCACTTCGGCATAGCCTCATCTGGGTTCCTCTCTGCCAGAAGGCAGAGAGTTCGACCAGCACAGCAGAAGACGAATCTCCAATTAATTTCAGAAGCAATTAATTTCCGATATTTATCTTACCCACCCCCAGGTAGCAGGATGTGGCACAAGGTCGTTTTAAATGCGGGGCTAAAACCGGGCCCGTTTGCTCGTGCAAAAATTCCCCGTAGACCTCGTAAAAAAAGGCGTCGGGTATCTGTCTACCGAGCCAGACGAAACTCTGCCCTTCGGCATAGCCTCGTCTGGGTTCCTTTCTGTCCAAAGGCAGAGAGTTCGACCAGCTCACCTGGAGACGAATCTCCAACTAATTGCCGAGGCAAGGATATTTGCCAACCGCCCCACACGGTCAGATGTGGCACCAGGCCGAATTGAACGTTGGGTATCCGAGACGTAGGCTCGAGCAAAAATTCCACGCAGTCACCGTAAAAAACGGAGTCGGGTAGCTGTCTACCACGCCAGACGAGACTCTGCCCTTCGGCATAGCTTCATCTGTATTCCTCTACGCCCGAAGGCAGAGAATTCGACCAGCTTAATTGGAGACGAATCAATTAAAGCCCTCCGGTATATCCTGTGCTCACCATATGTAGCAACTGATAGCCCACATAGGCAATAGAAAGTCTGGGACATTCCATTATAATATCTCAAATATTTGTTCTCGATCGACCAAGTAGAGAATGATAGATACGACCAGTGATTTGTAGAGCTTGAACTTTGTATGGAAGGTAATGCTATCTCTTCCATATCGTTTCCAGTCTGCCCATCGTTGTTGTGGCGATCCGTTTACGGATTTCTGTGTTGCAGGTGCCGCCTTTTGACAGAGCTGCTCCCAAGTATCTGAAACTGGACATTTCCTGCAGTGGTTTAGTGCGTGGTGACGCTGGCAATGTGTTGCTTGTGCTATTCCCCATTACCTGGCACTTTCAACAAGTTTTTTTTTTGGTCAGGACTTGCAGTTCACTGTTACTGCTCGTTATAGGCTCAATATCATTTGCGAAACGCAGGTTGCAGACAGATAGAAACAGAAATGTTTTCTGTATAATTCTCTCTAGAAATAGGTTAAAGAGTGTCCGAGAGAGTAGGCACCCCTGTCTAACGCCGATACTCGTCTGAAAGAAATGTCACCCTTAGATATTCAAAAGAACTGTATTGGTGGTATCGTCTTGGCGGGGTGGGGGATTGGTGGGCTTGGATAAACGATATGAGCCCTTCTTCTATGTCGAATTCTCTGAGGACGTGCCAGAGGCCATTATGCCATACTCGATCAAATGCTTTCTTGAAATCAATCAGCTTGTGGAACGGTTTCCTCTGGCTTTGCTGATGTTTCTCGATGAAGACCCTACAGTTGAAGATTTGTGCTCTCTCCGACTCTAAAATCTGCCTGCTCTTCTGATTGTATACGGCAGAGTATAATACAGAGCATCACCTTGCTGTGATAGCTGATCAGGCCTATTGTTTTGAGGAATTCTTTAGTTGCGAGGCGTCTTGAAATCACCATCCCTCATGGAACCTGTCAGCTAATTGATATGACTTGCCCACATGATTAAAAAAACTGTCAAATTATAAGAATCTGCAAATCGAAGTAACGAAAACGGGGAAACTTAAAACTACAGTGAGAGTAAAATTCCTGGAGACATTAGCATCTCAAAGATCCCCCCCCCCGCAAAAAAGAATATAAATTTGTGCGCACCTGTATATATCCGCAAAACCACCTCCATCTAAACGACACGTTCGAAATGTGTATAAATAACTCCCTTGCAGTGCATTTTTTACTCATAGGCCCACAGGGGACTTGGTAATTAGATATACAATAATAATAATAATAATAATAATAATAATAATAATAATAAAGACCACAAACAAAAAAGTACCTCCTTATTGATATGGCAGTCCCTGCTGACTGTAAGGTATCTTTGAAGATATTTAAAAAGCTGTCAAAATACAAGGACCTTGAAATAGAAATCTCAAAAATGTGACATGTGGGAACATCAACAATCCCTGTTGTAGTTGGAGCCCTAGGACTGGTTGGAAAAAGATTCCAGTAGACTAATTGAAGGGATTCCTGGAAGTCCATGCCTCAAAGAGATACAAAAAATTGTTCTGACAAGTACAGCCCACACTTTACGAAGGGCTTTATCTATGTAATTTTTTTTTTGTCAGTGGAAAGTGTCATGATGCCATTTCTAACCTTAGGTTCCTGGGCGGAACCCGGAAAGAAATGTGTAAACGCCAGAAATCAAAGAAAAAAAAAATAATGTTGCTTTTATCGAAACTATATCGCAAGCATTTGACTGTGATACATGTGCATGGTCAGACTGGGTGTAACGATGGATATACTCGGTTTCATAAATGTGCAACCCGGCGTCAATTTGTTGGCATTCAGCTCACCCAATCAATCGATAAGTGAATCAATAATAACAACAACAAATAGAAGAAGAAGAAAAATAAACCTGCTGTTTAGAATTCAAAGAGAAACGATATGTATTTCGAAACTCTCAAGAATTCGATGTTTTTATTTTACTTTAGATGAGACGTAAATATTACTTATAAATATTTTAAACAATTTAAAACTTAACTAGTCAAATGTCATTTATAAATCTTATGCATATTATAATTAAAAACGTAAAATAATTATTATTGTGAGATATTTTAATATATTGTGTAGTTTATAAAATATATGATAATTTTTATTTATAAAATATATGATAATTTTTATTTATAAAATATATGATAATTTTTATTAATTAAATATATGATAATTTTATTTATAAAATATATGATAATTTTATTTATAAAATATATGATAATTTTTATTTATAAAATATATGATAATTTTTATTTATAAAATATATGATAATTTTTATTTATAAAATATGTGATAATTTGTATTTGAAGAACGCGATATTACGAGCATAAAAAAAATCAAATATTACCATGATTAATTGAATTAAAGAAACATTACCCTGTATCAGTGTTTAGAGTCTTTGAATTCACAGATGTGTTTCTCCTAGACTGGTTGTCGACCAGGGTTAGAGAGCCTGGTCTGTCTTGGCATTTAACCAACAACTAATGGGAGTAGCGAGAAGCGATAGGTTCATCACATCTCCAACGGCATTTTTCCGAAAGTGGACAAAACGAACTGACACGGAATTTGAAGCCGGCACGTAATATTTATTATTATATCAGTCTAACTATATGGCAGAGAATACCTGACTAATCACACCTCACAGATGAAGAAGAGGCTTGAAATTGGTTCTACAGAGGTTCATGAGAATACCATGGACCGAACATGTTCGCAACGATAAAGTATTAGAGAAAATAGTAACAAATGAGGGCATAATGAGGAAAGAGGTCCTGAAAAAGATGATACTCACGAAGCATATATATATATATATATATATGTATGTATAATTTAATGAAAATAGACAACTTTAAGGGTCCATGCTTATATTTTATTTCCGCAGGGAATTTATTTTCCCCTGGCTCATCAGACCACGCTTCCAAGGGTGAAAAATGAATTTAAATTTACATATAATTTTTACACTTTTGAGGGGTAGTATTAAGTTGGTGTAAGGTGATATAGAGAGTGGTGAGAGATAATGTGACAGACATGGTCGAAATTAGAGAGGGTAGGGACAGATAGGAATGCTTTTAAATTTATTTTTATTACAACAATTTATAATGAGGAAGTGGGTAAGGATCATATATATATATATATATATATATATATATATATATATATATATATATTATGAAATGGACAAAGTCCGACAATCTTTTAAACCCATTTTTATGTATATACGTTCTTTTTATAGATAAAAATATTTAAGTAAATGCTCTGTTTATAATAAACAGTATTAAACAACATTTACCGGCCTGAATGTTCAAGAAATTTTCACAGAAAATATGCGTCCTCCGACAAGAATCGGACCTGTATCCTATACGGAACCGTCATATAGCCTGACGTGCTTTTACCGATTGACCCACAGGGAACGTTTCGGTTAGCAAGGTTGATTTTACTGTTTTTAAACCACAATTCTCCATGATTTTCTCTCATACATTCATATCTGCTCGATGCGTATCCTAATGTAAAGGAATGGCGTCACGCATTATGAAATGGACAAAGTCCGACAACTATTTTAAGACATTTTTTTATAATTTTTTTATAAATATATTTTTATAAAAAGAACATGTAAACATAAAAAAAATGTCTCAATATATATATATATATATATATATATATATATATATATAATTGTCTATTTAAAAATATGATTCCATCGCTACATAAGAGTTCTCATGTTTCATTGAACAGAGCTTGGTACTTTAATTCAATTTAATTCAAACAATTATATTGAAGTTTTCGGCTCTTGTTTTGAAACATAAGAACTCTTATGTAGCGATGGAATCATATTTTTAAATAAATAATTATATTTATGCTCTACTTTTGTATCGAGCACTATTTTTTAAAAATAATAACAAAAATGCTAAAGAACATTGGATTATTTACCTAACGAGTTCTTTCCTATTTTCTATATACTTTCACACACACACACACACACACACACGCACACACACACACACACACACACACACAAACACACACATATATATATATATATGAAGAAATATAGTTTTCAGGAGAGCTATATATATATGGGATAAAGTGTTCAATATCAGAGATAGAGCGTATGTAAATATAAATATAAAAGTGAACATTGAAGTCAACACTTAGAGGCGACCGGCTGTTTCATGCTAGCGACCTGACGATTGCGTCTAGCATGAAACAGCCTGTCGCCTCCGAGTGTTGACTTCAGTGTTCACTTTTACATATATATATATATATATAGCTAGAGAGAGAGAAAGAGAGGGAGAGAGAGAGAGAGAGAGAGAGGGAGAGAGAGAGAGAGAGAGAGAGAAACAAACAAAATAAGGCATAACGCATTTAGTGATCTTGAATAAATGGTTTAGGGGAGATGACAAAAAGACAAAATTTATGAAGAGCTACAAAGGTGAACATCACTGATAGCCTACCGTATTGAACATTTGAAGGTAGGCTGTCTTGACACAAACGAATGTGTTACATAATGTTTCATGCAACTCTTTCAATAATTTCGGAAGAAGAAAAAAATTAAAGTCTTAGATGAACGAACTGATGAATGATTGTTATTGAAAAAGTAGGTGATATTTGAGCGAACTTACTGGTCGTGAGTTCAATCTCTTGTTGCAGTAACTAAAATTAAACTCAACTTAAATAGAACAATAGTAAAATTATCCGATACGTGTTACCCGTTATCCCCCGCCACAGGTAAGATCAGCAGATTAAGAACAATCTATACCCGTGGATTGAATAACGTGTCCAGTTCGAAATATATTCTTCTAGTTTTATATACTGTGTCACTTCCGAATGTAACCGATTATGGTTTTCTGCAAATTCTTGTACTTTTTAGCCCTTAGTAAAGTTTATCTTTTTACTATCTTTCCTAATCCCAGTTCTAACAACAATTTACACAAGCTCATTAGGAAGATTATGCATTGCTTCCCCCACTTTCTGTCTTTTTTTTTTTTTTTTTTTACAAAAATATTCACCCTGGACAAATCCCGGAAGCCACTTGAGGTAGAGGGCTAAAGAGTGCGAGGCATCGATTATGCAGGTATGTAGGGAAGATAACGGTTAACCCTAGACGTGAACAGGTTAAGAATGATGTGATTGGGGAAGAGTCCCATTGGGAGTCGGTTCCACAGAGTAGCAGTTCCTGAAACAAAGGACAATCAATGCATAAACTACCTAAAGCGATTGTGTAAATGCTTTTCAGAACAGAGATTATTAACTATTAAAGACACTTGAAAGAAAAAAAAAGACCAGAGATTACAACGGCCGAAATCTAGTGAATATAGCAACCCTAATGAAAACACCTGTTCAAGAAAAACATTTATTTTTTACTTAAGTATGTAAATATGTCACAGATTTGACTTATTTGAAGTATGAGTTCGTATAAAAATATTGAAAACCCTTTCAAATAACTGGGGAATTCTGGTGAAGAACTAGAAAAATATTACTATGACGCCGCCGCGTCCTTGTGAGTGATGAATTATTTTCCACGCTACAATTCGTTTCTCACAGAGGAAATGTTGGAGGCTTTCCCTTTCTCTATCGTTATTCCCATAGAAAGTGCTCAGACGAACTACATTCTTTAATTTCACTAGTTGTGACCTTCACAGCTAAAACACGTCATGCCACGCACTCTGTAGCGAGTCACCTTCTTTCCTTTCGTAATCCATTGGCGGAATGTAAGTTCTACGCGAGCGGATCCTTCCCACAGAGCGCTGCTTTGTGGAACCGACTCCCAAGAGGATGATTCCCCGATCAATACAATTTTAAGGTGTTCAAGTTTAGGGCTAGCGGTTATCTTTTCCTATATATCCCTATAAACTCTACCTCTTATTCTGTATCTATATCGAGTAGCTCTTGGGCTTTGTACACGGCGAACATTATTGTAAAAAAAGAAAGAACAATTATTGCACATCAGGACGAACTATAAAGACAGCAGACTACAGAAATCAATAATCCGACCAAATCATCCAGCTGATTATCCAAAGCTGCTAAGTAAACTTAACGGATTTATTCTGTTCGAAACTTGTTGTCTTTTGATGTGCCTGATAGAATTTCCTCAAGCCTCAAGATGCTTTGGGGCATTCTTTGATAATAGCTGGTTGCCTGGTTAGCGCGTCGCAATCCTTACTATGAATTTCTCCTGATATTTAAAAAAAAAAAATCAAAGATGTAATTACAGAGGGTAGATTTGAAACGTTCATTGGTGTCTGCTGTAGTGGGAGTCTGAGAGAAGAAGATGTATATGAGTGGTTTAAAAGTTCCATCCATTTTCTCATTGATGAGACGAAAGAAATTATTCTTTTCTTTGATTTATAACATCATCAAGAATACACAACTGCGATTTCTTCTTTTGTATGTACCGTATCTCTTCAGCACACGGGCGATCATGGCCCTCCACAACTTTTACTGGTCTAAGTAATTTCCCGGATGTCAACATTAGATGTTTTTATACATACCTTGTGTAGGTTATCCTTGCCTGGCTTATGTCAGAGGGTATCCCCAAGACGAGGCTCTGCCGAAGGGCAAACTCTCGTCTCCGTTTTTACGTGGTCTATCGGGAAATCTTTTCCCGCGCCTACGGCCTTGTGCCACATCTTGCTGCGTGGGGCAGCGAGTAAATAATTATTACATGTTTTGATTACTGTTTTAATTTGTGGGGGAGCGGTTTTGTATGTGGGAATATTTCAAGATAGAAAACGGGAGATTAATTTTTTCTAGGACCCCCCCCCCCAAATAGGACAGAAGGAAAAGAGAGATTAGAAGAGGTAGTTGCATGTGTAACGGGAGCGTAAGTGGCCGTCATGTGACCCGCGTGACTTACCTCCATCAAAGGGGGACAAGAACCTTCTGTATCTTTACACGTGTTTATCGTTGATTACAATCGGTCAGTTAAAAAAAAGGGTTTGTTTCGCCATTTTCTTTTTCAGATTTAGAGAAGTGAGTCGTCCGGAGAATTTTGCACTCCACCCTGTCTAAACGGTTGGAAATTGCTTTTGCACGCACATACATACACACACAAGATACCGTATCAGCCTTCCAACTATCGGCATATTAGTCTTTTTTTTTTGTAAACTTCTACAGGACCTAATCGATGCTGAATTGGATAAGCATCTCATATAGCAGGGCGCTTTTTCAGACAAGCAATATGGCATTCGTTTCTCTTGGTCACCTGCTGATATACTGACGATAATTGCGGAAAGAATCTATTTAGATAATAATGGTGAAGCTCGGATTGTAGTTTTGAACATCTCGAAAGCTTTCAACATTGTTTGGCATACATTTTTTCTTCATTATTATATTTACGCATGGTTTTCTCACTTTCGGATTTTCCCATTCTTTCCTCACCCTCCTCTTTTAGTAATTTTACTTTATGGCGCCAACTTAAGTTATATAAGCGGGCTAAAATAGTGATACAAAATAATTATTTCCCCAAAATTACCTGATGAGAGCGTAAGGTTGCTGAGGGTGAATCTTTTTTCAATTTTTTAATATTATTATCCGCTCTGCCCGTCCAATTTTTGGGAATTGTGTATTGAGCTTTGTCTTAAAATATCCGTCCATTGAGCTAATTCCGGTCTGATCTTCTACTTTTTTATATTCTTCATATATATATATATGTGTGAAAATATTGTAGAAAATAGGAAAGAAACTGGTTTGGTAAATAATCCAAAGTTCCTTAGTATTTTTGTTATTATTTTAAAAAATAGTGCTCGATACGAAAGTAGAGCGTAAATATAATTATTTATTTAAATTATGGAATCATATTTTTAAATAAATAATTATATATATATATATATATATATATATATATATATATATATATATATATTAATTAATATACATAAAATCCCACATTGATAGCGTATAGGCAGTTTTCAGGTGCAGGATACTCACTCTTGCTTATTCGCATTACGAGTCTTGCTATCGACGTGGGATCTCATGTATATTCACACACACACACACACACACACACACACACATATATATATATATATATATATGTGTGTGTGTGTGTGTGCGTGTGTCAATGTGAGATAAAGAGAGAGAAGGTAAGGGTGTATATATGTCTGAGAGAGAGAGAGAGAGAGAGAGAGAGAGAGAGAGAAAGAGAGAGTGAGAGAGAGTGTTTAGTGAAACGTGTATTAAAATGATTTCTACCGGAATACGTGTGAATTAAAAGTTACCTCCCATGAATTTCTCCAAGAGACAATAAAATATTAGGTTGGTGCAAAAAAAATTTCGTTTTCTAACATATGTTACTATGTAAGAAAACGAAATTATTTTTGCACCAACCTAATATTTATTAGAAGTATTCATTAACGATAGGGCTATAGCAACTAGGCGATTTATCTGTTGTTTTTTTGTTTTGTTTTGTTTTCAAACAGTGTCAGAAGTCGTTGACTACTGTTTGCAAAATGATATTATTGTAATATTGCATTATCCGTTTTCATGAAAGAGCGAACCAAAAAAAAAAAATGTCTGACAATTTCAGCGTTATTATTATTTTTTTTCATAGGATTTACAGTTCAATCTGCTTTACTCCCGACGCTCAAGTCTAGTTTACATAACACGATACTTTTGCAAACCGTGTGGATCTAAAATAAAGAAACTTCCGACGTGATTCACAGTTTCATTTCTTATCCATCAAGGCCAATCACATTCAAGATCAAAGTTATTGCAAACTCCAGTTGGAAGTTTTGTAAGAGCCATTATTTTCATGCATTCTGAACATTTCAAATACATTGTAATTTAAATAGAAGCATAGAATCATTTTCTCACTAAATCCTATTAAAGGATTTATTTCTATTAACTAGTTGTATACATGAAAATTTAATGACTGTTAACACAATATGTGTACGTATTATCAATTCTTGTCTATTGTTACCACTAAAAAACTAGAACTATTTTACAACTAAAAATAACCATCTGCCTTTTAATTAGGCATTGTGTTTTTTTTCTGTTATTCCGTGTTTGATTAGACTATTACCACCTTTTTACTGAGTTGTAATGGGTAGAACGCCATTAGCTTTTGCGTGTTTGGCGTACCTCCGCTAATTTTGAGAAATAAACCTTGTTAAGCTGAAAATTTATATTAGTAGTTGGATTGCAAAATAGTTAAAAGAATTATATCTTAATATCACAGATAAAAAAAGTATTTATTTACATTATTTGCTTTTTAGAAGTTAAACAATTTAATAAAGAGAGATATAGCTTTAAGGTTCGTTTGCTGATGTCCCTTTATTTTGTGTGTAAGAAAGAAACATATTATTGTATTAGTTCGACTTGTAGAATTAAATCAAAGAAGCTCAAATTTTTGAGCTGATTGATAATGATAAAAAGAAATAGTATGTAAATGAACGTCGGACAGAAAATAAACTTTCTGTTATCAGCTGTCAGTTGAGTTGGTTTATCATTGCTATTGTGGCAAAAATATTCTTTTAAAAGTGGATAGGCTTTTCATTGACTGCAAAAAACACTTTTATGTGCACATCTAAAGACTGTCTATTCTCTTCACCAGCATGATAAACTAGGACCTCTAGCCTTAGCTGATGACCAGTCTAGTGGAAGAAATCGTCAATCGCAAGCTGATATTAGGACAATCCGTAACGTTTATTGGCAATAAATCACCTGCATGCTACAGTAAACAAGTTAGGCAAATACACAAATTAGAACGAGGGATAAGTCGGGCATTTTCACAGGATATTTATTTAAACTACACAGCGTGACAATCCTAAGAGAACGAGAATATTTACCAGGATTTACTATCGATCGATAACGCTGTGCTTACCGTAGATTCAAAAGGAATACTGCTAAAATCTCCTGGAGAAGTTACCCACGAAAAATTATAGTCAGTCAATTATGTGCCACGCGGGATACACGCTTAGGCGATCATGTATATTTCGAGACGTGACTGACGAAGCAGACTTTTTCTCGCAGTAAGTTGCCATTTTTTCTGCGGTAGACCTGCTATAGAACCCGGTCTCTCCTGCTATTTATTCGTAGCTGGGGTGAGAAGAAGAGGATTCATACCTTTCCCAAGGGTATTAGCACGTAAGTGAATGTAATGGATTCGACTGAAATTCGAACTTGTCTCTCCGATTCTTCAATCCGAGCCACTATCCATTACTCCACCGCGCACCCTCAAGAAAAGCTATAAGGAAGGAATAACCATTAAGTAAAGAAGACAATGTATGACCGCCAGCAAGAGAGAAAATCAAAGATGGGATCTTAGAATTGGAGACATCAGAATACAAAAAATTAACAATGCGGGTAATTTAGTAATTGGCGACGTAAAATATGACACAGAATTCCGAATGCGCACCAGAATAGCGAAAGATACCTTTTAGAAACCAAACAAAATATTAAGAGATGGGAAAATTTCGTTAGGAAAAAGAAAAAAAAAAGCTGCTGGACTGCTATGTCATATCTATTCTCTTGTATAACAGTGAATGTTGGGCAATTTTGTTATATATGAAGAAGAGACATGAGCAACAGGAGATGTGGTCCTACCGATTGATAAAGGATAACTAGAAAGACACTTATCCATAAAATAAGAAATAGAACTTTGGTATTTCAAAGACACATTAGAAGGAAGGACGACTTGGAAAATTTAATACTCACAGGACGTATTGAGCGAAGGAGTGATAGAATGAAATAGCGAGCAATTTATGAATGGCAGTGCATAGTGAAGGAGAGATCGTAAAGAGGCAAACGTAATTTAGAGCTAAAAGGGAGGGGAAGTAGTGGTGTGTCTTGATCGTTAACGGTCTCAAGAGACAGAAATGATGATAATATAACAATTTATTAGCTCATTCTAATTTAAAAATGACCTATATTGGCTAATTATTAGGTTGGTGCAAAAATAATGACGTAATAATGTCGTTTTTTTACGTTAAAAAATACGTCAAAAACGACATTATTACGTCATTATTTTTGCACCAACCTAATACAAGTATTAATTTCGAGAGTTAAATGATTAATTTATAATCTTTTTATTATCATTCCATCCCAAGCAAGGCAATTAAGCTACTAAGATGCAATGAGAGGGGTTACTGAGTGTTAAAGAATATGAGAAAAATACTATTGAAGTGAGAACAATAAAGGAACAAGAATTAAAAAGATAACGATTGACATTGCTTTTACATTTTTGAACATCAATGTTATTTGGGAAGCAAGAAGACGGACGAGAGTTCTAAAAGCGAGAAATAAGAGAGAAGAAATTGTTAGCACATAACTTACGGTTTCCTCCAGCCATTTCAACAGTAAAATGATGAGACAATTTAGTACTGGGCTTAAATTCATAGTCTAGATACCATAGAGGAAAGTTAATGAGAAAAATTACCATGAAAGTATATGTAAAAAAAGGCATAGGAAAGTCACATTGCGGCGGTTTGAAGGCGCGATACGAGGTGAGGACCAATAACATTGCAGATTCTTCTTGGGATTTTATCAAGAATCTATGTGGTAGCAATATTCAAAGCAAGGACGAATAGTAGACTTATAAATATGTACAAAAAACACTGGAGATATCTTATATTTCTGAGACGAGGCATTATGGACACCATTTATATTATTAGAACGATTGTCCTAATATTTGTTGCCATATTTATCACAACATTTTCGGCCGTTGTACACTCCGGCCTTCTTCAGGTGGTTGGAATGTCGAACTGAACCTTTTATATCGCTCGCTAGGGTAGACTGTTCTAGTTCCACGTGCCATGTCTAATGGATGTCAGTTATCAGTTATCTCCTGTTAATTCCCCTCTCCAAGTTATCCAATGCCTTAACTAGGTATTGAACTCACACTGCATCTAACCAACGCCTCTATCCACTGTGCCAGATGTCCTTAATACTGGCAAGAATAATTGTCTCGCACTATAATGGTGGTGATAAATTTTAATAGGCAAGTGGATCTTTCTAGAGAGAGAGAGAGAGAGAGAGAGAGAGAGAGAGAGAGAGGCGGGGGCGGAGAAATCTTCGAGAGAAGGAATTTAATTTTACTGATAGAGGAAAGATCTTAGAACATTATTAAAACTGAGAATGATAAACAGAGAACGAATGAAAAATAACAGAGATATAGAAACGTAACGAGATGTTGCTGATGATAACAAATAGAAAAGAAGTAACGTTAAAGAAAAACACACAGAGAAGTAGGTCAAGTGATAATGAAAGATAGAAAAGAAGGAAGAATAGAAACAGAAAGAAAGAAAGAAAGGAAGAAAGAAAGAAAGAAATAGAAGGAACGAGGAGAAAAGAGAGAACATTAGTGCTGAACTGTAGAAGAAAGAAAGAAAGGACAAATGAAAGAAAGATTGAAAACGTGACAGTAAAAATGAGAAGAAGGTTAGAAAGAAAGTAAAAATGGAAAAAAAAAAGTAAGAAAGAAAGAGAATATAAAGAAATAACAAGACATTTCAAAATGATGAACGGAAAAAGAAGAGAAAGTAAAAATAGTTAGAAAGGAAAAAAAGAAAGAAGGAAAAAAGAAAGAAGGAAAAAAGAAAGAAGGAAAAAAGAAAGAAGGAAAAAAAGAAAGAAGGAAAAAAGAAAGAAGGAAAAAAGAAAGAAGGAAAAAAGAAAGAAGGAAAAAAAGAAAGAAGGAAAAAAAGAAAGAAGGAAAAAAGAAAGAAGGAAAAAAGAAAGAAGGAAAAAAGAAAGAAGGAAAGTGTTGGGATAAGTAAAAAGGAAGAGTCAAAGGAAAAAGATAAAGAGAACAAAAAAAAAAAGAATGAGTGAAAAAGAAAAGAATAAAGTTGAGAATAAAGATTATAATTAGAAGTAGAAAAAGACAAAGAAAAAAAAAGGATAGAACGAGAAATAGAAGTAAAAAAAAAAAAAAAAAGAAAAAATGAAGGAACAGGAAACTAAGAAGAAAGCTAAGATATAAACGAAAGAAAGAAAGAAAGAAAGAAAGAGTGAATGATTAAGTGAAGAAAGACACAAAGACAGAAATAAAAAGATTGGTGGTAAAATGATCAGCTAATTGAGAAGAAGAGGAAGAAGAAGAAGAAGAAAGCGAGAACCCGGAGGAAAAGAAAGAAAGAAAGAAAGAAAGAAAGAGTGAATGATTAAGTGAAGAAAGACACAAAGACAGAAATAAAAAGATTGGTGGTAAAATGATCAGCTAATTGAGAAGAAGAGGAAGAAGAAGAAGAAGAAAGCGAGAACCTGGAGGAAAAGAAAGAAAGAAAGAAAGAAAGAAAGAAAGAAAGAAAGAAAGAGTGAATGATTAAGTGAAGAAAGACACAAAGACAGGAATAAAAAGATTGGCGGTAAAATGATCAGCTAATTGAGAAGAAGAGAAAGAAGAAGAAGAAGAAAGCGAGAACCCGGAGGAAAAGAAAGAAAGAAAGAAAGAAAGAAAGAAAGAGTGAATGATTAAGTGAAGAAAGACACAAAGACAGAAATAAAAAGATTGGCGGTAAAATGATCAGCTAATTGAGAAGAAGAGGAAGAAGAAGAAGAAGAAAGCGAGAACCCGGAGGAAAAGAAAGAAAGAAAGAAAGAAAGAAAGAAAGAAAGAAAGAGTGAATGATTAAGTGAAGAAAGACACAAAGACAGAAATAAAAAGATTGGCGGTAAAATGATCAGCTAATTGAGAAGAAGAGGAAGAAGAAGAAGAAGAAAGCGAGAACCCGGAGGAAAAGAAAGAAAGAAAGAAAGAAAGAAAGAGTGAATGATTAAGTGAAGAAAGACACAAAGACAGAAATAAAAAGATTGGCGGTAAAATGATCAGCTAATTGAGAAGAAGAGGAAGAAGAAGAAGAAGAAAGCGAGAACCTGGAGGAAAAGAAAGAAAGAAAGAAAGAAAGAAAGAGTGAATGATTAAGTGAAGAAAGACACAAAGACAGAAATAAAAAGATTGGCGGTAAAATGATCAGCTAATTGAGAAGAAGAGGAAGAAGAAGAAGAAGAAAGCGAGAACCCGGAGGAAAAGAAAGAAAGAAAGAAAGAAAGAAAGAAAGAAAGAGTGAATGATTAAGTGAAGAAAGACACAAAGACAGAAATAAAAAGATTGGCGGTAAAATGATCAGCTAATTGAGAAGAAGAGGAAGAAGAAGAAGAAGAAAGCGAGAACCTGGAGGAAAAGAAAGAAAGAAAGAAAGAAAGAAAGAAAGAAAGAAAGAAAGAGTGAATGATTAAGTGAAGAAAGACACAAAGACAGAAATAAAAAGATTGGCGGTAAAATGATCAGCTAATTGAGAAGAAGAGGAAGAAGAAGAAGAAGAAAGCGAGAACCCGGGGGAAAAGAAAGAAAGAAAGAAAGAAAGAAAGAAAGAAAGAAAGAGTGAATGATTAAGTGAAGAAAGACACAAAGACAGAAATAAAAAGATTGGCGGTAAAATGATCAGCTAATTGAGAAGAAGAGGAAGAAGAAGAAGAAGAAAGCGAGAACCCGGGGGAAAAGAAAGAAAGAAAGAAAGAAAGAAAGAACAGAATGAGAATAAATAAACAGAAGAAGAAGAAGAAAACGAGATTCCGGAGGAAAGGAAAGAAAGAAAGAAAGAGACAGGATGGGTAAAAATAATAAGTTAATTAAGAAAAAGAAGAGGAAGGAGACGTACCTAAATAAACAAAGAAAGAATTTAAAAACAAGATAAGTAGTAGTAATACAATAGAAACTGGTGTAGGAAAAGAAAGAAAGAAAAAAAGAAGGAAAAAAAGAATGGTGACGGAAGGAAGGAATGAAAAAAGAGGATGGGTAAAAATGATCAGTTAATTAAGAAAAAGAAGAGGAAGAAGAACCAAAATAAACAAAGAAAGAATTAAAAAACAAGATAAGTAGTAGTAGAGAAATGGTGTAAGAAAGAAAGAAAGAAAGAAAGAGAGAAAGAAAGAAAGAAAGAAAGAAAGAAAGAAAAGGAAAGTGAAGAATAGGAAGAAGAAAAACAAAATTGTTGCGATAGTGGCAAATAATAGGAAGAAAAATAACTGTGGTTGAATTGTCTGATTCTTTGTAGTTAGCAACTCTTCCTGAGTCAGAAAAGTGAAGCACCTGCTTCGGCAACCACCCACCTGCTGCTTTCCGACCACTAACTTTTCTGTTGCCATCCCTAATAATACAGACGCTAAATTTGATAATTAATGCTCACAGTGGCTGTAGACTAGGGCGCAGCTGCACTCAGTCGTTGTAGAGGTAGGAACGGTGAAGACTATGAGAAGAATGTTGTGGATTTAGCACCAGACAGGGTGATGACGTGGACGAAGTTCAGTTAACAATAATAACGATGACAATAGTTGTGGTGATGCTGTTAATAACGGTGCTAGATGTGGATAATAGTGGAAATGGAGAAGCTATCGACCGATTTCGAAATAAGCTGCAGTGATCTAGGACTGTTTACAACAATAGTGGCTGACATGTGGATTATTTTTTCTTTTGAGAAAGTTGTTGATGGTAAGAATTGCTAAAGTAGACTTCTTTTATGCGTCGCTTCCCTTCACAGTGGGACTGATAATGAAGCGTCCTGGATAAGATGATAAACTGCATCCAACAGCAAGGCATCTGATCAGGAGGCTTTGAGGAGCGTGAAACCACCTCTTAATGGCTGGTGACCCCAGGTCCACCCTGATCTGGGGTGGTATGACCTGTTGGGGTCCCAGCTATGGGTAAAAGAGCTAGAAAAAGATTGTAATCGATAAAAAGAATGAGGTCAATTCTCTACTACTAATAGTTATCACGTTTTCTTTAATTCTTTGTTTATTTTGGTTCTTCTTCCTCTTCCTTTTTTTAATTAACTGATCATTTTTACCCATCCTCTTTCTCCATTCCTTCCTTCATTTACCTTTCTTTCTTTCTTTCTTTCTTTCTTTCTTTCTTTGTGACTGGGGACATGGCACGTGGAACTAGAACAGTCTAGCCCAGCGAGCGAAATAAAGATTTCAGTTCGGCATTCCAACCACCTGAAGAAGGCCGGAGCGTACAACGGCCGAAACGTTGTGATAAATATGGCAACAAAGATGAGGACAAAAAATGTATTCCATTATTTTGTCTTTACATCTCTCTCTCTGATTATATATATATATATATATATATATATATATATATATATATATATATATATATATATATATATATATATATATATATATATATATAGCGAGACTCTTCGCAAGCCGAATTGAGTCACTGTCAGTCATTGGGCGTGTTTCCAAAAATAAATACGGTAAAAAATCCCCCTTATTCCCGACCGTGCGCCGACAGCTTAGTGGTAGAATATCCGCCTGATACCAATTCAGTGTGGTTTCGATCCTAGCTAGAGGCAACCGGATGTCTAGCCACACTGATGAGCTGTGATACAGCGAAACAGTCTGTCTGTGGATGACATTATATATATATATAAGTGAACATACATATAAGTCAAAATACTATAAAAGTGAAAAAATATGTTTTTATACCAGAAATACTATTTAAAAATTATTACCAGCAATATTTTTAGCAAATATATATATATATATATATATATATATATATATTTTTCAAAAAAAAAAAATTACCAGCTATACATTTTTTGGAAGAAAATATTACCAGCAATAGATTTTTGGAAAAAAGAAATATTAGCAGCAATAGATATTGTCGGCATTAAATAACCCATTGAAGTGTTGATATGCCGTAAAAGAAACTAAACCAAACTGAATTCCCACAATTTCTTATCTTTTGTAGCTCTAAGTAATGATTGACCTCAAAATGATTCTCTCTGCTACTGCTTTGCTACCGATTTACACAAACATCTTGAGTAGGTTCCTCTTTGTTTCTCTCTGACACTCTTATTGTTTGTGTGAGTGGGGACTAATTATGAAAACGTGAGTCACATGATTAGTTTACATGCTGTTTCGCTTGGCTCCTTCAATGTGCTAGGTGAGTGTGATATTTTCCAAGTCTTAGCAATGTACGATTGAACTCATATAGGGTTGGACGTCGTAGATACTCCATTTATTGGGATTCTCTAAAATGTTCGTCAAAACAGTTTTAGATAACACGGAACTGATGATTTGATCCGGCATCAATTCTCGAGAGATCTTAAGACATGCCGTCTTGAGAGCTGTTCAAAGCTCTCCCTGATATTGGTAGGTCCAGTATCTTGCCTGCAAATCGACCTTAAATAAATGCTCAGATGGGCTAATGTTGACACACCGTTCGTTGTAAGTCTTCAGAATGCTTCTCACTCCAATTCCGAAGAATTTTGGCCGATGATACAACCCATTCTTCTAAAACTCATGAATATCTGCAAATGGTCACGCAGCTGTGCAACGTAACGACCACCGGTTAATGACGTGTTTAGCGGCGGGGGTATCAGCGGACCCAACACACGGCATGTGAACACATCGAATAAAGTCCATATGCTTTTGCGTTGCAATTCCTTTCAAATGTTCTTCCAATTCCATTTTCAAGTTTTGACATCTGTTCTTTATTTTTTTAAGTTTAAAGTCTTATTAAAATTTCCCGAACCATTCACGAGACATGCTTGCACCTACTGGCGCATTTTTATAAGCTTCAGTGATCCACTGTCATTTATCTGCTGTCCTTCTCAATCGGATAAAACGTCAAGAGGAAACAGTGTCAAAGCTGTAGTCAGCTATGATTTTCACTAAAATAAAATACAATTATCACTTTTAAACAAGGATGTTTTAAAGGGTACGCACACAAACTCAAGTGCTAAATAATCTTCAAAAACAATTAAGACTTCCGTAAAATTGGCACAGAAACTTTTGCATTGACTTGGCCAAAAGTCAAACACCTATTAATTGCTTGTTATTTACATGGCGAGATTTTGAGATACACCAAATCGACAGCAGTTTACAGCCTCCTGATATGGAAAAATAATGAACATAGCATGATAAAACGGCCTTAAACTTGACAAAACTAATTTTTTTATTGTCTAAATATTTATGTTATTATGAACAGGAACGATAGAAATATTTTTTGCTTATTTTTCTACATTTTTTTAATCATTCATAGCACGTCGAAATTTGTCGTTTAAAATCATGTTTTTTTTAGTCTGGAAAATTGACACAAAATCGATCGGCAGCCATTTTTTCCGTTTAAAATTCTGTCAAAAATCAGATGTATTTATTTTTAAATTTATTTTAACAAAATTAGAAATTTTAAAGTTTATTTAATATATTTTAAAACAAATTTGACTTATCTGTCTATATTACTGAGATGAGGTATTAGGTACACTATTTACATTATACGGACTATTGTCCTCATCTTTGTTGCCATATTTATCACAACGTTTCGGCCGTTGTACGCTCCGGTCTTCTTCTTGGTTGCCGAAGATATTAGGTTTATAATACACAGAAATTCACACACAGATGTCCTGAAGGACATATGGCACAGTGGATAGTTAGATCCAGTGACAGGACCCAAAGAGTGTGGGTTCAATACCTTGTTAAGGCGGTCGAGAACTTGGAGAGGGAAATTAACTGGAGATAACTGATAACTGACATCCATTAGAAATGGCAGTCTACCCCAAATAGAGAAATAAAGGGTTAAGTTCGACATTTCAATCACCTGAAGAAGGCCGGAGCGTACAACGACCGAAACGTTGTGATAAATATGGCGACAAAGATGAGGACAATAGTCCGAATAATGTAGATAGTGTAAATAATACCTCACAAATATAGACAGATAGACAGATATTTATAAATATCTAGCTATATAACCTTTATAAATATCTTTGTCTGAATAGAATTAGTAATCATTTAGTTCAAGTTCTTCTTCAGGTGGCACATTGGATAAAGGCGTTAGTTAGATCCAAAGAGTGTGAGTTCAATACCCGGTTAAGGCAGTGGAGAACTTGGAGAGGGGAATTAACAGCAGATAACTGACAACTGACATCCATTAGACATGGCACGTGGAACTAGAACAGTCCACTCTACCGAGTGAAATAAAGGGTTCAGTTCGACATTCCAACCACCTGAAGAAGGCCGGAGCGTACAACGACTGAAACATTGTGATAAATATGGCGACAAAGATGAGGACAATAGTCCGAATAGTGTAAACTTATTTCATGCGTCGAAAAAATATAGTTTAAAACAAGAGACAGCAGCTCTTGACGTGTGACTATGCTATGATTGATACTTTCAGCACGTATTGATAGCTTATGCAAGGAAAAGTTATCGTACGGAAGGACAAAAGTGACATAATTTATCTTTTTACTGAACTAACTTATTTACCTCGTTATTTTAGAGGAAGCATTTCAGCGGTCTAATTTTTGATTGTTTCTTAGTACTTAGCTTTCCACCTTTACGTTTACGATGCTTTATGAAAATTTTAAAACTGAGAGACAGTTCCCTAGCCTTCGGAAGATTATCCCGGATGTAAACACCAAGGTCATGCATGTGAATACTGGAATCTTTTCGGAAAAGGGGAATATAGCCTGGACCTAAGAATTCATTGGTAGCAATGGAAGAATTCAAGTTGGTTCTACAAAGTGCAAAGATATCTGGCAATCATTCCAAGAGAAAAGATTCTACTCAGCAGAAGTTAGAATGGATATCACGAATATTGGAGAAAGAAAGATGTGTTTTTTGTTCGCTTGTTTAATTTTATTTCTTTGTATAGTGATTTCCATGAGATAAGTTTTGAGGTGAGAGGAAAAAGACTACCATAGTTATCACTAGCTGTCGTCAATGGCAATATAGACCAGCCAGTACGTGGCTAAGAACAGAGCATAATGTGGCCTCAGGGTTACCCAATACATGCAGGGACACCTACTCATACGCGACACGGCACTACAGATACCCCGATATGCGACACTTAATCAAATCAGCCTCTCTAAGGGACACTAAAGATTTCGGTCTCCTGACAACCAGTCGGAAGCAGCAGTTTGCAAACTGCCAACCTGGTACCCTCACAATGGTAAGTTAGAGCCACTGACCAAAAAGTAGAGACAGTTAAATCATTGTGGCCATGGTAGAAGAAAAGCAGAGAACCGGTAAATCATATCCTGATCTGAGAACAAGGGATGAACCTCTACTCCTGTTCAATAGATATGTAAGGAGTGCAGACTGGATAATAGGTGAGCCTATCTACTCCTATTAATCTGTTCAATAGAAAAAAAGAGGGCAAAGATATCTGATGACCATTCCAAGAGGAAAGTTTCTAAGCTGCAAAAGTTGGAATGGATACCACCAATATTAGTGAAAGGTAGAAGGGTAGGTGTTTTTTTTACTGGTTTAGTTGTATTTATTTTAGTTGTGATCTCCATCAGATTTGTTTTGAGGAGAGAGAGATAGAGGAGGAGATAGAGATAGATAGATAGATAGATAGAGAGAGAGAGAGAGAGGAGGAGATAGAGATAGATAGATAGATAGATAGATAGATAGAGAGAGAGAGAGGAGGAGATAGAGATAGATAGATAGATAGAGAGAGAGAGAGAGAGAGGAGGAGATAGAGATAGATAGATAGATAGAGAGAGAGAGAGAGAGGAGGAGATAGAGATAGATAGATAGATAGATGGAGAGAGAGAGAGAGAGAGAGAGAGAGAGAGAGAGAGGGGGACCACCATAATTCCTACTATCTATTGTCAATCATAATGTAAACTAGCAACTAACTAGAGTCATGGCTGAGAACAGACCTTAATGTGTCCTCGGGGTTGCCCACCAGAAATACATGCAGAGACACCTACCCATGTGTGGTATGGTACTACAGGTATCCTGATATTATGCAACTGTTGATCAGAGCAGCATCTCTTAAGCACTAGCAAAGTGTTTGAGCTCCTAATGACCAGCTGGAAGCAGCAGCCAACAAACTGCCAACCCAATACCCTCACAATGATAAGTCACAGACACTCTCTAGTCCAATCAATAAAAAGGACAGGCAATTAAATCATTGTGGTTCTGATAGAAGAAAGACAGAGAACCGGTAAACCATATCCTGATCAGGGAACAAGGGATGAACATCTACTCCTGTTCAATAGATATGGAAGGCGTGCGAACCAGACGAGATATGAGTCTATCTACTCCAATTAACTTGTAGGAGAAAGCACTTGAAATACGAGAGAATTCTTATTAAGTTATGACTTAGTATAAGTTTTGGTGTCTACTATCAACTAAAAATGGGATGGTAAGACTTAATGCTTTCTTGTCGCGTCAATTTTTAGCATTGATAAGAAGCACCCTAACATTCTAACTTAAACAAGATAGGGAAGTGGAGGCTGAGAAGTTTGATAATTAATAGCAATGGAATAACAAAACACACACGACAAAATGAAGGTGAAAAACATTACAGCCTAAAGCAACAAACAAACAAAAAAAATTAAAATTGAAATAAAATTCAAAGAATGTCTACAACAAGAAAAATTCGTAAACTTAAGGAATCAGCACACATGCTAGGCCACAAAAATCTCCTGAGCCAACCAAGCATAGAAATAAATACAATATGGGAACCAGTAATAAGGAGTGGCAGAGAAAAGCAATGATAACAAAGTTGCAATATGAGCTCTGGTAAAAACATGTTAACAGCAAAATTGCAATATGAACACTGGTAAAAATGGTTGTTGAAGACATTAGGTTTATAATACCTAGAAATTCATACCCAGATGTCCTCAAGGACACATGGCACAGTGGATTAAGCCGTTGGTTACATCCAGTGACAGGAGTGTGAGTTCAATACCCGGTTAAGGCAGTGGAGAACTTTCAGAGGGAAATTAGCAGGAGATAACTGACATCCATCAAACATGGTACATGTAACTAGAACAGTCTACCCCCGTGAGCGAAATAAAGGGTTCAGTTCGACATTCTAACCACCTGAAGAAGGCCGGAGCGTACAACGTCCGAAACGTTGTAAGAAATATGGCGACAAAGATGAGGACAATAGTCCGAATAATATGAATAATGTAACATCAAAATGGCACAAGGCAAGGTAGTTTATATACGGACTTCGTTCTTTAACATTTATGGACACTACAGACGAACTTATCAATAGTGTGTGTAGAAAATCATTGGCCAAGCACTCTGGGATCGGATGCGCGAGTGAGGGATGAGTGGTGGTGTGAAGTGGCCGGCATCGTTCACTAGCTATTGGTGGTTCCAGCGTGAAAAGGGGTTCACCTGTCGTTTTTTGCTTGATTTCGAGGTTTATTTTTTGCGTAGGTAGTTCGATTTATTTTCTTTGCTTTTGCTTTTTTTATTCGTTGTTATTTATGTAGTATTTTCCTTAATCTTTTCCCTTCTTGTCAGCCACAAGAGACAACCTAAAAACTGGCCTTTTCGAAGTGATTCGGGCATAACGCACGCTCTTGTGCGCGTGCGCATGAGTGCATTAGGCCCACAGATGCAGACGACGTTCACTTGTATTTCGGGGTTGTTTTCGTAGCTGCTATTATTGTATTTCCATTATTTTATCTTTACATCTCCTCAGCCGGATCTTCTTTCTAAATTTACTACTACAAATAGGAGCACTGTCATTATTGGAAGTAAATAAATTCCTTCGATTTTTTGTCTTTTTCTGTTCATCTTAAATAATTCCTCTATTCAAAATTATCTTTGTCCTTTTTTTCTGTTTCTCATTTTTTTCGGCATTTATTTTCATTCTTTTTCTTTTTCTTTCTCCTTGACCATTTTCCTTCATAGCTTCTACCTGTTAATATATTTCCTTCTTGTTTGTTTTACTCTTTCTTTCGTTTCTTGTTTTTCAATTCTTAGCTTTCTCTACTTTCCTTGTTTTGGTTTTCTTTTGCTTCTCTCCATTTTATGTTTTCTTTTTAAATATCGTCTTTGTTTTTTGTTTTTTTTTTCTTTCGTTTTGTTTGTCTTTGTATATTTTATACTTTTTCTTTTTTCTTCAATATCCACTTTTTCTTTGTTCTTCGTTTTTTCTTCCTTCTTTTCCTTCTTTCTTCTTAAATATTTACTTTCAGCATTTTTGCTTGTGTTTTTTCGTTTCTTGTTTTCAATTTTTCGCGGGCTCTTCTTTCCTTGTATTGGTTTTCTTTTTATCTTTTTTCTTCGTAAATATACACTTTTCTTTTTCTATTTGCTTTTTCTCTTCTCTTTTCTTAAATATTCACCTTTTGTTTGTCTTTTCCTTTCATTACTTTTAGCTGCTTTTTCAAGTTTTCATTTTTCATCTTCCATACTTTTCTTCTTCCTTCTTCTTCTCCTCCACCTACTCTTCTTCTTCTTTTTAATCTTCTTCTTCTTCTACTTCTTCTTCTTCTTCTTCTCTTTCTGCTCTTTCTTTCTCTTCTTCTTCTCCTCCTCCTTCTTCTTCTTCTCCCCCTTCTTCTTCTTCTTCTTCTCCTCCTCCTCCTCCTTCTTCTTCTACTTCTTCTTCTTCCTTCTGACATGTTCCGCCTTAATTTTTTCCTTCGATTCCTGATTTTTTTCATCTTCTTCTTCTTCTCCTCCTCCTTCTTCTTCTTCTCCTTCTTCTCCTCCTCCTTCTTCTTCTTCTTCTCCTCCTCCTACGCTTTCTTCTTCTTCTTCTTCTTCTTCTTCTTCTCGCTGACATGTTCCGCCTTAATTTTTTCCTTCGATTCCTGATTTTTTTTTCATCTTCTTCTTCTTCTTCTCCTTCTTCTTCTTCTTCTTCTTCTTTTTATCCTCCTCCTCCTCCTTCTCCTCCTCCTCCTTCTTCTTCTTCTTCTTCTTCCCTCTGACATTTTCCGCCTTAATTTTTTCCTTCGATTCCTGATTTTTTTCATCTTCTTCTCTTTCTGCTCTTTCTTTCTCTTCTTCTTCTCTTCCTCCACCTTCTTCTTCTTCTTCTTCTTCTTCTTCTTCTTCTTCTTCTTCTCCTCCTCCTCCTCATTCTTCTTCTTCTTCTTCTTCTTCCCTTTCTTTCTTTCTTTCTTTCTTTCTTTCTTTCTTCTTCTTCAAATGTATCCCAATTATTCTACTTGTTCTTTAACTTTCTCTGTTTTTCCATTTCTCTTCTGTTCGGAACGCTTCTTCATATTTGTCAGCATCATAATTTTTTGCATTTTTATAACATTGTTTTTCTTCACTGATTCTTTCTTCCTTATTTTTCTTCTTTTCTTTTCCTTTTTTATTCCCCTCATTGTTAATTGTACCTCTCTGTTGTCTTCCTCTCCGCTTGTCTACTTATTCAGCTTTTGTCTTCTCCATCGAGTCATTCTCTCTCCTCCTATTCATCTTTACTTTTCGTTTTCCTTCTGTGTTTCTCGTCGTCGAGTTTTCCTCAAAACTCCCCACCCGCCACCACTCTTCATTCTCGAGACTGTGTTCGTCTTCCCTTCCCGCTGCTGACTTTGGGTAGTTAGTTTAACTTAGTTTAACATTGCTTCCTCGTCTACCTATCATTGTTCTTATCCGACTTCCGGGTCAGCATTTGGCCATTACTCCATTTTTTAGTCACCCCGAATTCTTCTAAATCAGTTGTTTGTTTGCCGAAATATCTTTGGCCATTTGCAAATTCGTTGACAGAAATTTCCCACCAGGCTGGATCTGAAGAAAGAAAAAAAAGAAAAAAAAGAAAGGAATAAAAATATAAAATATTGTCGATAAAGAGTTGTTGCAATAATTTATTGGATTAGTTTCTTCGGCTTCGCTCTGTTCCGTCGGGTCTGTACCGTTCGGAAAAATATTAATTTCAATTTATGAGAAATTCTTTTGCTATTCGATATAGGCAAAAGTTTCCTCTTGCTTTGGAACTAGACTTCACCTAGACCTCAAATTAACTCGTATATACGAGCCATCGCTAAAGATGCTGGGAAGATGGTGGGTTCCCTGTACCGCTCCAGTAAGCACCTGGTACCTTCTGCTATGCTCTTCTATTACGAGAGCCAAATCAAGCGGAAATTGGAGTAGTGACGCCATATCTGTGCATTAACTTCACAATCTTCACTTTCCAGTCTTTACTTTCCAGTTTTGAGCCCAAACGCCATTACGCGGCCTTTTGGGTGATTAATTGTTTTCCACCTTACACCCGCCTACGGGACGTTGAAAGCTTATCCTATAACTATATCCATGGAAAATGTTCAGACGCGTTACCTTCTTTAGTTCCCCTAACTTTAAATCTCCTGGCGAAGATCCTCCACACCATGTACACTGAGGCGAACGAACCACATTCCCTTCCTATTCATTTTGTAAGGAGTAAGTTCCACTCGGATAGCTTCTTCCCAAGAAGTATTGCTTTGGGAAGCAGAATCCTAGGAGAATAATTTCCCGATAACCCACAATCTTAACTACAATCATATCTACATAAACTGCGTCCTTTACCCTTACCGCTCACCCTACCTTCGATAAACCTCTACTCTAAGTGGCCATTGGGCCTTGTATAGGATGAACATTAAAAAATATTGCTATATCTGAGGTGGAGCTTGCTAGTTTTCATTTTTGGAGTTCAGAATCCGTTACGCGGTCATCTTTTCCAATTGAAAATAAAGGGTGTTTCATTAAGACTGATACTATATAAGGGTGTTTCATTAAGATGGATCAAACTCAGCAGTAAATAACTCAGCGTTATTTATGAAAATTTATTTATTTCTCTATTTACCCATCGCAACCTGTACTATGTTACCAAAATCAAAATGATGATAAGGAGAATAGTCCGAATATAAATAGCCTAAATAATGATAACTCCGTATCCCTGTAATTCAGGTAGAAATTACGGACATATTACGGACCCAATTTGATACATCAATGGAGGCGGTTAGAAAAAGAAGTCTTATCAATCAAGACATCGGTCAAATCCAGGAAAACAAAAAGGGTAATGGAAAGAGCAGGGCACGACCTCGAGAGGGAAAGGATTCTCCACAACTGCTGGAGAAAATATCAGCTGGAACATGAAATTTCTGAACAGACCCGGACATTAATTAGCTACATTAGTCAAAAATCGGAAAAATACATAATCCAACAAGACTTGGATAAGTCGTATTGTCAAGAATTTTTATGCACTTATCATCAGTGTGGTTAGACATCCGGTTGTTCCAAGCCGGGATCAAAACCGGACCGATTTTCCATCAGTCACAGATACTGTCCACTAGCTATCGTCGCAGAGAGAAAAGGAAGTTTTAACGTATTTACTATGCGAAAGACGTCAGTAAATCGGAGAGCTCGATTGGAGTAGGAGAGCATTGCATTAGCAGCAGCAGCCACTGATTATAAAAGCTCCCCTTCCTCTCTCGGGGCTTAATCGAATCATTTCGAGAGTTTATATATATATATAAAGAATGTCTACAACAAAATTAAAAAAAAAATGATGGTTTACCGCTACATTTATGGAAGGTGAGCGAGCAGTATTAGTAATTAGAGTGGTGCATATAATGTGTTAGAGCATAATAGTGACAAGTCTAATTATATATTTACGTATCCGTCTATATTCCGTGTTTTGAGAAAATTACATCTACTCGTCGGTGAGGAATGATTATGTAAGTGAATTTCAAAAATCATATTTATTCATGAAATGACATATTCATCTTAAGAGAAGATTGCTGAATATTTACTTACATTTGTTACCGTATATATATATATATATATATATATATATATATATATATATATATATATCAGCATATATTATTAAATATAACCGACAATGAATGTCTAATATGTCTGATCATGCGCCGTTTTAATGTTCGAATGTTTGCTTTAGTCTTAAGTGAAAATAAAGACAAAAATGGTCCAACATTTGGATATTTTTCTATTAAGTCGATCCTAAGCTTTCGGCTCACATGAGTCATCCTCAGAGTGGTTATACAGCCATGAAACAAAGATATCTACCGTCAAAGATGATATTTCGTTATTTTGACATAGAAGATTGCTATGCGACGATAACGGTCGCGGAATAGCAGACACAGATCATAAGTTCAAGATGCGGTTCTATGACGTCATACCACGCGATAATTTTCACCAGCTGGAGCCAGCTCGGGAGCACATTTCTTTAGGGGGAAGCTGGGATCCCGTCACATCCTCTTGCCTTGTGGGAGCCTAGTTTGACAATGATGTTTGAAACAAGTGATGGTGTTATACGCATATCCCTCATTAGAGCCTCCCGTTCTAGGAAGGAAATAGGGGTATGAGTATTCCAAACCAGCGAACATCTGAGCAAATCACCCAGAATTCTATGCTGTAGATGTCAGGACTTGAAATTGATTGAAGCGAGGAGGGATTGAGGATTTGCTGTTGTTCAGTATATTCTTGAAGAATGTTCGAAGAGGAACGATTCCACACTGTAGAAGTTGGTACGAATACCAGGAATCTTAGATGAAGAAAGGTTGAGGAGGTTAGGTGTTTTTTGGCGAGCTGACTTAATTCATGAATAATAATTACATTGGACATTCAACTACTTATCAAAAAGATGTTGTACAACTCGGTCCCGTTAATGATAGCTGGCCTCTCGTATTTGAGGATACACGTCTACTAGGGCGGCTAGCCAGGCCCTATTGCAGAAGCTCGCTCAGGTACATTTGTGTTTGCTCAACACCCACAGAGCCCACCTGTGGTTTATACTGCCACTATGCTGAGCAGACCTTTGTTACGGTTTCTGGGAGAGAATGAATCCAGAATCTGAACAACACCAGCGCACTCAAACCCTCTGTCACAATGGCTTGTGATTCCTGCTAGTACAGCTATCGACGGCCCCCAAGAGTTCCGTCTACACAGTTTCACTCACAAGGCTTGGGTATGGTTTTCAGGCACTTTCTAAAGGTGCCACACATCTCAATCCATTCGGATAACATCAGGAAGTCGCCTTCCTGACGAATCGACCATGCTTATTCGAACCCGCGTTTCATGGTTCAGAAAGCGAACGTTCTAACTACCCGGCCCCGCGGCCATTAGGACCCATTTAAATACACACGGAGACGTATTAATCTCTCTCCGAAATATACTCACGGAAAATGCCAAAATATTTTAATAGAAAATGAGCGTCCCACAACAGGAATCGAACCTGTATCATACACGGTATCGTCATATAGCCTGACGTGCATTACTGATTTAGCCATAGAGGAGAGCTTCAGTTAGCAAGGTCGAATTAACTGTACACATTTCCTAATGTGTTACGCCATTTGTTTACATTTGAATAGGCATCGAGCAGATATGATGTACGAGAGAAAATCATGGAGAATTATAGCTTAAAAACAGTAAAAAATCAACTTTGCTAAACGCTTCCCTGTGGCTAAATCGGTAAAGTACGTCAGGCTATATGACGGTTCTGTGTAGGAGACAGGTTCGATTCCTATCGGAAGATGCATGTTGTCTATGAAAATTTCTCGGATATTCAGGCCGGTAAATGTCGTTAATACTGCTTATTATAAACAGAGCATTTACTTAAATATTTTATCTATAAAAAGAACGTATAAGCATAAAAATGTCTTAAAATAATTGTCGAACTTTGTCCATTTCATTATATATATATATATATATATATATATATATATATATATATATATATATATATATATATATATATATATATATACATATATATATATATATATATATATATATATATATATATATATATATATATATTCGTCCCTTCAAAAAGTGTGGCTGGTCCTGCACGAAGCGTTCACCACAATAATCAAATCTCATGGCGGTCGGTTTCCTGGAAACTGATCTGCTTGACCGTCATACGTCGAATTCGACGGGAGAGTCGACTATATATATGTATATATATATATATATATTAAGATAAACAAATATGTCCTTCATAATGGCTTATATAGATTAAGCGAAAGCAACTGGAGCTAGTTATCATTTGGAGAGTTCAAAAAAGAAATATCTTGTACACATATGAGAAAAATCTAATCTAAAACTAATCGCATTGACTTGTCAGTCATCTTCAATGAAACCTGTATAAAAGAGGAATTACTGACTGTTCAAATACAGAGTTACACCCCACACACAAAAACACATGCACATGCACACATACATGTATATACACCTGTGTGTGTTTTGGATACACGTGACCTGTACGTAATCGAATTTTTATGAGAAACGTTCACTGTATAATGCTTTAGTTCATTCAAAAAAGGATATCATGTTTATTTGTGACTTTTATTTCATTGTTTCTTTCAGTATATGAGCGAGAAATTCATCATCTACGTATGTCTGCATACGCACACTCATACATATACACACAAGACTTACACAGGAATATATACATGTATATACTGCACATCGTATATATATATATATATATATATATATATATATATATATATATATATATATGTATGTCATCTTCAACGAAACAGTAGAAAATAAAGTCAAACCACCTATCGGAAGACATAATATCTTTTGTAAGTCTTCACAACATCTACGCCAGTTGTTTTTAATTTGACCGTTTAAAATAACACACACACACACGCACACACACACACACACATATATATATATATATATATATATATATATATATATATGACAGGAACACGCATTTTTGTATACATACATTATATTGTTTAAAGATCTATAACTAAATTCTCCATATATATATATATATATATATATATATATATGTGTGTGTGTGTGTGTGTGTGTGTATGTATATGTATATATAATTTAATTTTTTTCCCTCTGGCAATTCACCTGCATAAATGAATAATTATTTTCACGTGTGATGTTTTCCATTTTTTAAGAAATATTTTTGAATATGTATTTGCTTTGAACAAGAGAGATATGGCAAAATGTGCCTGAACTATTAACAAAGAGAACATATATTCCTTCACACTGAGTTTGAAACCAAAGATATGCAAAACGAGGATTATTAAGAAAAACTTCCTGCAGTGTATCTCCGAAAAATCTTTGCGAACATTATTTCTGTGAGTCGCTTTAAAGTAACGTAAACAGATTACGCACAGGTGACTCTTGGACTAGATCTTGCTTTTTGGCGGATCGACATCTAAATGCTGCACGTCAACGATAGACCTTCAGTAATGCCTCCAGCCTGAAATAGGTGTATAATTTCCGTTAGTACTGGGGTTAGAAAATTGTGTATTGCATCCAAATCTAAGCTGGAGCTGTTTAATCCTCAATTTCTAGATTTAATAAAGCCCAAAGTGGTTTAGGTTGGTCTTGGAGAAAATTTGTTATTCCCTCTACAGCTTCTTTCCTTCAGACGCTTCCTCACAACCCTGTCACCATTTTCAAAGCAAATTTTCAAATTAGACCAATCGTTTATAGATAGTACCTGCTATGCCATTTCGGTTTTAATTTCTTACGTGCTGCAAATATCAGAAAAAAGGGTCCACTCGGACAGCTTTTCCTCAAGAACTGCCACTTTCTGGAATAGACTCCCGTGTTGATTCTTCCATGAACGCTCCAGTGTTGACCAATTCAAATCAATGGTAAATCATAATCTGCCCTTCATTTCTTAATCTTTTCCCTTCCATCCAGTTTAAATAATCACTGGGAAGCAAGAAAATGGTCTGAAAACAATAAATAAAAAATTAAAAAAATTTTAAAGTTATTTAACCATTACTCTTTAACTAAACTTTTGTATATATATATACCTATATCTACACAGGCACATGTATGATTATATGTATTCATACACTGGACTATCCCGTCGTTTTTGACGTATAAGGGTCAAAGCAGTTCAGTTCTTAGAACCAACCGATAGACATAACATTTGATTATAATTATGAAGGCTTGTGCGGAACCACGCTTTTTGGAAGAGCCGAATACTGGTGCCAAGTATTCCATAAGCTCCCAAAACAACACTCTGCAGAGTTATCCTACCTAGACTGTTCGCCGCCAAAGGCTATAAGATATATACTGTCCTGCTATTTATCAATAGCTGGATGGAGAGGAGATGGATTCATACCTTTCCCAAAGATATTAGCACGTAAATATAGTGAACTCGATGGAATTCGAACTCGGCTCTCCGATTCCTCAATCGTTATCCATTACTCCACCTTGCCTCCACACACACACACACACACACACACACACACACACACATATATATATATATATATATATATATATATATATATATATATATATATATATATATATATATATATATATATATACTTATGTTATGCGTTACGTATGCAAGACAACAGAATTGCAAAAATGCTCATGTATGGTCAACTTGACAATGGTCATCGAAACGTGGGTCAGCCTTTGCTTAGGTACAGAGACAAGCTGAAAAGTAACCTCTTAGCTGCAAATATAAATCACACAACCTTTGAGAACACCGTAACTGACCGTAATGAATGAAAGACAACATGTTACAATGGCATCAGGAACAAGGCAGTATCAAACATTGTCAAGCTTAGTCAAACTAGCGAAAGGAATAAAATATCTGCTGCTGTTTCAGCCATATACTCCAAGAATCCACACTCTTGCACAATCTGTGGACTTCTTTGCAAATCACTAGCAGGACTAAAATGTCACTTGCGACTCGAAAACAAGGTTAAATAAACAAAGTTGTCGGAGCCTCATACGTCGAAACCGAAGGGAGAGTCCATCATATATATACTTGACTCTCCGTTTGAATTCGTGGTATGAGGGTCAAGCAGATCAGTTCCTAGGAACCGACAGCCCAATACCAGCACATGAGATTTGATTATAGTGGTGAAGCTTTCGTGCAGAACCATCCACATTTTTGAAGGGCCGAATAGAGAGTCCTGATGCACTACGTGCCAAAAGGCCCCCAAACGACCCTCCACAGGTGTTGAGTTCAGAGTCGTCCTTCTCCTGGACCAGTCTGTTCTGCTATTTACCCATAGAAAGAAAGAAAGAAATGTATATGTATATTTATGTGTGTATCGGCATCGCCCCACGCAAGGCAGTAAAGCCACTAACACGCAAGGGGGTTATTGGGTGTGAAAGAATTAGGAACAGAAACTTTAATAATGAGCGGGAAGAGAAAAGAGTAATCCTGTATTTCAGAAGTGATTTAAAGTCTTGCAGATTAAAGATGGCTAGAAATCATGGAGCCGGAAGGGAGTTCCACAATCGAGAAGTGCGAGAAAAGAAACTGTTAGCATAGAATTTATGGCTACATGAAGCCAACTCAATTGTAAATTGATGAGATCTCGACGCCAGTCTAGTACTGCGCTTAAATTCAAAAAGTCAAGGTACCATAGGGAAGAGCTCATCAGAACGTTTGCCATAAAAATATATGTAGAAAAGGCAGAGGGAGGCAAACTTACGGTGGCGAGAAAGTGACTGAAGCCGACACGCCAGATCAGGACCAATAATATTGCTGATTCTTTTTTGGATCTTATCAAAGAGTTCCAGGTAAATAGCTGGGACTCCGGACCATATGTGGCAGCAATATTCTAAACATGGACGACTGGTACGCTTATAGATATGATAGATTCCGGAGAGAAAAATTGTCACGCACGACACAGTGAACCAACTTTCTTAGCAGCTGATCGAGCAATGGGTTCAATATAATCTTTCCATTTCATTTCAGCTGAGAACTTTAGCCCGAGAAGGCGGAACAAGACATCTTTCTGGAGGTTAGTATTAGCTATGCTGAGAGATACCAGGGAGGGTTTTCTCGGATGATGAATGGGGAGAAATTTAGTTTTGGAGGCCATCTTTTATTTCCTCTTGTTCTCAAACATTTCTTTCTTTCTTCATTATTTTCTCTTGTTATCAAACATTTCTTTCTTTCTTTTTTCTTTCTTTCTTTTTTCTTTCTTTCTTTCTTCATTATTTTATCTTGTTCTCAAACAATTCTTTCTTTCTTTCTTCATTATTTTCTCTTGTTCTCAAACATTTCTTTCTTGCTTTCTTCATTATTTTCTCTTGTTCTCAAACATATCTTTCTTTCTTTCCTCATTACATTCTCTTGTTCTCAAACATTTTTTCTTTCTTCGTTATTTTCTCTTGTTCTCAAACATTTCTTTCTTCCTTAATTATTTTCTCTTGCTCTCAAACTTTTCTTTCTTTCTTTCTTCATATTTTTCTCTTGTTCTCAAACATTTCTTTCTTTCTTTCTTCATTATTTTCTCTTGTTCTCAAACATGTTTGTCTTTCATTCTTTCTTTCTTTCTTCATTAATTTCTCTTCTGCTCAAACATTTCTTTCTTTCTTTCTTCATTATTTTCTCTTGTTCTCAAACAATTCTTTCTTTGTTTTTTTCTATCTTCATTATTTTCTCTTGTTCTCAAATATTTCTTTATTTCTTTCTTTCTTCTTTATTTTCTCTTGTTCTAAAACATTTTTTTCTTTCTTTCTTCATTATTTTGTCTTGTTCTCAAACATCTCTTTCTTTCTTTCTTCATTATTTTCTCTTTTTCTCAAACATTTCTTTCTTTCTTTCTTTCTACATTATTTTCTCTTATTCGCACACATTTCTTTCTTTCTGTCTTTCTTTCTTCATTTTTTCTACTCTTATCAAACATTTCTTTCTTTCTTTTTTTTCTTTATTTCTTCATTATTTTCTCTTGTTCTCAAACATTTCTTTCTTTTTTCTTTCTTCATTATTTTCTCTTGATCTCAAATAATTCTTTCTTTCTTTCTTTTTTTCTTTCTTTCTTTCTTACTTCATTATTTTCGCATGTTCTCAAACATTTCTTTCCTCATTATTTTGTCCTCTTCTCAAACATTTCTTTCAGTATTTCTTCATTATTTTCTCTTCTTCTCAAACATTTCTTTCTTTCTTTCATTCTTTTTTCATTATTTTCTCTTCTTCTGGAACTTTTCTTTCTTTCTTTCTTCATTATTTTCTCTTGTTCTCAAACATTCCTTTGTTTCTTTCTTCATTATTTTCTCTTCTTATCAAACAATTCTTTCTTTCTTCATTATTTTTTCTTGTTCTCAAACATTTCCTTCTTTCTTTCTTTCTTCATTATTTTCTCTTTTTCTCACACAATTCTTTCTTTCTTTCTTCATTATTTTCGCTTGTTCTCAAACATTTCTTTCTTTCTTTCTACATTATTTTCTCTTATTTGCACACATTTCTTTCTTTCTGTCTTTCTTTCTTCATTTTTTTCTACTCTTATCAAACATTTCTTTCCTTCTTTTTTTCTTTCTTTCTTCATTATTTTCTCTTGTTCTCAAAGAATTCTTTCTTTCTTTTTTTCTTTTTTATTCATTATTTTCTATTTTCCACAAACATTTCTTTCTTTCTTCTTCATTATTTTCGCATGTTTTCAAACATTTCTTTCTTCATTATTTTGTCCTCTTCTCAAACATTTCTTTCAGTATTTCTTCATTATTTTCTCTTCTTCTCAAACATTTCTTTCTTTTTTTCTTTCTTTCTTTCTTTCTTTCTTTCTTTACTTCATTATTTTCTCTTCTCCTCAAACATTTCTTTCTTTCTTTTTTTCTTTCTTTCTTTCTTTCTTTCTTTCTTTCTTTCTTTCTTTCTTTCTTTCTTTCTTTACTTCATTATTTTCTCTTCTTCTCAAACATTTCTTTCTTTCTTTCTTCATTATTTTCGCTTGTTCTATTATGTTGGTGCAAAAATAATGACGTAATATTGTCGTTTTTTGACGTTAAATAATACGTCAAAAAAAGACATTATTACGTCATTATTTTTGCACCAACCTAATAAAACATTTCTTTCTTTCTTCATTATTTTTTCTAGGTCTCAAACATTTTTTCTTTCTTTCTTTCTTCATTATTTTATCTTGTTCTCAAAAATTTCTTTCTTTCTTCATTATTTTCTCCTCTTCTCAAACTATTTTTTCTTGCTTTCTTCATTATTTTCTCTTCTTCTCAAACATTTCTTTCTTTCTTTCTTCATTATTTTTTCTTGTTCTCTAACATTTCTTTCTTTCTTATTTTCTCTTGTTCTCTAACATTTCTTTCTTTCTTTCTTCATTATTTTCTCTTCTTCTCAAACATTTCTTTCTTTCTTTCTTCATTATTTTCGCTTGTTCTCAAACATTTCTTTCTTTCCTTCTTTCTTCATTATTTTTTCTTGTCCTCTAACATTTCTTTCTTTCTTTCTTTCTTCTTTATTTTCTCTTGTTCTAAAACATTTTTTCATTCTTTCTTCATTATTTTGTCTTGTTCTCAATCATCTCTTTCTTTCTTTCTTCATTATTTTCTCTTTTTCTCAAACATTTCTTTCTTTCTTCATTATTTTCTTTTGTTCTCAAACATTTCTTTCTTTCTTTCTTTCTTTCTACATTATTTTCTCTTATTCGCACCCATTTCTTTCTTTCTGTCTTTCTTTCTTCATTTTTTTCTACTCTTATCAAACATTTCTTTCTTTCTTTTTTCTTTATTTCTTCATTATTTTCTTTTGTTCTCAAACATTTCTTTCTTTTTCTTTCTTCATTATTTTCTCTTGATCTCAAATAATTCTTTCTTTCTTTTTTCTTTCTTTCTTTTTTTCTTCATTATTTTCGCATGTTTTCAAACATTTCTTTCCTCATTATTTTGTCCTCTTCTCAAACATTTTTTTCAGTATTTCTTCATTATTTTCTCTTCTTCTCAAATATTTCTTTCTTTCATTCTTTTTTTCCTTATTTTCTCTTCTTCTGAAACTTTTCTTTCTTTCTTTCTTCATTATTTTCTCTTGTTCTCAAACATTCCTTTCTTTCTTTCTTCATTATTTTCTCTTCTTCTCAAACATTTCGTTCTTTCTTTCTTTCTTTCTTTCTTTATTATTTTCTCTTGTTCTCAAACATTTCCTTCTTTCTTTCTTTCTTCATTATTTTCTCTTTTTCTCACACAATTCTTTCTTTCTTTCTTTCTTTCTTTATTATTTTCTCTTGTTCTCAAACACTTTTTTTTCTTTCTTCATTATTTTCGCTTGTTCTCAAACATTTCTTTCTTTCTTCATTATTTTCTCTTGTTCTCAAACATTTCTTTCTTTCTTCATTATTTTCTCTTCTTCTCAAACATTTCTTTCTTTCTTCATTATTTCCGCTTGTTCTAAAACATTTCTTTCTTTCTTCATTATTTTCTCTAGGTCCCAAACATTTCTTTCTTTCTTTTTTTTCTTTCTTCATTATTTTCTCTTCTTCTCAAACATTTGATTGTTTGTTTGTTCGTTTCTTTCTTTCTTTCTTCATTATTTTCGCTTGTTCTCAAACATTTCTTTCTTTCTTCCTTATTTTCTCTTGTTCTCAAACATTTCTTTCTTTTTTTCTTTCTTTCTTTCTTTCTTCATTATTTTCGCTTGTTCTCAAACATTTCTTTCTTTCTTTCTTTCTTCATTATTTCGTTTGTTCTCAAGCATTTCTTTCTTTTTTCCTTATTTACTCTTGTTCTCAAACATTTCTTTCTTTCTTCATTATTTTCTCTTGTTCCCAAACAATTCTTTCTTTCTTTCTTTCTTTCTTTCTTTCTTTCTTTCTTTCTTTGCCGCTTCCTATTATCTCTTTGTCCCAACCATCTCTTTATTCCTTGCTATCTTTCTTCCTTTTCTTTCTTTCATTCTTTCTTCATTATTTTCTCTTGTTCTCAAACATTTCTTTCTTTCTTTCTTTCTTTCTTTCTTTCTTTCTTTCTTTCTTTCTTTCTTTCTTTTAATCCCCTCACTTTATTTTACTCCCTACGTAGTTGCTGTTTTCTTAATGATTCGCTTTGTAATATAAAAAAAGAGACAAATAATTTTGTGGTTTTCTATCTTTTTTTATTAACCGTTCACTTTCTTTTACTCTTTCCGTGGTCGCTTCTTTTTAAACCCATGACCTTTGAGAAAGTTTCTGTGTCTGTGTGTGTGTGAGAGAGAGAGAGAGAGAGAGAGAGAAAGAGAAAGAGAGATAGGGAGAGTGAGCGCGAGAGAGAGAGAGGGGAAGAAATGTTTATCTTTCTTTCTTTTATTATTTCACTTTGCAATTACATTCTTAAGTCATTTTTCGCACACATCTCCACAAGTCTTTCGCTAATTTCCCCGCGGCCATTTCACGAACGAGCCTGAAATTCCGCCTCCGGTGCATCATTTGCATAAAATCAACTGACACTTCTTTGTTCAGCCTGCAGCTAAAATGTCTTCTACAGGCGGCAAAATTGTCGCTCCGTCCATTCTGGCCGCCATCTACCACAGCATTTCTCTCTTCTTCCCAATGCGAGCCGTCAGTTACGTCAACGTCGCCTTCATGACGCTTGCCCAACGCCTCCATTACTGGAAAGACCCTTTTTAGCCTCAGTAACATCACCGCCCTGATGGCAAGCGTCGACCTTTCTTTTATATGAGATTTCCCTCATCCCGTGTACACACCTATTCCATTTTATGCACCTCACCATTTTTTATTTGTGTTATAAAGATATCTCATTCTGACAGTCTTCAGTCTTTCTCTTTGAATCTTTTTCATCTTTCAGTTTTCTTTTATCTGTGAGCAGCTTTTTTTTGTTGCTTTTTATTTCATTTTCTTTGGTGAACTTGGACAAGAGACACTGAGACTGGAAATAATAATAATTTTATATTTTTTCTAAGACTATCACTATAAATTATGGACTTCAGATAACGAATATAAAAATACATTTTATAAAAACTAATAGTGGCTGCAGTTTGCTATGTAAATTTATTGTAAACTGATCTCCTTACGGGAGCCAAAACATATATATTCTTACGGCATGATTGCTTAAAATTTTATTTCCTTTTCATTCGTAATTTCGTTTTCTTAATTGATAGTAATATAAGAAAAAAAAAAGACCTCCAGATTATCAATTTAATTATTTATTTTACATTTCAGGAAATCATGTATGAAGATTTTTGATTTTTTTTCAATGGCGCGGGGTCAATTTATAAAGTATTTACATGACAAATTGGAATCGTATTAACTCTTATAAAAAAATAATTTATTTTGAGATTTTGACCTAGAACACTTAATCTATAGTAATATGTATAAAAAAAAAACAAAGATTAAAATTTAGAAATTAATTTTATAACTCTTCTTCTTCTTCTACTTCTTCTTCTTCTTCTTCTTCTTCTTCTTCTTCTTCTTCTTCTTCTTCTTCTTCTTCCACAATTCTTTTTTGTTCCTGTTTATTCTTTTCCTTCCAAACCCTTCGCCTATATTTTATTCGATCCCTTTCATACCTCTGACATGTTCCCCCTTATTTTTTCCTTCTATTCCTGATTATTATTATTATTATTATTATTATTATTATTATTTTAATTTGTTTTCAATATGCACCCCTCTTCTACCCACTTCCACGTTTTGTGTTTGTTCTTATAGTGAAATCAGGGCGGAGATAGATTCGCTTGACTCGCTATATCCTAAGTTCCGCTTCTCAAAAACCGCCTTGTGCTTCCGCGGGCGAACTGGAGTGCCAGATGCAAATTTAATCTGTATCTATTATAGAACAATCAAGAAGCACACGGCAGCTGATCCTGTTTTGCCCAGATATGGACAACGGATGAAAAACTCGAATGAATGGAGAGTGTGTCGTAATAGAACACACCGTATCAAGAAAATTGTTCGAAAATTTTTTTTGAAAAACATTTATTAGAATCATAAATTGTTTGAATGAAAATTAATCGAAAGGAAAATTATACTAAATAATAATTATTCGAAATACCTATATCTGGAATCCGTATGTGGTCTTGAGAGAGGGAATGCTGATTTACCTAGAAATAATGAACTCCCTTGAAGGATGGCGTAGGGCTTTTTTGCATCAAGTGTCATCGTGCCATCCCGTCATCCCACAATATGGAAATTCTTAGACGTTTTTAAAAGAGAACAGGACTTGCAAGAAATTCATATTGAAAAAGTAACGAGTACTCTTCAGTAGTTGCTTATTTACGTGCAAGATCATCTCTTCTGCAAGTATTTTCACGGTAACTGTTCCGACGAGCTATTTTCGCTGGTTTCCGGACTGCATGAATTTAACCAAGCTACCAGACAAAAACAGCTTCTTCTGCACTTCCCGTCTGTGGAACTCCCTTCCCCTTACTTGCTTCCTCGATGACGATAATCTTCAAATATTCAAGTGTAATGTCAATCGACATCTGGCACCCTGAGATTGTTCTCCGTCCTTCTCTGTATCCTTTCCCCAAACATGCCTCTTTACTCTTGTTCTCAATCCTCTGTAACCCCTTGCATGCTGGTGGCACTCCCGCCTTGCTTGGGGTTAATTGCCTTAAGAAAAAATAACTTAAGGTTATAAGAATTTTTTCTAACTACATTCCTTTATTAACGATATTTATATTTCAAATAATTATTATTTGTGTATTTCCTATTTTTATTTTTATATTTTTATTGCCATAAATAATTTTGTTCTTTTCATTAATTTACATTCAAACAATTTACAATTAGAAGAAATATTTTTTAAATAATTCTTTCTGAATATTTTTTTCGAACAGTGTTCACATAATCGAAAAGACCAAGAATTCTTCCCGTCTGACAATATCCCAGGGAAGCTCAAATATCATACTAACCAAAAGTTTTGATATCATTAATTATTGATTAAAATCCAATTTTCACTTTCATTAGGGAACATTCTTTCGTTGTCTTTTCAATAAAAGAATACAAATGAAAATCTTGCCACAAATTCCTCCCCTAGAGTCTGGAATACGTTTACCATTTTCCAGATGCAAAAATGTGTTAAATTCAGACTTTGAAATTGCAGTTTTCGCATAATGACTTTGAATATTTGCAAAGAAGGTAGTGAAACTTCTGAGAAAACACCTTCGTCTTAAGAGACAAAAAGTTAATTGCAAAAATCTCAGTTGTAGGTAATATAAATATAAACAAAGAAATGACTCTGATTTTGAACATATATATATATATATATATATATATATATATATATATATATATATATATATATATATATTACAATGATTTTCACTCTATACAAGGCCAAAGAGCCACTTGTAGCAGAGGGTTACAGAGTAAGAGGTACACTTTATGGGGATATGTTAGGAAGATAATGGTTGACCTTAGGCATGAATAGGTTAAGATTGTAGTGATTCGGGGAAGCACTCTCATAGAAGTCGGTTCCATAAAGCGGTGGTTCGTGGGAAGAATGCTGCTTAAGTAGAACTTACTTCTCACCAGGGGAATATGAAGGGGGTAAGGATAGTCCACTACAATGAGTGTGGCATGGCGGGTCTTATGGAAATAGCGACAGAGCAGTGAGAGGCTTGCGATTTTTCGAATGTAGGAATGTAGTTGTAGGGTGGTAAATGATTCGTTACACACAAGGAGATGGAGATGTCTTTGGACTCTATCGAGACAGGAAAGTGAAGACTGGACACCTTCTGTCCATGTATGGCAGCAGTACGCTATTTTCGGTTCGACCTGGCCTCTTGTAGAGCATATCAGGTACTTACAGGAGCGTTACAGAGTGCCGACAGTTTTTCGACTATCTTTAGCGATGTACGAGTTCCACTTTAGGCCCGGGTTGAGTTTAAGTCTCAAGAGGCGCTCAAGGTACGATACCTACCTGTTTTATTCCTTCGTCCTCGACTGAAAAAAAAATCTGAGTTTTATTAACTGTTTCTTTACAAAGAAGTATTTAGCATTCTTTTAGCATTCATTGATTGAGCAGGCAGTATTACTTTCGATTGAAATTTACTAAAACTTTCTATTGAAAGAAAATTATTAATTGTGTGCCATGTGTGATAAACACTTAGGCGATCATTTATCTTTCGATACCTGACTGACGAGGTAGATTTTTTCCGGCAGTAGGTTGCCTTTTCTTTTTTGACCAGTTGCCATCCACGGCTATAGGACCCGGTCTGTCCTGCTATTTACCCATAGCTAGGTTGGGGTAGAAGAAGAGGATTCATACCTTTCCCAAGGGTAGGTGAAGGTAATGGATTTGACTGGGATTCGAACTCGGATCTCTCATTTCTCAAGCCAAGACGCTATCCATTACTCCACCTTCCTTCAGGAAACTAGGTTTCTCAAATCTACTAACTGTTATTTGTTTTTCCAGCATTGATAAAGTCTTCCTTCTTTGTCTTTTGTCGAACGTCAATATCTTGATTACGTCATTATTTTTACTTCGAGTTACATTTGCTATCCATTTTAATTGTTGCTGTTGTTGGTAGTCCTCAAGTGATGAGGTTTCTGCTATTTGATACAGTTTTAGCTTTTGATTCTCTAGCACCATTTCGCGAGGTTTGAAGAAGAATGGTCTTCTCTAAGAACAACATGATTCAATTTCTCAAAGCCATCGTTCACCGTTCATAAGAGAAAGCGATTGTATACAGCTGATAGTTTAAATATTTCTGAACGAGTTTAACGCCATGCGTGTCACCCATATGGAAATTTCGATCTGACGAAGTCATTTGAAAACAAAGCTGAGCAGAAGAATAAACTAAATCGAGCATAGGAAGATTGTTTGGCGCCAAAATAGGAAGAAATGCCTAGAATACCAGCATGAAAAAAGCTTAGCAGGCTGGAGTTTCATAGAGAGTGGGACAGATAAAAAAAAAGATCATAATATGTGCCATGCTTCAGATCATCCCAGAATATACCTTGGACCCAGTGTGACGTCAAAGAAGAAGCAAGCTGCATCGGCGGGTTAGCGTCAGAGATAACCTCCTAGCCACTAAGTGTAGATCCGTGCCTCACGGAATGTCAGTGGTCACTCCGATATATGATCACGTAATCACGTAATGGATACACGTTGGAAAGAACCGTTTGACAAATATAGATATATAACCACCCACCTTAGTGTTAAGAGAGTATTTTACAAAGCACACGAGTATATAAGTTCAGATGAGGACGCGGAGCCGCACAAACATTCGCCGAAGGTAAATGACGATGTACAGGATTAAATATTAGGTTGGTTCAAAAATAATGTCGGTTTTTGACGTTAAAAAAATACGTCAAAAACGACATTTTTTCACCAACCTAATAAAATACAATCTTCTGCATGAAAGATACTGGCTAATGTTTTCATTTAATCTGACAGAGACAGCAATATTACACATGCGAGGGGGTTATACCTGTCTTGAGAATCAGCATTCGGAATTCATTTTACCTTTTCTTGTGACGACTATCGAATTCAGCAGTAAAATCTAATTATTTGTTAAGTCTTCTCCCATTGTATAATAACAATTGCGTAGCATCGACTACGGTCGAATCCCTTGCACAAAAAAAAGGATCTTAGTAGACTAAATGGATTCTTTATTTACATTATTTACACTGTTGTCGTCATTTTTGTTACTGTTAACAAGAAATCACACTTTAGTGCGCTGGGCTTAGAAATAAATACGATATGGATGCTGTTAATAAAGAAAGAAAGACAAATGTCTGCAAGTCTTCAACAGCAGCCGCCATAACAAAAGCCAAACAACAGAAAAGAGGAAAACATCGGTGAGTGCATCCAAGCATGACAAGTAGCAGCAACACCCATCAGCAGGCAGGTTAGGTTTAAGGCTCCAAGTTATCCACAGAAATTGTCCCGTGGGATGATTTGTTGATTGAAGCGTGGGTTCGGACAAAACGTTGGAATAACAACAACAAAGATGAGGACAATAGTCTGCATGTAAATAATGCAACGAAAATGAATTTAATTTATTTTTTTAAAGTTAAGTTTCAAATTTTTAGGTTACGAAGATCGTCATAGACATGATGAAGGCACAACAGCCGAAACGTTGTAATGACAACAACAAAATGAGGACAATATACCGCATGTAAATAGTTTAAATGATGCAACGAAAATGAATTTACTTTATTTTTTTTTAATGTTAAGTTTCAAATTTGCAGGTTAATAATAGACTTGATGAAGGTACAACAGCCGAAGCGTTGTAATAACAACATCAAAGACGAGGACAATAGTCCATATGTAAATAGTATAAATAATGATAACTCTACATACCAGAAATTCAAGCAGAAATTTCCAGTCTTTGTTCAGGAACGATGTGCTGAACGTAAAATGCTATTTTCCCGAACGTAGTGTGAAGATACGAGATAGTGCGTTTTGATTATCTATCTATATTCGAGGTGGCACTGAACAAGAAGGGATCGACATCATATTTATATGAGGTTACTAATTAGTTAGCAAGGTCATAACTATGCGGTTCCCGTTGTGGGTCAAGCACACACTACTCAATATTGAATATTCATCAGGTTTTTACTCTACCCCTAGACGAGCCAACGTTCTGTTGTTTAGCATTTGCAAATATTTTAGGAAGTTATCAAGACGAGAAACATTCAACACCCCATCATATTTTAAATCTGCTTGTACCTCAATCAGTTAGTAAGTTAGCACATGTGTTATGTTCTGTCATTGTTTCAGATAAATAATGAACCATTCGGTTTTGATTGCGACGAAAGATAGAAAAAATATATGTCAGCGACATTTTAGGGAGAAAACGAGACCATTAATAATAATAATAATAATAATAATAATAATAATAATAATAATAATAATAATAATGATAATTAGAAGAAGAAAAAAAATTAGACTAATAACAATATTGGGTTGGTGCATAATTATCAGGCGTTTTTAAAACAATATTTATTATGAAGGAAGAAATATAACCAGTCAATAACATTTTAAAATGATTATTCTGGATTGTATGATTATCGACACGCATTTTTATAACCTGAAAATTAAATAATATTTTTATTAAAAAATTAAACAAAACAGCAATTTTTATTAGCAAATAACTCGCCTACAAAAACGCCTGATAATTATGCACCAACCCAATAATAATAATAATAATAATAATAATAATATGAAAAAGCTTGTCAGTTTTTGTAACGTTTAATTAGTACCGACTTACTTTGTACTTTCGTAATTATGATTTCTATGAACAATATTTTCTTAAATTTGTTAATGCCCGCAATATGCCATCAACGTTATCTTATATTACAATGTAACGCTACTTTAACAGAAAATCTGTATAAAGAAAGCACAGTGTAAGAATGTCCATCTGTCCGTCCGTTTTTTGATCTAGACGAATCTGAAGTAACACTCGATTAAAAATTAAATAACTCATTTAAATTTAAATTTAAATATCGAACAGAGTGAAAGGTTAAAAAAAAAAAAACTATTCTTTATTAAAGGTTTAAATTTCACTTTCGCTTTTCATCGCATTTGCAATAGATATCTTCTAATTAATCCGTAATTAAAATTAAAATAGATATCTTCTAATTAATCCGTAATTAAAATTAAAATAGATATCTTCTAATTAATCCGTAATTAAAATTAAAATAGATATCTTCTAATTAATCCGTAATTAAAATTAAAATAGATATCTTCTAATTAATCCGTAATTAACATTAAAGCGGGGAAAATGTTTTTTTTTTCATTTTTTTTAGCACACGTACTATGACGTGTTCATAATTCGTGTTCCCTAATGTCATTTAAGAGTCACTTTATATGAAGGGATAAGAAAGAACGGCGATTTTAAAAGAAAACATGTATAAAATAAATGCAAACAAACTACAGAGATCGGTTGCGTATACGAAGAAAGATTATGCCGAATTAAGGTGTCGAATAAAGATATTATAATTTTATTATTTCTAAATTCTTATAACTTTTACGTTCATAGCACGCTGAAGGTAAAAGGTTGAAGCCTCAAAGGCCTTTGTAAGTGCTAGCTTAAAGTCGACCCGAAGGCTTGTTGACAATAAATGCCAAGAAGATATTAGAACACATATTCATCATCTAAATTAACGATTCTTAATTAAAAAAAAAAAAAAAAAACAAAACAAAAAAAAAACGGAAAGAAATTTATTACCATCAATTGAGTTAAGTGAAGAGAAAGTATTTTGACGTTATTTTATCAGTGTAGATTTGTTTCAGTTACGATACATCGCAGGGTTATAATAATTTTGTGACAAAGTCGAAGATGAGCAGCCAGGAATTGCGTTGATTTCAACGTTGCAGTAACGCCGCTCCAGCACCGCACATCACCCGCCCATGTTGCAAGATCATTCTGTCTTCGCTAAAACCTCATATATTTAACGATGCAATAGGGAGATTACCAAGGACATTTTTACAATCGTAAAACTCGCAGGTAGCTTACTCAATCATTAACTTCAGAATTATAATTCATCAGAATATTCAAATACAAATACTGTGAATTTTTCACGGGTACTCTGCTAATCAAGCCATATAAGAATTCTCAATGTGGATTTATTTATATTTAATAATCTATAAAAGATAAAATGGTGTTCCAATAACTTGGACCGATTTAAAACTTAATTCACATTTTAAATCGGCCGAAGTTATTGGAACACTTTTTATTTATCTGCCTTTAGGCAAAACGAAGCGTTTAATAAATCAGTTCGTTTATTCCAACGTTTCTTAGATTGCAGTCTTATTTCTTTAAGCCTTTTATATGAAGCATTTAGATACCTTTGTTAAGTAATCGTCTTGCTTCAACTTCGTTTTGAAATAGGCTTTCTCGTCTCCGTCTTTGTCGCTCTGTTGCTAATCTATTTTTTTTCAAAAGATAATTCCGTTTTACTGTTAAATTTTAAGATGAAAAGATAGTGAAAAAAAAAGCAGTTTATATAATATCAGGAGTAATCAATGAATCATAGATACGACAGACCGTCTAAAATATATAAACGGAACGGATTGATTAAACGGTTCATTAGCCTCTGTTTTAGTTGTTAATCCTTTCTTTCCGCTTTATTGAATCTCAGTTGTTACAAGACTTTTGTTTCATTGTATCTCAATATTAAAACCTTTTAACAATTAACGTTATTTTTTACGGCACTGGTAAACATAATAATAATAATAATAATATTACATCATTTAAGAAATTCTTATATATAACCTTTAAAAACATTTCTATCCAGTTCAATTTGTAAAAGAGCGCTAAAATGTATGTAATGGGAAAGTAGGTTGATCATCTAAGTTACGAAATTTATATGATGATTACGTCCCGTAGTCGTAATTCTCGAGCAAAATGAACCTTTTAATTAATCAGTTTCTTTACCCCCAACGTTTCTTAGATTTTAGTTTTATTTGTTCAAGCCTTTCATGTGAGGCACTCAGATACCTTTGTCTATTAAGTGATCATTTTGCTTCAACTTGGTCTTGGTATAGGTTTTGTCGTCTCCGTCTTTGTCGTTCAGATGCTTAATCTTTTTCTTCCGCGAGATATTTCCATTTCATTGTTATATTAAAAGTCTAATTTTTTTAGCATGAAAAAATATTGAACAAAAAGCGATTCACTGAATCATAGATACCACTGAACGTTTAAAAAATATAATCATTTAAACGGTTTATTAGCCTCTATTTTAGTTGTTAATTCTTAATCTCCACTTTATCGAATCTCAGTTGTTTCAAAACTTTTGTTTCAATGCATTTCACTATTAAAACTTTCTAACAATTGTCATTATTTTTCACGTATATAATTGGAAAGTGTTTTCTTGTTTGTTTACTATGCATAACCAAACCATTTCATATTATGTCCTCACATTTGGTATACAAACTTACTGAACCCAGAGACGGTGTGAGTTGGGGAGGGGGTTAAATGTAAAGATATTTTTGGTTTGGTTTAGTTTAGGCATATCAACCACCATGGGTTATTTAATGCCGACAACATTTTTAGTGATGGTGATATCTTTTTTTCAAAAAATCTATTTCTGGTAATATTTTAACTTCAAAAGATCTATTTCTGGTAATATTTTACCTTCAAAAGAATCTATTTCTGGTAATATTTTACCTCCAAAAGAATCTATTTATGTTAATATTTTACCTTCAAATATGTATCGTTTGTTATATTTTTCCAAAACATGTATAGCTGGTATTAGGTTGGTGCAAAAATAATGTCGTTTTCTCACATATGTTACTTTTATATATGATTTCTGAATTAATTCATTGATATATATAGCCATGTTATATATCATTTTGAAGTGCATTTTTCGCTGTATCGAATCGTGTTATTCGTTACCGTTCTCAATCTCTTCATTCATTTTTTGCAGGCTTTTCGACAGCATGGACAAAATTCAAATCTGCACGATTTTCTTGTTCCAGTTCAAACTCGGCCGAAAAGCTGCCGAGACAGCTCGTGACATCACTGATGTGTTTGGCCCAGGAACCACTAACGAACGTGTGGCACAACGGTGGTTCAAGAAATTTCGCAATGGTGACGAGAGCCTCGAAGATGAAGACGGTCGCGGCCGGCCGACTGCGGTTGATAACGAACATTTGAAAGCCTTAATTGAAGCCGGTCCTCGCAAAACCACACGAGAAGTTGCTGTTGAACTCGAGGTCGACCACTCAACAGTCGTTCGCCATTTAAAGCAAATAGGGAAGTCAAAAAAGTTGGATATATGGGTGAATGATAATCAAAAAAGTCGTCAAAAAACGACATTGTTTTTGCACCAACCTAATAATATTTTTTTTTTTAAATATTTCTGTTATTTTAAAAATTTCATAGTGTTTTGACCCCAGTTCGAGGTTAACTATTTGCCCATAGCCAGGTCAGGGTGGACTTGTGAATATCAGCAATTAAGAGGTGGTTGCTCACTCTTCAAAACCTCTAATCTCCCGATGAGAGGCCTTGCTGCCTGATGTAGTTTATCGTCATACCCAGGACCGAAAATTTTTTTTTTCTTCATGGAGAAAAAGTGGTTTCTGCCACTTTTCTATTATATTAAATTATTTTTAACGATATGAACTATCATTCATAGTAGCTTTTTTTTTATCATCCTCCTGGCAGCGACTTAGATGCGGGGGGCTACTGAAAGTGAAAGAAACAGAGAGGACAATAAAGGAATGACATTAAAGACGACAGATGATAACGATTGATATTGCATTCAAATATACAAGATCGTCGTTGACAGCAAAGCAGTATGGCGGATGAGAGAAAAAAAACGTGTTAGCATAGAACTTACAGTTACAACTAGCAATTTCAAACAGTGAAATTATAAGTTTCGAGTTTGTTGTAAGACTATTATTCTCTTTTATTATTAACTAGCGTAAAAGCAGCATTCCGTGCGGACTTTTAAGCTAGCTTTTTAAGCTAGCTCCCGTGGAGGGCTAATTGGGCCTCGGGCCCAAAACTAAAGAGACTTCTGGTCCTGCTTAAAATAGATCAATGATAAATTTGAAGAAATAACTTCGAATTCCTCAATTCAGTCCATCGAACTTCAAAAATTCAATTTAACTCTGATTCAGGATATAAGTCCAATTATGGCCAAAAGACCGATTTGGGCCTAAATTCCAATTCAGGCCGAAAACTGAGTTCTTCAAATCGCAAACTCTGCGGAACTTTTAAACCTCTCGTCACAAAACCTCTTACTTTAACACTGTTACCTCAAAGAAAAACACCGTGCCGCCTTGACACAGACTTGAATGACAAATCGAATCAATAGCTTTATCTACTGCAAGGAAAGTTGGGTTACTGTCGTGCCAGAAGGTTTTTCTCGTCAGAGTCCATCTTGTATATTTACAAATCTACCATTCGCCCGTGCATTGAATACTGTTGCCATATCTGGTCAGGTGCTCCTGCTACTCATCTCGAGATTCTTGACAAGATCCAAAGAAGGATCTGTAATGTAACTGACTTGTCATCTTGACTTCATTCACTTTCTCACCGACGGGATGTAGCTTTCTTTTTTTCTTTTCTACAAATGTTTTTCATGGCAACTGCCCTGACGAGCTTTTTTCCCTGATACTCCAACTGCATGAATTTGAGCCTGCTATTAGATTGTCATTTTACTGTTGAATTAGGCAAATGTAACCGCTATTTCTACTCTAACAATATCTTTTCTCGCACATCCCGCCTATGGAACTCCATTCTGTTTCCTTGTTTCCCTGACAACTACAATATTCAAACATTTAAATGCAAAGTCAGTCGCCATCTTCTATCTTTTTGAACCCTGTTCATCTTTTATCCCTTCCTCGTTTTCCCCTATACCTAGACTTTTCTCTTGTCATCACTTTCTGCAATATGCCTGCGTATAAGTCTTATTCCTGCCTTGCTTGGGATGAAATGATTAACAAATATATATATATATATATATATATATATATATATATATATATATATATATATATATATATATATTATTAATATTTTCTTTTATTTCTGTTGCATATTCACTTCCTTTCGTGTCCCAACCAGAGACCTAAGGTCAGAAATGGTATCATGACATTTTCCGCAGCACATTTGTGTAAGAAAAAAAAAACTCTGAAAGACATATATATATAAAGTCTTTCGTAGTGTGTCAGCTGTGCTTCTTGAGATGTATATTGTCTTACAAATTCAAGTCTTAAACCCTTTTTTATGTTTGCTTCGTATTATTTATATTCTGTAAAAATGGAACGTACCTTGCCTTCCCTTGAGTCTGTTTTCAGAACGATATATGCAACGTGAAAAGTTTATTTCAGATAATTTTCAAAATCTTAAATTGAAAAATTAATAAAAAATATTTAAAAAAAAAAGCTTTTTTTTTTCCTTCACACCATTTTAAGAGTAGAAAAGTATACACATGCTTGCAAAGCGATAATGTAAAGAATCAAAGCATTCCTGATGCCAGGTCGATCGTTTCTCCCTGATCAGAATTATCAGCAGTAACGGCTATCACGTCGAAATGTCCGGTGACAGGTGTTCGGGTCAAGATATCAATATTGCCACACGTTATCTCGACACGGACTTGGGCAGGCCAAAAGTATAGAGAAAGCAGGCAGACTTTGGTAACAGTGGCAGACACCTTAACTCTGACGGTGACTTGGGGTGGTGCGCGGAAGGAGAGGGAAAAAGATTAACGAAAAAATTATAAAAGGTAAAAAAAGAAAAATGTACATTGTTGCGAGGGTAAGACGCACAAAAGAGAGTAAAAGAGAAAGTTGGATCAGTCTTGAAAAAAAAAATCATCTCAGAGGAAAAGAAAAACGAGGGAGGAAAAAGATGGATGAACACAAGCAAAAAGGAAAAAATAAAAATGACAGAAAGTTTTTTTTCCATTGTATTTCTATTTCTTTAGCAATCTCTTTCAATAACAAAATCCCTAAAATCCTTCTACCTTTCGAAGTTTCTTTATATTTTAGTTTATTTCATTTCTAAGATTTAATATCTGGAGAGGATGTTACAAAGAAACATTTTTCATTCCTTTCATGTTTATTTTTTTTTACACTTCTAAGCTTCCACCCTTTTCTTTATTCTTTTCTTTCTTTTCAATTTTTTTTCCGATCTGTTTACTCTTTCTTTCACTAATTCTTTCCAATCTGCTCATTTTGAAGTTTGCATTCTATTTGTTCCAATTTGTTTTTTCTATTTACTTTCTTTCTTTCTTTTTTCTTTCTTTCTTTCTTTCTTTCTTTCTTTCTTTCTTTCCAATATTAATTTCTTTCAAACTGTTCACTCTTTGAAGATAATCTGTTCATTACTTTTCTTTCTTTCTTTCTTTCTTTCTTTCTTTCTTTCTTTCTTTCTTTCCTTCCAATATTAATTTCTTTCAAACTGTTCACTCTTTGAAGATAATCTGTTAATTACTTTTCTTTCTTTCTTTCTTTCTTTCTTTCTTTCTTTCCAATATTAATTTCTTTCAAACTGTTCACTCTTTGGAGACATTCTGTTCATTACTTTTCTTTCTTTCTTTCTTTCTTTCTTTCTTTCTTTCTTTCTTTCCAATATTAATTTCTTTCAAACTGTTCACTTTTTTCAAGACAATCTGTTCATTACTATTCTTTCTCTCTTTCTTTCTTTCTTTCTTTCTTTCTTTCTTGCTTGCTTTCTTGCTTGCTTTCTTTCTTTCCAAAATTAATTTCTGAATGTAATGAACAGATTGTCTTGAAAGAGTGAACAGTTTGAATCTATTCATTACTATTCTTTCTTTCTTTCTTTCTTTCTTTCTTTGAAAGTCGACCTGTAAGTATCAGATTCTCCAGGCCCTCCTTCCTCATTATGTGTCCCAGAAACTTCAGCTGCCTCTTCCTGATGTTAAGTATAAACCATCTCCTTGTTTGCATCCTCTCTAAGACCTCATCGTTGCTTACACGCTCGGTCCATGATATCCTTAGCATCCTTCTGTAGAAACACATCTCTGTCGCCTCGAGTCTCTTCTCCATCTTTGAGGAAATCGTCCAACTACTCACGTAAAACAAACATCCACTCATGCCGTTCCTTGATAAGGATTGTCATCATCTGGACAGTGATAAAATTATGGGGTTGGGTTACGTACAAATGCCGACTGGACGTTTTGGCAAATATTTTCGTCTAAGAGGCGGGGCATATTTTTCAGTCATTTTTTTTTTTTTAAGGAAAAGGAAGGTTTTATATGCCAATAGATAATGTAGTTAAAATGAGTTTTCTTCTAATGAAAACCACACAGAAAACGAACATTACAGCAGGGAGTATATTAACTTATAGGTGTGCACGTGGCGCAACGGTTATCGTCATAAAAAGTGGGATCAGTATCCTCGAATATCCTCTGAGACCGGAGCGTTCATTTTCGGAGAAATACCCTTGTGAAAGGAATGAATCCATCCGCTAACGGGTAATCCACTTATCCACCCGCTAACGATCAATTCGTAGGCAACCATTCTCGGGCTAGGAGAATTATGAATTCAGGACCTGTTCAGTGTGAGACTAGCAACTCTTTAAAAAATAATTGTAACAAAAACCGGAACGAAACCTAATATAGACTTTTTACGGTCCTTTTCTCTATAATGATGACGACATGGTTAAAATATAGGATAATTCCTTTTTTTATATCCCAAATGGAATCGAAAAAGATTTGCATTTTAGACAGTACGATGCTTTAGATGCATTCAACATAATTCTAATTTTATATATACACGAGAAGAAAGTTTATCATTTTAAGTTAGCTTTTGATATTTTTGAAAATTCCAGATGTCAAATTCGTGGGAAGTCGAATGATAATTAAAAAAGAAAAAAATCGGCCTCATGTGGGGTCTTTGCAATTTCCTTTTTAATGTAAGAAATTCTTGTCAGGTGGAATATAAACAATTTTTTTTTTAAATACAAGAAACCTATCTATTTATTTATCCATAGGTGTTCATATACTTTTATGTAAATTAAACTGATACAGTAAACATTTTAATTGAAAGATGTCATTTGTCGATACAAAAACACAGTTCCTAATTACAACACCACGTGCATATGTACCTTGCATTCCAGTCAAGACTGTCAATAGATGTAAGAAACTGGTGCCGCCACAACGCGAGCAAGAAGGTAATTGTGGAAAACTACTCACGAACGATCACTTCGTCATTCGTCTAACGCCACAAATTGAAGAAAAAAAAAAAAAAAAAAAAATCAACATTAGTCTGAAAACTCGAGCCATGTACTTAAATAACCAAATCAGATCGAAACTTTCCTATGGATATAATTCATGGCGTTCCGAAATATCTAAACTGTCAGCTGTATACAACCGCTTTCTCAGGTCGATCATTAAAAATGATTTCGAGCAAGGGAAGCTTGTGAGTCTTCTAAACTTGTGGACCTGCGCTACAGAATCACAGATACCAGAAACCACATCACTTGAGGACATTCAAACAGCAGAAACAACTAAAATGAATATTATAAGTAACAAGATGAAAAAGATAATGACATAATCAAATTGTTCACTTTCCACACTACTTCAAACAAAAGTTTAGGAAGGAAACCCCCATCAATAATCGAAAACAGATAACAGCTACTGTACTTGAGAAATATAATTTCCTGAAAATTTTTTTTAAGAGTATGAATTTACAAATTTCAACCGACAGGGCCACTGGCTGCTCGATCAATGAATGTCGAATGTTTCCTTATAAGGAAACGGCTAATTTTACCATTATCTTGTCGGTAATTGTGTGAAACTCGTAATACAATTCGACTTCATGTTATTGAAACGTCTGTTAGGAGTGATGCTTACTCCAGACCTAGAGTGGGACTCGTATATACGAACCCTTGCTAAAGATATTGAAAGAAAGCTCGATTCCTTGTATCGCACTAGAAAATACTTCTTCCGCTATGTTTTATGTTTACAAGGACCAGATCAGACTAAAAATTGCCCAGTACTCACATTTCAACCTCGAAAAAATTGAGCTTTGAGTTCAAACGAGTTTGCGCATCCTTGTGGGTGATGAATTTTCCCCCACACTACGACCCCATTCGTACAGACGAAACATTACTAGCATCTATCTATCGAGTGAACGATGCCCCTTGGTTCTATCAGCTAGCACCCAGTATGACACATACAGTCAGTTATGTGCTATGCGTGATACACGCTTAGGCGATCATGTATCTTTCGATACATGACTGACGAGGCAGATTTTTTTCCCTCAGTAGGTTGCCATTTCTTTTTGCGGTAAACCAGTTACCATCCACGGCTATAAAACCCGGTCTACCCTGCTATTTGCCCACAGCTAGGGGGAGAAGAAGAGGATTCATACCTTTCCCAAGGGTATTAGCACGTAAGTGAATGTAATGGATTTGACTGGAATTCGAACTTGGTATATATACAAAGAATCAGTCAGTTATGTGCTATGCATGATACACGCTTAGGCGATCATTTATCTTTCGATACATGACTGACGAGGCAGATTTTTTTTCCCACTGGTGCCATTTCTTTCTGCGGTAGACCAGTTGCCATCCAAGGCTATAGAACCAGGTCTGTCCTGCTATTTAACCATAGCTGGAGGGAGAAGAAGAGGATTCACATCTTTCCCAAGGGTATTAGCACATAAGTGAATGTAATGGATTTGACTGGAATTCAATCTCGGCATATATACAAGGAATCAGTCAGTTATGTGCCATATGTGATACACGTTTAGGCGATCATGTATCTTTCGATACATGACTGACGAGGCAGATTTTTTTCCCGCAGTAGGTTGCCATTTCTATCTGCGGTAGAACAGTTTCTATCCAAGGCTATAGAACTCGGTGTGTCCTGCTAATTAAACATAGCTGGTTGGAGAAAACATAATTCATATCTTTCCCAAAAGTATTAGCACGTAAATGAATGTAATGCATCTGACTGGAATTCGAACTCGAGCCGCTATCCATTACCCCACTGTGCCACATACGCTGAGTCGATTATTTCTTATTCCCTTCAGGTTTCAATAGGGGAGGAGGAATTCCATTCATATTCATTTCTAGAACTTAAATTATAGAAAGAACTCCCGAGAAGATGCTTTCTTGACCACTTCAATCTTAACCTCTTCAAATTTAGAGTCAATCATTATCTATCATCCATTATCTATCCTACATATCCTCATGATCTACATATCTTGTTTCCTTCCCTGTACAACCTTATCGTGACCTCATTCTGTAAGCTTTTTGCTTAAAGAGCACCCGAGCTTTGCATTTACTGAAAATTATTTAAAAAAAATAGGTTGTGTCATAATATTACAGCCGCGGATATAGTAACTTTCGTATGCGCATTTAGTGTAACGGCTTTTGGCATGAGAATTGGAATCGTTACGTCCAGGTCAAGAATCCTCTGAGAGTGGAGCGTTTGTATTAGCAGAAATACCTTTGGAGAAAGTAAGAATCCTTCTGCTAACGGATAATCAGTATATCCTCTGACATCTATACCATTTATTTAGCCACCAACTTGAGGCCACTTATCATATTTCGATACATTTTGAGTAAAATTCCGCAGGTCTTTTGATGCGAGAAAATTTTCGACGAACTCTTCAATCTGTAACCGCTTGCGCGTTAGAGGCTTTACTGCCTTACATGAGGTGATACCAATTAAAAATATATGTATATATATATACATACAGAAATATATATATATTTCTATGTCCATAATAATCTATAAACTGTCTATCACGGCTACTGAGCATTCTCCTGCAATAAATTTGTTTTTGATGGATACTCATATTCGAGTAGAAGCTCTATTTTTTTTTAATTAAACTATATTTTTTTATTTAACTGAATCTACTGGCTTGAATATTCGAGAATCTTGCCAGAAAAAAAGCGTCCTCTGGCAAGATTCGAACCCCATATCCTATGTCGGAATTAATCCATTTCCTAAAAACCCTGGGTTTCACGCTTTAGCGATCGTCAGACAAACTGATTAATTTTTTAAAAAATTTTGCTTTTATGTAGATTGCGTGTATTGGTGCTATTGTGGAAGTGGTGGGGCAAACTTCGTCGTTTTTTCATCGTACTGACGCAAACATCGATGTATGCAGACACATATACATACTTGGTCGTCCGTCAGGACTCATACATATATAAACATATGTGGGCAGTTTCGGATATGACATATGTAGGTATACGGGTGGTGCAAATAATTATACATATATATATATATTTATTTATAATTATATACACACACTTTTCACATTTACTAGTTTTCCTATTGTCATTTTTATTCATGAATATTGTCTTCTCGAATGGTCAAATCGGAGAAAATTATATGAATCATTCATACAAAAAACAAATATAGAGGTTAATGATGTAAATGGTGAGAATACATGTATAGTAATGTATTCTCGCCATTTAAATCATTAACCTCTATATTTGTTTTTTGTATGAATGATTCATGTAATTATAAATTGAACTGCACCTATAATCGAAATATATATATATATATATATATATATATATATATATATATATATATATATATATATATTCCTCCATGAATTCATGAAAACGCTTTCTTGAAGCTTTCACTTTAGCTTTAATTGAAAGTTAAAGGAATGAATTTACTTTTTCAGTAAGAAAAATACTCTGATGTATTTCAAACAAAAATTATATTGATTGTAATCGATTTCTTTTTCTTAAATTGCGTGATTAACGCCTATCTAGTCGTCTTTCATTGTAATGTAATTCTCCGTATTAAAAAAAATAATCCTACAAAAATAATATACACTTTTCTGAAACTGTATTTGATCAATATTAGCTGATTTAAAGTAGAGTTAATCTGATTTGAAAACATGTCATTTACTTTGAGTTTAAAATAACGCATAAATGCATTTTTAAAACATGCAGTAGCTGTGATTTAACTGACAATAGCCATGTATACGTGAGTGACAAGTGGTGACAAGGGACGAAAAGGTAATGGCAGCTCTATTGTTCTACGGAGACTTTATCTGTAAAACATAATTGAAGAAGATAAAGTGAGCGCCTATTTTAAATAATTTTTAAGTACTCTTAAAAATTTAAAATGTTTGAAAATATTCTCCGTAATTTAGTTTTAGGAATATTCACTTTAAATTTACTATAGACATAGCGCCTATTTTCTGATAATGTTGTGTATGGTCGCCAATACTTTGAAGGTGGGAATGTTTATACATATAAAAAAAAAAATCATTTTAAAAATCTTGTTGTGAGATCATTTGTACAAACGTTTTTCAATATTTGATTAGCAAGTATAGTTTTTACTCAATGACAATATCACTTAACACAAAGAAATGCAGAATTTTAAAAGATATATATATATATATATAATTATTTATTTAAAAATTTATAACATAAATATGTTATAAAATAACTAGTAATTTTCAAAGTAATAGATTTTTTAATATATATAAAACACAAACACAATATGTTATAAAATCACTACAAGTGTAGTGATTTTATAACATATTTATGTTATAAATTTTTTAAATAAATAATTACTCTGCTCTACTTTGTATTGAGCACTCTTTTAAGAATAGTAATTGTTGGTTATTGGAATTCATTCCATATACACCAATCATATACTTGTATATATATATATATAAATTATTATAATTTAAAAAAATGTAAAAATTCTTCTAAAAATTCTTTATCCATCGAAACAGTTTTTTTTAAAGACAATAGAGTTCTTAGAAAAATCTTATTTATAAAAGCAATTAAAAGCTTGTCTAATTAAATAATCTCAGTTTTATTGCATTTTTTATTTTACGATTCGGAGCAAATTTTATGGAAATGAGTATCGGTTTGAGAAAAAAATGATTTACACACTTCAAGGAGTCTTGCGTTTTAAAACCAGTAAAGCATTTCTCGATTCATGAAATTAAGTTGGGGGTAACATATTTTTACTAAGATTTTCTAAAAAAAACTTTCCAATATAATTTCCTTCCTTTGTGAATAACTCCTATAAGTTTCATTAAAATCCGACAATTGATTTTTGCAAGAATTTCCAAATCAATGTTGTTTTGTTTGGTTTTTAACCGGAAAAAGACACTAAAGCACACATAGTAAATCTTAGGTCGATCTGACACAAAAGATTAACCTATATATATATATATATATATATATATATATATATATATATATATATATATTATTTAATAAAACAAGAGCAAAAAAGGGTACCCATATAATCAGTATGAAAAACATTCATTAAATATTAATTATTAACTATATGACAGAAATGAAGCACAGAAAGAAAGGTTTTAAGTCCGGAATTTTCGGACACGCCTGTGTCCTTCATCACTAGAAGAACCTCGCAGTGCTTGTGATCAGCATATCGCTTATGTGATATTCCCAGATGGAAGAACGAGGGCATATGTAGGGAGTTTTTTGATTATTTACAGACATTTTTCATCAAGGATGTCGTAATGAGATTGTCTCAATTCGACAACTATTTGGCCGACTTACCTCGCCTCAAGGTGACTTAAGCGACTGGTTGCGAGGGTCACATAACAGAAGAGGGAACCGTAGGAAAAATTAGTTAAGTATAAGACCCCGGCATCGATGGTTTACCCTACGAAATGTACTTTTCGTTGGCAACCTTGTTTCTCTTCAACCATTGGATAGAACTGATCTATTCCCCAACTATTCACCAGGGGCGTTGGGGAACCTTCTACGCAATAACAAAAAAGGAGACGGTGACATTGATAATTTTCGGCAAAGTAATGATGCTGAATGCAGCGATAAAGATTTTTGCCAAGGTCATGGCGAATCATTTTGCCGGTTGTGCTCGATCGTCACGTATCCTTTGAGCAGACTTGCGCTGTAACGGGTCGGATGATCCAAGATAACTTTCATGTGGTACACACGATCATAGAGTAAGTCTACAGAAATTTACTTTTTGATAGGTAGGACCATCGTCTTTTGGAAGTTGCCTTGTCTGCGAATGGATTCATGCCGAACTTTCGCTCCTGGATTCGCTTCTTGTATTCAAGCCCTCTTGCTGTGGTGGGAGTGAACGGGGTGAGTTTAAAGAAATATTCGTACACCATGAATTTTTTTTATTGTTTTATAAGAGAATTTTATAATCCATACAATATTTGGATACCATGGCATAATGTTGCAATATACAAAACAAAATGAAACAAATTCGTTATATTAATGAAATTTTTAAAAATTAGAGGCGAAAAAATTATTCGACAACATTATAATATCTGTTTAATACTTTGTAGCTGATCTCTTACTCAATTCAACAGCAAATTGCATCTCTCTTTAGCTATATACCATTCTATTAGATTGGTGCAATAATAATATCGTTTTTTATGTTTAAAAATACGTCAAAAAACGACATTATTTTTGCACCAACCTAATACTTTGTATAGTCTCTTTAGGTCCAGGATGTGTTTCTCTTTTATTAACTTGAATTTTTAATAAATGCCACAAATTCTCTATTGGATTCAAGTATGAAGACTGTGATGGCCATTCAAGTGTATTGACATTGTTTTCAATTATCCATTTTTTTTTCGTAGATTTAGCCGTATGTTTAGGGTCATTATCTTGTTGCAAAACCCATTCATTTGGGAGTCCAAGCTTTACTTTTGACCCAAAGCTTTTCGATATATTTTTGAATTCATTCTACCATCGATTATCTCTAAATTACTGGTACTATTAGAAGAAAAAAATCCAAACTAAGCCATGATATTGCCACCACCAAATTTCACCGTTGCACTGTGTTCTGTACAAAGAGTGTGCCGTCTTTTTTTTCCAAACGTGAGTCCTTGAATTACGCCCAAATCGTTCAAAGTTTGCTTCATCTGTTCATAAAACACTTACTTTCCCAACATGATTCAGGTTTATTCTTATGCTCACGAACATATTTTAAGCGGACATCCCGATGTTTTTTTTTTCAATCAGTGTAGTTTTTTTCTTGGTGAATGCAATCTTAGTCGGTTTCTATGAAGGTCATTGCTTATTATTCGCTTCGTATCAATAATATCTGATCCTTTTAAGTCTTCCTGTATTTCTCACCGAGTAATCATTGGATTTTCTTGAATTTTGTGTTGAATTCTTCTCATTGATTTATTAGAAATCTTCCGTGTTTCACCAGATCTTGATTTGTTCCCAACAGTTTTCACCTTTTTATACTTAACAATAATGGAACTAATAGTAGTAAATAGTATATTCAGGATATCTGCTGTTTTTCTATATCTTTCGCCTTTCTTCCAATGTTCAATTCTTTTTGCGAATTTGATAGTTCCTTGCCATTTCCCATGATGACAATTATTGTGTATGATTTGTGTACGGAGTTAGCCCTATATAAGAAATGAATTGCGGAAAATTCTAGATTGATCTGGTAAAAAGATCATTGGAAGAATCTAAAAAAATCTTACAAAAAATTATTTAAATAAAGGCAATTTAAGCCTTTGGTATTAAAGACATATTTCTTACGAATACTTTTTTGAGCTCGGAATGTGTGTGTATGTGTGTCTGTATCTATCTATCTATCTATCTATATATATATATATATATATATATATATATATATATATATATATATATATATATATATACATATATATATATATATATATATATAAAATTTGTCTCTTAGCTGACTGATACTATTTTAAGCACCTCGACGCTAGCGTTGCGTAGATTAACTTTTTCTAATTGCTAAATCCATATATATAAATTTATATAAATATAAATGTCAACACCAAGCGCCGACAGTCTGTTTTACGCTTGAGCACAATCTTCAAGCTATCTATAATTACTTATATATATATTCGCAAAAAGAATTGAACATTGGAAGAAAGGCGAAAGATATAGAAAAACAGCAGATATCCTGAATATATATATATATATATACATATATATATATATATATATATATATATATATATATATATATATGTACGAGTTCGTGCGTGCTAGCATATGGGCAATATTCTAACTTATCTTGTGAAGAGACGTTAACCTCTCTCTTTCTCCTTATACACACACACTCACAAACACACACACACACACACACACATATATATATATATATATATATATATATATGCAATTTTCATTGAATACGACAGACAAAAAACTAACACTTGATAATATCAACTATGAACATGGACACAATATCTTGACCGTGTTTTGAAAAATGAAAACATTCTACAAATACATACATGCAACAAAGTATTTTGTTTAACAATTACAATATTAAATACTTGAAAATGGCTAAATGTATAACCGAAGGCGCTCGGATAAAAAGAACATTCGGATATTTTTTATATAATTTATCATCTGAGAAGCAAAAAAAAAAAAAAAACAGTATTTTTAAGTTGGTGCAAAAATAATGTCGTTTTTTCCCATAATAACATATGTGAGAAAACGACATTATTTTTGCACGAACCTAATAAATGGCATGAGAAAAAAACTAAATAAAAGCATCTTGTCTGACATATTGAATGAAATGTGCATGAAAGAAGAATTGATACCTGAACACACACACACACACACACACACACACACACACACATATATATATATATATATATATATATATATATATATATATATATATTGTTAGACTCAACCACATGTTTGAGTAGAGCGTCAACAGTGAAAATAAGACAAGGAAAAATAAAAATTATAAAATCTGGATACTGAGGAAATTAGACTAAATATTAGGTTGGTGCAAAAATAAAGACGTAGTAATGTCGTTTTTTGACGTATTTTTAAACGTCAAAAAACGACATTATCACGCCATTATTTTTGCACCAATCTAATACTACTAGCTGGTCAAAAGTTTAAGGCCATACATAAGGGAAGCCCTAAACAGGGTAGGAAATGCCCAACAAGACGTCTCAGTAGTAAGCTGCCCTGACTTTATTGTGAATAACTTAAAAAATTCGCATGGTCGATATACTCGTCTAAAGAAGGCTGACTGGAATATTATGCCAAGTGAAGATGGTTTCACGAAGATCTTCCACTGTTTATAATTGACGTCCATTTCTACAGAATTCACTTGCCATCCACCCCAAACATTTTCAATCTTGTTTCAGTCGGCTGGTTTAAAAGAATCATGTTATACGTCATGAAAAAGTTCGTTGCCCAGTTGGGGGTTATGGATTACTTCGTTATCCTGCTGAAAGATATCATTGCCAGATAAATTGAATCATTGCCAGGTAAACTGGACCGCTGACCATATGCACATACACGCAAACACACATAATAGCTGGCCACTCGTATTCGAGGATATCCATCTATTAGGGCGGCTAGCCAATCCCTAGTGGGCACACTTGTGTTTGCTCAACACCCACAAAGCCCACCTGTGGTTTATACAGCAATTATGCTTAGCAGACCTTAGTTACAGTTTCTGAGAGAGAGCGTGTTATCTAGCATGATCAGCAATCTGAACAAGGACAGCACACTGAAACCCTCGGGTCACTTCGTGCTAGCATAGCTATCAACGGCTCCCAAATGTTCCGTCTAGCATCTCTTGCGGAGAGTTTTACTATTGCATCGAATTTATCATCAGTGGGCTGCACCCTCGCATAGTCTCGTTTTAGGTTAATCGCATTTTATTAAATAGTCATGCATCTAGATTGGTAAATCGTTTTATTTGGGACCGAAATAAGCAGATAATCATGGATCACTTTGCTGAATTTAGGGATTGAACATTTGCCGAAGCATTCATTAAGATATTAATAAGTTTATTAAAAGAAGTGACAACGAGGCAGATAGAGACAATGGCAGAATAATTTCTGCTGTTGCTAGATCAAATGAAATAGTCAGCACATGCAAGTGTAATAGAAACTGTTACTTTCTTCCATGAAAATCTATATTTCAAGTGAATCGAACGCAATAGTCCATGCGCATGCGCATGCGCAAAAAGAAAAAGCTAACGTCGAATTTTGCTTACGTAATCCAGAAAACAGTGATTGTTTGTTCTGTTTTTATCATGTTTTCTCCTTCTCTTTAACCTTTACTCGTTTTCTTCATCCCTTTTCTTTTCTTTTTTTTTTGTACTTCTCCTTTACCATGTTTTTTAATTCCTTCTCGCTTTCTCTTTACCTTTTTCTTCCTACTTCTCTTTCAGTCGTTTCAATCATAATTGTCAGACAACAAGCTTTTTCTATTTCTCTTCGGCAAGGAGGGGCCGGAGAATATGATACTCACAAGTCGAATAAAGGGAAAGAGAATCAAGGGAAAGCAACGCATCAAATACCTGGCGGGCTTGAGCAAGTGAATGACAGAACGTGGTCTGGGGGGGGAGGTGGCAGGGGGACGAAACTTGTTGGGAGCTGCAAGGGATGAGGGGAAATGGAGAGCCATGACTGCCTACTCCCTGAAAGGGCACGGCACACAAAAAAAATAAAATTGTCCTTTCCCTTTTTTCTTTTCTTTTTTTAAAAATCTTTTCTGCGACATTTACAACTGCCATTTTCTCTTTTCCTCCCTCTTTTTGGTCACATTTCTTCTTCTTCTTCTTTTCTTCTTCTTCTTCTTCTTCGCCTTCTTTTTCTTCTTCTAGAATTCAAATTAATTAACCACCTCTCGCAATGGGTGGTTAATTAATTTGAACCTTTTAAAGCCCTTTATTCTACATTCAACATCATCACTTGATAAGACACCAAAGGTGTTGAAACAAAATGGCTAATTTTGTAGTGATTTTATATCATATTTATGTTATAATTTTGAAATAAATAATTATATTTGCTCTACTCTGCATTGAGCACACTTTTAAGAATAGTAATTGTTGGTTATTGGAATTTATTCCGTATAGACCAATCCTATATTTGTATATATATATATATATATATATGGACAAGTAGTTAGAACGTTCGCTTTCTGACCATGAATCTAATCATGGTAGATTTGTGAGAAAGGAGACCTACTGATGTTATCGGACCAGCGTTCGGCATCTTTAAAAATAATACCACGATCTGACGGATCTCATTGTAGAGTTGAGCGTCCTGGGCTTGTTCAAATTATCACCAGCAGAGTTGCAGGATAAACTACAGGTGAGCTATAGCCACCCTAGTAGATGGGCGTCCTCGAATACGAGTGGCCAGCCATTATTACACACACACACACACACACACACACACATATATATATATATATATATATATATATATATATATATATATATATATATATATATATATATATACGTGTATGTGTATGTGTGTGAGTCTTGGCTGTTGTTCATGATGACGGTCGTCTCGAGTATAGAATCCAGAGGTTAGCAGTGAATATTTCGAAGAGAGTAGGGAAGCGTTGTTCAGGTTAGCAGTGGATATTTTGATAAAAGGTAGAAGAGCATAGTTCGCCCTTTTGTTTCTCTTCACCTGACAATCTGGCACTGGGCATTCGGGTAGAGTAAACAAAAATGTCCGCCTTTATACACGACGGATTGAATATTCTACGTCTTCTGATTGGTTAACCTTCTATTGGTGGACTATAAAGTGAGTTAAGTCATTTGGAATAACTCACTAGTAGATATATACACAAAAACTGCAACATTGGCTAGTAAGTCTCTGTTGAAAACGGCTGCTCAGGTGCATTTTGCATTTCTTCGACATCCATAGAATCAAGCTGTGTTTTATAATGGAACTAAACTGAGCACACATTACAATTTCTGGGCGAGTGTCCGAGTGTTTTGAACAACAGGTTCTGTGCCCTTACAGAACCTGGTTTGATCGTTTGTTTAACACCCGCAGTCAGAACATTATATTCAACTTACTAAAAAATCACTTTATAAAATTTATGGAACAATATATTTACAGTTTTGTTCCATTAACTTTTAAGTAACTTCATAATTACATCTTTTTGACGTCTCCCAGTCAACATTATTTCAATAAGAGAATTTTCTGAAGGCAAGAATGAAGGTCAATCCGAATTTGACGATTAATTGAATGGCTAAATTATAATCATTCTTTCATTTATTCTTTCCAACACATCCAAAATTGTGGGATGCGAGTTCAAGTCTGGTCGTAGTTTATATTGTTATTGATTGATTTCATCCTTATATAGTGGTGGAAGAATTTATCGATCAAGAATTTTGGGATATAAAGCATGAATATCGACAAAAGATTAAAAAGGTAAGATAAAAATGGCTGTAAATTATTCATTTAAGAAATCAACAATAATAAGATGGAGTCAAACTAGTAATAAAATTGTAAGGAAGAAAATGCCAAATCAAAAGATTTCTTGAAATAACCATTATTTACGAGACTTCGAGATTTAGAGAGGGTGCAATGAAAAACATCATAAAACTTTGTGACATTTTGATGCAAAATCGTTTTCTAAGTTAATGCGGAATCAAAAATATTCTACAATTTCCTGATAACACAAGCAATAAAGAGTTAATTTCAACAACACTTTTATGGTTTCTCTATTACTCAATCTCGGACTCATATTTTCCAGACGTGAAGTGGACTGATTCCAGTGAATCAGTTGATAGGTCTGCTGCTAGGAAAGTTGGTTCACTTTGTCGTGTTAGAAAATTTTTCTTGTCAGAATCTTGAACATTCATAAATCTACCAATAATCCTTCCACAGAATAAGCCTTTCATATCTGGGGTTCTTATTGTATATCTCGAGATTCCTGACAAAATTCAAAGAAAAGTATGTCATGTAATCGATCCTAACCTGGTGTTTCAACGTATTGTGGCTTCCGTATGTTCTTTTTTTCTGAAAAAAAAAAAACAAATAAATCATGGCATTTGTTCTGATGAGCTTTTGATTTTGGTGACTTGACTGAAAGAATTTAAGCGTGCTCTTAAAACGGCAACCAAATCTCATCGTTTTGATGTTGGGCTAACTAAATGCAACTGTCAGTTCTATTCTAATAGGTTTTTTTCCCGTACTTGTCGCCTGTGGAACACGCTTCCGATTTCTTGCTTCTATATCACCTACAATGTTCAAAAATTTAACTGCAACGCCAATAGCCATCTTATATCTTCCTGAACGCTTTATTATCCTTTCGCCCAAACTTCTCTTCACTAAATTCCTCTAATTTTCTTTCACTCCAAGTTACCACTTACGTCCTAGTATCATTATCGCATGGCTTAGTGTGAGATGATTTAAAAACTAATTGTGCAAAAAATGACATTGGAAATATTTGCATTTACCTCATACAATATCTAATATTTTATATAAAATTTTCATTAATATTGATGCTTGCTGTAAACAGATAAGAATTAATACACACCCCTTCACACTGGCGCAAGATATTTTTTCTGCACCTCTTTTTTTAATTCATGGAACATAAAAAATAAAACATAATTTGGAAGACTGGTCTCTTTGCATTGAGTTGCTTGATTACCTCTTATGGTCTCATGTTCAACATGACAAAGCTGAAGATAGTTACATCTTTCTCACCAGCAGATGTTCGAGCCCAGATAAACGCTAAACTTTCGTATGCTGATTTTCAAAGCAAACTGGTATTGTCTCTTTGAATGATTAGCGCATCACAGTCTATCCGTGTTTGTTTTTGTACCATAGAACAGTTTATAAACAAATGGGAAACGAATTAATTTACTACACAAAAACAAAAAGAACCTGACAAGGAAAGGAGTTCTCAGCAGATTTATTTAACCTCTAGAGCAAAATAATTCTAAGGGAATTAGAGGACCTGCCAGGGTTTAATACTAGCAGGCATAAACTAACAATATACACTAATCAGTTGCTCCTGTGACAGATTTAGGAGGAACTATTCAACAACGTAGTTGAAGAAAATAAACAGAAGGATCAACCCTTTATTATAGAATGAGAAACAGTATGGTAGCGAGCAATGTGTTGCCTTACAAACTCTCCAGCTATAGAATTTCTCGAAGATTTCTTGCAGTTATCAAGTTATTACTATCAGGTATGTAAGTCACTGGCAATGACCAATCCCCTGAAGTGGATTAAATCAATGCAGATGTCCCCTAAAGCTATATCCTCGATCCCACACTCTGCTTTATATACACGCTCTGCATTATGCATATCATTATATGTTATTCCTATACACGAATATTCTTAGGTCATTAGTCGATATATATGCAAACGATACCACAGTTTATAGAGGCACATCCAAAACCTTGTGAGCGATGAATTATTTTCCACCCTACAGCCGCACTTACACAGATGAAACAATGCTAACCCCTCGCAAAACTATCAGTATTTCAACGACAAATGTTCAGATGAGCTATATTCCTTAATTGGATAAACCCTATAACGATGTTCGCCAAACATATCAATGGCTTAAAAACAGTAATCTTAAGGGGAGATACAGAAGGTTTTGTTATGGCAACGCAAAACTAATATCTGCAAGGCTAAAATCAACAAAGATGGCTCAAATCCCGCCTATCGCTGATGCCACAAATTTGATGAAAGTGTTGATCACATAGTATCAGGATGTCCAGTCCTTGCTGGGAAAGAATGCATTTTTAGGCATGACAGGCTAAGACAATATATTCATTGGCATGTCTATTCGAACTGATATTGAAGTCTCGGATATATGATAAAACACTATCTGAATGATAGAGTAACTATTAGGTTGGCGCAAAAATAATGACGTAATAATGTCGTTTTTTGACGTTCAAAAAACGACATTATTACGTCATTATTTTTGCACCAACCTAATATAATGTGGAATTTACCAATCCTCACAGACAGAAATTTGATGCAAATAGACCAGACCGAGACAAAAGTTTTCGAAATAAGAACCTGCCAACTAATTGATATGATTTGCCCACATGATTCCAATGTTTCTAAACAATTTCACAAGCTGTTAAATTGTAAGTACCTGCAATCAAAGTAACAAAATAATGCAGGAATTTAAAACAATCAGGTCATCCCATAAGTTCTGTTCGAATTTTGAATAAAGAAAACAAGTGACCAAATGTTACATTTAATTACAGATTTAATCAACAATGTATTTTCCATGATTATCTATGACTTCCTTCCATCTATTAACAAGCTTACTATCAGGTCATCCCATAAGTTCTGTCCGAATTTTGAATAAAGAAAACAAGTGACCAAATGTTACATTTAATTACAGATTTAATCAACAATGTATTTCCCTGATTATCTATGACTTCCTTCCATCTATTAACAAGCTTACTAATTCCATTACTGTAAAATTCTTTTGGCTTTGATTCGACGAACTCACAAATGGCAGTTTTAACCTCTTCCTGTGTTACAAAAACTGTTTCTTCCAAATGATTCTGTAATCTACGAAACAAATGGTAGTCTGAAGGAGCAAGATCGGGAGAATAAGGTGGATGAGGAATTTTCTCCCAACCAAGTTCTTCGATCTTTTGTGATGTGAGTCTTGCTGTGTGGGGTCGTGCATTGTCCTGATGAAACATCACCTCTTTTCGATTCACTAGAGCAGGTCTTTTTTTCCTGAAAGGTTGGTTCAAACGCTCTAATTGCAGACAGTATATTTGAGCATTAATTGTTCCATTAGGTGGTAAGAATTTAAAGTGGATTATTCCTTGGCGATCCCACCAGATTGAAAGAAGAACCTTTTGCCCATGAATTTCCCTTCTCGGCTGTGGCTGGGGTCCTTCTCCTTTATCAAGCCACTGTCTACGACGCTTAACATTTCGATAAAAGATCCATTTTTCGTCGCCAGTCACAAGTCTATACAAAAAAGGTGAAATAAGTTGGCGAGAATGGAGAGAAAAGCAGATGTCAACTCGGGATTTGAGGTTGTTTTCAGACAATTCATGAGGCACTCATTTTCCAAGTTTAGGAACTTTTCCAAGTTATTGAAGATGACGATGAACAGTTGTATGGTTTGAACTTTGAACCACTGCCAATTCCTCAACTGATAAAGCAGGATTTTCTTCAAGGGCTGCTTCAAGAAGCTTTTCATCAAACTCAACTGGACGTCCGGTTCGATCTTTATCTTCAAGGGTGAAATCTCCACCTCTGAATTTTGCAAACCATCTTCTGCAAGTTCTTTCATTCACACATTCCTCTCCATAAACTGAGTGAATGTTTCTAGCCGCTTCGGCTGCTGAGTTTCCTTTCTTGAACTCGTAAAGCATTATGTGCCTCAAATGATTCTTGGGTACTTCCATGTTAGCAGGGTTTTAATACAACAAAATTTAATTTTATTGTTCTCTGAAATAAAATTTGATAAGTTTAAATGCATCTAAACATAAAAATAATGTTCAGCTCCATTAGACATAAAATACTCTTTAAATTTCGTTCATTTTAAGAAAAAGTTAAAATTCGGACAGAACTTATGGGATGACCTGATACGATTATTCTTGTTGTAATTCGGGAATTTGGGTATGATAAAGAAGGGTAGCGAAAATTATGTGTATAAAATTCTTGGAGATATCAGAATCTCAGATCTACGTAAGATTAGGGAACTGAACATATAATCGGCAAAACACTTTTCCAGCCAAACGAAACGTCCCAAAATGTGCATAGATAACACTTCTACATTACACTTCCTACTCATAGACCACAGAAGAGACTTGGTAATTAGACAAACAAAATTACTCTCTGTCAAGATGATACCATACACAATAATAATAACAGATAAAATCCTGAGGAGAATTTCTAAATATTAAGGTATTCGGTATTTCTAATGAGTAAGCTACAAATCTACATTTACCCATGCTCATAATTTTCAGACTAGATTAAAAAGGAGTAAATATCCAATTTATGTCGATTGGAATAATTTCCTATATAAAACTTTCAATCTCTAAGCCGGTAGTGTCCGCTCTGTATATAACGTTTCTATTAATATAAAATAAATGAGAATAAAAATTCATTAATATTGTGTGTATATATATATATACACACACACACACAATATTAATATATATATACAAATATATTAATATTGTGTGTATATATATATATATATATATATATATATATATATATACAAATATATTAATATATTAGGTTGGTGCAAAAATAATGACGTTTTTTGACGTCATTATTTTTGCACCAACCTAATATATATTAATAGTAGTAATACTCTTATAACAGTATCCCTTTATTTGTATTCTATGACACCAGATATCAAAGGAGTAAAGAGTAATATAATAATAATAGACTATTGAGAAGTGTTTGGAGTTATTACGTGTCACTTGATCTCCAATGAAATCAGAATAAAAATTCCGACTGAATAAAATCGCAATTGAAAGGGGAATTGAGATTACAGAAACGCCGGCACTGTTGGCATTTGCGAGCATATTGAATGGATTTGAGCGGACTTGCTGCCACCCAATCCCTAACGGCAACGAGCGAACCATCTGGTATCAATATGCAAATAAAGAAATAAATAATTAAAAAACCGAAAGAAAATAAATAAAAAAAAGAAAACAACTCAAAAGAATAGAATATCATCCGCACCCCATGTTTTTGTGAAGGAAATTTTTTTTTTAACATTTTCAGCTATGAAAAGACGTGGAAGGCGTTTATAATAGAGAATGACAAAACAAACAAGACCCCCCCCCAAAAAAAAACAAAAACAAAAAAAAACTGAGACAAGGTGAAGCAAAGAAACATTCCACACAATACCAAAAACAGTGAACTGTTTTTCCCCCATTCTCGTCTGACGACAACCAGTCAAGTCCAGGAAGTGACGGGCTGAATGCATAAAAAGACGGCCATGTCAACTGTACAAAGGAGGTTCTGCTTTCGCGCCTTTGAAGACTCGAGAGCGGGAAAAGATCGGAGATTGTGTTTTTGGCAGGCCGTTCGCTCGCTTCGCAAACTCACGCATCGGAGTATAGACTGTGGCATAGTCGTACAAGTCTCGAGTCTTTCTTTCTTTCGTTCTTTCTTTCTTACCTTTTGTTTTGCAAGCAAAAGAGTCTCGCTTGCGATTCAGCAAATCGGCACCGTTGGTCGATTCAAGGGCGAACAGATGGTGTCGAAAGATTGGTAAAAGGTTAAGCCACAAAAGAAAGAAGCAGACGATCTACAAGTGAGCGCAGATTTTATATAATAGAAAATCGTAATAGAAAAACAGTCCCCGTATAGAATGATTGGAGAGATATTTTTGTGGTTTGTTTTTAGCGGGAAAATTGTTCAACTGTTGGTCCAACGTTGAGAAAGACACTGAGAAGTTGAAAGCTGAAGAATAAATAAGAAAAATTAAGTTTGTTCTTTTTCTTTTCTTATTCAGGTCATTGCTATAATTTCTTATACAATGTGTCCTGTTCTCTTTAATCGTGTTGTTTTCGTTCTTGTCTAGAGCCAACGATTAGTCACCAAAAGGCTCCAGGCTTTTGTTCATTTATATATATTTCTTTTACAATGTTTCTCCTTTTATTCTTCAGGAAGCGGACGATCATGGCTCCTCACTACTTCCTATCCTTCGTAACTATTAGCAATGTTTTTTTCGCTATGTTCTGTACATTTTCTCTTAGATAAGGAATGGATCTATTTCTTTCCAACCCAGGTCAAATAATTAGTGAGCGTAGTTTCCCAAACTTGGTTTACAACCAGTCTAAGAGAAGGAAGATTCTGAATTGCAAACCATGCGGAAAGGAAACTACTGCATGACAATTCACAGATGATAATATATCTCAAATCCGACTAATTTCTATCAATTCTATATCCTTGCTTGAACCAGCTTCTAATGTTCTGGATGGAGGGGCTTGGGGATAATAGTCGTGGCTTTTGGTGGCACAGTCCTAAAGAGAAACTCGTATGAGTTCCACCACGGAATATGTGATCGAGCGGCGCTATATCGAGTCTAATCCGCTCCCTCTTCGTCACTGAGGCCCGTTGGAACATTTGGCATGATGTTTGCCTGGTAACCTAACTGTCTCGGTTTCAATTCTCGGTAGTGGATGCGCACTGCTGATGAGTCCCAAATATAGGACGAAACGGCCGTCTTTCTGCATTCTGTTGAGGTTTCTGTCAGACTCGATGAATTAATTAAATACAATTATCAAGTCCTCCTAATAATTTCTATCCGTGTATATCATTGCTTGATCCGGATTTTAACGCTCTGGAGTGTGCGGCTTGGTGAGAGTAGTCGTGGCTCCAGGGGGCACAGTCCCATGGTTACAGAGAACTCAGTAAGAGTTCCACCACGGAATATGTGAGTGAGCGGCGCTATATTGAGGCCCGGTGGAACAGTTGGTATGATGTTTGCTTGACAACCTAACTGTCGGGGTTTCAATTCTCGGTAGTGGATGCGGCCTGCTGATGAATCCCAAATATAAGACGAAATGGCCGTCCAGTGCTTTCTGCATTCTGTTGAGGTTTCTCTCAGACTCGATGAATTAATTAAATATAATTATCTCAAATCCACCTAATTTCTATCAATTGTATATGCTTGCATGAACCGGCTTCTAATGCGCTGGCTGGAGCGGCTTGGGAATAGTAGCCATGGCTCGTGGGGGGTGGGTACAGTCCTATGGGTAAAAGAGAAACTCGGATGAGTTCCACAACGTAATATGTGAACGACTGGCATTATTTCTCTGAGAAATAAAAATACTTACCTTCTTGATTTGAATGCATTAAATTAATTTATATTTTGTTTTGGGCTAATTTGATTAGTTGACGAGGAATAATCTCTTTCGTTATGATCTTCAATGCATTTTTATTGCAAATGAGCAATGCATTTACATGGATAAAATTTCGGATGGTTACCGAGTACATGAAAATGAGTTTAAGGGCCGAAACATTGTGTCTATAACAGATAAAATTAGCATGCTTGTACGAATAGAAAAGAATTCACTAATGAAGAGAGACTTGACTGATAAAATGCAATAAATTTTGCAACTTCAAATGTTTTTCCTGTTGCTAGAAAAATCACTTTTATTGCAGAACATAACAGTTTACATAAAGGAAATCAGATGAATAGAATGTCGGGACGGTAAATCACCGTTATATTGATGAATTTTACTTATTAACGTTGTGTGTGTGTGTTGTTGTGTCCTCCGTCTGTATTTAATCATTTACTTGGCCACAACAACTTGGAATTCACCACCTCTACTAAAGAAACTAATTTACCAATCATAATATTGGGCTCATTCGCTTGAAGATGAAACAGAACTAATGCTTTTAATTTAATTATATAATTAAATTAAGTTTTTAGCTTCGGTTTTTGAAACATGGTAATTCCTGTGTAGCGAAGGAACCATATTTTTCAATGAGATAATTTATATTATTTATGCTCAGTAAATTTACAATGAGCACTGTTTTGTAAAAATAAAAATATCAATAAGAAAACCATCATATATCTTACTGTTCTTTCTTTTTTTACTCTCTCTCTATATATATATATATATATATATATAATTATTTATTTAAAAATATGATTCCAACACGCTACCGAGTACTATTTTTTAAAAATAATAACAAAAATACTAAAGAACTTTGGATTATTCACCTAACCAGTTCTTTCCTATTTTCTATATATTTTCACACACACACACACACACACACACACACACACACACACACACACACACACGTACACACACACACACATATATATATATATATATATATATATATATATATATATATATATATATATATGGGATGCGATGGGTAAATTGTCACCATTTAATATTTTCAATTTCATACATGAGTGTTGTTTGGTTTTGATTTTGTTGACTGTACAATATAGTAGGGTCAGTTGGGCATCGTCTGTGAGAAAAAGAGCACGTGACGCAATTCACTCTGTTTTTTAATTCTTTATTTTTTTAATCTCACTCCGCCAGAAATTTGGAAACGACATGCTGTACTGCTTAGCATTTGCGCCGGAAGCTTCAATATGCATATTTAAGAGTATTTTGGTGTCAATCTGAAGATAGTGCGGAGGATTCGGAAAGAGTTACACCACGCCACACAAGCAAGAGAACACAGCCATGGCTGTCAGACAATTTCTGCGACCACATCATCCCCTACATCTGAACAACTAACTCCCCAGATGTCAAAGTGTTGTTGAAATCGGTTGAAGTATAATTCGATACGAGTTGTCCCCCTTTCATTCTCGTGATGCCTCTTAATCGTGTTTTCAAATTGATTTCGTGCAAAAACAATTGTGTTTTTCCAATTTTTGGCGCTGTTAGAACCACCGCAAGGTAATTTTACGTAGTCCTGTGACGTTTTGTTGAAATTGGTTGAAAAATGTAGGAAAACCGATCCAATATATAAACGTACAAACGCACACACACACACACACACACACACACACACACACACACAATCAGCGTTTTATAATAAGTAATATATATATATATATATATAAATGGTGATCCGTATGGAATTTCCAAGAGGATAAAGATCTAGGGAGAGTTCTATGTCAAAGACAGATCAAAATTCTTAATTAATGAATATCAAACACTTACAGTACGATAGGTAATAATATTTATTTCATGAAAGCTATAAAAATAGCCTTCAATCTTTCAGACCAGCACTCCGATTATAAACGGAAAAAAATACTCCAGCTTAGAGATACAGATATCGTATTAAGGGAGGGAGAGAAAGAGAAAGAGAAGGAAAGATTCAAATTTATAAACATGTAGTTTCATAAATTCCATATCATGAAAAATAAAGAAAAAGAGTTTCAGTCTACAACAGTCAATCTAAAAACTGCAAACTCTGTTTGTAGAAAAAATAGCTATAATTACTTTCCCAAACTCAAGCAAACTACTAAATAAACGATCAGAGCTCATATAAAAGTGCAGACTAGAAAACAAATTTTTACTTCGTTACTTAAAAATAGCAAACTGAAAAAATAAAAAAAATAAATAAACAAAAACATGTAAACTAAATTAATCCAAAACAAATAAATAAAATTAATAATAAACAAATTAACAACAAACCATTCCCGCTAAATTAACCGTTAGAATAGACTACCGACATTGCTTCACTGACCCTTATATATAAATAGGTGAAAACAGCGCGTGTGGCCTGACGATTGCGCTTAGCATGAAACAGTCTGTCGCCTCTGAGTATTGACTTCAACGTTCACTTATATATATATATATATATATATATATATATATATATATATATATATATATATATATATATCGAGAGAGAGAGAGAGAGAGAGAGAGATATAGTAATACTCGGTTGCTAAAAAACCTCGGATAGCACAACTTGCAAGTATATCAAAACAAAATTGGTCCCCGAGAAAAAAAATGGGGAAAAAAAGAACTAGAAATATCCGAACAAGGCGAAACAGATCGTCTAGTGCTTTAAGTTTTTAGTCCAAAGAAAAAACCCGAGACAGTAATAAAACTAAATATAATACGCTAGGTAGAGCTGGGATAAATAAAATAATTCCTAAAGAGCCAGGAACAACCTACCTAGCTTTCACCTAAACGGACCTTAAATGTAATCTGGCCACATTACCCTGAAGATCCGTTTAGGTGAAACCTACTAAGTTGTTCCTGGCCCTTTTGGATATATATATATATATATATATATATATATATATATATATATGCACAAATTAAATATAACATACCGTCTCTTGTGATTAATTATTTTTCATTTAATATATAGTTTCTTTAATTTAATGTTTCACAGATACACATCCGCTCATAATTTTTATTTAATATATATATATATATATATATATATATATATATATATATATTAAACGTTATTTTTTAATGGCCACTCGTATTTGAGCAGATGCTCTGTTTTTATTATTAAACAGTATATTTATTTATTTAAAACTACCTGGCAGAATATTCGAGAAATCTTGTTAGAAAAAAATGTATATTCATTACTTCACCGTGTCTCCACACGCACGCACACACACTTACACTATACACACACACACACACACACACACACACACACACACACACATATATATATATATATATATATATATAATACCAAAGAAATATTGTCCACTAATGCTTCCTATAATATACAGATATAGTAGGCCCATGAAAAGAATTCAAAAGATAAAAATCCAAGAAAAATTAATAATATTGATAATAAATAGAACTAATAATATTTATTATATATTAGTTGGCCTTTAAAACTGCACCACATACTTGTTATATATATATATATATATATATATATATATATATATATATATATATATATATATATGGCAGTTGTCAATATACCTCATAACACCCTCGAGCGCGCTTAGCATTGGAGCGGATAGAATGGGTATCAACATGTTTTAGTGGACTCAGCGGTTTTCAATCTGATAGTCTGAATCGTCTTCAAGAAGCGAGAACAAGATCTAAAAGGTCAGCCAATCGAAAAGTGACCTCATCCCACAATCTTCACTCTTGCCTCATATGTGGCCTCCTTTGACTAGCGGGTCTTAAGTGCCACTTAAGATTATCACACAAAATTTCATAACTGAATCAATTGGTTAAGTTGTTGTTGTGGCTTGTTAGGGACCAGAAAACACACGAAAATAAGTTTGGTTGGTCAAGTGTATTGAAATAAGAGAACATATATATACAAAATAAGAGTGTTATTAGTCATCAGATAGAAGTGTCCGTCCGAACTATCAGGTTACACTGCGTCTCGACAGTCAATATTTAACAGTCCCCTCAGGCGTGATGTATGTGGCACAAGGCCGAGTTTACCGTGGGTTCTCCAAGCCCGTATGCTCGGCCAAAAATATCCCCACAGAACCCGCATTACCGGGTTTAGGTCTGTCTACTTCCCTGGACGAAACTCTGTCCTTCGGCAATGCTTAGTCCAGGTTCCTCTCTGCTCAAGGCAGAGAGTTCGACAGAAGTTGCACACAGAGACTGCGTGTCGACCGGATATTTATTGTAAAAAAATATAATTCTGGCACAAGGCCGAAAAAGGGTAAGGGTTGAGGTTGGTCTACACTATCTTATACCTAGATAATCCGATTCACGACCCATTCACTCATTACAATTTACACATTCACCACAAAAATTTGCTCGTCGCCAACCAATCCACCAAGCACCATAATACCACGTCCTCTCAAGAGGGACTTACAAAAGGCGCTGCTCAAACGAACCAAGCTCGCATCAGTCACCCACCTTTCGCTGAAGACTGTCGAATGCAAGCGTTTTCTATCAGTTCTAATCTTCATCTTGAGCTGATGCTCAAAGAATCGGATCAGATCCTGATGAGAAAGACGGTTGCCTCACAAGACTTCCTCCAGTCGCGTCGTCCAAATCACCATTCGGGACGTGGCCAGTAGCGTCAGAAACACCATTCGTTTCACCCCAGAATACGAGGGCGACATAGTGTCACACGCGTATGCGCGATGAATGAGCACGAGCTTTTTGGGAGCGAGACGAGCCGTCAACTCGTCGACATGGTCTCATAAGGGGCGGACCCAGGGACTGGTAGAAGGCGTGCGAGCCGTTTCTTCCAGACAGACGCTATGCCGTTTACAGTTTGGCAAATCCAGCAAGCCCCATATGAAGAGCTTTTCATTGAGAGGCAGCAGAACCAATCGCCAGTTAAGCGAAAACTCGGGGTTACTGAGATAATCCGCCGCTGGCGGCCAAGACCAGTAAGAGCGAAAGTCCTCCGACAAGTCAAGCCGCTCGCGTAGAGAATCCTTCACGAGCCCCTCCACTGGAAGACGATAGAAGACCTCCCTAGCCTGTGAAAGGTCACTGGACCGAGGAACGGCCAACAAGGCCGACCGACACTCGCGAAGGAAATCCGATTGATTCCGGTACGTACGACAGCGCTCAACCCGCAAGATAGGGGGGACTGATAGTAAGGAAAGGGTACGCGTCCCTACCAATCCCCGCCATAATCGAATCTACTGTCAATGCGTGGCGTATGAAAGCCAACTTCGAGGCGAGTTTGTGGCTCACCAAATGTGGCATTCTCACTCCACCCACATAACACGGACGTTGTGCACAGGCACGTATGTCGAGGCGATACCCGCGTCCCCTCCATAAAATGGATATTAGCGAGCGTTCGAGCGACTTCCTATGGTCGTCACAGAGAGGAAGTACGGAAAATCGATAAAGGACAATCAGGAAGACGTAAGTGGCACACGCCGCCACCCTGCCCTTCATGGACAACCTCCGTCGACGCCAAATCTGACTGGCCGCGTCGACCTTTGCTCGTCCAATTTTTCTCCAGCTGGAGGTCGGATCCAAACCATACTCCAAGAATGCGGACAGGACTATCGATCCCACTTCCAAGCACGTAACCGTAAGCCAGACGATTTGTCGCAGTTAATCTTGTCCCCTGTCACCTTTTCGTACCGTTCAAGCACCTTCAGTACCGCCTCAATGTCGCTGCGGGACTACAGGAAAGCTGATACGTCATCGGCGTACGCGGAAACCCTGGCTCGAGCCATTCCAGGAACGCCGATTCCGCGTAGGGCCGGCGAAGGAGAGGCTCCACCGCTAAAGCATAAAGTAAGGGCTGTTGTTGCTACTGTCTTTGCTGCTGTCGTTGCTGGCCGAGGTGGAGATTGTATACGTTTCCCGGGGCACTCCTTAGCCATGTGTCCCAATACTCCGCACGCCCAGCAACACGGTTTTCGACCTCCACGGCTACCAGCATTCTCCTCTCTAGGCAGATTTCGTTAAAGTGCTTCCTGTCCACTGTGACATACATCTCCCTATCCCCAGTGGCAATTCCCGCCTTGCTCCTGAGGATCTTGACTTCATTCACCTCTCCAAATCTTGTAAAAAATGCCCCCATTCTATCTGGGCAAATATCCAGTGGTACCCCGTGGATGGTCACCGTAGTCCTCCGGGTGCCCATGTACTCGTTTTGGAGAGTTCAGGATACTGCCCGCCAGCTCTTTCGTCTGTTGTTCTGTTTGGAGGAGGATTTCCCACAAAGCATTCCTCGCTAACACTTTTGGATTGATCTGTAGTGCTTTCAAAGCGTCTTTCATTCCGTCCCTGCTCACTCCAATTAGTTTCCGAGTTTTAATATCGGAAGTCAGCAGAGATATCGTCCGCTACCAACGCCTCATTTATCGTAAGGAATTCGTTTAGTTTAAACGAATTCTCGAATTTATCACTTTGGCTGACATAATAGGTGGCATCTTTTGTAACCGGCCTATTATCGGTCCATGCATTTCAGCGGCGAAATGTTTATATTTGTGTCTTCGGCCATCTTCGGCCGAGACCAAACGAATAACTTGTTCTCTTTTTTGTTTCTCTTCTTTTTTCTTTAACTTTTTCCAATAAGCAGAAACAAAATAAAAACGGAAGAAAAACATAGACAAACAAAGACAATAAGCAATTGAAAAACAAATAAAGCCGAAAAGGATAATGAAAAACTAAAAATGTGGGGAGGGTAAAAATATGCGAGAGAAAATAAAAAAAACGAAAAGAACAAAAATGCACAAATCTATATGAACAAATGAAAAGACAAAGAAAAACTGAAAAATTCCAAAAAGTTTTTAGCAAAATAAAAATAAAATCACTTATCAGCTCAAATGCTCGTCCAACTCACAGAAACTACACTCCCCCCCCCCCAAAAAAAAACAAGCCGGACCAAGACTGCGGGTCGACTGTTGATATTTAACAGTCCCCCTACGCGGGATGTATGTGGCACAAGGCCGAGTTTACTGTGGGTTCTCCGAACCCGTAGACTCGACCAAAAATATTCCCTTAGAACCTGTATAAACGGATTCTACCTCCCTGGTCGAAACTTTGCCCTGCGGCAAAGCCTCATCCGGGTTCCTCTCTGCCAAAGCAGATAGTTCGACAGAAGTCGCAAAAAGTCAGAAGACTGCGTGTCGACTGTTTGCTTCGGTAGTCTCATTGGTCAGTATTTTTGAAGGAGGGTTTGTTCATTCTAATGTAGATAGGTCACCATAACACCGCCTCCTAAATTCTTAACTCCGCAGGGATCTGATAATTTTTTTTTATCTTTTTTATATTAAAGTTCTGAGGCTGTATATGTAGCTGTAAAAAATTTTCACAAAAATTAATCCTGACGAATATTTTTATAGAAAGCTTACCAACTTTTGAGTGGTTTTCCTCCGCTTGTCTTGTTTAATTTATAGAGAAAACAAGCCTTTCCTTTTTTACAACTGGCTAGGTATTTAAAACTTGGCTGACTTGTTTTACCAAGTTCAAAGTAGAACAACTTTGAGAACTTTTATTTGTTTGTGGTCTCAATACCTTGACAACTATTAAATCAGTTGCTTTTCTTTTTTCTTAGAACGGCGCATTTCCGGGGCCGCTAGAGGGGTCGGAATATCCAAATTGTCGGAAATGACATCCATAACTGTTTCTTCAGGAAGCTCGCTATCAGCCTCATCAGTTAGGCGTTTCCTAAGTTGGTTGAGATGTATTTTATGCGTAAGTTGTGGACCTTTTATAATATATACCATGTTCCCAACTCTTTTTTCGATTGTCCTATCTCCCAAAAAGATTTGTTGTCTTTGAAAATTCTGAAAAAAATCTTTTTCTCCGGGTTTATATAATTTTGGAGGTACGATGCTTCTTCTTCCTGGCTTCGTCTGTTTCGGGAGTAATTTATCGTAAACGGACCGTATCCGACGTGCGAACATCACTTCGGCTTGAGATTGTGAAACTGGTGTTTCGTTATTAGGTGTAATTATGTATACGAAGAAATTGTTGAAGGGCTTTTTCAGTTAGTGTAGCCCTAGCTTTTTTCAAAGCTCTCTTCAAAGTATCCACAAATCTCTCAGCCTTTCCATTAGACCTTGGATGCTACGGAGCGGTAGTGATGTGTTCGATCTGATATGTTTCACAGAAATCTCTAAATTCTTCAGACGTAAACTGACTTCCATTATCGGACACTAAGGTCTCCACTACTCCGAATCTGGCGAACAGTTCATGTAGAAATTTGATAGTAATTTCTGTAGTTGGGTTTTTGCATCTGTGTAATTCAGGCCACTTCGAGAAACTGTCGATTACAATGAGGTAGTAATATCTTTCTAGAGTGCCCGCGAATTCTAGACCAAGGTAGATCCGTTTTTGGCCAGGGATTGAATTTAATAGGAGGTGCCTTCGCTGCCAAGGTACAGCCTTTACATGATTTGACAGCGTTTTCTATATCTTTGTCCATGTTTTGCCAATAGTCATAGCTATGCATCAAACTTTTCATTTTAGTACTCACTGGATGGCCAGCGTAAAAATCTCTCAAAATACACTTCTGGAGTGTTGACGGAATCACGACGCGTTCCCTGTATAGTAACACCTCGTCGCACATTGAGAAAACGTCCGTAGTTCGTTGCTCCTTTTCAAAAAATGTTTGCTCATCGTGGAGAGCCTCTTGTCGTATTTGTTCAAGGGTCACTGAAAGTTCCCTTACTGTATTACAATGGGTAGTTTTTAATTCTCCTTCAGGTTGAAGGGGAACGAACACTGTATCTTCCAGTGGTTCTTTGTACTTGGGAATTAGTCTTGACAATCCGTCCGCATGGCTGAATTTTTTTTCATGACACGTACTCCATTTTAAAGTTGTAATTTAGCATGGTTGTACTCCATCTCTGTTGGATGTGTGAGAAGGCAGACCTTTCTTTGAGCCAAAAATAGTGAGTAGAGGCTTGTGGTCTGTCTGTAGAGTGAAATGTCGACCGTAAATATAGCGGTAGAACTTCCTGAATGCGAATATAATCCCAAGCGCCTCTTTTTCAATCTGCGAATATTTTTTCCGCAGGAAGCAAGGCTCTCGACGCGTGAGCTATCGGTTTTATTGTTCCATCAGCCATCCTATGAAGAATGCAATGCCCCCCTACGCCATACGAACTAGCGTCGCTGGAAACAATGATTTCCAGGACCGGGTCGTAATGTGTAAGAATTAAGTCTGACGTCAGTGTTTCTTTATTTTTTCAAATGCCTCCTGGCATTCTGCTGTCCAAACCCAGGGCTTGTCTTTCTTTAATAGTTCATTAAGGAGGGCACGCAAATCATGCACATTTAGTATGAATGGCTTGTAATAATTTGCTAATCCAAGGAAGCTCTGCATTGAAACGATGTAATTGGGCGCCGGCATGTCTTTAATCGCGGCACCCCGTTCAGGATTTGGTCTCCTGCCATCCTTGTCGATTATGTGGCCTAGGTATTTGATTTTTTTCCATGAAAAAATCACATTTGGCCTCTTTAAGTTTGAAACCGTAATCTCGAATCTTAACAAAAACTTTGTGGATGCTTATGTTCGACTACGTTTTGGCTTTTCATCAGAATGTCATCGAAGTAAGCGACTGAGAAGTCAAGGGCGCTCGGCGTAGTATCCATGATTTGCTGAAAAATTTCTGGCGCGACCTTGACTCCGAACGGTAAACACTCGATTTTATATAATCCGCGATGCGTATTTATACAAAATAGCTTCGAACTCATCTCTTCAGCCGGAATTTGCAAATAAGCGTCGCTAAGGTCAATTTTCGAGAAAAATTGACCCCCATTTAGCTTCGCAAAAATGTTTTCTGAGCAAGGAAGAGGGTAATGATAGTCCTTCAGAACAGCAGAAAAAATTCCTGTCAAAAAATCAGCGTAAACGCATATGTCTTTCGATTTCTTTTTTACATAGACTGCTGGTGTGGCCCATTCGCTGTACTCTACCTTGGATAGAACTCCAGTTTTTACTAAACTGTCAAGTTCCTCGTTAATTTGTTCCAACGAAGCAAAAGGCACATTTCGCTTCTTTTTGAACACTGACTGGACGTCGTCTTGTAGTTCAACTTTTGCCATCATCTTGTTACACCTGCCTTATCCACCAGAAAAAATTCCTGAATAGGCTTCCTTCAGTTATTTTTCCAGTTTTTCAGCTTCGGCATTCCAATTTTCGATTTTTTGGCAGTATGAATTTACAGGTAAGTTCCAAAGCTGGAATTGTGTCATCCAATCAGTGCCAAATTGGCCGTTAGTATTTTTCAATTTTAGTTTAAGTGTCTTCCCATTGAACGTTGTATTAGCAATCAATTCTCCTTCGAATTTAATTTTTTCACCTGTTACTGATCTTGCAATCTTGCTAGATTTTATCGTGTTTGGCTTACCCAATCTTTTCCATGTTTGCAATTTATTATTGTCAAATCAGAACCAGAGTCTAGTTGAAATTCAACACTTTTGTTTAACATTTTTACGTGCAGGAATTTCCTGATATTAGCACCGTCTAGTTCGTCCGACCTTGTATTTTTAGGCGGCTATTGGTTTTATTTTTAGATCGGCAATGCGAATTTTTGTGTCCGACTCTGTTACATATGTAAAATTTTTGTTCCGGAAAATACAATCTTTGTGCCAGTGTAGGGCCCCACATCCGTAATATGGATTAGGGGGCAAAGTATTTTGCTTTATCTTTGTTTCATTAGTTTTAGGAGACTTTATTTGTTTCTGTTTGCAACGTACTTTTTTGACATGATACCCGAATCTTCGATATTTTTAGAATCCTGTTTTTACGCTGACGTACCGCTGACATTCTTCAGCGATCTACTGTAGTTATATTCGCTTCATTCTCCAATTTGTTTAGTATTCTTGGCCTAATTTCTGCATCTTTTGTTGAAACTAGTCCTTGCACGAATATCAAATATTTGAAGTTATTCGCACTTCATCGCAGTGCTTGTTTACTACTGACGCAAATGTGATGTAATCTTCCCATTCTTTCCTAGTTATATTAAGACATTTCCATCTCTTATCGAAAAGAGATGTCTTTGGTCTGAAAAGCTCCGTGGGTAATTCCACTGCTTCGGTGAATGTCAACTCGCTTGTTCTGTTGTGCCAAGTTTCCTCAGAAGAAGACGCACAATCTGTAGTATATAGGTCCGCATATATATATATATATATATATATATATATATATATATATATATATATATATATATAACATTCATATTTCTCTCACTTAAAACATCTTTGACTCCCCTCTTTAAAACTTTAAATTTTAATCCTCCACCTTCTCTCGTCTGTTACCCCTCTCTATGGCTCTAACATTCGTCCCACACTCTCATACTTACACTCTCTTTAAATTTCATTTTTTATTCCCGGAGTTGTTTTTTCTCTTTTCTTTTTGAATTTGTAGGTCTGATGAATTGGATCGTATTTACGATTCGAATGGAATAAATTATGACCATGGAATATTAGTGTTTAAGCCTTTTTATAATATATATATATATATATATATATATATATATGACGCGAAGGTTATGTCTTCCTCGGGAGTGTATGAAAAATGCTCTATCCCACTCCAAATGGTGTTTTGCGAAAAAGAAAATTCGTTTTCGATGGAATTACTACAGCTTGTCAGTTCTAAAACTTGTTTTGAAATTCTAGCTGTCTTACTTGATTTCACTTCTGGGTTTGCAGAAATAAATTTTCCATTTTTTTTTTTCTGTTGGGAGAACAATTGTTTTTGGTATTTCTCTTCAATTCATTCTTGGAGTTTTAACTGCTGTGCATTCTTGGGATCTATTAGGTTGGGGCAAAAATAATGTCGCATTTTGACGTAGTTTTTATCGTCAAAAACCGACATAATAATAAAGATCTAATAAAATACTTTTGAAATCTTCCATGATAAGCGTGTCTGTTTGTTTTTTCCGGTTTTATTTTCTGTTTTTTTTCTAGATGCTTTTCAAATGAAAAAAACTGTGACGAAAAATAAAAAAAAATTCTCGTACATCCACTGTTAAAACAAATTGACACACTTAGTTCTTTTACAAAAAATCGTTTGCCCGTGTTTCATGAGTGTTCCTTTTTAATCTCGGTGGTTCTCGCAAATCCTCGTCGACAATATACACTGTTTCCTTGGAACATATAAGTAATTACTACAAAATTGCACATCTTGTTTCGGCGTTTAAATAATACATTTCTTCAGGAAATTACCAACGATAGTTACCATCATTGTTAATTATAATTTTCTAGTAATTACTTACATGTTCTAATATAACAGTGTATAATAAATATTTACTATTCTACTCTAGTATTGAGTCCTGTTTTAAATTAATGTTTTGAACGTTGTAATTTTTCTTCTTCGTTCTTTTACATTTGTGCATATATATATATATATATATATATATATATATATATATATATATATATATATATATATAGGTAAAATCCGTAGATAAGTAATCCAAGTGAATCCTAATGATATGAAATATTAAAACTGATCCACAAATAGACCACGGTGTATTTCTTACAGAGCACGTATATAAATTACTAATAAGGGAAATTCAAAAATGCCCTATCTGAATGGACATTTCGCTCCGCAACAGATTGTCAACACTAGAAAGTTAGATAAAATAAAATAAATATGAAGCCTGCCTTTTTTAAAATTTAAATAAGAGACAGGAAGGAAAAAAGAGAGGAAAAGAAAGGAAAAGACCAAAAAAGTAGGGGAAAGGGATCTAAAAGAGAGGAAAGAGAAAGACAGAGAGAAAAAAAGAAAAAAAAAAAGAAAAAAGAACAAAAGAAAGTTTTGTAGAGTAGAAATACAAGGAATAAAGTTTCGTCTAGACTCTAGACGAAAATTTGAAGACGGTTTTTTTTCACAATCTTAAAACCTTTCTCTTTATTTTAAAGATTATAGTTCCTTATGTAATTTTTTCTATTTGAACAAGTGTTAACATTTGAAATATAGGTCAAGGTTAATTTTTCTAATGTTAAATTTCCAATCGCATGTTGAATCGATTGCTTATTAAAGGTAAATCTTGCACAATGATAACTAAAGTTATCTGATTTAAATTATGAGTTCTTATACTTAAGACATCTTTGAATACAATCTCGGCACCGTAAATATCAGAACTGTGTTCATCAGCTTCATTTGGTCACCTGTCTTCTTCACCCAGAAGCGTGGAATAGAGTTTTCATTAATTAATCTGACATATTTTTTATTTATTGCTTAACCGTTATTTCTAATATTTGTGTAGATTCTTTGTTTTTATTTATTTATTTCCATCTAGACGAGAGAGATTTTTCCCGCATTTGTTGCCATTTCTTTCTGCGGTAGACTACTTGCCGCCCAAGGCTATAGAACCTGGTCTGTCTTGCTATTTACCCATAACTGGGGAAGAAGAGGAGGATTCATACCTTTTCCAAGGGTATTAGCACGAAAGTGAATTTAATAGATTCGACTGGAATTCGAACTCGGCTCTCCGATTCCGATGTTATTTATATATTGGGACTTTTATGATCTTTATATTTGTTCGCAGTCTCTTTCAAAACAGTCTGTTTCATCTTTGAACGCAATCTTCAGCCTGCCCGAAGATTGCGTTCAAAAATGAAACAAACTCTCGCCGCGTTGTATCCACATTTACATACGCTCTATCTCCGATACTGAGTACTTTTGCCTATAATATATATATAAGTTAAATATATATATATACACTGCGTGCCAAATTATTAACGAGAAAACTTTTTTATAATATTTCAAAAACCATCCAATCAATTCACACAAAATTTTCACACAATGTGGGCAACACTGACTTGCGCAAGCACTGAAATTATCGTACTGATCTGCGCAATGTAAACAAACTGGAGCCATATTTGTTATCAGCACGGTGATTTGTGCGTGCCAAATTATTATAAAGGTTTAGTCAAATTCCTAAGAATTGAGTAAACAAAACGTTTATTAATGTTGCACGTGAATTTTTATGATAAAAAAGCTAATAAATAAGATAATCAAACAAATAATAACAGATACAAACAAAGGCACAGTTTTAAACAAATTAATAGGGATAGTGCTTTCCCTGTTTTGAAATTACTTGAAGAAGTCGACGATCCATAGAATTTGTTAATTGTAGGATGTCATCTGCTGTAATGCCGCGAGATATGTCAAGAATTGCTTCCCACAACTCACCGTTGCTCCTGAATTGTCGTCCGTTGGCGTACAGTCATGATGCTCCAAATGTTTTCGATTGGGTTCAAATCCGGAGAATTTTCAGGCCACTTCATTTTTCGAGGTTCATCGAAGCCTAACTGTTTCAAATATTCAGTAGTCTTGTGAGCAGCATGTAAGGGAGCATTATCTTGCATAAAAACAATGGCCCTTCTGAAGGCAACTCTTTGCCTTTTCATCCACGGTTCAAGATGCTCCTTCATAAACGCTATCTGGTACTCTCCATGGGCCCACTAATGTTTTTCCAATAATACCACCCCAGATCATTATGCCTACCCTGCCTTGTTGGCGTCTCAAACGCTGATGGCGATTCTGATTACCCAGCCTTTGCACCATCTATCTGGCTCATCAAGTGTTGCTCGAGTTTCGTCTGTGAACAAAACTTTAGTGAAGTCAATGTTTAATTTGTCCTCGGCCCATTTCAATCGATTTTGAATGTGATTTCTCGTCAACGGAGGCTTCAATACAGGTTTGACTGTTGTTGTTATTTCCCTCAGATACTGTCACTGAGTACTTTTAGACACAGTAGTATCCCCAATGCAACTGAAAAGCTCTTGGCTGGTCCAAGGTTGTTCGTGGCCTCTCATTTAAGTCGTGACATGAGACGGCGTGAAATAACCCTCGGCTTGCCTTTATCTGCCCTTTTGCGTACTTGTGTAGGGTCGGCGGTGAAATTTTTCACTGTTTATGACACCTCCCTATCATTTTAGAAATTTCTAGTGTAGATTTACCTTTTGAGAGTTCTAAGGTGATAGTTTTCTTTTCAGCATTATTTTAACTGCTTTTACGGCCCATTTTTTCACTAAATTCTTACATTTTTTAATACTTTGGCACGCTCAAATCACCGTGCTGATAACAAATATGGCGCCAGTTTGTTTACATTGCGCAGATCAGTACGATAATTTCAGTGATCACGCAGGTCAGTGCTGCCAACATTGTGTGAAAATTTTGTGTGAATTGATTTGATGGTTTTTGAAATATTATAAAAAAAGTTATCTCGATAATAATTTGGCACGCAGTGTGTGTATATATATATATATATATATATATATATATATATATATATAGAGAGAGAGATAGATAGATAGATAGATAGATAAAACTCCGTGTGCAATTAATGCTAGTGAAACCCATTAATATAAAATATTAAAATTGATCCACAAAAGAGAGCTCAATATATTTATTATAGAGCATAGAAATAAATCATATAAAAAATGAAACTCAATTGTACCCTATTTTTATGGCCATTTCGCTCATCGGGATAAATCACCTGGAGCTTGACAAATTATACTTAAAAAAGGATAGAAAGAAAGAAGAAACAAGAGAGGAAAACAGAGGAACAACCCGTAAATAAGGGAAAAGGCATTTTAGAGGGTGATAGAGGAAAAGAAACACCAAAGTAATGAGTGGCAACAGAAAGACAGAATCTATATAAGTTAAAAACGGTTGAAGATGAACAATGAGTTATATTTAAAATGTTAACTCTTGTTCAAATAGAAAAAAAAATAAATTGAAAAAAATTGCATAATACAATCATTAAAGTTAAGAAAAGAAGAGTTTTAAAGATTGTAAATAAAAGAAAAACTAGAATTTAATATTAAAACTGTTATTTAATTTTAGTGTTAAGCAAAGTAATTGAATATTTTAATGTATGTTGTTTGTATATGAATAACTTATTTTAATACTTTTTCTATTAAAGATCTTACTTTAAGTCTTGTTAGGAAAACATGTTCAATATTAATTCTGGATAACCTACAGAAGGAATGGTGAATTATATAATATTTCTTTTTTATTTTTGTGCCTTCTACTACATTTACACTCACCATTGTTATTTATACGGTTTAAGTAAGATAGTTTATTAACAAATCCACTTTTCTGGAGAGCATTTTCGTACAATAGCTTTTTCTTATTAAATATATTCTTATTAGATGACAGTTTATTAATTCTAGAACAAACAGTAATGGATATCTTCTTCAAGATAATATAGAGGTGGTTAGAGTCAATTTTAATATCGTTAGGATTTTCATGCTCCTTATCGTAAGGCTTAAATGTTTTAAAGAGTTTCTTTTTTCTCATACACTTTTATTTTTCTATATTTCATATCCCATAAGGATTTTTAAAAAATTTGTTCATATCCTATTATATATTTCATATCCTATATTTCATATCCTATAAAGATTTTTATTATTTTTTTCATATCCTTTAATATATTTCATATCCTATATTTCATATCCTATAAGGATTTTTATTATTGTTTTCATATCCTATAATATATTTCATATCCTATATTTCACATCCTATAAGGATTTTTATTATTTTTTTCATAACCTATAATATATTTCATATCTTATATTTGATATTCTATAAGAATTTTTAAAATTTTATTTTTTTATATTTTTCTCTATGTATTTTTTTATTTTTGTTCTTTCTCTTCTTTTTAAATCTATGTTATGTGCTTTCAAGTATACTGATGAGTTAATTTTACTTCTATTTATCTAACTACTTTTTTTTGGGGGGGTGTCCTTATTTGTTATTAAAGTTTCCCTCTGTAGAAGGACTCTTTATCCTTTTATCTATTTTAATTTATAAATTAATCTATATTTAATTCTAATCTATTTAATCCATTATAATTTAATCTATAATTATTTTTTAACATGTATGATTCTATTTAATCCTTTATTTTTAATCCATAATTAATCTATATAATCTTTAAATTTAATCTCAAGTTTAATCTATGTTTTAAATTTTATTAATCTATTTATATTTTTTACTTTATATTGTGAAATTTTCTTTTGGGCTATTTTTTTTATCTATTTATTTGAATTTTCTCCTTAAATCTAACATTAAGTTTAATCTATTTTTTTACCTTTTATTAAGCAATTTAATTTTTCCCTTATATTAAAAAATTTCTTTTGGGCTATTACTTATCTATTTATTTCAATTTCCTACTTTATTGTATTATTTTTAATATTCAGGTTATTTCTTGTTTATATATTTCACTGCGGTTTGTTCCTCTGTTTTCCTGTTTTTTCTTCTTTCTTTCTATCATTTTTTTAAATTTTAATTTAAAAAAAAAAGGTACGTTTCATTATTTTGTCAAGCATTTTAGCGTTGACAAACTCCAACGAATTTACTCCCAGAAGAGAAATGGATATAAAAATGGGGTACAAGTGAGTTTTATATTCATCTATATATATATATATATATATATATATATATATATATATATATATATATATATATATATATATATATATATATATATATATACTTTAAATTTATTATATTTATAGGGGAAGAGTGCTCATTATGGGAGTTTGAACGTTTGGACATAGAAATCAACGCTGCATCATGACTGCCAGTTTCATACCTGAATTGATCTTTATTGTTTGAATTACGCTTGAGATATGAGACTGACCATCATTCTCCAGTGTGAATTCACGCCAGCATTCTTTATCTTTCTCTCTTCTTTCCCCTCACTCTGTCTGTCTGTCTGTCTCTCTTTTTATATATATATATATATATATATATATATATATATATATATATATATATATATATATATAGATAGATAGATAGATAGATAGATAGATATATATATATAGAGAGAGAGAGAGAAAGAGAGCGTGTGTGTGTGAGATAAAGAGAAGAATGTAAATATATTTAGAAAAACCACAATATTAAATAATAAAAAAAAAATGTTGTGAGAAACCTGAGTAAATGACGAGGGAGGGGAGATCAGATGAAATGAATTGTGGGAATATTTATTAACTTCCGGAAAGCGCTACGAGGGAAAGAAATATCATATCTATGGTCGCTTAAAAAATGTTTACTGCAGAAGAGACAGGTTGAGCCGAATTTAGAAAAAAAATTGTTTAAATAATGAGTTTAAAAAATGAATTGAAAAGAGAGGAAATTGAACTGTTTTATTTGTTTGTTTTTTTTTTAGTATTTTTTAATATATCTACTCCTCCGATAATTTTCTTGTTTTCGTTTTTTTTTTTTTCCCTTTCAATCATTTTCTTCTTCAACCAGATTTTTTTCTTCCTCCATCTTTTTTTTTTCCAGAGTTTTTCCCCGTTAGAATTATTTAATAATTTTAGTCTGGCGCAAGGCAGCAATTATGCAGTTCCCAGGGATGATTGATCTCACTATACATTAGTTATGCTCAAATATACTTGCTATTTACGATGAACACAAATGCAGCAAATTTCTAAGTTTGGCTTCGCACAGAGAAGGTCTGATCGTGGGAAAAATGTCGATTGTATGATTGTGCTGGCATAGTCTTTCGGGTTGTGAGAAATGTCTTCTTTGAAAAGATACATTTAAGTTTTTAGCCTTTTGGTTTTAAACTGGTTTCGAATTATATAACTGGTTGGAATTGCCCCAAGGCAGGACTCTTCATCCTATTATATAATTCAATTCAGTATTTATTCTAAATTTTAAGCAATTCTTTTCATAGTCCGCAGTATTATGAGGTTTCATCAAATATTATACATATTAACGATATTTATATATAATATATAATAATAATATATTATATATATATATATATATATATATATATATATATATATTAACGATGTTTATACATATTAATAACAATAACGATATATCTACCGTAAAACTGTTTAAAGTGTATTTACATTAGACATAATAGCTTTATTCTCGTAGTAATGCTTACATTTGTTCTTGGATACTACGAATAACTTTTCGTAATTTCAATGCAGTTCTGTAGTAAAATCACAATACTTTAATCTAACAATAACATTATTCTGTCAATAATTCTCCACCACTGATAATTTTTTTTTATTAAGCGCCGGTCTGCAATAAAGTCATTCTCAATGCATTTGCACAATATATATCTTTATCACTTCAAATGTTATTTTTAATGGATACCCGCATTTGAGTAGACGCACCGTTTTATTTTTTTAAACGCTGTTTTATTTGGTCTAACGGCAGGCACACTCGAGAAAACTTATTAAAAGAAAATTCGGCAGGATTAGAATCTGTGTTCTCCTTTGCAGGAGAAACTGCCGTTTGATCCGACGTGCTTTCATCACTCGGCTACAAGGAGTGACGAAAGTATATTTTACATGTTCGAATTTTCTCGAAAGTCGTGACTGCTTGGTTTCGTATATGAAACGTAAAATTACTTTAAAGTAACAATAATATATCTCTTTTATATGTATATACATATATCTGAAGTTACCGTGTCCCTTCAGGACGTGAGCGATCATAGCTTTCCACAAATTCGAATCCATCCTAGCTCTAAACAAAGTTTATCCCCCTACGGTCGCTCACAGTCATTTACACAAGCTCAGTCGGTAGATTACACGATGTTTTTCTCTAGTCCCCTGCTTTTAATATGCCTTTTGAGTGTCAAAGTCTCCAAGCCTATTTTCCTGAGAGTGATGCGAGAAATTTCAACTGTCTCTTTTTAATTTTAAGTACATATGTCCATTTTGTTTCTATTTTGTTTAAAATCTCCTCGTTGCTCCCATATTAATCCTTGGTATTCTCAGCGTAAAACCACTTCTGTTTAATATGCCCTATGAGTGCCAAAATCTCTAAGCCTATTTTCCTGACAGTGTTGCGAGGATTAATATTACAGAGCAGTAATTATATAATTTAGCACTCTTTTGGTTGTTTCTAATGAAACTATTCTGTGTCTTAATACTTTGTTTAGTTTTTTGAAGGCATCTTTCACTATGTCATTGCTCTTGCGAGTTTCTATATAGCATATTTCGTTAACTATTATAACACTTGCGAGATATTTAACTTTATGGACTTGCTTCATTCTGACGTCTCCAGCTCATAGCTCGGATCTTGTGCTGTCCCACTTCCTTACGATAATACATTCTATTTTCTTACAATTGATGATCAGTCCTTTCTTCTCACTTTCCTTTAATACCTAGTCTAGGAATTCCTGCATTTTTCATTCTGCGCTTCTCATCATCTACACATACCATATATATATATGTGTGTGTGTAAAGTGAACATTAAGGTCAACATCGAGTGGAGACAGTTTCTTTCCTGCTTGAACACAATCCATTAAGCCATGTGTGCTGTTTGGTGGTTCGGATATATATATATATATATATATATATATATAAGTGTGTGTGTGTGTGTATATATATATATATATATATATATATATATATATATATATATATACATATAAACACACACATATTTGTGTAGTTAGGTAGTAATTATTCTTTCATGCACGTTTCATTGAATGTGACAGAGAAGGTACCTTGATTTAGTTTTTATATAATTTTTCACGTGGTCTTATAAAGTTTCTTTTCAGTAGATAAATTATATAAAACTGTCCAATTGTTCTTTCTTTCCGACCGCTTTCGGCTATAAATTTAGCCATTTTCAAGGTTGAAATATATTAATAGATTGTTGTATGCATGTATTTAAATAATGCTTTCAATTTCAAAACAGGGTCAGGACATTGTGTCCATGTTCATAGTTGATATTATTGAGTGTTGTTTTTTTTTGTTTTATTAATAAACAAGTATGTTACAAATAGGGTCCAGTAGGTCTCAATGTGTATTTAAATGAGACCTAATTGAGCTATGATCAAGAAGATGTAGTGTGAGTCTTCTTGTCAAACATGTTGTAGTGTGGCCAATATAATTGTTTACAAATTTAGAAGGGTCTAGAACACATTTTCTTAATGGAAAAATAAATTCGTAAATAATATTTGTTCTATTTAATTTTGTTCTAATATATATGTATGTTGGTCAATGGAGAATTGTTGGTAGCTAGATCAGTTATCTCCGATTAATTGTATTATCCTGATGGCTATTGGGTAGGTGGCAACAGTTATATTTCAAATTAATCTAAAGAAATTTGAGTAGAAATAATTATGTATTCGATTGTTTGTAGCTAGTGTATAGTGTTTTTATTTGCTATCTTTTAATTCCTTATTTATTATTCATTACTTAGGGTATTTTCCATTTGTTCATTAAGTATTAGTTGTTTATTTTTATTATTAAATTATAAAATGTTATTAAATTTACTTTTGAAATTCTTTAAATCAACTTGTTTTGTATCTTTTAAAAACATATTCATTAGTATGCTTAATTCAGGAAACTGAGCAACGAGGAAGTTTTAAAAAAAGTAAGAGTTACATGAAAAAAAGATACTTATAGAAATATAGATCCGCGGCCTCACTTCACTCGTTGCTGCTATGGTTACCGTCTTAAATAGTCTCTATGTTGGATGAGATTACCAGCTCTATATACAACCAGTTTAGAAGTTGAAATGTCTGGGACAAATATTGAGAAAAGAAAGCCTGAAGAATCTAACACTCCCAGGAGATAACTAAAGCATAAGAAGCGAGAAAAAACAGCGAGGAACCCAATAAACGTGTTTTTTTTAATGGTTCTCAAAAAAAGGACACAACAACGATAGTATAGTGCCTCGTGTTACTTAGAGCAACAAAGGGCAGTAACTTGTGAACAATGATTATCGTCATCGCCCTGAAGGAATTTAGCACGTCAAAAAACAAGATTATAAATTACCTTTAATTCTTATCTTATAATAAGTAACATTTGTGTATTTTACACCAAATTCTGTTTTATCTATATAAATATTGGGTGAGTGCATAATTATCAGGCGTTTTTTAAACAATACTAGCAGCATGGCCCGGCGTTGCCCATGCTTGATTCAAAAATCGTACGACACATACAGCAATCGCTATCACTTGACTTAAAATATTTTTGCCCTTCCTTGCCTTTAAAGGAGTGCCCTTTGCCATGCTGATGTTGCTACATACTTTACTTCTTGCCTATCTCACACTGCGAATTTTTTCTAAGCTCTATACTAAACATTAAATCTGTTACGAAAAACGAACTAAACAAAATGAACACAAAACGATCAGCTTTAAAAAAGGACTCGTAACTGGAAAAACCGAATGAAAAAAGAATGTTAACAACAAATACTTTTTCACATCAAAACCCAGTTCTGCGGAATCAGAATCAACGTTGAGTTTAAGCAAGCGAATGAGCCAATTGGAGTAAAGTGCCATGCAGATTTAAATTTTTCCCACTTGTGACGAATGCAGGTATCGATATTTTTTGCATGGTAGTTAACATTCGTGACAGTCAGCTGTTGGTGCTCACGCTGGCCAATAGAATCTTCCTGCCTATCCGTGGCAGCCAGCTATAGGCTCTCACTCTGGACAGTAGAAAATGGCCACAAACTACATAATTATGCACCAACCCAATAATAATATTGGGTTGGTGCATAATTATCAGGCGTTTTTAACAATGTTTATTATGAAAAAAGAAACAATTCAACAATAACATTTTTGAATTATCATTCCCGAGCGTATGATTATCGACACGCATTTTTATTACCTGAATATAAAATAATATTTTTATTAAAACAAGTAACAAAACAGAAAATTTGATTAAGAAATCTGCCAGCAAAAACACCTGATAATTATGCACCATCCCAATGACTATTAATATTGGGTTGGTACATAATTGTCAGGCGTTTTTAAACAATGTTTATTATGAAAAAAAGAAACATAAAAATTCAACAATATCATTTTTAAATGATTATTACGGAGGGTATGATCATCGACACGCATTTGTATAACCTGAAAATAAAATAAAATTTTTATTAAAAAAAAGTGAACAAAACAGAAATTTGTATTAACAAATAACTCGCCTACAAAAACGCCTGATAATTATGCACCAACCCAGTATATATCTTTGAACTCATTATTTATTACAAGGTATTGTCCTTAAAAGGGCGCATTGCAGCATGTGTTTCTTTATGACTCAGATGTTTCTTTTTCGTCCATGTAAACATCACTTCATCACCACATATGTGAACAAAGTCTAGAATTAGATTTACAAGCGTCATTGGGTTGATGCATTTTCTTAACCAGGGACGTTTTTTTGCATGGATGGTCATATTTCTAAAATAATCGAACGCGTAAGCTGAAGGAGTCCATAGTATTCAACTTGGGCACAGGGAAATGTAGAAATTTTTATTACGCCGATCATGAGATGACCTAGAAAGCAATCTTATTTAAAAGCTAAGTTCATTTTGGTTGTTTTGCCACGTTAATGCAAACAGATATATAAAATTCAATGAACCTCATTTTGATTTTACACATTGAACTGGGAATAAACTGTCCAACGACATACCAATGGACGTACTACTGTCGAAATATCCGGGTAAAATTAGCATTGTAATACAAACTTGAATTTTCTTAGAATTTTTGAAAATTTGTAATATATATTCTATTTGTTTTTGCATATATCGTACTTATTATAAAACCCAGGTTGTGTGTGTTTGTGTGTCTGTTCGTTTATATATTGGATCGGATTTCATACATTTTTCAACCGATTTCAACAAAACTTCACAGAACTACGTAAAATTATCTTGCGGTGGTTCTGACAGCACCAAAAATTGGAAAAACACAATTGTTTTTGCACGAAATCAATTTGAAAACACGATAAAGGTATCGCTATCGCGAGAATGAAAGGGGGACAACTCATATCGAGTTATACTTATTATAAAACCCAGGTTGTTTGTTTGTGCGCGTGTGTGTGTGTGTTCGTTTATATATGGGATCGGATTTCCTACATTTTTCAACCGATTTCAACAAAACTTCACTTTTTTTGGCAGGTAGTGTTTCATATTGTCTTGCACACTTTTTTCTTTATTTTGACACTCAGAATGCTTTAAAAATTCCATTTACAAGACAATTGTTGATAAATTCTATTCAATGGGTAGACTCATAACGATTGAAAACAATGTTTTTGTTTGAGTTTGACCAATTCGTAAAAAAGCAAAAAAAAAAAAAAAAAATACAAAAAAAAAAAACTAATTAAGACATGCGTGCCCGTCAACCTTAAACAATAATCTTTGTCAATTTTATTTTTCAGTCTTTATGATGGTCGATACTTGATCTATCTCTTACTGTTACATCCTCGGGCCACGCCGGGCTCTGCTGCTAGTATTCTCTCTCTCTCTCTCTCTCTATATATATATATATATATATATATATATATATATATATATATATTATTGGAAAGTGCTCAATATCATTGATAGAGCTAACATATTCAATTGTATGGATATGAGTTTGCGACCCTGGCTTTCACGCTTTTGCGATTATCACACAAACTTGTTAATTTTTTAAAATCTGAATCTATTTTATGTTTGTGTTTGATTATGTTTCGTGGTGGGAAGGGCAATTCTCCTCTGTGTCCGTTTGGGGTGACACTTTTATACACACAGGCATACATACAGGTGTACGCATTTTAGTTCACACAAACACACGCATATAAACAGTTCGAGATTAGGCGTAGATACAAATCCATGCGTTCGAACATACATACATACGCAATTGTAATTTTATTTCGGTGTCAAACCGTAGCGCTTACTATATGTAGCGATGTTCTTTCAACAAGGGGCAGGTGACGGTGTACTTGATTCTTTTCAGATCGGCCGTCTGCACATTCACACACACATACACAGATTTAGACGTGTACATACACTCCTATTGGTCCGTATGAGTGATGGTAGTGTAGGTAATAGTGCTGGTAGTTTTATCGATCTGTGTTAATTGCTATGGTGGTGGTTGTTTGTTTGTTTGTTTGGGTTTTATGGCATATCAACCACTGTGGGTTATTTAATGCCAAATCCAGTTTATATGAATTTTAAATGCCTATTTTGTATGGAATAAAAAACCTATAGCTGGCAACATTATTCCTTTACAAAAAAACCTATAGCTGGCAACATTATTCCTTTACAAAAAAAAACGTATAGCTGGCAACATTACTCTTTTACAAAAAAAAAACGTATAGCTGGCAACATTACGCTTTTACAAAAAAAAAAACGTATAGCTGGCAACATTATTTTTTACAAAAAGACGTATAGCTGGCAACATTATTGTTTCAAAAACATAGAGCTGGCAACATTATTGTTTCAAAAACTTAGAGCTGGCAACATTATTGTTTCAAAAACTTAGAGCTGGCAACATTATTGTTTCAAAAACTTGGAGCTGGCAACATTATTTTTCTGAAAACATTATCTGAGACCTTGCTGTTGGATGCAGTTTATCGCCGTGCCCAGGATGTGGATGTAGTTTATCATCATACCCAGGACGCGGATGTAGTTTACCGTCATACCCAGGACGCGGATGTAGTTTACCGTCATACCCAGGACGTGGTGGTGGTTGTGTTTGTGGGTGTGGTGGTAGTGTTGGTAACAGTGCAGGTAGTGTTAACGACAGGTGTTTGTGTTTATGTTTTGGTGGTGTTGGTGTTCTTGCGTTTTAGTGTTCTACCATGTTTTCCGTAGTTACATTCTTAGTTGCGTTCATATTTGTTGTAGGTATTATCCGTTTGATATGAACTGCGATAGTAGATATTTATTTTTGTGTGTGCATTTTTAAATTATTTCCGATCTTTGGTTTAGTAATTCCTTTTGTTGAGCGTGGGCGATTATTGTCACTTTTTCGTGTAGACAAAGTAGATATCTCTTTGATATGTTATTGTAGGGAGGCGTGGTTTTTATGATTTCCCAGCTTATGTTTGGTGTGATGTTTCTGTCTTTGTATGTATGTGGATAGTGTGCTGCATGTTGGAGTATTTTCTGTTGGAGAATGAGAGGTCGTTGGTGTATTTTCTTTGCTTGAATGTTACTTCTGTGGCGCCAATCTACTACATTGTAGTATTGTTTTCGTTTACCTTAGCTTCGTATACTATGTTCGTTTATAGGCAATTTCCCTGTAGTGAGCATGTGGTTTTTTCTCTGCAGTTACATTGGGAGTCTTTGATTGCGTTATTGCAAGTTTATTATTGTTGTGACTTTTTATGATTTGTGTTATGCTTTTAGTGCAGTTGTAGCTAACTTTTACGTTTTTTTTTTTTTTTTTTTTTTTTTTTGTTAAATACTTTTACTAAAGGGTTTGTTACGGGGAAGTGTTCTTCTTTTAGGTTTAAGAATATTCTGCCGATGTTTATTCTGACGGTTTTGTTGTATGATGGGTTAAACCAAATTATGTTTCTTTTTCTGTTTTTTCCGTTTTGGTTGTTGTAGTGAGTTTTTTAGTTATTACGTGTATCCGCTTTTCGTTAGTGCATTGGTATATAGTATTTTTCTGTCATTAAAAATGTCCATGTTGGATGAGTTGTCTGATAGTCTGCGGCTGGGAATGTGCTTGGTGCTCGAGGGTAAATGGTTGGAGGATGTGTGTCTGTATGTGTCAATATCATTATCTTTTCATATGGTTCATAGGGTTTCTTTGTCCAGGTTGAGGGTGACGTCTAGGATATTTTATTATTCTTTTATTTGCATTTATTTCCATTTTCAATCCAATAGTTTTTAAACGTTTAATATTTTTCCTAAATTTATCTATTTTGGGACCATTAGGTTCACTTATTAGAATTAAGTCGTCGTCTCTATAAAGGCTCATGTCTTTTTTCTCTGGTATTCTGGCTAGATATGAAAAGATAAGGATACCTATCAGTTTGCAGACTGCTCCTTCAAAGCTTTATATTGTAAAATCAAACAGGTCGTTAGTTTGTTTTTTTTTTCCCCAATGTTTCCTTGTGGAAGAATAGGGAAATCGTTTCATCATCCCTGATTTGTACATGCTGTTGTGCTATTTGTATAGCTTCGTTCAATATATTTTCTGTGATGGAGGGGTAAAAGTTTATTAAATCGAACTGGATGAAGGTAGTTTTGTTTTTGTTTTGTATCCTTGTAAACCAGTCGGTGATGGCTTTGGTATTTTTCCATTGTTTAAGTTTTATTTTTTCACTAATATAGTATTGATATTTTCTAAGGTTTTTACTGATTTCCCTATTTCGTTTTTCGCAGTGTTCATTAGGTCAAATGTGGGTTTCGTATCGAAGTAAAGGTTTGTGTTCCTTTGATCTTATGAATGCTTATTGTTCAGGTGTGTGGCTTATCATTTTTGTCTATTTTCAGTTTAACGTCTATATCTTTGGCTTCCTAGTTTGTACCAATTTTGGCGCTTACAGTTGTCTTATTGTATAATTATGTAATGTTAGTTATAAGATTTTTGGCGGACCTTAGGTTCTGTATGTTTGTTGTTTTGTCAGCAAATATAAATATTTTTGGGGGGTTCATTATTTTTTTCGTGTTTCTTGTAAATTTCAGACCATTCTGTCAAGTCATTTTCGAATTTTACCATTTCTTTGCACTTTACAGGCGGGCATTTTCTTTGTATTCAGGTTGAACGATTCGGTTTTGCCAGTATTCTCGTTTGTGACACTATTAATGTACTAGTAATCCTTCCATCACATTCTTCTTATAAGACTTTCGATTTTTTCAGTTAGGAGAAGTTTATATGAAGATTGGGTAGGATGTCAGCGAGTATCCTAAGTCGACCTTATCCATTTCGTGTAAGAATAGCGTGAGTGCTCAAACCTGTGAGGGAGCTATATATATATATATATATATATATATATATATATAATTATTTATTTAAAAATATGATTCCAACTCGCTACATAAGAGGTCTCATGTTTCAAAACATCCAATCACCCGATCAAAGACCTTGCTACCGGTTGTAGTATATCGTCATACCCAGGACTATCTATAAGTCTATCTATCTATCTATCTATCTATCTATCTATCTATCTATCTGATGATTGCGTTTATGCGTGAAAAGAGACTGTCACCGCTTTTTTTTCAATTTGCATACAATCCGCCCTTGATGTTACCATGGAAATGTTTGATTTCAATTCTGACCATACTATTAAAACTCGTAAATTTCAGAAATAAGTCATTCCCAAAAAATTTCGCTTGAAGATGGAACAGAGCCTACTTTCACTTAAGTTAATTCAAATATTATTTTGAAGTTTTCGGCTCTTGTTTTGAAACATGAGACCTCTTATGTAGCGAGTTGGAATCATATTTTGAAATAAATAATTATATTTATGCTCTACTTTCGTATCGAGCACTATTTTTTAAAAATAATTACAAAAATACTAAGGAACTTTGGATTATTCACCAAACCAGTTTCTTTCCTAGTTTCTACAATATTTTTTCACACACACACACACACACACACACACACACACACACACACACACACACACATATATATATATATATATATATATATATATATATATATATATATATATACAATATATTATTATTATTATTATTATTTTTATTTTTATTATTTTTATTATATATACGCAGTACTTATTGGAAAGTGCTCAATATCAATGATAGAGCTAACAGATTGTTTATACGGCTGTGTTTGTGTGAACTAAAATGCGTACACCTGTATGTATGAATGTCTCTGTGTGTGAGAGTGTCACCCCAAACAGAGCAGAATTCTCCCTTTCACCATCGAACATAACGAAACGCAAACAACGATAAATAAATCATTTTTTATAAAATAAACCACATTGTTCTATGATCACAAAAGCCAGTGTCACAAACTCATATCCATACAACTAAACATAGTTGTTTAGTCACAATTTGAGAAGGTGACTGAGTTACAAACTTTTCAACACCACTCGTATGAGAGCGCGTCTATATGTCCGTATACATATATGTATCGTAGTCTATTAATCTAGCTAGCTTTTATTACTATATATCACTGGTTTAATCTCATTACTTTTTTTTCAGTAAAAAAAAGATATATTTTTTTTGTAGTATATGATGTTGTTAAACGTAAAAAAAAAAATCATTTCCTTTATTTTAAAGGTTAAATCACCTTGGTATTGTTTGTAACTCAACTCTCAATTTCCGATAAGACGTGATGTCCTCCTAACATTTTTTTCAAACGGTATCCCTTCCTCCTTACACCCCTCCTCTCTTTCTATCAGTCTATCTGCAAACACTTCAATAATCCAATCACTTAACCTCCACCATCTTTTTTTCTTCTCAATATCGTTGAGATCACGTGTTCCTCTCTCACCAAACATGGCCGTCCATAAAATAAATCTACAACGTTTCGATCAAATCACCTGTTATTTCTCCAAGGAGGAGAGGCGTTCGACAAAACTCTATTGACTGTTTTCTATTAAGTCGTGTTGCTTTATATTTTTTTTCTATCCATTTTTTTTTTTTTTAAATTTCACCATACTATACTTTTTCTATAGATTTTGCCAGCACTTCTTCCCGACTGTTTCGTGCTAGATTTGGAACGGCGCAAATTTCTGGATCTCACCGATTCTTGAAACACGTTCTGTCGTAGACAGAAGATTAATAGGAATTTCGATAACTGGCTTTGAAATAAGAGAGAGACAGAGAGAGAGAGAGAGAGAGGAGAGAGCGAAAGGGAGAGAGAGAGAGAAAGAGGGAAAGGGAGAGAGAGAGAAAAATGAATTGTATCGAGCCTAAAGAAAGAATCGCAGTTGATTGTGGGAAATATCTACAGGGAAAAGTGAAAAAAATTTTTAAAGAGAAGCAGAAAAAATTTATTTTATGGCACATTGACAAATACATAATGGTCATATTCTCCTTCTATAAAAAAAAAATTCTTACGCTTGTTAATAAAATACTTTTTTTTCTGTAACTTAAGTTAGTAATTACAGAAAAAAAACAAAACAAAGAAAAAAAAACACACAAAAAGACGAAATAAAATTAAGCAAAACAAAAAGAAACAAAGAAAACATCATTTGGTATTTTAGGCTGAAACGTGTATCAACAACTTCCTTTTCCAATCCAACATTCTACAACGCACACACGCATGCATGAACACACGCATGCATGAACACACACACACACGCACACACGCAAGAAAACATTGAACAATTGAAGTTCAAATTTTACCCAGAAACAAGAAAAAATGGTCTAAACCATAGAATAATAAAATAAAACAACAACAAAAAAAGTTTTATTAAGCTTAAATTAAACAAAATACTTTGCCTCGAGGAGAAAAATAACTATAAGATTTTATTTTATTTGTATCAGTATCGGCCCCAAGCAAGGCCGTAAAGCCACTAAGGCACTAGGGGTTAAGCGGTGTGAAAGAATTGGGAACAGACACATTAATTATGAACAGAAAGAAAAAAAAAACAGTAATCAGGAGCACAGTTGATAGCGATTGACATTGCATTTAAATTTTTGCAGGTTAAATTTTGTTGGAAAGCATAGAGTCGAAAGGGAGTTCTACGAGCGAGAATTACCTTCCCAGTACAGTATAAAACCCTAAACAAAAGATCAGATTTCATTTTCGGGTGCGCACAAAAACAAATCCCCACTACAATACCTACAACCACGCCTCGCCTTCTAAAGGAAAAAAAAAAAAAACACTAATGCTCATAACCTCAACCGAATCAACTTTAATTCAAATGCCAAACTTTAGAACGGAAGAAAATTCGGTCAAAGACAACTGACGATGGTACTAACATAGAGGACTACTTTAATGTTAGATCACTCTCTGAATGATACTGTTATCATCTGACTCACTAGTACTTACTTCATAGTCGAGACTAAACTGTAGAATGTTAATCTGAACGTTGAGGGTAGTCACCAATATTGAAGTGGTTAAGTAGATAAATATGGCTGCGTGTTGAGAAGGCATTTAACATTCATACATAATATTTAAAATATCAATGAAAGACAATGAAGAACCAATTTGTTTCAACGAATAAAATATATATATATATATTAAAATTCAACAATAATACAAAGTAGTTGTAATATGAGTGAAATAGGGAGAAAAAAGTAGCTTCCCTTTAACTGTAAGGAAATGTTTTAAGAAAGATTTGTCTGACTATAATGTTCAGAGTTCAGTATTGAAAAAGAATATTTCTTTAGAAAATTGTTCAGTTGTGTTGCAACTTACAGAGTTGACTCAACTTAGTATGTCCCCAGAGAATTGGTAGTGTATTAAATAAAGTTCTGTATCTGTGTGTATGTATGTGCGGAGTGAGTAGGATGAATAACACGAGTGAGTAGTTCAGATCTATCGTCTCCGGATGTACTCGACTGTGGTGCTGAAACTCCTACAACTGGTTTTTTGGAATGCATCCAATATTTATCTTACGTAGGGTGGCTCCCAGCACAAACGCAGGATATATTTTTGAATCTACACGAAAAATACTCGATTTGACGAAAAATAGACCAATCGGTGATTTTATAACAAAATTTGTTTGTGAGCAAAGTGTAGGAAAAAAATCAGTATGGTGAAATGCGATCGATATAGTGTCCTATTATTTTTAGTATGTATTTATCGATTAATCAAAATTAAAGAAATGTAGACGTGGCACTACAAAACTATTTCCCATATTATACCTGTCTGGGCAGTGAGATACCAAAAAAAAAAAAAAAGAAAACCCTCTTAAAAGGACGGATGAACTTTCCGATAGGTTCAAGAGCAAACTAGCATAACAGTTATGCATTCAGCCTGTGCGATGATAATACGGCGTTACTAGATAGAAGGCTTCCTAGTGTGAAGTCAAAGGCCAGGGCGCATGGTTTCTCCAATGGAATCAACGGCCACATGTCCTTGATCAATGTGAGCTTTCAAACCTTGAGAAATGTCAGACTTCAAGTCTTCATCGGGCTGTGGTTTGAACTGGGGAAAGACGGGCTCCACCAGATCTACTTACACAAGACACGGTAGACATGAATCCATCCGCCTGATGATTGTGCTTCTGCACGAAAATTCGACTAGAGAATTAGATGATGATCTTAATATGGTGATCTTATGGAATAATGAGATTACCATGCCTAAAAGAAAACTTAAGGGAAACTTTTTTGCCTACTGTCACTCGATATAAATAAGAATAAAGAACAAATAGGAAAACGTTTATTAATCTGTCGTTAGATTGATAAACGTTTTCTATTTCTTCTTTATCTTCTGATATATATATATATATATATATATATATATATATATATATATATAATATTAGTGTTTAAGCCTTTTTATTATCTACTTACTCTGTCCTGAACATTGAGTTTTACCTGGATTCTATCCTCTTGGAATTATTTTTTATACAAAATATATATGTAGGTGTACGAATGTATGTATATATATTTATGTATGTGTATATTTACCACTAATATTATCTCTCTCCCTCCCTCTCTCTCTCTCTCTCTATATATATATATATATATATATATATATATATATATATATATATATATATATATAAAAGTGAACATAGAAGTCAACACTTAGAGGCGACAGTCTGTTTCATGCTATATGCAATCGTCAGGCCACGTGTGCTGTTATTTTTCTCGGCTATTTATATATATATACGGGTTAGTGGTGCATTGTGGGTATTCTGTTATGGCGGTTATTTCACCGGAAGTCGTTTGTTTATCTATTTAGGTCAAATTATATTGCTTGTTTTTATTTTTTATTTTTTTGTTTCTTATTTTATTTATTTATTTATTAACGTAGTAAAAATTTGTTTATATCACTTATTTAACAGTTTTGTTTTGGTTTGGGAATTTAATTAAAGCTATTTGTTCAGTTTTGGGGTTGATTGTTGTAGTTCATTCTAAGTATTATTTTGGCGGGAACAGTTTTCACACGCTCTATCTCTGATATTGAGCACTTTATTCCATAAATATAGCACACCTTAAGACTATATTTCTTTATATATATATATATATATATATATATATATATGTACAATAAGTCACTCTCAGTAATATATATATATATGTACAATACGTCACTCTATTGGAGGTTACCATCAGCCATGCTGGCTGATGTTAACCTACAGGAGTGTGTCCCATTGTACCTTCAGAGCTAACATGTTCTGCTGACATGGAGTGGAAAGATTATCTTGAATCAATTGCTACGTTTGCTGCTAGGAAAGTTAGTTCGCTGTGTCGTGCGAGACAATTTCCTTCGTAATAATTTATTTACAAATATATATATATATATGTGGAAGACTGATTCATTGATTTTTTTCATAGGTTATCAAACATTTTCAGGTCGAAACATATGTTGGGTTGTAGAATATTGCTTACACATTCTGGTGTTCCAAAATGGGCTCGACAATGTAGCCGGAACAGAATTATATATATATATATATATATATATATATATATATATATATAAAATTTACTGTATTAATAATAATAATATTATAATATATTATTTTAAAGCTCTGTCAACTTTTGCGTTGAGTCGTTAGTTTGTTTTATATTTTAAGGTTTGACATTATTTTATACCTTTACTTTATATATACATACATAGATACATACATAATATATATATATATATATATATATATATATATATATATATATATATATATATATATATATATATATATATGAGAAGGTAAAGAAGAAATTGAAAACGTTTATCAATCTAACGATAAATTAATAAACGTTTTCCTATTTCTTCTTTATCCTATTATCCTGTCGGATTACGATCGATATTTGACTTAAACTTATATATATATATATATATATATATATATATATATATATATATATATATATATATATATATATATATAATATTAAGCAGCATATATTTTATATGTAAAGAAATAATCATACATAGAATCAATCAGCAATATTAATCCGATTAATGGCGAAATCACTTCGCTAGTAGAACATAATGTATGCATTAAAATATTGTTAATCCATTGAATGATGTGATCCTCATTTATAAAACTGTTGTCAGATGTTTCTAGTGTATATTTTTTTAAGTTAAGCAAGTACTTTCGAAGAATCTTTCCTCCATCGTCAAGCTATAATTTTTTTCCCTTTAAAGTTAAAACTTAAAGACGAAATAATTGTTTGTAGACTGAAAGATGTTTTTTAAGAATGTGCTATTTACTGACGGTTGTACAATCTCGGAACGTTCGACTCGCAACGCTAAAGTTCAAAATTTCAAGTGAGAATTTTTATATGAATTTTGTAATATGGTAAATCCACGAATTCTTTTTTTACAAGTGTTTTTCAGTTAACATGACATTAACTAAGTATATAGTTCAATTAATAGAGTGATATGTCTTAGGAGTTTTTTCTCAGGAATTTTGTACTGCGGATTTTTTATAAACATATAATATTAGGCAGCATATATTTTATATATAAAGAAATAATCACGCATAGAATCAATCAGCAATATTAATGCGATTAATGGCGAAATCACTTCGCTAGTAGAAGCATAATGTGTGCATTAAAATACTGTTAATCCACTGAATGATGTGATCCTCATTTATAAAATTGTTGTCAGATGTTTCTAGAGTATAATTTTTTAAGTTAAGCGAGTACTTTCGAAGACAGCCCAATCGTCAGTTGGATAAAATATGAGACCAATTTATAATATATATATTTATAATATATATTTTTACTCCGCTGACTTTGGTATTGAGTCGTCATTTTATTTTATAATTTAAGCTTTTAGCTTATACATTATTATTTTTGTTCAATATATACATACATACATACATACATATATATATATATATATATATATATATATATATATATATATATATATATATATATATGCGTGTGTGTGTGCGCACGCGTTTCTGAGTGCATGAATGTTTCTTGTTTCTTATAACCTAACAGTTAATCTTTTTTGCTGATCACATTTTAACTGTTCAACTTCTCAACTATTAACGGATACAAGGAGGAATGACGATTGTTAGTTGAGAGCAGTTTGTACATTGAAACAAAACACGTGTGTGCAGACAGCTCATGAAGAAAGATCAAGTTTCACAAACCAGTCTTTTGCCAATCGTCGGTGTATTGTTTGCTGACCGCCCCATGTTCTTAATTGTTTGAAATACGCTCGCTTCAACTCAGGTAATAATCTCATAACGGCCAAAGAGCCTTCTTCGCCCCCCTTAAAAGCGATATTGCGTGTCAAAGAGCCGAGGTTCACATGACGCCCGACGCCATTGAAAAATTGAAGTCACGCCAAGAGAATATTCCGTGTAAGCTTCATCATATAAGCTTTCGTCTTTAGTCTAAGTTGAATTTGTTTTTTGTTTTTTTTTCAAGCGTTTCACCCCAAGCAAGTCGGGAAGTCACTAGAACGCAAGGGGTTACAGAAGATTTGGAGCAAGATCATATAGGAGTGATAGAAGAAAGGATGAGGAGAAGGATAGTGGATAGATCAAGATAACTGGAGATGTCGATTGACATTACACTTGAATAGCTGGAGATTATAGATCTCATGGAAACTGGAATAGGGAAGGGATTTCCACAGGCGAGAGGTGCGAGACATGAAGCTATTGGAGTAGAAGAGACGGCTACATTTAATAGTTTCGACAGTGAAAGGGTGAGCCGTCTCTTCTACTCCAATAGCTTCATGTCTCGCACCTCTCACCTGTGGAACTCCCTTTCCCTATTCCAGTTTCCCTGAGAGCTATAATCTCTAGCTATTCAAGTGTAATTTATCAGATTTCCTTTGTCGTTCCTTGCTTTTTGTTGCACTCTAAACACGGTTAGGTGCATGCTAATACATACTTACACACACACACACACACACACACACATATATATATATATATGCTTAATAAGCACCAAGTACAAGACTCAAGAAACAGTTAATGTAGAGGGTCAACTGAATGAGGTTGTGTGAAGGTACGGCGAGGGGGAATTAAATGAAAATTACGATACGTAAGATAAATAACTGTTGATCCGAGTAAATTAAGAGTCTGGTATTAGCAATGGAATACAAAAGGAATGTGAATTGTTCGCCCCTGTGTCCCTATCATGGCGGGTCTTAGATGTAAATGTCTGAGCTGCTGGAGCTAGGGATTTTAGCTGGTCAGAACATTTTTTGTATGGAAATAACGATATATTAGCGAGAGGCTCGCGATGTTGCGTCTATGGAGAAGGGTTATATATATATATATATATATATATATATATATATATATATATATATATAGAGAGAGAGAGAGAGATAGATAGATAGATAGATAGATAGATAGATAGATAGATAGATAGATAGACACACACACGTCAGGCGGCCTGACGATTGGGTCTGGCAAGAAACAGCCTGTCGCTTCTGAGTGTTGAGTGCAATGTTCACTTTTATATTTACATTTGCATATGATGTATCTCTGATATCGAGCACTTTATCCCATAAATATAGCACACCTTAAAACTATATTTCTTCATCTTTATATATATATATATATATATACCTATTAATGAAATCATTCAAGAAAGGCAACAATGCCACTAAGACGCAAGAAGCTAATGGGGATGAAATATATTGAAAATACTTTAGAAGCAACCAGAAGCCCAATCCTGAACAGAAGACAAGGGATGAAGCTCTTGTTCAAAAGATTGGGAAGTTGGGAAGGAGTGTGTGAACCGAATGATAGGGGAACGTACTTATATATATATATATATATATATATATATATATATATATATATATATATATATATATATAGATAGATCGATAGATAGATAGATAGAGATAGAAAGAAAGAAAGAAAGAAAGAAAGAAAGAAAGAAAGAAAGAAAGAAAGAAAGTGACAGAGACAGAGACAGATAGAGACAGAAATATATTAGTGTGTTTACTTTTTATACGCATAGACATGCATTAGCTCTCACGAATACCAGCAACCACGTCCTCAAAGATGGCTCAGTTATGAGCGAAATGAGCTCTGGGAAAACACTGTCCCTTCACACACTTAGTCCTCAAAAAAGAAAACTTGTAAAGACACAAGAAATATTACATAAAAAAAACTCACCTGAATGTTCCATCCTCTTCGTCCTGACCTGGCATCTCGACTTCAGTCATCTCCTCACTGACGTCATATTTAACGAAACATGTATAAAAGAAGGACAGGTGCATAACACTTGTTTCCACATATTCATCGTACTTCTCAACACAAGATAAGTTGTTCTTGAAAGTTCATCAACATTTTCAAAAATTCTCCGGTTTAGGCATTGCTGTTATATTACATTTCTCTGGGAATTAAATCTCGCCCCAGATACATAACTGCTTATCTGAAACTGAGCAGTCTTTTGGAGAAAACTGAACGAGAAAAATGTGCTGAAAAGGCAGATAGAACCTTACATAATTATGAAGTTCTTTGGAGCCAAGTGATCAAAGTAAGAGGGGAGGCAGGTTCGATTCCTGTTGGAGGTGCTCTCTTTAATAATATTTCTTAAATGTTCAAACAGTTAGATATAATAAAACCATGCGCCTACCCTAATATGTTTATCCATTCAAAATAACATTTAAAATGTAGGTATATGTGTAATTGTTAACATCTACTTTGTGGCTCTGTTTAACTACATTAAGCACTTTTTTTGTCCATATAAATAGTTATTTGCTCACCTATATTTGTACGTAATAAGTCATATATATATTTGAGCATATCTCTTTATTTAGATCATTTCTACATCTATATCTATCTATCTATCTATCTATCTATCTACATCTATATCAATCTATCTTTATATTATATATATATATATTACACACACACGCACACACACATATATATATGTATATATATATATATATATATATATATATATATATATATATATATATATATGAAGAAATATACTCTTAAGTTGTGCTATATTTATGGGATAAAGTGCTCAGTATCAGAGATAGAACTGATTCAGGAGGTCACAACAGGAAGAGAGATACCTCATTTCAACTTAGAGCTAACCAGGTCAATTAGAAAAGTCCAACTCAATTCATAAAACGTTTTGCACGTGAAAGTGTTATGACAGATAACATTAGTGGTCAATATATATATGTATTAGGTTGGTGGAAAAATAATGACGTAATAATGTCGCTTTTTGACGTATTTTTTAACGTTAAAAAACGACATTATTACGTCATTATTTTTGCACCAACCTAATATATTATGAAATGGACAAAGTCCTACAATTATTTTTTAAGATATTTTTTTATGTTTATATGTTCTTTTTATAGATACAAGTATTTAAGTAAATGCTCTGTTTATAATAAACAGTATTAAACAACATTTACCGGCCTGAATGTCCGAGAAATTATCACAGAAAATATTGGTCCCCCGACAGGATTCGAACCTGTATCCTATACGGAACCGTCTTTTATTAGGTTGGTGCAAAAATAATGTCATTTTCTCGCATAAAGTTGAACGTCAAAAACGACAATATTTACCGATTGGACACAGATGAGAGTTCGGTTAGCAAGACCGATTTAACCGTTTTTTAAACACAATTCTCCATGATACATTCATATCTGTTCAATGCGTATCCAAATTTAAAGAAAGACGTCACAAATTATGAAGGATATATATATATATATATATATATATATATATATATATATATATATATATATATATATATATATATATATATATATATATATATATATATATATATATATATATATATATATATATATATATATATATATATATATATATATAATAGATTTACTAATATATATTATAAAATTACTAATATATATCTATATATATATGCTTATAAACGTCAACCTTGCCTACCGAACGCTCCTTTGTGGCCGCGTCGGTTAAGGCACGTCAGCGTATACATATATATATATTTATGTATTAAAGATTTACTAATATATATATTTATATAGGTATATATTAGGATAAATCAATCGACCAGATATAAGCAACCATACATGCGCATGTTGACGTGCATAGACAGACAATCAAATAAATAATCATGAAATTTCTTTATGAGGTGTAAACATAATTGTGTTTGATGTGGTTAGACAAAGACAAAGATAGATATTAATAAATATACGTATACAAATTCCTATGTTTATATGTGCGACTTTAGGTATTTGTATATGTATATTTAATAATACACACACACACATACACACACACACACATATATATATATATATATATATATATATATATATATATATATATATATATATATATATATAATTGTTGTCAGATTGATCTGGTGTAAAAATACACCAGATTCATCTTGACATAATTTTGTAAGGATCATGTCATTCAGTGGATATATATATATATATATATATATATATATATATATATATATATATATATATATATATATGTGTGTGTGTGGTGTGTGTGTGTGTGTGTGTGTGTGAAAATATATAGAAAATTGGAAAGAACGGGTTAGGTTAGTAATCCAAGGTTCTTTAATATTTTATTTATTATTTTAAAAAAAATAGTGCTAGATACAAAAGTAGAGCATAATATAATTATATATTTAAAAATATGATTCCAACACGCTACACAAGAAGTCTCATGTTTCAAAAACAAGAGCCGGAAACTTCAATATAATTATTAGAATTAAATTGAGTTAAAGTGAGCTCTGTTTCATCTTCAAGCGAAATTTTTTTGGAATAACTTATTTCTGAAATTTACGTGTTTTATATAGGAATCAAAAATTCCCATGGTGACAGCCATCGTGGATATTTGAAATAGGTAGGGGTGTTGTCTGCTAATGATATGTATCAACATAGAGTTACTTTCATAGATGTCAAGTCAGGTAAGGTGGGGGTGTCTAAATTTAAAGCGGAAGATGTTTTCAATCAGTCAGGTTAACTTGTCTATGAAGATTAATTTATTTTTTTGTTTTATTTCTTTATGAAAGGGTTTTGTGTATATAAAAACATTCGTAACATTTGTTATTTGACGACTTCATAAAGGGCTATCATTTTTTGTAGGGTGTTAAAATTTTTTATTGAGGCCATGGATTATAAAAGTTAATTTATTGTATGTTAGTTTTTAAGCTAAATTGTTCAATGCGTGAATTTGATGATGTCGGCAAAAAACCGTTAACTCACGTCTATTGTTTAATAGATTTTTATTATTTAGAAACTTAATAATGTGCAGTTTCTCATGGAGGCACAAAGGGCATGGGTCATCCCAAGTTTTACAAGTTCTAGTCCTGTTTATAATTTTCCATTTTACCTTAGGTATCCTATTTATTTCTTCAGATGCCAAAAATATTTAGATAGAGAAGTCTGATATATATATCAGACTTATATAGTCTGATATACATATCAGACTATATATATCAGATATACATATCAGACTATATATATATATATCTATATATATATATATATATCAGACTATATATATCAGTCTGATATATATATCAGACTAATATATATATATATATATATATATATATATATATATATATACACACACTGCGTGCCAAATTATTATCAAGATAACTTTTTTCTAATATTTCAAAAACCGTCCAATCAATTCACAGTGCTGATAACAAATATGGCGAAAACTTCAGTGATTGCGCAGGTCAGTGTTGCCAACATTGTGTGAAAATTTTGTGTGAATTGATTGGACAATTTTTCAAATATTAGAAAAAAAGTTATCTCAATAATAATTTGGCACGCATATATATATATATATATATATATATATATATATATATATATATATATATATATATATATATATATATTCATTTTCCTGAATGTTAATGTTATCAGTAATAATTGTGTTGGTAATTGTAATAGCCATTTCCTTATAAGAAAATTTTCTAGTAGTACTGTATACTGAAATTTATAAAATCTTTCTCTGAAAACAATTTTTCAGGAAAATAGATTTCTCGAATCCAGTAGCTCTTATCACCCCTTCCAATATTTAAGGAGTTTCCTTCCTAATCTTTTGTTCGAAGCAGTGTGGAATGTCAATATCTTGATTATGTCATTATTTTCTCTAATAATTACCTGATATCCATTTTAGCTGTTGCTGCACTTGAAAGCCTGCAGGTGATATGTTTTCTGTTATTTAATACAATTCTTTGTGAATGCGTAGCGCAATTCCACACAGATTGAAGAAGTGTAGTCTTCACTCACTAAAAGCCATTTTCAAACCGTCCTGGGTATGACGATAAACTACTTCCAACAGCAAAGCTTCTGATCAGGAGATTTTGAAGAGCGTGGAACCACCTCTTAATTGCTGGTGTTCCCAGGTCCATCCTGACCCGGGGTGGTAGCACCTGTTGCGGTCCCAGCTATGGGCAAATAGTAAACCCCCAAACAAGGGATTAAAACACTAAGAAAGTGCAAAAATAAGTTTTAATACCAAAAATACTTGGTAAAAATTTTTTACCAACAATACATTTTTAAAAAAAAAAAAATTAGCGGCTATACATTTTTGGAAAACAAATATTACCGGTAATACATTAAACAAAACAAAAAAAAAAACTTTAACAGCTATACATTCTTTTTTAAAAAAATATTACCAGCGAAGGAAAATTATTACCAAAAATAGATCTTTTGAAGGAAAAAAAAATTACTAGAAATAGATTTTTGATAAAAAAATATTACCAGCAATAAAAATTTTGTCGACATTGAGGTTGATATGCCGTAAAACAAACCAAACCAAACCATTTTCAAAGCGCTAAAACAACGACAAAAAATGATTTATTCAAAGAAATGATACAGGAACCAAAGTATTGCAGGATGGTGAAATAACATATTTCTGATGCCTTCAAGTTGCAAGTCTCCATAGAA
>OZ010574.1:89228420-89325920 GCA_963932145.1 Acanthosepion lycidas
TTTTTCAACACTTCTGGTGTCTTATCAAGTGAGTGTTGATGTTGTTGAATGTAGAATATATACATATATAAATAAATGGATATTGTAATCAACACCCAGTGACGACAGATTTTCATGCTAAACGCAAGGCCAGGTATTTATTGTACTAAGTACAAATACTTGTCTTAGCCGTAACCACTGACCCAATCGTTCGTTTATTGTTCCTTTCACCAAAACATCGCATCTACACCACTGCCTTACACAAACACCATATTGCCATATTTACTCTAAGAATTCCTACCTAATTGCATATGTACAGTCTTTGTGGGAGGCTGGGTTAATAAAAAAATTAAAAATAATTCTCCAATGTTCATGATGTAAAAAGTATTTACACAACTAAAGATAACTAGTGTTAGTAAGGGGACTTCTCACAGTCTAATCATTGCTGTGATAACAGTTAACTGTACGAAAAATACTGTGAGATTAATAAAATCAATTCCATGCACACATTGTACAATCACATTTAGGCACAATAACAATTACGAAAATTCACCCACAAGACGAAAGTCATCACGCAGTTACCAGAGAACTGCAATCTCTGTCAGTTAAATGGAGAAGGGAAAGAGATTAAACTATGTAATATAATTGGCCCTGATCTGGCATCTCGTCTACAGTTGCTCTCTCACAGACGCGCCGTCGCCTCTCTCTGTCTTTTTTACAAATACTTTCATGGTAATTGCTCCGATGAGCTGCTTTCACTGGTTCCCAGACTTTGCGAATTCAAGCGCCCTACGAGGCTGGCATCCCGCTCTCACCCTTTCACTGTAGAAACTTTTAAATGTAGCCGTCTCTTCTACTCGAATAGCTTCATGTCTCGCACCTCTCGCCTGTGGAACTCCCTTCCCTATTCCACTTTCCCTGAGAGCTATAATCTCCAGCTATTCAAGTGTAATGTCAATCGACATCTCCAGTTGCCTTGATCTATCCACTATCCTTCTCCTCATCCTTTCTTCTATCACTCCTATCTGATCTTGCTCCAAATCTTCTGCAACCCTCTGCATCCTAGTGAAAAAAAAATGGTGGGTAAATATAAAGGGGCCGATGACCATCCATAAGTTAAATTCAGCAAATTAAACCAAAAGTAAAATGATATACACTATCTTAACACTGGACTGGGATGACAAATGTTTAATCAGGCGACCAATATCCTTAATCCAAGGTCATCTCCAGATGCCACTCTAAATTAGCCCCTCCCCCTCAAGCAAACCAATACGATGGAGAAATGGATAGCGGCTGGGATTGAGGCATCGGAGAGCAGTGTTCGAATTCCAGTTGAATCCATTACATTCACGTAAGTGAATGTAATGGAAATATATGAATCATCTTCTTCTCCCTCCCCTCCAGCTATGAATAAATAGCAGGACAATTCTATAGTTTGGATGCCAACTGGTCTACCGCAGAAAGAAATGGCAACCCGCTGCGGGGAAAAAAAATCTGCCTCGTCAGTCCTGTATCAAAAGATACATGATCGCCAAAGCGTGCATCACGCATGGTGCTTAACTACAAGCGAACCAAACACGAAGCATTAACCCACCTTTCGCCGAATTTTGCGAAAGAGAGTTACCTCCTTTCCGCTCTTCATAAAACTCCTGTCGCGTCGTTCAAAACACATCTCTCATAATGTCAAGTAGACACATTCCAGCTTTTTGCCGACCTAGAAGGCATTTCGTAATATCAGCCGGGTGAGTGATGCCTCGTCGTTATTGAGAGACCTCCAGCCGGACATCCAAGACCATTGAGCGAAACTCATTCGTCAAACCGAAGTCATCTCTTAGTGTATCCCGAGCGCCTCGCACTGATATACGATATAATACTCTAGGAGAAAACAGTCAAGTGTTGGTGAGGCCTTCCTTAACGTGTGTGAAGTCTTTCAGAGCAAATCGACACTCGCGATAGGAGCAGTCGACCTCCTTCTCGAGATCATGCATACTTCTCAAAGACGGAAATGATTTCTTGATGTCTTCAGTCCAGAAGAGTCCGTTACCCTAATCTTGCAGACACGTCCGATCCAGGAATTTGAACTGCAGCTTCTGTTGACGAATCTCAACTCTGGGCATTACTAGACCGCCCTCAGACGGGTGGAAGCAACAGATCTCGTGACGCATCTTAGGAGCATTGTCTCCCTACAAGAGGTGAAGCAAGACTCGAACCAATAAGTCGTATTTCTTACTTAATTAGTGTAATTTTTCGGAGTAGCTAGCAGGGTTCTCACTCTTGGGAATGGGACTGTTAGTGACTTTGCCCTTGAGGGGATCCCGCTGCTTGGGTCTTCCCTCTCACTCTACCCACAATCAGCCATTCCTGTGGATCTTTCATTTTTTTGTAACAGGTAGCCTGGTCTCTGGAAGAGACCCAACCGGAACTTTTGACCACCGTTGCCAGCCGCAGGTATGCCTATTACAGGCGCCGCGGTACAAGTAGTATCAACTCGTGAGGGATTTGTGTCAGATTTAGGCGGGCCTCCAGAAGCCTTCTTCTCTGGGTAGGAAGTGACGGGTTGATCAATCACACCACACATCCAACAGGCTCGCTTACTACCCATCACGATGACAAGGCAATTCTTCCCGCCTGTCTCCAAGCTGTTGGGAATGGAGGTGAAGGGATCGCGGTCCAACATTAACTCAAACCCCATTCACCCATCTTCATATTCTGGAGTAACACCTACCAATTCTCCGTACTGCATAAGATACGCCCCTAAGTGCTCTCCGCGAATATAGTCAGGAATCTCGTAGACTGCCACCTTGGTCCTACGTCGTCTTCGGTATTCTGTGATTAAATCACGGGACGCCACATCCACACAGTCATCTGTCGTCGGCAAGAGCAAGTCCCATATGAAAAAGGTGATCCTATAATAAAATCAGTGATTTCATCACGGTGTGCCTCCTCCTCGCACGGGTGCATACTTCTTTGGAACGGAACGTTCTTACTGGAGCCTTCTTTCCAGTATTCGCTATTCCCATCCGCTTGCGAACACATGCAAATTAGGAACGCGATGCGAAGCGTATGTTGACGAATCTCAACGCTAGGCATACCCAGACTGCTTTCAGAAGGGTGGAGGTAACAGATCACCCGATATACCTTGGGAGCTTTGCCCCACCACAACACGGAGAACAAGTCCCTAGCTAATTGCATCAGTTTGGCATACTGGAGTGTCGATAAAGGAGAATTGGGTAGATGTGTGATACACATACTTCCGCCATTACCTTTAAAGAAAGATTCCTCCGGGACTACAGACGAACTGCGACCTCGGCTTTCTCCCGCACTTTCGCCCAATTCATTTCCAACAAGGGATCGGGTCCGAACCAGACGCCGAGTATCCTGACCGGTCCATCCGACAAGAATAAAGGCCCTGTATAGGAAACTCCCATCCAGCGCCCAACCGCTATCCAACGCGGTTGATCTTGGCCCTTGTTACCGTCTCGTACCCACTGATCTCTTTGCCAACTTCGTCAGTTTCACCTCTTCCAAACACAAGAACCGAAACGTCATCAGCATGCGGAGTACCTAGTCGAGGTCGTAGCACCAAGTATGGAGATTCTGCGTAGAAACGGTTACGCCTTTAAAGGCACCAACGTAAGAATGCAAAGTAAAGGTGAAAGCGGACAACCTTGACCAATGAAGCGTGACAACACGAAAGGCTCTGATTATACTCCATTCATTTCCACTAGTGCACCGAGGACGTGTTGCATCCACGTGCAAAAGTACAACCCGAAACTGACAACCGAAAGGACAGCCTCTCGAAAACGATAGTCAACCCTAACAAATGCCTTAGACTGATTTAAACTGATCAGATCGGCTTCACTGTTCCCGATGATCATGCATACCAAAGGTTATCCTGAATCATCCTACACTTCACAGTGCACGTCGGCTTAGAGCCAAACGGACTAGACAGGACAGACTGCAAACGGCTGGTTCAGATCTTGGCTAAAATCTTCAACTGTGTATTTAACATCGCCAAAGGCCGAAAGTGACCTATTCTATCCCTACCGTTCTTGTTTTTGCGTAGCAACTTGATCACACCCCTGAGGAAGCGCTGAGGTATAGACCCTGTTTCGTCCAGTTGTTGTGAATCAGTTCCAGCAGGGGAACAAAAACAGGCCACTGCCTCAAGTACATTTCGTAAGGAATACCATCTAATCTCGGAGTTTTGTCCCGGCCAACCAGCTTCAGCGCTTCCCAGGTCCCAAACTCTGTAACGGGACTCTTGCACCTAGCTGCTTCAGTCGCCTGGAGGCGGGAAAAATCGACCAAATAGTCTGGCCCCCTGATGAACTGATCCTGAAAGAAGTCACGAAAAACCTCACATATGCCCTGGTTTTTAGTCACTGTCCGATAATCCGGCAATGTGACGCACACGACATGCCTATTGGATGCATTTTTAACTACCTCTGCACGCAGTTCGGCGGCCATATTCGTTAACTCAGAAGACATAATTTTTAACCTAGAAGACAATTTTTTAAGACATAATTTTAAGACTCAGAAGACATAGTTTTTAACCTAGGAGACATAATTTTTAACTCAGAAGACATAATTTTTAACCCTAACTACAAGCGCTTGATCCTTCTTGATAAACAAGGATGCCAACTCTGCCCTAGCTAAAGCTACTTCCCCATTATCACGGGATTTAATCTCCCGATCAACTTTTGTTTCGCATGCTGTTGTGTTATTAATTTCATTAGATTGAATCGACGACTATAATCAGCAGCAAACTTTAGAATCTAATAAGTCCCACCACTTATTTCCAACTATAACTCCCCGTCAGTTCCTGCTGTAGCATTAGTAGCAGCTTGTCCTGGAACCACGTTTACCAAATAATGATGCGTCCAATTTCCAGTAGCCAGCCATCCTAACCTTAAACTTAGACAAGTTTAAGGTTAGGATGGCTGGCTACTGGAAATTGGACGAACCCGGACGAGCCTATGAACTGAGTCGCTATAGAATAGTAACTTGAACAGCCTAAGAGCTGTATATCGACTAGAACTCGGTCTAGATAGCTAGAACGCACCACCAAAGCTGAGTCATTTTTATTAGTCCATATTACATCCCGTGGGTACTCATTCCGATACTTATCGACAAGGTCGAACTTTTCGAAAAAATCCTGAAATCCTTTAGCATTCGGGTTGTTAGAACCCGATCTTTCCCCTATACGATCTATGTCGGGGTCAAGGACGGCATTCCAATCACCCACTAAAACTAACCGACGAAACGTCATCAAAAACCATTCGATTCGCCGAAACAAACCAGACCGCTCCGCATGGTTATTGGGCGTATGTATACTCACCCCAATGAGACGAAGAGTCTTAAATTTTATCGTAACACTCAGAACGCAAAGCTTGGCCGCCGGATCTGCGAAGACAAGAGCACCCGCCGCTTTTAAAGTCTTGCTAACTAGCCAGGAAACACCTCTCGATCGTCCATCAAATGCTGAATAGAAGACAAACTTCTTAGATTGTATATATTCACGATCTCGAGTTGAAAACCCGGTCTCCTGTACTCAATATACATCCATACCGAGACACTGAATATCGTGAGAGATTCGCACAAGGGCGTCTCCCATCTCAGGCCTCGGCCATTTATACTAGCCAACCAGAAAGCCATGATCAGTCCGATTAGGCTTTCTGATCTGCATTAAACATGGCTGAGGTTAGGACACCGACGGTCTGCCCTATTGAGCTTTGGCCAATCTCACTCAAGAGACTGGCCACCACCGTCCCAGGAGAATGTTTATTTCTACGTTCTATACAGGGATGACTGAACAAAAAGAGTGAGACTCCCTGAACACAACTGATTTAATTTTTTCACATTTTCTTCGTCGAAGTTCCCCAAGGGAGGGAATGTCCCGTAGGCATCATTTGCCTCTGCTAGTATCGCCTATTTTTCTTAGGCTCTCTCTCCCGATCACACCACAGTTAACACTCTTTTAGCATTTGGGAAATTTTGGGAGTTATCAAATGTCTTTTGTGCGAACTTTGAAATTTAGAAGATAACTTCAATCTTTTATTTTGTGGGTTTGCGTTAATGTTTTTTCCGCCTGCTCCTTCGACCGCCGGCACACGTCTTCCCCTAAGTTGTAGATGGGTTTAGATTTTTCCTTTTTTTCATTTGATTCAGCCGATTGACTTCTTTGCCTTTTTGTGTTGTCCGATTTTTAGATGAATGTATGAGCAAGGGATGGGTGTATCAGCAAGAGATGGGTTTCGTGTATGAGTCGATGCAGCCTTCTTTGGTGTGTATTTTTGGTACATGACCACCCCCCCAAAAAATGAGGGTGGTCATCTTGGATGGTGTGTGTGTTAAAGATTTTGCAAATGGAGCCATGATATTTTTTTTTTTTGATTGAAGGAGAAGACGGTACCGAGGACGTCGGGCACACTGCTGGAGGTTCCTGTGATCTTTTAAACTTTAGCGCTTCTTTCAGTTGTTTCATTTTTTTTTTCTCAAAAGTTGGCTCGTATCTTAATTTAATTGCTCTCATCTTGTTGCCGTAGCTGGCAGGGTCATCTCCCTTGGAACTCGTAGAGGGAGTGGAAATGTGCGTGCTTTATCCGTGGGGGCTTCCGGGGACAGAAGTTCCGCTCTTCGGAGCTTCCCTCTGATCTTGCGGATTATCAGGTCTTTGATTATGAAATCTCTACTGGAGGCACCCTCACAGTCAGCAGGCGTGGGTAACAGTACGTCCCACATGAAGTAATCTTTACTCTTGATTACTCTTTGAAGTTTAATCTCCAAGGACTTTGATTTTTTTTCACGGTGTCTTTTGTGGAGAGGTAAATTTGGTGCGAAACCTTGTCGACAAAAAAGATGAGCAAAATTCTTTTCTCAACCCTCTGTAATTCCTGGGATTCTACCAAGAGCCCATCTTAACACGGCTTTCTCCAGGAATTCCGCAATGTTGATTATACACTTCTGGGGGGTGGGGAATGACTTCCAATAAGAGGGCGATTCCTCGGCCGCTATATTATCTTTGCTGCTGATGTAGTTGCTGCTGTCCTTTTTATTCTGAGTTGTCTTATTTTCGGTTGGTGTATTTTGTCTGGTTTCGGATTTTAGGTCATTTGTGGCCACCATACTTTTTTCATTTTCCTTTTTGTCATCGACTGTTTTTTTTTAATTTCAATATGAAGAAAAACAAAATTCTTAACTAAACTTTTAAATGTTCTAAAAAGATGAAAAAATATAAGTTAATAATAAAAAAAAATCTTTTTCGTTCCACAAGAAATGCGAGAGAAGAAACTGTTAGCATAGAACTTACGGTTACATCTAGCCAACTCAACTTTAAATTGACGAGACCTAGTCGCTAATCTAGTACTGCACTTAAATTCAAAAAGTTTAGGTACTATAGCGAAGAGGTCATCCAAACAATTACCATGAAAGTATTTATAGAAAAGACAGAGTGAAGCAGCTTTACGCCGGTGGGAAAGTGAATGAAGTCGAGACGTCAGATCAGGACCAATAATATTATTGATTCTTCTTTGGATTTTACCAAGGACCTCTATCAAGGACGCCAAGGTTGATTTTTTTGAAATTTAAAGGAGAGTGCATTTTTTTTTTTTTTTTTTTTTACTAATATGGTAATTGGAGAATTCTTTTGTTGTAATAGTTTTTTTTTCAGTCGATGTAATCTACTTATTGAACAATTTAGTTCATGCCACATCGACTGAAAAAAAAAAAGGTAAAACAACTACAACGCTCTAGAATTTCTTACAGTTAACAATAACACATTTCTAAAAAATATATTTCAATTCACATCTAATCTTTCATGTCCCGTTGTTACCTGGAAGAATTTAAAAAAAAAAACAAATCAATTCCTGATGATGTCTGTATGAACAGATGAAAGTACTTCCCACCCCCAAAAAAAGACCTTATACAAGTAAAATTTATTAAAAACAGGGATCACAACATTCATCTAGAGGTTCGTGGGTTAATGTAATTTTAATAAATTTGTTTGCGAGATGTATTCTCGCCATTTATATCATTAACTTCACTCATCTGTTTTTTGTATGAATGATTCATCTAATATAAATTGAACTGCACCACATATTTCACACACACACACACATATATATATATATATATATATATATATATATAATATTTTATTGTTGATGTTTAATCTGGGTAAAGTGCAGAAGAATAGATGCAGCAGGTAAACACGTGTCAGAAATGCTTTGAGAAGTTTTTAAGAAATTATATTTTGAGCCGAAGAAAAAATTCCAGGTAAGAAAATAAACTCGCGCATTATGCTTTGCAACAAAAAAGACTCATTTTGTCTAGGTAAAGAAATCTATCTAGCGATAAACTTTCATGAACATGGTATGCAATTTTTTTTTTTTTTTCAATTGCGATGCCAATTAATATTTTATACACAAGGTATTTCTACCATTGCTTTGACTATTGCTGTCGCATTTGCTCTGGTGCACCTGTTATATATTTAGAAATTCTTGATAACATCCAAAGAAGAATCTCTAATGTTATTGGTCCTGAATCGTCATCTCAGCTTCAGTCCCTTTCACACCATCTAGTAAGTCTACCATTCGCCCTTGTATTGAATATTGCTGACACATCTGGTCTGGTGCTCCTGTTATGTATTTAGAGATTCTTGATGAAAGACAAAGACGAATCTGCAATGTTATTGGTCCTGACCTGGCATCTCAGCTTCAGTCCCTTCCCCACAAGCATAATGTACTTTCCCTGTGACTTTTCTATAAATACTTTTATGGTAATTGTTCTGATGAACTTTCCTCTATGGTACCTAGACTTTATGAATTTAAGTGCAGTACTAGATTGGCAGGAAGGTCTCATCATTTTAAAGTTGAAATGGGTAGATTTAGCCGTAGGTTCTATGTTAGTAGTTTCTTCTATCGCATTTCTCGCTGGTGGAACCCAATTCCGGCTTCTTTCTTCCCTGTCAACTTTGATCTTCAAAAATTTAAATGCAACGTCAATCGCTATCTTCTCTCTTCTTAATTCGTAACTGTCTACTAGTGTCTTTATTGCCTTGCATGGTGATTAAAAACAACAAAAGAAAAATACAAAATTAAGATACGATATATAAAAAAAAATGTATTGCATTAGGATTACACGTGGAGTTAAGATATAAAAAGTTTTTTTGTATCTCAAATAAAAATGCTTATTAATCAGTCATGGTTAGCCTCTTCCAAGAACTTATTTATTTATTTATTTTACGAATTGCTTACTTAATGTAACTCATTCTTGTTTTACTTCTATTTAAAAAATATATATTTTGGGATAGATAGATAGATAGATAGATAGATAGGGAACAGTGTGAGATAGATAGATAGATAGATAGATAGATAGATAGATAGATAGATAGATAGATAGATAGATAGATAGATAGATGGATGGATGGATAGGGAACAGTGTGAGATAGATAGATAGATAGATAGATAGATAGATAGATAGATAGATAGATAGGGAACAGTGTGAGATAGCTAGCTAGCTAGATAGATAGATAGATAGGGAACAGAGTGAGATAGATAGATAGATAGATAGATAGATAGATAGATAGATAGATAGATAGATAGATAGATATTAGGTATGTGCAAAAATAATGACGTAATAATGTCGTTTTTTGACGTTAAAAAATACGTCAAAAAACGACATTATTACGTCATTATTTTTGCACCAACCTAATATATATGTAAACGAAGTAGGCTATAAAGTTTGTGTCTAGTCAACTGGTCCGAATTTCTATGCCCAGAAAATCAGCATTTGAATTGGAAAATCTCTCTCTAATACAACCTTTGAGGAGATATGTAATTACATTTGCCAAAAGTCAGGCATCTCCAGGTTCCTTTTTAAATTCTACAATGGATCATATTCAGTGGCCTTTTTTCAAACAGTAAAACTGCTAATATTTTTGACTTGGATGAAATTTTATTTTCAATGGGATCAAAGCCCAGTGATCAAAACTCAGGAAATGGCTGGGGGTGGGGGATGAGAGTATATTCGGTAAAGGTCAATGGTGGAATCATTGTACTTCAACGTAAAGGTTATTTTAAAGAAGACATTCGGAAATATCTAAACTATCAACTGAGATCAAATGGTTAAAATGGCTTTGAACGAGTGAAACCCGATGATCTTGGAAAAGATCATCCATCTTTGAATATAGTGAACTGGTACTATAGAATCACAAAATTCTCAAGGTGGGGTTCTTACTGTTTCAACATGTTTCCAATTTTCATCTAAGCGATCAAATGGAGGTTCAAATGGGTCATTTCTGGAAAAACCTGTAAAATAAATGTAAGAGTTAATGCATTTATTTTCTCTCACACCTAATCTTTTCTAGAATTAAAGTTACAAAGGTATTCTAGATTTTGCAAGAATGAGAGAGAAGAAAAAAATTCAATTACTTTTTACAGAGATGTAAAATTGAAAGCGAAATGATAAGTTTTGAGACACTTCCATAAAGCAAAAGAGAGTCTACAATCAAATTTATTTTCACTAAAAAGACAACGTAAAGAAACATTTGATTGCAGGATTCATAATGTAAACTTTATTTTGTCAATGTTTGTCCGAGACAAATTCTTGTCTCCAATCAGCATCCATTTTTAGTGTAGGTACACTAATCAGCAGTTTCAAAATTTCTGTTCACAGGTTGATAACTTACTGTAATTTGGATAATGTCGATCCCAATCCCTTTCACGTTCCAGACGTTCTCTTTCATCTCTTTCCTGTTCCAATCGTTCACGTTCTCGCAGTTCCCGTGACAAACTTATGTCTCCAAGACGTATTGGTCCCCCAGAGTTTAAATTCAAAACCCCATTTGGGCTCACGCGACTGCCTCCTAAAGGACTCATAGTGTGATGTCTTTTAGTTGGATGTAGGTTATCTATGTGGAGGTCAATGCCATTTTCCTTGGCTGGCCTATAAAAGATCAAACACATAAGATTGGTCTCTCATGGGCATATCGATTCATGTTTGGTAAAGAAAAAAGAATATTGTATTTTATAGTTCATTAACAAAGAATAAAATAAAATTAAATAAGTACTGTTTTGGTAACATTATTGTAGACAATATTTTGTCACAATCTTTATTTGATTTTCAACATATTTCCAATTGTCATTTAAGCGATCAAATGGAGGTTCAAATGGGTCATTTCTAGAAAATCCTGTAAAGTAAACGTTGATGCGTGTACTTTCTCTCATACACAAGCAATCTTCTCTCGAAGAATTAAAGTTACAAAGGTATTCTAGATTTTGCAAGAATGAGAGAGAAGAAAAAAATTCAATTACTTTTTACAGAGATGTAAAATTGAAAACAAAATGATAAGTTTTGAGACACTTCCAAAAGAGAGTCTACAATCAAATTTATTTTCACTAAAAAGATAAAGTAAGGAAACATTTGATTGCAGAATTCATAATGTAAACTTTATTTTGTCAATGTTTGTCCGAGACAAATTCTTGTCTCCAATAAGCAACAGCATGTAACCAAATATATCAAAAATCAATTAATCATCGGATTTCGATAAAATTTTCGTTATGTATCTATTTATGAATAATTGTTTTTTTTATGACGAATTTTGCAAATATATATATATATATATATATATATATATATATATATGATTTATTTTAAACCACTTAAAGCCTACCTTAATTGAACTTTGACATGACTTTAAACATGACGTTTGAGTTGACAATAATTTTCAATATCCTTTACATTCTAAAATGTTTTCCATGAAATATGCAAACAAGTTGGTAGGTATCGAGTGTTAAAAAGATACAAATTTTGTCAATGCAATAATAAATAAGATCTGCAGATTCGTGATTCTTACACAAATTCTCGATGACAAACTATATGTGCATGTGCGTGCGTATAGTTGACTGTGGTTGAAATTGATCAAAATAACTGTATTGCCTTTTAGTGTAACCTAAACCTTATGTTAAATTATATGTGGATAGGTCATGAAATATCTCTGTAAGAAGATATGAGGATTTCAACTTTGGGAATTTGTTTATGAATATAATGATCATTATCTGTCTATATTTCTGAGAAATGTCTAATGTTGTACATTGTTTACATCATTGTTACCATATTTATTATAACGTTTCGGCCTTCTTCAGGTGGTTGGAATGTCGAACTGAACCCTTTATTTCGCTCACTGGGGTAGACTGTTCTAGTTCCATGTGCCATGTTTAATGGATGTCAGTTATCAGTTATCTCCTGTTAATTTCCCTCTGAAAGTTCTCCACACGCTTTGGATCCTGTCACTGGATCTAACCAACGCCTTTATCCACTGTGCCATGTGTCCTTGAGGACATCTGGGTATGAATTTCTGGGTATTATAAACCTAATGTTTTCAGCAACCATTTTTTACCAGTGCTCATATTGCAATTTTTGCTGTTATCACATTATATTTTTACCAGAGCTCATATTGCAATTTTTGTTATTATTATAACAAGTGAGCGAAATAAAGGGTTCAGTTCGACATTCCAACTACCTGAAGAAGGCCGGACCGTACAATGGCCGAAACATTGTAATAAATATGGCAACAAAGATGAGGAAAATAGTCCGAATAATGTAAATAAAGTACAATGATCATTGCCAGTCATTTTAAATAAATGGTATCTAGTCTAGTTTACTATGATTAAGGATCACGGTTCCCTGAGCAAGGATTGAACCTGGGAGATTAATTTGTTTTTCATTACTTTATAGCAGGCATGGGATATGAATGTGATTGAAACAGAAGAATAAATAATTGGATAATGCAGTTGATGATTTTGTAAGACACACAAAGATTTCAATTTTTAAATCTGCATTATGAAAACAGTGATTGAAATTTCTTTATGAAACAGTAAAGGTTACAAATGTTGAATCAAAACTGGAATCACTCTTTTATGATGAAATTTTATTTTTATTCAGTTTTTCAATACGAGTATAGGTTCGTCTATTGCCCGGTTCAAATTCCTTCGTCTTTTGAACAGGAACAGAAGTTTATCTCTTGATTCCCGTTTAAGATTGAGTTTCCACTAGCTTCTCCTACAGCCTTTTCATTTCCGTTAACCGCTAGTAACTCCTAACGACTTTGTGGCATTATAGCCTTGCTTGGGGTGAAATGTAAAACAAAACATGTAAGCAACTCTATTTTGAAATATATTTCTAATAAAAATCCACTTAATTAATGAGTGAATTAACTATTTTCAGTTAATCAAATTTCTAGTCTTAATTTTTGGGGCAAGGATTTTGTTTTAATAATTTTGTTAGTAAATCTACCACTCATATTGGCGTTATTAGTAATCCGCTAACATAAGTCGAAGCAATATTTAATCAGTCAGTATGTGCCATGCGTGATACACGCTTAGGCGATCATGTATCTTTCGATACATGACTGACGATGCAGATTTTTTCCCGCAGTCGATTGCCATTTCTTTCCGCGGTAGACCAGTTGCCATCCAAGGATATAGAACCCGATCGGTCCTGATATTTACCCATAGCCGGGAGGAGAAGAAGAGGATTCATACCTTCGTGGGTATAAGCACGTGAGTGAATGTAATGGATTTGACTGGAATTCGAACTCGGCTTTCCGATTTCTCAATCGGCGCCGCTATCCAATACTCCACCGTGCCTAATACTGCATCAAATTTGTGAACGCAAAAATATTTCACTTTTTTAACGACTAAATATATTCTATTTGCTTGTAAATGAAACCAAAATTAATATTTCAGAGAAAATATCTAAATTATTGCAGTAATTAAAAGAATGTTTGGAAAATGCTTCAAACCACCGATTGACCAAAATGTCTCTTATGTTTAGGCTAATAATGTCGATCTTATAGAAACATGCTGCAAAGACAAAATATTTTTAACTAGCCTCGTCAGATCGAGTCATTCAATTCGATGTCATGAATGGTTCCAAGTTCGTTCAGAAATATCTAAACTGTAAGGTGTATATTCTAAGATCAGTTGTTAAAAATGGCTTTGAGCGAGTGCAGTCTAGGGTATTGGCCATCTTTGAACATTGTGAATTAGTGCTACAGAACCATAAGGAAATTCTCGTCGAGGGGTGTCTTAACTCGAAGAGAATATCATGACACAAGATGTTAACATTCCACAATATTTCAAATAAAAGCAAGAAAAGAGAAATAAAAAAAAAGTTCTCAGGACGAAGATGAAGTCATATAAGAAATGCATAATAAAAAGAGAAAGAAAAGCTGGAAGAAGGCAAAGGAAAGGAATAAAGAAAGAAGAAAAGAAATCCATTAATAAATTTAAAAAAGTCGAGAGATAGGAGAGAAAGAAAGATGTAAGAAGAAAGAAAGAAAAGGAAGGGTAAAAAATGAAGAAAGAAAGAAGAAAAAAAAGACTGATAGAAATAAAGAAATAAAGAAAGAAAAAAGAAGTAAAAAAAATGAAGACAGGAATATATGAGGAAAGAAAGACAGGAAGAAAGAAAGACCTTAATAAATAAATAAATAAATAAATAAATAAAGAAAGAAAGAAAGAAAGAAAGAAAGAAAGAAAGAAAGAAAGAAAGAAAGGAAGAAAAAGCTAGGAGTAAAGAGAAAAAAAGACTGAAAGAAAATAAAAGGTAGGAGTAAAACGAAAAAGACTGAAAGAAAGAAAGAAAGAACGAAAAAGAGAAGAGTAAAAAGAAAGGGAGAAGTAAAGAAAGAAAAGAAGGAAAAAAGGATAGAAAAAACCCAACAAAGTGCAACAAAAGAAAAAAGAAAGACAGGAAGAAAGAAAGACGTTAATAAATAAATGAATAAAGAAAGAAAGAAAGAAGGAAAGAAAGAAAGAAAAAGCTAGGAGTAAAGAGAAAAAAAAGATTGAAAGAAAATAAAAGGTAGGAGTAAAACGAAAAAGACTGAAAGAAAGAAAGAAAGAACGAAAAAGAGAAGAGTAAAAAGAAAAAAAGAAGTAAAGAAAGAAACAATTTATTTTACACGATCTCTTGTTTGAAAAAGGCACCTGCTGATCTTTATCTGTATTTTTATCAATATATAACGGCAAACATGGAACATTATATATATATATATATATATATATATATATATATATATATATATATATATATATATACACATACATATGGAGCATATATATCAATTCTTGTCTGACAACAATAACAAGAAAGAAAACAAAAAAGCAATAGACAGATAAAAATAAAACGATATATAAAAAAATTAAAAATTAGGTAATTACGACTATTTGCAACTTTTCTTTACTATGTTCATAAATATAGACATACACACCTGCACATTTCTTTCTTTCTTTCTTTCTTTCTTTTTTTCTTAGCCTCCTTCTCCATATATGCGTGTTTCTTTAAGCTCCTATATTTCTTTCTTTCTTTTTCTTAGCCTCCTTCTCCATATATGCTTGTTTCTTTAAGCGCCTACATTTCTTTCTTTCTTTCTTTCTTTCTTTCTTTCTTTCTTTCTACTCATCTACTTACCTGCTTACCTCACTTTCCCATGTACACACTCATCCACATTTGAAAGATAATTTACATGCAAGCGAACAGGTGTCGAAAGTTGGATTCATTGCAGAAAGCATGTGCTTTCCAAATCGAGCGCATGCGCATATCAGCCTCCGCGGTTCTAAACATGGCGACATGAGTACGCAGCCGACTATCACAACCTCGTTTTACATCTCAAACTTTCACTTAAGCGTTTGATGTAGTGTTAGCAATTTTGGCACTGTGAATCTTATAGAATAATGACGAAATAAATAAGCTTGCAAAGTTGGCTTCAGCCAATTTCCTCATTGATATGGAATTGCTTAGATTTATCCGACCTTTTTATAAGCAATAATCAAATCTAATTTAATCATACGAGAGACGGTCAAAAGGTAACACTTCTAATTTATTTGTAAACGACTAACATTTCCTAGTGATATTTTAGCTATAACCATAAACAGAAAAAAGTGGTGTTAGCTTCTATTTTGCTATCCATAATAATTTTTCAAAATGGTTGTTTCTTTGTGCACCCTTTCTTTCTTTTTATGTGCTATGTCCTTTCAGGACGTAGGCGATCATGGCTCTCCACCTCCTTCTATCCCTTGCAGCTCTTAACAAGTTCCTTCTCTCTGCTTCCTCCCCAAGACCATGTTCTGCCATCCACTTTCTTAAGCCCGCCAAGTATGTCACGTATTGTTTTTCTTTCTCTCTCTTTCCCTCTATTCGACACGTGAGTATCAGATTCTCCAGGCGCTCCTTTCTCATTATATATCCCAGAAACTTCAGCTGCCTCTTCCTGATGTTGAGCATAAGCCTCCTCTTTGTTTGCAACATCTCTAAGACCTCATCGTTGCTCACACGCTCGGTCCTTGATATCCTCGGCATCCTTCTGTAGAACCACATCTCTGTCACCTCGAGTCTCTTCTTCATCTTTGAGGAAATCGTCCAACATTCGCTGCCGCAAGGAAGAACAGATGTCACGTAAGAGCTCAACTTAGCAAAAAAACAAACAAAACAAACTTGACTTGAATTTTTCTTAAGGAAAGAATAAATGATGCAAACATTCACTAGTGGTTAATGAAGAAATTGATATTGGGGAGATCTTTGTGTGTAAAACTGAGGAAAGAATGGTTTGACAATACTGACGGTTGATGAGCTTATCACTAGAAATTTTATTAAAGAAGAATATGATATTATATTTTCCTTTAATAAGATTTCTCGAATATTCAGGTCGGTAGACGAAAATAAATAAATATACTTAATAAATAAACGGGGCGTTCTCAAATATGGGTATCCACTAAAAAAATGTAATAATAATAGTCGTAGTAGTAATAGTAGACGGTTACCAAGATTGAAGTCAACGACGAAACCGAAGGATTCCCACGATGGAATTAACGATCAAGTATGCTTGACCGTGACGAGCCTTCAGGTTGGAGACAACAGCTATGGTTTGACATGGGGAGTAATTGGCGCTCTCAGATCTTCTTGCCAAAAATATGTCTCGCTTAAAGAATACTTCGTTTTATATTTGAAGAGAATTGTTTAGGTGCTTAGTTGATCATCGACACTAAAATCACAGCCGGTCATACTTAATAAATAAACGGGGCGTTCTCAAATATGGGTATCCACTAAAACAATGTAATAATAATAATAATAATAACTGTTTTGAATATACGCTCTTTTAGCGCTAGAGGGCGTCGTCAGTGATGTTCTGGAGATGGATCATTGGGCAGTTTCGGGTCTTTTAAACATCATACTGACCTCACCAAATCGACCCCTTCAGAGCTGATCAGACTCTGAAACGCCCTCTAAAAAAATGCTCGTAGACACTGACTTCTATAAATATACCCAGTTATCACACATTTGATTAGAGATTGACCAACAGCCAATCACAACGGTGCGAATTCTATTTAAGCTGTTTACGGGTTAATTTTTTTTTTCTTGTGGACAACCCTGCATCGGATACTTAGAAGGTAATTATGTTTTCCATTTTTACACATTTCCCATCACGTTTCCTTTCACCAGTTAATAATTACTATTTACAGAGATAAGACAATACGGCCATTAACAATTAATAAATAAATTACAGCAAATTAAGTCGAGAGTGCTTATAAATATAATAAAACGTTTAAACTGTTTATAATAATAATAATAATATAATAATAATAATAATATATATATATATATATATATATATATATATATATATATATATATACTATTTAGGCAACGATTAATCATGTTTTTATAACATCTATATCTGTATGAACATTTACATTTATAAAATTCACCTTTATTTTTATTGATTCATTCATTCATTTTCTACGACTTATCAACCCCTTGGAGGTTATTTAAAGCCAGAAAAATATTTTTATATTGTAAGACTGCTTCTGAGATAATAATGATTTAGTGATACAAGTCTTACTAATTATCTCATAGCTGGATGGGGAAGAGGTGGATTCATGCCTTTCACGAAGATACTTTATATATATGTATAAATTTGTAACCTCTGTTTTTTATCGAATTCCTCCTAAGGTTTTGGAGGTAGGCCCCACATAACCATATGTATTCTGAATTTACATTATTCAGGGTACTTGGATAAATATATTTCAATTTGATCAAAGGAGGTCCCCTTTGATTTAAATTAAATTTAAATTTGAACAAGAGAATGACCCCTATACAGAATATAGAAGGAGAAAGCCAGAAGATGGAGGTCATATCAGCAAGATCAAAATGAGACAATATGGACGTCAAGTTGAGCAAGAAAGCACCAATCTGTGGGTAGTGCCTTACAATAGATATTTATCTCGAAAATTCAGCTCTCATATCAATGTTGAAATCTGTTCATTCAATCAAGTATTGCATCAAATACATGTCAAAGGGGTCAGATCAAGCTGTTTCACTCACACACACACACACACACACACACACACATATATATATATATATATATATATATATATATATATATGGGTACGTGATCGAGTGGTTAGAACTGACTAAAAAAATTGGTTGGTAAAAAAATTTTCTTATCAGCTACTTCGTTTTAAATTGCAGACGATTTTATTTCTGAAGAAGAGTCGACCGAAAAACGCCTTAAATCTTGATACTTTCGTATCTTATTTTAATAATAAAATCATAGTCCCTGTCCTTATATATATATATATATATATATATATATATATATATATATATATTGATTTTATATAGACGACGAGAATTGTAATGGCGTAATAATTTCTATTTAGAAAGCATAGATTAGTTAGATTTTTCATTTCCTTTGATTATGAATTCGGTATTGTTGCTTAATTATTCACCAGGTGTTCATATAGAATGAGATAGAAGTGTTGATTATTACGAATTGTTACAATCTGCTGCCTGGTCGGGTGATCGGCAACTAAATCGGTTACCCCACCAGGTTTTTCTAGTGAGGAGAACGACTAGACACGCAGCAGGATTAAAAATACGACCTATTCAAGGGGCGGGGAAACTTAATGTGCTGTTAACTGTCATTGAATACTATGGTGTAAACTGGACCCCATAACTATGTATACAGACAGTGCGTTGATGACTCTGGTATTCCTGGGTAGACGGTTACCAAGATTGAAGTCAACGACGAAACCGAAGGATTCCCACGATGGAATTAACGATCAAGTATGCTTGACCGTGACGAGCCTTCAAGGTTGGAGACAACAGCTATGGTTTGACATGGGGAGTAATTGGCGCTCTCAGGTCTTCTTGCCAAAAATATGTCTCGCTTAAAGAATACTTCGTTTTATATTTGAAGAGAATTGTTTAGGTGCTTAGTTGATCATCGACATTAAAATCACAGCCGGTCATAGGACTGGCGATGATGATGAGGATGATAGCAATTATGGTAATGGTAATTTTAGCCTTTTCTCTACGACGCATTTGACATGCAGCAACTGTTGAGGAAAGCAGGTTTCTCAAGTACAGTTGTTTTTTTTCCAGTAAAGATAGGGGTTTTCTTCTTAACCTTTTATTTGAAGTGTCAACATCTTGATTATGTCATTATTTTCTCTTCGAGTTACATGTGCTATCCATTTTAGTTGTTGCTGTTGCTGGCAGTCCCCAAGTGATATGGTTTCTATTATTTAGTACAGTTCTTAGTTTATGATTCTGTAGCGCCTGTCTACAATGTTTAAAGAAGGATTATCTTTGTCAAGGTCCTCGGGCTTCATTCGCTCAAAGTCATTTTCGCCATTGGTCTTAGGATGCGTTTGATTGCTGCTATCTACTGATGATATTTAATAAAACATGATTAAACGAAAGATAATTTCGTGGATAGATTTAAAAAGAGGAAGCAATCCTAACATAGATATAATATTCCAAGGGAGGTAATTCTAAGTAGACTAAAACGTCATTACTTTCAGATAGTTTCATTTTCGTTAATATTACATGGCTGGATGATTTTCGGATAGAATTTGTATATCTGAATCTGTTTATCTCTCTCTCTCTCTATATATATATATATATCTATATATATATCTATATCTATATCTATATATATATATATATATATATATATATATATATATATAGTCATCCACAGACAGACTGTTTCGCTGTATCACAGCTTCTTCAAGCCGGGATCGAAACCCGACTTATTTGACATCAGTCAGATATCTTAGGCCATCGTCGCACTGCAGAAAAGGAAGGGAATTTTAAAGTTTTTCTCTATACGAAATACCCCAGAGACTCTGAGAACTTCATACTTGAATATTAATGCTTAATAGCAGTAGAAGCCGCTGTTTTTACCCCCTTTCCCTAGAGAGCTCAACCGGATTTCCGGGAGTATATATAGTTAGCCAATGACAAACTTTTTCGCAGTATCACAGCTCCTCAGTGTGGCTAGACGTACGATTGCTTCAAGCGATGTTGAGAATAACCCTCAACATCGCTTGAAAATGGGCGCAAACTTCAAATTTTAAGTTCAATTTAAGATTTCGAAACAGTAATTTTTGTGTCGCGATGGATAGATATTTTAAAAAAATAATTATAATAAATACATGCAAGCACAAATACACACACACACACACATAAACACACACATAAACACACGCACACACACACACACACACACACACACACACACATATATATATATATATATATATATATATATATATATATATATATATATATGGGTAAATAATGAAGATTTCATCAGTCACAGACAGTAGCTGGTATATGAAAGCGGAGAGAAAAAAAGAAAGGTTAGGAGGACTGATATTAGATCACGACATGAAAAATTGTGTTCAGCGATATCCCATAGAATTTTTGTAGTTTTAAACTTAAAGGTGAGCATTTTAATATATCCGTCGTTATTGTATATGCACCGTCAGTACAAAGCACGGAAGAAGAAATTCAAAAGTTTTAGACAACGCTAAGGCTCAATGTAGGAAAATACAACAGTTATGGGAGACCTGAATACCAAAAGTAAGGAAGAAAAAATATGGTAGAACTGTTGGTAAATTCGGAATAGGAACTTGTAATAAAAGCGGAGAAAAATCGCTACACGTCGAACGATCAGGTAGTAGCCAATATCTGGTTCCAAGAACACGCAAGATGTGTATGGATATGGAGAAACACCTTTCACTAATATGTGTCCTTAGAGTGAAATTACGGAAACTGAAGAAGGCCATGGCATCACCGAAATACGAGAGACTCCTGAATGTAGCGAAGCACAACGAAAAAGTATACGGACAGAGCTTAAATCAGAGGCAATGAACTAAATGAAAAAGGGAATTCGAAGTGGGTCGCATTAATAGAGGCTTTAGTCAGGTCAACAAGCGAGATCATTCCAAAGAAAACTTGAAAAGGAAAGAAAGAATGGATACCAGATAAAATTCTCGACATGATAAAAAGACAGTATACAATAAGTACTTATGGCACCGAATATAGGATATTGAAATTATGGCACAGTATATAAGACAACAGAATTAGAAACAAATGCAGGCAAGCAAAAAAGGAATGGATCAACGCAAAGTGTGCATAAATAAAAAGAATGTGCATTACAGATAAAGCAGATATGTATAAATGAACAAGACAAAAGACATGCTCGTCAACAGGTTGCCTAAAATCCAAGGACGGATCTCTGATAACAGAAAAAGAAAAATGCTTTAGAGCTATAGCACGAATACATAGGAGAGCAATTAATCCAAGGCGTAAAGTGACACTCTGTAATACAGTGAAATATCAAAGGGTCAGAAATATTAAAACCTGAAGTGAAATCAGCAAATTGGACAGAACAAGATAGCAGGACAAAACTCTAGATGATTCCGGCATTGACAATTTTAGAGATATAATAAATGTAATAGAAGATATTGGCGATATACTGGAAGAGCTAAGCAGATCCATTTTTAGAACGTTACCTTAAAAGTCAGGTGAAAACAAGTACGGACTGTATCGGACAATGAGCCGCATAAAACTTATCAGCTCGCAGTAGAGATCGAATTAGACCAAAAATAGGACAAGAACAGTGCGGTTTCGTTACAGACACTGGAACAAGGATTGTACACAGAATGATATCATAAAAAGCGATAAAAATGCAAAAGAAAAATGTATACCTATATGTTATAGATTACGCAAAAGCGTTTGATAAAGTTAGTCCTAAAGAACTATTTAAACTGCTAAGTAAGCTTGAAGTATTTGAGAAAAATAGAATAATCCAGAAATTATACTGAGAGCAAATCGCCTATACACGAATAGATAATTAATTCAGTAAATACGCAAAAATAGAAAGGGGGCGTAAAACATGGGTCTCACTAGACTTTTTCAAACTTTAAAGTGGGAGAATTAGCAATCCGATCTGGGTTCGTTACTGACGGCCACAGTCTTAACAACATTAGATGTTCAGATGACACAGTGTTGATAGCAGAAAATGAAAGGCAACTACATGACCTCCTAAAGATGGTAATAAAGGAAAGCAGGAGAAAGAACTAAACACCAATTGTAAGAAGACAGAATGCATGGGTGTCAGCAAAAGGGACAGCCCCATATACGAAATACATATTGGAGACACCAAAATCAAGCATGTACAAAAATTTAATTATCTAGGAAGTATTCTAACAGAGAACGAAAAATACGACACCGAAATCCGAAGGTACATTGCAGTAGCGAAAGATGCCTTCCAAAAGCTAAGCCAAGTATTAAGAAACAGAAAAAATCTTTACAAGCGAAGAAAAAAAAAATACTGAGTAGTTATATAATATCCTTTATCCTGTATGGTAGTAAATGCTGGATAATCTTCTCACATTTGAAGAAGGAACTTGAGGCAACAAAAATGTGGTTCTACAGAAGCATGATGAGAATACAATGGACTGAACATGCGAGAAATAACAAAGATTTAGGGAAAATAGAAACAAAAAGGAAACTTATACTTAGCATATCAAATTAAAAGCCGTTTTCTTGAACATTCTCACTAGTAAAGTTTTTCATTGAGGACGTGAATTTTTCAAAACAGACTTCTATCCATCTTCTCTAGTATGGTGGCAAATGAGCTAATTTAACAAAACTTGCAATGCTACGTTCCATTCTGACTAAGAACGAAAAGAAAAATATCAGGAACAATTTTTAATTATTTCTGACTACAGAATACTTATCGATTTTTCATTTAAATATTTTCGGACGGAAATCGATTATTTATAATGGCTTTACATAAATCGAAACTGTTCAATAAAGTCAGCATTATTTTTCTTTCACGAAAAGTTGCATTCAGATAAAAAAATATTGAATAAATAAAAAATAATAATTTTCTTGTGACAGATGAAAGTAAGCTTATTAAATATTCGAGATAAAATACTTTAGTGATGGAAATAAATAGTACTGGCTGGTCAAAAGTTCGCTCACGCACTTTTTCAATAGATTTCATACATATATATATATATATATATATATATATATATATATATATATATATATATATATATAGGTGAACAAATTAAGTCGACACTCAGAGGCCTCTGAGTGTTGACTTCAAAATATTATATTATATTGATATTTTTGTTAAGAAGATTTTTGCTATGATATGAAGAATAAAATATAATATACCGATTTTTCTAAACACAGCTTAGATCTGGCACAAGGCCGAAAGTAGGGAGCACACATTGAGTTTGATACTCACTGGGTGCATCATAATAGGCAAACTAAAACAAATCCATATTAAAACTAAAAACATTTGCGGTTTCTCTCTTTTCTCAAAATATATATTTTTCTCTCGTTGGTACAATTATAACCTCATCCCTATATATATATATATATATATATATATATATATATATATATATATATATAAAATGATGATCCGGAGTCCTTTAAAAAGATTTAGGTGAAATAAATTATTGTAATGGTACTTTAAAGTGGTCTGTTTTTCATTAAATATTAGCTCTGGATTCACATTGAGCTCTCAGGATTTCATCCTCTTTGGAATAGATAGATAGATAGATGAGAGACCGAGATAGATAGATAGATAGATAGATAGATAGATAGATAGATGAGAGACCGAGATAGATAGATAGATAGATAGATAGATAGATAGATAAGAGACCGAGATAGATAGATAAATAGATAGATGAGAGACCGAGATAGATAGATAGATAGATAGATAGATGAGAGACCGAGATAGATAGATAGATAGATAGATAGATAGATGAGAGACCGAGATAGATAGATAGATAGATAGATGAGAGACCGAGATAGATAGATAGATAGATAGATAGATAGATAGATAGATAGATAGATAGATGAGAGACCGAGATAGATAGATAGATAGATAGATAGATAGATAGATAGATAGATAGATAGATATAATTATATATTTTTGGAAAAAAAAAAAGATATTACCAGCTATATATTTTGGGAAAAAAAGATATTACCAGCTATATATTTTGGGAAAAAAGGTATTACCAGCTATATATTTTGGGAAAAAAGATATTACCAGCTATATATTTTGGGAAAAAAAGATATTACCAGCTATATATTTTGGGAAAAAAGGTATTACCAACGATACATTTTGGGAAAAAAAGATATTACCAGCTATACATTTTGGGAAATAAGATATTACTAGCTATACATTTTGGGAAAAAAGATATTACCAGCTGTATATTTTTGAAAAAAAATATTAACAGAAATAGATTTTTTGAAGAAAAAATATTACCAGAAATACTTTCTTAAAAAAAAAAAAAAAAATACCGGCAATAAAAATTTTGTCGGCATTAAATAACCCATTGAGGGTTATGCCGTAAAACAAACCAAACTAAATTTAATACAACAAGTATTAACTAACACAAAAAACAAAATTACCTATTCACGCACAATAAATCATAAAAAATGTGCCATTTAATAACCAAATAATCACCTTTGATAACACTTTTTATAAACAGAAATTTGGTTTACCGATGATGTCTCTTCTTGGTGGGGTTTTAGCTTATCTATTTTTGGAATTTCTGGTATGTGGTCCTTTTAAATATAATTTATCAAAAAATTATTCTTATTACCGATACATAGATGATTCTCTATTAATATATCCACAAGGCATATTTTTACACGCTCTTCTCAACAAAATAAATAACGACGAACTCACAATATACTTCACCTTTGAATCTGAGTCTAACAACACTTTACCTTTCCTAGATATCATGCTGCACAGAAATAGAAACGATATTCAGTTTGAGATTTATAGAAAAGCTACCAACAAGAATGTCCTGATCAAGATCAAATTGGAAATAATTATAAGTTTCTATTTAAGCGCACTACGGTAGAATAATGGATAGCGAATCGGATTGAGGAATCAGAGAGACGAGTTCGAATCCATTTTCACTTTTAGGTATGAATCCTCATCTCCCCACTCCCACCAACTATGGGTAAATAGCAGGACAGACAAGGTTCTATAGCCGTAGATGGCAACTGTTCTACTGCAGAAAGAAATGGCAACCTACTGCGGAAAAAAATCTACCTCATCAGTCATGTATCTAAAGATACATGATCGCCTAAGCGTGTATCACACATAGCACATAAGTGATTAACTGAAGAATATGTAGTCCTCCAATATTATTCTAGTATCTTTATTATTTCATACATAATGCTAGAAGAAAGTCATGCAGAATACACGACTGCAATAAAGATAATAACATTTTTAGCAACAACAAGTTAGATAAAAACAGATAGATAATAATACCTACTAACTCCATAACATCCACTATCCAAAAACATCTATCCGATCTAAGCAAAATCAAAATAATTACAGGCACATCCAGAACAAATATGGATATGATAAGAACCAAAATAGCCATAACAATAAAACTTCTGAAGCAGGTATATATAAAATAAACTGTCACAAGTACTCCTCACTAGGGAAACTTGAAGAAATAAGAAAAAGTATCTTTGAACATAAAAAGGATCGTATACACAACAATTTATCAAATGCATTAGTTATACACAAGGAAATAAATTCAGCCACAATTTTGATCTAAAGAATGCCTCACTTATTAGAAAGGAAAGTTATTTGCTGAGACAAACAATTCTTGAAAGTGCTGCTATTGAAACTTATCAAAATATAAATCTTCGTCCCGGATTTTTTCAAATATCTCCATTCCTGAAAGAATTACTATTTTCCCAAGCCAAGATACATTACTACACACATATTAAAAAAAATGAAAGAAAACGGTTATATACTTAACCTCATATTATTCAAAATATATAACACATAAATTAACAACCAACTAAAACAACTTAACGATTCTATTTTTTCTATTCTATGCAATTATCATTGGTGTAAGTTTTTTGTATTGTGTTCGTGTGTGCGTTTGAGCGCGTGCGGTCATACGCCCGTCTGTGTGGATGTGGTTACGTGTGGAGTGTCGTGATCATTTGTCTTTCGTTTTGTTTTTTTAATTTACACTTGATCTTTAGCTTTTACTGTTTTTCATTTTCCTTTTTTCTTTCGACAGTTGACATTTTTTTTTTGCTTAGAGAAGATGCATTTCGTTTTTTTTTTTAGATAATTGATATTAATGATTAAATAATAAATATTATATATATATATGTTGGCAAATAATTCACTATACAGTCACTTATAGTAAAAAAGCAAAGCACTGAAGCAAGCGGCTTCCAGTTCGAACAGTAACGGTAATATATATGGGGGCCCAGTTAGGATGACGTTTACCTGATAATGTAACTGTCCTGGTTTCAATTCTCGGTAGTGGATGCGCGCTGCTGATGAGTCCCAAATGTAGGACGAAAAATCTGTCCAGTGCTTTCTGCATTTTGTTGAGGTTTCTTCGAGATTCGATGAATTGCTTAATTATAATTATCTCAAATCCTCCTAATAATATACATACATACATACATATATATATATATATATATATATATATATGTGTGTGTGTGTATTTCATATATATATAAAGGGTGTTCCAATAACTTGGTCTGATTTTAAATGTGAATTAAGTTTAAGCGTCTAATGATTTTCTTTTGGTTTTTCTTTCAGATTTAACAACTTAAGTCTTTGGCAATTTTAACCACGGAAAGATTAACAATCAAGAGTGCAACTGGAAAAATTGTTCCCAAGTATATATATATACATATATATATATATATATATATATATATATATATATATATATATATATATATATATATACATACATATATATATATATATACATACATACATATATATATATATATATACATACATATATATATATATATATATATATATATATATATATATATATATATATATATATATATATAATAACGTGTGCTGGGAACAGATGCATTAATGTATTACTTTAAAACAAAACAAAAAACAAATTTTAGGCTGAAGTTATTCTTCTTCCACTACGGAAAAAAAATTATCTTTGTGCATCAGTTACCAATAGGAAAGTTATTTTTCGCCGAATCAACGATGATTCATCACCAAATGTCTATGGCAAAATTCTGAGAGATGTGGAGAAAGGCATGAAATTTAGTTTACTACAATGGCTGTATTCAAGTCCAAATAAAACAAATTGAATGGAGATTATAAAAGGATACACATCCTTTTATTATCTAGATTAGAGTATTCCAATCATCGTCTCCATTTAAAGCAGTTTTACGAAATGTTTACTGAAGAGTAATCTTGTCTGTTCCGCTGAAACGCATTGGTTAGAAATCTAGTCTCGCTGGCAATTATTTTAGTGATTTTTCAGTAGAACCCAAAACGTTTCACCTTGTGCCACATAGAGCGAAACTTGATAAAAAGAATTATTAGAATGTGTAATACGATTTTTTTTGTATCCCTTGGGTAGCAACTGTTATGTTCTAATGCATACAAAGTATGGAAAATGGCTAATATTTCCTTCAAACTTTGCTTTTGTGGCCAGAATAATATTTCTGAAATTTACGTACTCCTATTGGGAAAACTGGCGAATGTGAAAGTCGCGTAAGCGCAATGTAGAAATACAGTGCTATAGGATTCAAAAGTAGCATTTATTTATTCTAGGTGTAGTGTTACTGACTCACGGGAAGTAGTATGCACTCAAATGCCTCATGGGTTATAGCCGTAGCTATTTATAGTCTTTGTGACTTCATATCTAAATTATTCACCTCATCTCCCTGTACTGAAGAGGTTTTATCCTCTTATTTTCCCTGGTACATCTTCTGGGAGCTTTTGTCTCCCCACTATCTTCCTCCCGCTCCCTACGAGGTTGTCTAGGTATGGGAGATCTTTTTCTTTTCTCATAGAAGTGTTCCTCCAAAAATTGTTCTTGTTCATTATCAAGGTCTGTATTACTTTCCATTTCACTGTCTAGTTTATCTTGTCTTAACATGACACTTTCGCCTTTCATTATTTTCAGGCTCACTATATATTTCTTCATCACTATCGTATTGCAATCTATCTTGGTCTTCATGCGCTAATATCCCATCTCCATTTTTTCTATTATCATGTCTCTTGTAGATTAGATTCATTATTCTATTTGTCCCATAGTCTTGTTTTTGATGGCATGGTCAATGGGACTCTAATTTTTCTACCTATGGGGATGGACGGGCTTTTCGATTTTCCAGCCTGTGATATTGTCTTATAACAAATCTAGGAAGAAATTTCTCTGTTTTTTTCCGTTGTATAGATATTTTCAGTGCGTTTTTACAGTTTCCACTATCCTTTCTGCTAATCCGTTTGCTTTGTACACCGGGTGTATATGGTTTGCATCCAGTTCTGTTCAACCATTGGCATAGTCCCTCGTCACAGAACTCTGGGGCATTGTCAGATACTAGCGTTTTCTAAATTCTATTTCTTGAAAATATGATCCTTAATCATAATGATATTAATATTTTATATTAATATTTAATAATAATAATAATGATCTCCCTTAGATAAATAATAATATTTAATAATCATAAATGATGTCCCTAACATCTGACCTGAATCATGATCTTTTTCTTTTTTTATAGAAGTGTTCCTCCAAGGAATGTTCATCTTCAGGGTCTACATTACCCTGTCTAGTTCGTTTTGCCTTGAGGTGACACTTTTGCCTACATTATTTTCAGGTTTATTGTACATTTCTTCATCGAAATTGTGTTGCAATCTAATTTGGTCTGCATGAGTTAATACCGCATTTCCATTTTTTTTTCTATTATCATAGTGTTCTGTCCACTTTGCATTGTGAATCATGTCTCTTGTAGATTAGATTCACTATTCTTTTTATACAATAGTTTTTCGTTGGTAGCATAGGATATGGTCAATGGGGCTCTCATTTGTCTACTCGTGAGAGCAGACGGGCTTTTTGATCTTTCAGCATATGTTAGCAACAGTCTAGGAAGAAATGTTTATGTCTTTTCCTTCTATTGTAGATTTATTTTCAGTCCATTTTTTATAGTTTGGATCCTATTTTGTTCGACCACTGGCATATTTTCTCGTCACGGAAGTCTGGGACGTTGCCAGATACTAGCTTGAGAATATAATCGTTAACACTTGTTTAACGGTCAAACTTCTTTGGTTGGAAAACTGTATTACTTCTGGCCAGCCTGAATACGAATCTACCAGTATTAATAATAATCACACTCCATTAACATGGGCATGATCTATCTGTACTGTCTCAATGTTGGGACAATGTATGTCTTTTTGTTTGTCTAAATTTTCTTCTTTCATTGTACATTTCACACCATTTTATGTATAGTTTTACATTTGTAGAATAGCCTGGCCACCATGCCTCTAACTTTAATCTCCTTTGCGTCGAAGTTATTCCGCAATGAACATCGTCATGTATGCTTTTTATAATTTTCCTTCTTTGCATTGCTGGCGGAACCACTACGCCTCCATTACAAATTACATCCTTTTCTACGGTTAACTAGTGTTTAACCTCTTTGAAACGCCATTCTGTCCGTGAGCAATTATTCCACTTATTATTTTTTTTATCCTGAACAATATACTGTTCAATATGGGATCTCGCTTTGTATCCTCGGATAATTTGTCTATGGACAAAATATCTCTTTCAACCCAGTGTAAGAAAGTACTTTCAAAATTTTCCTCCTCTTTCTCACTTTCACAAGTACTGAACCTCAATCTCAACAAAGCGTCTGCATGCGGAACGATATTGCCTTTCATGTACTCAATATCAAAGTAAAACACCATTAGCATTAAGGCCTATCTTAAAATTAACTTAGGAAGTTCCTTCCTGGGAATAAATATGGATTCTTAGTAGGAATTTCTTTCCAGTCAAAAACAGACGAGCTCTATTTGTCGTCCATATTATGGCTAACTTTCTGAATATTTGAAGTTGAGTATTCCCTTGCGTTAGTTGTTACTACTATTTTCTTTCTAAGGTTGAATATTTTTTACTACTGGCTTCTTTGCCAAAACAGCTTTTAAATTTTCAAATGCCACTTGTTGTTCTTTTGTCCGAATACATTCCGCATTCTTTCTTTTTCTTGAAGCAGCAAAAGGTTTTGTCAATTCAGAGTATGACCCTACATATCGTTTGTAGAAATTTACAAATCATATAAAAGTTTCCATTTTTTTTCTTAGGTACTTTTAATATTTTTTCAGTAAACGACTGATCTGGTGATATGCCTTCCTTAGATTTGAAATATTCCAAAAAATATATTTCTTTAGTGTTGTGCACTGATTTTCCATTTGAATTCTTCGTTGTTAATAGCACCAAAACAAAATGTCATCCAAGTAACATTTGGTATGTTTTATATCGCTACCAATTTCTCTATAGCTCTTTGAAAAATTGCACTTGTGGTTTTAATTCCATACGGCATCCATTTCCATCTTAATAAGCCTATTGGCGTGTTTATTATTGTGACTTCTTCGTCAATAGGTATTTGATGGTATGCCGACTTTAGATCAGTTTTAAGGAATGTTTTCATACCTGCAAGGGAGTTCGAAGCCCATTCTACATTGGGGATAGGGTATGACTCTGCACATATTTTGTGGTTTACATCTATTTTCTAATCATCACAAATGCGCAGATCTCCATCTTTCTTTCTTAAAATTACTAACGGAGAAACCCGCTTGCTCCCTCCTGACGGAACTCGTTCAAGTAGATCTTGTTCCATTTTTTTATTTTTTTTAGTTTTTCTACAACTATTGGTAGTAGATGGACTGGCACTTTTCATGCTACAAAATATGAGGAGGAGACATTTTCCATTCGTCTTATTTTTGCTTCATAGTTTTTAGTTTTTTTTAAACGTTCCTGTTTCTTCTGTCTTGCCTTTGTTTACTAATGTTTTCGAATTTATTTTCAATACACCATTTCCTATTAGACTATGATTCTTTTCACAGTTTACCACGATAATTGGTAATACATCAAACTTATTTTTTTAGTTCCATGTAGGAATCAATGTGCGGCTTTTAAGCTAGTATATATATATATATATATATATATATATATATATATATATATATATATATATAATTTTATAAGAATTAAATAAACACATTGAAAATCTGGAGCATCAATTCACAACACGTGGCTATAAACAACACCTAATATCAGGGAACAAATAAATAAAGCAATTTCTTCACATAGAGAAGACACCCTAATGTACAAGATTAAAAATAAATCTAGCCGCATCCCTCTAGTAACCACTTTCAATCCCACTCTGCCTCCACTATCCCAGATAATCAAACGTCGCTGGGAAATACTACATCTCAAACCAGACCTAAAAAATTGTTTAAGGAACCTGGCCTTCTTACATATCGTAGACCTAAGAACCTAAAAGAAATCATAGGTAGTAACCACATTTTAGGGGACAAGGTAATCCGTAATAAACTAAGAACAAAAACAACAAGATTTTCCCAACCATGTAACAACAAAAGAAGTTTATGTTGCAACCATATTAAAAACACGAATTCGTTCACTAGCTCAATCACTAAATCTACTTTCAAAATCTACCACGATTCTAACTGTAGAAGTCATAACATAATTTACCTCCTAGAATGCACACTATGCCAGAAACAATATGTAGGAAAATCTGAATTGACCTTTCATTTCACTTTTAGAGTCCCATGAAAATAAGTGGTTACAACGTCTAAAAACAAAATATCCAGCCGGGCTAAATCATAAATTTAACAATACAGATAGTAGCAATATATAAATCAACAAATCAAAACCTACCCACATTTCTCACCTACACAAGACAGACATGCTTACGGAGGTGTTGAGGCCTCACACTTATACACTTATACACACACCCACACGAATATACACACTTACACACATCATACTCACTCACTCCCTAATGAGCCAAATAACACACACACAAACACTAAACAGAGACAAATCCCCTCACCAGGTCCAATAAAACTGTCAAACTGACCAGAGAATTCGGAGCAGCATGTATATCCAGCTCTTATCTCAAATAACAACTTAAAAGAGACTGTTTGACCAACACAAGGAATGTTAAAAGATTCATGTTAAAAAGATAAAAAAATAAAAAAAACAAATGAAAACTACAGACAAAAGTTCATTTTCTCCATCAAGACATTCATTGCTGTAGTTTAGTGCTAGCAGCAAGCAGAAATATTTCTTCTCCCGATGATGGCCATTTCGGCCGAAACTAGTCGTGGAATCTAAATGAAATAATAATAAAAAAACGAAAGAATATTAATCTACAACCCAGTGTGTCTGAAGATTTTAATTTTTTAATATTTTTTATTGTTCAAAAAAAAAAAAAAAATATATATATATATATATATATATATATATATATATATATATATATATAAAAGAAAGAGGTTGTAGTGGTTCCAACGAGAGAAAAGTATGTATATTAAAAAGAAGAGAAGAGAGGTGCCGCAAACGTTTTTGGTTGTAATGTGGATTTTTTTAGAAAATAATATTATGCTTTATTTTCCATAATTTTACTACGCGTGTTTCTGGTCTCGTGACGTATGTACTGATTCCTTGTGGTCGGACGGTGTGTATGTGCGTATGTGTATGTATGTATGTGCGTATGTGTACAAATGAGTTTACTAATTCCTCGTAGTAAGACAGTATATGTATGGAGGGGAAATATACGCACGCATATATACACGCATGCTGACAGAAACAGACGAAAATGAAAACAGATCCAAGAACACATAGGGGTCAGTAAAACATTAAAAGATAAAATGCCGATAAGTAATTCATCATTTCGCTTGGACCAACGTTAATTGTTTTATGACCCTTCGCGCAGAATTCTTCACTGTCAATTCAAGAAAGAAATTCGGATTTCTAACACAAAAACAGAAAATGTCTCATATCGAGAATATTTAACATTGAAAAACATAAGTAAAAAATTAATTATTTTTTAATAATATGTAGAAATCTCCGCTTTTACCTTTTTAATATATATATATATATATATATATATATATATATATATATATATATATATATATATATATATATAATAGATATTATATATTATTATACATTATATTATAATAATATATATTATTAAAAAATATTAGCAGAACATTATTATACATATAATATATATATATATATATATATATATATATATATATATATATATATATATATATATATATATATATATATGTACAGCTTCCGATAATGTTAGTTCTTGCCAATTTCACTCACAAGTCTTGGTTAACATGTGGCATAGATTTCAGACTATAAAACTACTTATAAAAGATTGTGAAAGGCTTATATGTTAAAACGAATCATTTGTTGGATTGGTGGACCTATTAGATATGTCTACGTTTAGTCAAGTCAGCTGAAGGCATTGTATATGTTGTCTTCATGGTTTTTGATTCGTTTTCTACCGCTCATCAAGCATTTGTAAGTTATTTAAAGCCAGAAAATATTTTTAGACTGAAAGATTTTCTTTTTAGCAACACCATCTAGCGGTGCTTAGCAGAAGTTCTTTGGCTGGAAAATATTATAATCCTACATAATATTTACGGATTACCGTCATCTGCCATTCTCCTTAATCTCATCCACGACTTGAAATCTATTTTTTACATTTTATTTTATAATTACAAGGAAATTAAAAAGATAATGGTAAGATAAAAATGAGATAAATGTAAAACGTTGAGGAATAGTGGAGTTTTACTTACTATTTTCAAATAAAAGAAAATTGTCAATATTCCCGAGAAGAGGTATTCTATGTACACTATTTACATTGTTTGGACTGTTGTATTCATTTTTATTGCCATATTCACGACGTTTTGGGCCAGTGGATAAAAGTGTTAGTTGAAGAAAATGCCGTGACTTGACCCAAAGAGTTGTGAGTTCAATCTCTGGTCCCAGCAGAGGTGAGCAAGAACTTGGAGAGTTGAGTTAATAAAGGAAAATAACTGAAAATAAGATATCCAGAAAGAGGCATGGCACGTGGAGCGAAATCAATCTAATCCGGTGGACTAAATAAAGGTTTCGGTTCGAAATTCCAACGTATATCACCTGAAGAGGGCCAGAGCATACAGCAGTCGAAACGTTGTGAATATGACAATAAAGTTGAGGACAACAGTGTGAATCGTGTAAAAGAAAATTATATTTCCTTAACGTCATCATAAATAGTATAGGCATTTAGTATATAGGTAATAATTTTGGGGAGGAAAGGTACATAAATATTACATATACACAAAAGTATATGTGGATAGACACTGAGTTATAAACACACGCAAACAAGCATATATATATATATATGGGAGGTATTTTACGCGCAGGTGTTTTGTGTATATGTGAATTCTGGGAGATGGTACAGAAAACAAGAAAGAATGAATTGAAATGATGCGAAGGAAAGAAAAAAATAACTGATAGGAGCAGAAAAGGAAAAGCCAAGATGTGATCAGATATAAATAAATAACAGAAGAAAGAAAGAATCATTAAGAAAGAACAAAGAAAAGAATGAATGAAAGAAAGAAAGAACGAACGAAAGAAAGAATCATTAAGAAATAAAGTAAGAAAGAAAGAATCATTAAGAAAAAACAAAGAAAAGAATAAATGAAAGAAAGAAAGAACGAAAGAAAAAATCATTTAGAAATAAAGTAAAAAGAAAGAATGATTAAGAAAGAACAAAGAAAGAAAGAATGAATGAATCAAAGAACGAAATAAAGAATCATTAAGAAATAAAGTAAGAAAGAAAGAATCATTAAGAAAGAACAAAGAAAAGAATGAATGAAAGAAAGAAAGAACGAAAGAAAAAATCATTTAGAAATAAAGTAAGAAAGAAAGAATGATTAAGAAAGAACAAAGAAAGAATGAATGAATGAATGAATGAAAGAACGAAAGAAAGAATCATGAAAATAGAACAAAGAATAGAATGAATGAAAGAAAGAAAGAGCGAAAGAAAGAAAGAATCATTAAGAAATAAAGTTAGAAAGAAAGAATCATGAAGAAAGAACAAAGAATAGAATGAATGAAAGAAAGAAAGAACGAGCGAAAGAAAGAATCATTAAGAAATAAAGTAAGAAAGAAAGAATGATTAAGAAAGAACAAAGAAAAGAATGAATGAAAGAAAGAAAGAACGAAAGAAAAATCATTAAGAAATAAAGTAAGAAAGAAAGAATCATTAAGAAAGAACAAAGAAAAGAACAAATGAAAGAAAGAAAGAACGAAAGAAAAAATCATTAAGAAATAAAGTAAGAAAGAAAGAATGATTAAGAAAGAACAAAGAAAGAAAGAATGAATGAATGAAAGAACGAAAGAAAGAATCATGAAGAAAGAACAAAGAATAGAATGAATGAAAGAAAGAAAGAGCGAAAGAAAGAAAGAATCATCAAGAAATAAAGTAAAAAAGAAAGAATCATTAAGAAAGAATGAATGAAAGAAAGAAAGAAAGAAAGAAAGAACGGAAGAAAGAATCATTAAGCAATAAAGTGAGAAGAAAGAAAGAATCATTAAGAAAGTACAAAGAAAAAAATGAATGAAAGAAAGAAAGAAAGAACGAAAGAAAGAATCATTAAGAAATAAAGTAAGAAAGAAAGAATCATTAAGAAAGAACAAAGAAAAGAATGAATGAATGAAAGAAAGAAAGAACGAAAGAAAGAATCATTAAGAAATAAAGTAAGAAAGAAAGAATGATTAAGAAAGAACAAAGAAAAGAATGAAAGAAAGAATCTTTAAGAAAGAAAGAATGATTAAGAAAGAACAAAGAAAGAATGAATGAATGAATGAAAGAACGAAAGAAAGAATCATGAAGAAAGAACAAATAATAGAATGAATGAGAGAAAGAAAGAGCGAAAGAAAGAAAGAATCATTAAGAAATAAAGTAAGAAAGAAAGAATTATTAAGAAAGAACACAGAAAGAATGAATGAATGAATGAAAGAACGAAAGAAAGAATCATTAAGAAATAAAGTAAGAAAGAAAAAATCATTAGGAAAGAACAAAGAAAAGAATGAATGAAAGAAAGAAAGAACGAACGAAAGAAAGAATCATTAAGAAATAAAGTCAGAAAGAAAAAATGAATGAAAGAAGGAAAGAAAGAACGAAAGAAAGAAACATTAAGAAATAAAGTAAGAAAGAAAGAATCATTAAGAAAGAACAAAGAAAAGAATAAATGAAAGAAAGAAAGAACGAAAGAAAAAATCATTTAGAAATAAAGTAAGAAAGAAAGAATGATTAAGAAAGAACAAAGAAAGAAAGAATGAATGAATGAATGAAAGAACGAAAGAAAGAATCATGAAAATAGAACAAAGAATAGAATGAATGAAAGAAAGAAAGAACGAGCGAAAGAAAGAATCATTAAGAAATAAAGTAAGAAAGAAAGAATGATTAAGAAAGAACAAAGAAAGAATGAATGAATGAAAGAACAAAAGAAAGAATCATGAAGAAATAAAGCAAGAAAGAAAGTATCATTAAGAAAGAACAAAGAAAAGAATGAATGAAAGAAAGAAAGAACGAAAGAAAAATCATTAAGAAATAAAGTAAGAAAGAAAGAATCATTAAGAAAGAACAAAGAAAAGAATAAATGAAAGAAAGAAACAACGAAAGAAAGAATCATTAAGAAATAAAGTAAGAAAGAAAGAATCATTAAGAAAGAACAAAGAAAAGAACAAATGAAAGAAAGAAAGAACGATTAAAAGAATCATTAAGAAATAAAGTAAGAAAGAAAGAATCATTAAGAAAGAACGAAGAAAAGAATGAATGAAAGAAAGAAAGAAAGAACGAAAGAAAGAATCATTAAGAAAGTACAAAGAAAAGAATGAATGAAAGAAAGAAAGAATGAAAGAAAGAATCATTAAGAAATAAAGTAAGAAAGAAAGAATCATTAAGAAAGAACAAAGAAAAGAATGAATGAATGAAGGAAAGAAAGAACGAAAGAAAGAATCATTGAGAAATAAAGTAAGAAAGAAAGAATCATTAAGAAAGAACAAAGAAAAGAATGAAAGAAAGAATCTTTAAGAAAGAAAGAATGATTAAGAAAGAACAAAGAAAGAATGAATGAATGAATGAAAGAACGAAAGAATCATGAAGAAAGAACAAAGAATAGAATGAATGAGAGAAAGAAAGAGCGAAAGAAAGAATCATTAAGAAAGAAAGTAAGAAAGAAAGAATCATTAAGAAAGAACAAAGAAAAGAATAAATGAAAGAAAGAAAGAACGAAAGAAAAAATCATTTAGAAATAAAGTAAGAAAGAAAGAATGATTAAGAAAGAACAAAGCAAGAATGAATGAATGAATGAAAGTACGAAAGAAAGAATCATGAAAATAGAACAAAGAATAGAATGAATGAAAGAAAGAAAGAGCGAAAGAAAGATAGAATCATTAAGAAATAAAGTTAGAAAGAAAGAATCATGAAGAAAGAACAAAGAATAGAATGAATGAAAGAAAGAAAGAACGAGCGAAAGAAAGAATCATTAAGAAATAAAGTAAGAAAGAAAGAATGATTAAGAAAGAACAAAGAAAGAATGAATGAATGAAAGAACAAAAGAAAGAATCATGAAGAAATAAAGCAAGAAAGAAAGTATCATTAAGAAAGAACAAAGAAAAGAATGAATGAAAGAAAGAAAGAACGAAAGAAAAATCATTAAGAAATAAAGTAAGAAAGAAAGAATGATTAAGAAAGAACAAAGAAAAGAATAAATGAAAGAAAGAAACAACGAAAGAAAGAATCATTAAGAAATAAAGTAAGAAAGAAAGAATCATTAAGAAAGAACAAAGAAAGAAAGAATGAATGAATGAAAGAACGAAAGAAAGAATCATGAAGAAAGAACAAAGAATAGAATCAATGAAAGAAAGAAAGAGCGAAAGAAAGAAAGAATCATCAAGAAATAAAGTAAAAAAGAAAGAATCATTAAGAAAGAATGAATGAAAGAAAGAAAGAAAGAAAGAACGAAAGAAAGAATCATTAAGCAATAAAGTGAGAAGAAAGAAAGAATCATTAAGAAAGTACAAAGAAAAAAAATGAATGAAAGAAAGAAAGAACGAAAGAAAGAATCATTAAGAAATAAAGTAAGAAAGAAAGAATCATTAAGAAAGAACAAAGAAAAGAATGAATGAATGAAAGAAAGAAAGAACGAAAGAAAGAATCATTAAGAAATAAAGTAAGAAAGAAAGAATCATTAAGAAAGAACAAATAAAAGAATTAAAGAAAGAAAGAACGAAAGAAAGAATCATTAAGAAATAAAGTAAGAAAGAAAGAATAATTAAGAAAGAACAAAGAAAAGAATGAAAGAAAGTAAGAACGAAAGAAAGAATCATTAAGAAATAAAGTAAGAAAGAAAGAATCTTTAAGAAAGAACAAAGAAAAGAATGAAAGAAAGAAAGAAAGAAAGAAAGAACCAAAGAAAAAATCATTAAGAAATAAAGTAAGAAAGAAAGTAAGAATCATTAAGAAAGAACAAAGAAAAGAATGAATGAAAGAAAGAAAGGACGACAAAATGAATCATTAAGCAATAAAGTGAGAAGAAAGAAAGAATCATTAAGAAAGAACAAATAAAGAATGAATGAAAGAAACAAAGAACGAATGAAAGAAAGAAAGAACGAAAAAAAGAATCATTAAGAAATAAAGTAAGAAAGAAAGAATCATTAATAAAGAACAAAGAAAAGAATGAATGAAAGAAAGAAAGGACGACAAAATGAATCATTAAGCAATAAAGTGAGAAGAAAGAAAGAATCATTAAGAAAGAACAAAGAAAAGAATGAATGAAAGAAAGAAAGAACAAATGAAAGAATCATTAAGAAATAAAGTCAGAAAGAAAAAATGAATGAAAGAAGGAAAGAAAGAACGAAAGAAAGAATCATTAAGAAATAAAGTAAGAAAGAAAGAAAGAATCACTAAGAAAGAACAAAGAAAAGAATGAATGAAAGAAAGAAAGAACGAAAAAAAGAATCATTAAGAAATAAAGTGAGTAGAAAGAAAGAATCATTAAGAAAGAACAAAGAAAAGAATGAATGAAAGAAAGAACGAACGAACGAACGAAAGAAAGAATCATTAAGAAAGAAAGTGGAAAAGAAAGAAAGGATCCTTAAGAAAGAACGAAAGAAAAAAATGAATAATAATTAAAAAAATATCATTAAGAAATAAAGTGAGAAAGAAAGAAAGAATCATTACGAACGAAGACAAGAAGGAATGAAAGAAAGAATCATTGAGAGAGAACGAACTAAAGAATAAACAAAGAAAGGAAGAAAAGGTAAATCAAAGAAACAAGCAAATAAATGCAAAGAAAGAAAAAAACGAAACGAAAAAGAAAATACAATGATTCGAGATAAGGGAATGATAAAAAAGAAAGAAGGAAAAAAACGAATGTCTAAAAAAGCATATCTAATGAAAAAGGAAGGAGAATGATGCGAAAGGGAGATTGTTTAGAACATGATTAGAGAGACAGTAAGAAAGAAAGAAAAAAGAAAGAAAAAATGTAACGTATGATTAGAAAGAAAAAAATGGAGAGTATGGTTGATCGAATAAATGTTTAAGAAAACACAAACAGTTAAAACCACCAGTAAAATTATTCAAGGATGAAAATATAAAAATAAAAATATCAAACGCAGCGAGGGAGGGTGAAAAGGGGGGGGGGAACCCTCAAAATAAGGAAAGAAAAAAAAATGAAACGAGCGACAGATTTTCTTGGCAGGGTCAATGATGGGGTTATAGTTCTTTTGTGGAAGTGTCTGTGAGAAAGGAAGCGATCCGCAAGTATACGTAATATGCAAATTCAAAAGTCATCTACGGACATCCACATTTATTCGCATACGCAAACGAAGAGGAATTGATACAAGGCAGCGCTGTAGGCGCTCATCGACTATACGATGACCTAGCTGCTTTTTGCAGTTTCATCATATCTATCGATCTACCTTGTTTTTTCTGATTCAATTCTTTATAAGCCCGATCTTCTCTTTTATTCTCTCCTCCATACAATATATATATATATATATATATATATATATATATATATATATATATATATATGTATGTGTGTGTGTGTGTGTGTGCGTTTGTGTGTGCGTGTGTGTGTGTGTGTGTGTATGTGTTAAAATATATAGAAAATAGGAAAGAACTGGTTAGGTAAATAATCCAAAGTTCTTTAGTATTTTTGTTATTATTTTTTAAAAATAGTGCTCGATACAAAAGTAGAGCATGAATATAATTACTTAATTCAATTTAATTCAAATAATTATATTGAAGTTTTCGGCTCTTGTTTTGAAACATGAGAACTCTTATGTAGCGTGTTGGAATCATATTTTTAAATAAATAATTATATATATATATATATATATATATATATATATATATATATATATATAAGACGGGAAATATTTTCGAATTGAATAAATTCTTTTATGGAACAAGTCTCTTCAGAGATCATGGCTCTCCACAACTTCCTATCCTTTGTAAATCTATGCGATTTTTAATCCCTTATAATCTCTCCCAGTTCCTGTTCATTTACACAAGCGCGTTAGGCAGGTTATTTATTGATTCTCTTTGTCTTTCATGCCTCCAGTATGTCCCGTGAGTGTTGAATTCTCCAAGCCACCTTTCCCCATTATTTGTCCTCCAAATTTAAACCATAACTAATTTATTTTAAGTACAAGTGTAGTATAACTTTGTGATAACCGTAAAGAAGTACGACTTACGGCTATATCACGTTAAAACACCGCTTCTTGTACGATCATTGAAGTTAAGCAACGTCAAGTCTAGTCAGTACCTAGATGGGTGACCGCTTGGGGATATCGGGTGCTCTCAGCTTGGATGTGGTCTACAAACCGCAGTAATGCGCCATTAGCAGAGTAGTGAGTTCAATCCTTCTTAGCTGTTCCTGTCATTTTAATTATATTCTGCACTAAAATAAGCCTGACAAAGCTCTAAGAACAGGGCACGGATCTCTTTTAATCACACGCCCCGTTAAATGCGAGTATCAATCAAATTTTAAATGATTTACGTTTTGGTCAAACAGTTTTTTGGTCACTTAAGAAAAATTCAATAGTTCTTGAGAATTCTGTCATATCACAAAGTTATACAACAATTGTTGGATTACGCCCAAAATCCGCTCTCTTTATTAAGTAAAAACTAGAGGACATTTTTGTTAATTTTTGGAAATTAACATCATTTAAGTACATATCGATCTCTTTTCCTTCCATATATGGGTTGAATAGCAGGACAGAATGGACACTATAGCTTTAACAATCAGTCTACCGCTATGGCACTATGGCACTTAACTGACTGTCGTACATATTGCTTTGTTCCATTATCCTCTCCAATCTTGGAGGAACTTTCTTAATTCTACCCCAGAAAAATCCAGATCTCTCTCTGGGTGCTTTATGCAGCTATCAAAAAACCTGAAATTTATTTTCATTTAAACGATTCGGTTTCGAGCAGAAAGAAAGTGACTCTATTATGGGAACTTACCCATAATAATAATAATGGACTATTCCTGACGTTATAAATACTGCGCCTTTCAAGACAAAGGTAAGACGAGGTGAGATAATTGAGAGCATATTGTAAGGACATTGGAATAGTGATACTTGTCAAGATAACATAGTTCAATTTAACCAAATCTGATAGTCATTACTAATACTTCTACTTCTTTGTATTATATTTCTGTTGTAATATATCTTTGTATTCCATACCTGTGTTCGTGTTATTCTTTCATTGGTTCGAACCTTGGGCCATCACCGTGCTACATTGAAATTTTTTAAATATTTTAACAGTTTTTGTGAGGTTAGTAACAAAATTTGATAGAATAACTCCGGGTGCATGTCATCGCTTGATCTAAATGTCGATAGTAATTTTTTATATCAATCTATTGGTCCTCTGGAAGGAGCTTCCAGTCCCACTGTATAAACAGCATCAATTATTTTCGATGAAAGTCTATCTTTGGCAAAGTTAGTAGTGATGAAATGTTACATCTCCAAGGTTTTAAATTCAAAGTTTTCGTTCTATACTGGATGCTAGCCAAGGCTTAGAAACCTCAGTCTAACTTGCCATGTCTCTTCCGAACGTAAGTGATCACGGATTTCTTTTAATTATTTTTTTTTAATGTAAGAATTGCCATAACTGTTTAGGAAAGATGGAGGTATATATTTTATGAGAATATATAGTTGACCCTGAATTTTAAAACGTTCAAATTGAGGAATTTCCACTCAGAAGTTTTCCAAAAAACTAACAGTTATCAGTAAGAAGCTCACAGATTTGAAATTCATCTTTATCAATGGAAAACGAAGATAATATCACGAAGATATGCAATATTAAGAACGGTTGATCATATACTTGAAGTGGTTAAGCTGATAGTGAATGGGATGGAATCCTCTGGCGGGTATGATTTCCAAAGTAAAAATTCCTGGGGAGCTGTCTGAGTGGAATGAGGATGCCAACTTTGCGTATGTGACACGGCGGATCCTAGCTGTCTAGCTGTGAAGGTCTGAACTGATGGAACTCAGTGATATAATGGAATATGCGTACACCTGTGTTCCTTCTCTGGAATATGATTGGCTGGTGTCCGTCATAAATACAGACGGACGTGTAGGTACGAGAGAGTCAGAAGAGAGCTTTAGTCTGAGAGCTAAGTCTATAACGACGCCCATTGGACTACGCCATTGATCTACAGTTCTTACCTGCGACTACGACGCGTACCAGTCGATTACTGCTACCATATTCTACTTGGTTATAGTAACCAAAACCACTTAGCTACTTCGTTCAAATATATCCCTTTCCGGGATATATCACTCAGTAACGTAGCTCATTTGAACATTTGTCATGAAAATAGCGATAGAGTCGGGAGAGGATAGCAATTTTTGTCTGAGAAAAAGAGAAAGATGCCTGTAGGATGAAAAAAAAATCATCGCCTCCAAGTTTGCGCAACGGATTTTTGAACTCTGTCAAAGCATGAACAGCTTCTCAAAGTAAACAATACTCATGTTGACCAATGATTATAAATATTACAAACTAAATCATAGGCTTTCAAACACTTAGCTTACTTTCGTTTGGCACAAGGCAAGATCTATTAGAACCTGAGAAGATCGACCTCAGTACCAATGCGCTAGCTAAACAGCATTCTAACCCCGACAATACGAAGAGGTAACCATCTAGACAGATAAAAAAATAAACAAATATTGACAGAGATGCAATGTTTCTTTACTGAAACACCGCTTTACAATCCCTCAAAATTGAATACTTTTCACTCGAAGGAACAATTCAAGTACATTGTTACATATATGGATATAGTCTCGTTTTTGAATTCTATGTCCAATGCTTTCTGTAAGCTTCGACTATGAAACTCATACATATTAATGAGCTCTTTTTTATGTTTTGTCTTTTTTTATTTCACGATATATGCAAATTAGACCAATTAAATAAGTGGCTGTTGCTGGCGTGCCTTAAAGGCATATAATGTGACGAGCAAGCACGCGCGTAGAGACATGGTTAAAAAAAAAAAGAAGAGGTGTCTGTCATGGGATACTTAATAGCATAATCATGCGAATTATTCAACTGCTCAGTGAGGGCCGGCTCCACATCTAAAGCTGGATGTTTAAATGTGACCAATGATATTACATCTATCGGTGCATCGCAATAGTTTCCAAGTTATCTCAATATTTTGGCAATGAAATTGTTATCATTACCCAAATTTTTAAAACTATACACGCAAGATATATCGGCAAGATATATTGTGAGGTAGATATTAACTCTTTGATATTCTATAACCTTAATCAAATTTTCAACCACTGACTTTCATAACTTTCCTAATGGCTTAACTTTGGCATTACTCAAAGATGTCCTTTGTCCGTTTCATTCTTATGTATATAGCTTTTCATGGTTGAATACATATTTTCTATTCAATAGGTTTGGTAACATTTCGTTTTTGGCAAAATGGGTGATAATAAGCTTAATAAATGTGAAGGAATATTGTCTTGTATTGATAACGTGTTTAGCTTAAAGCTTCTTGGTTTTGACTTTTACTACTCAAAAAACATTTTGTACAAGAAATGAGAACAATTGCGAACTTTATCATTATATTTTTCTCAAATCTGAAGGGAACTACTACAGGGTGCCCAACAACAAAAAAAAAAGGTAAACTTGGTAGTTTAATTGTTGGAATTTTTGTTACACGAAACAAATTCAAAGGCTAGAAATTAAGTAGCTTAAAACAGAACAAAAACACAAATATTAGATTTGGTGTACACACTAAAGAACTCTGCCAAAATTTCTTGACATTTTTTCAGTCCCCAATTGTATTTTCTTTCTTAAAGAGAACAAGCACCTCGCGTTGAAAATTTGACAACTGATGCATCCTGGAATAACAAATGGTTAAAAAAATTATATGTTAGCTAATTTTTCTAGTTGATCATGTAGTAAAATATATAGGTAAATATTTTATGTTTTTTTTTCATCATATAGTAAATCTAATTTTTTTTGTGTGTATGTATGTGTTGGGGAGCATTCTGTATGTCACTGTCAACGATGTTAGCCCAGATAATTATATTTCATACTTCCTGCTACTTTTTAAGGTTTTCTTGGTTAACCCTTTTTCTAAAATAGTCTGACCATCAGGTTCATCCAATGCAGTTCTGTATTCACCACTAAAAATTACTGTTATATCTCCATCTATAAAAGGCAGGATGTTCGTGTGTAACGAATGCACGGTCGCAATTTTCGACGCATTTGCACCAAAATTTACATGCACATATTCCAAGTTAGCGGGAAGGCCAAGACCGACTTTGCATTTCCCAACTCCCATCGATAGTGGAAATAATCGAATTTTCATGCTTCTACGGCAGTTTTCATATAGTTTGCGGCCATTTTCTACTGGCCAGAGTGAGAGCCAATAGCTGTCTGCCACGAATAGGCAGGAAGAATCTATTGGCCAGCGTGAGAGCCAACAGCTGACTCACACGAATGTTAACTAACATGCAAAAAAATCGATAGCTGCATTCGTCACAAGTGGGAAAAATTTAAATCTGCATGGCACTTTACTCCAATTGGCTCATTCGCTTGCTTAAACTCAACATTGATTCTGATTCCGCAGAACTTGGTTGGATGTGAAAAAGTATTTGTTGTTAACATTCTTTTTTCATTCGGTTTTTCCAGTTACGAGTCCTTTTTTAAAGCTGATCATTTTGTGTTCATTTTGTTTAGTTCATTTTTTGTAACAGATTGAATGTTTAGTATAGAGCTTCGAAAAAATTTGCAGTGTGTGATAGGCAAGAAGTAAGGCATGTAGCAACATCATCACGGCAAAGGGCACTTCTTTAACGGCAAAGAAGAGCAAAAATATTTTAAGTCAAGTGATAGCGATTGCTGTATGAGTCGTACGATTTTTGAATCAGACACGGGTAACTCCGGGCCATGCTCCTAGTTATGCAATACGCTAGGTAATTATTGACCAGGAAATGCTTAAAATGGCTGTTCCATCGACTGACAAGAAAGACCGGAGTATCGAAGCTAATAAAACGAGGAGGTCTTAAAGAAAATGACAACAAAACATACACTTATACACAGAATCAGAAAGTGATAGATGAGATTTCTTGCTGGCATAATGATGAATGATAGCAATTGCTGTATGAAGTGATAGCGATTGCTGTATGAGTAGTACGATTTTTGAATCAAGCACGGGCAACGCCGGGCCATGCTGCTAGTATATATATATATATATATATATATATATATATAAAATATCCGCTTTGGATTGTCTCTCCATTTTTTTAAGTATTTTTTCCGTCTGTTGCGATGAAATATATTTACACTCTGTTTCTCTCTTATAAAATTTTTGTCTTTTTCTCTATTAAAAAGTATGTTGCATTCACAACAGGTCTTCAGAGAGAGAGAGAGAGAGAGAGAGAGAGAGAGAGGGGGGGAGAGAGTAATGACTGGAAAAACGTTTTTAAACTGACTGTAGCTACATCAATGTCAGTACAATGTCTATGACATTGTTTACGACATTTCCCTCAATATCCTGCTACCTGACATGCAGCATAAACCAAATCATGTCACATGTTCCGTGAAAAGCGTGCTAGCTGTAAACAGGGAAAGCGGGTGTTGCAATGGTCTCTCTTCGCCGTAAATAAAATTAAAAAAAAAAAAAAAAAAAAAATTAAGCGAAAAGGTTCCGCCTTTTACTGAGGCCTGACAAGAGCATTTAGGCCGCGCTGTGGTTAAAAATCAAAATAAAAGCTGAGTACCATTCTTTCTAGTTCATTCTAAGCCTTCTTTTCTTATTTTTTCAACGAGTCAAAGACAGATATACAGTAGGGAACGAATCAACTAGCTTTCGACCTTTTAAAAAGAAGCAAAAAAAAAAGAAGGCAAACAGTCCATATCAGAGCATCTGCTAAAGTCATTTGCGCACTTGCAAATTCTTAATCGGGTTGAGAGTTTGCAAACTTTTCTATGAATTCATTCTTCCACTTTTTCTTCACACAAGGAGATAAATTTTAGATCAAAACTACCTGTTTGTGGAACTAGTTTTTTTTAAATGTTTAAGTTATTTTTTGCATTTGTATATGAATGTTTATTGCAAATGATATTAAGCGTCGGCTTGAGAAATTCCAACACATATGGTATTTCTTTTTTTATTCGGAAACAAGATAGATTAATCTTATGCTGTCCATAACGTATCTCTCTACCTTCACACAATTTGACCCCGTCTATTCTCTTTCCCCTCCTCCTCTCTTCATGTATATATATATATTTATTTCTGAGATGAGGTATTATGTACATTATTTACATTATTCGGACTATTGTTCTCATCTTTGTTGCCATATTTATCACAACGTTTCGGCCGTTGTACGCTCCGGCCTTCTTCAGGTGGTTGGAATGTCGAACTGAACCCTTTATTTCGCTCACTGGAGTAGACTGTTCTAGTTCCACGTCCCATGTTTAATGGATCTCAGTTATCAGTTATCTCCTGTTAATTTCCATCTGAAAGTTCTCCACTGCCTTAAATACCTGGTTAAGTGTTCTTAATATATATATATATATATATATATATATATATATATATATATATAAAGAAATATAGCATATATGGGAAATTAGCAGGAGATAACTGATAACTGACATCCATCAAACATGGCACTTGGAACTAGAACAGTCTAACCCAGTGAGCGAAATAAAGGGTTCAGTTCGACATTCCAACCACCTGAAGAAGGCCAGAGCGTACAACGGTCGAAACGTTGTAATAAATATGGCGACAAACATGAGGACAATAGTCCGAATAATGTAAATAATATATATATATAGGGAGAGAGAGAGAGAGAGAGAGAGAGAGAGATAAAAGTGGACAGTCAGTGAAGTCAACACCCAGAGGCGACAGACAGTTTCATGCGAAGCGCAAACATCAGGACATTTGCTTTATGTCTTTTCTCAACTATTTATATATACGAGTCAGTGATGCATTGTGGGTAGGTTATTGCATTGTGGGTGGTCTTTTCTAACGGTTATTTTGGCGAAATATTACAATCTTCCACAAAAATAACACCAAAGTTAGCTACAGTTGTGCTAAAAACGTCGGCCAGTATATAGCTCGGCACAACAATTCCATTTTAAACAAGCAGTTGAACAACCTTCAAAGCAGCAATATCCTCAAAACTAATCAACTGCAAAAATAGCAAACGGTAAATGTATGTCCAAATCATTAGTTTATAAATTCGAAATCAAACATGGCGACGAGCTCATGTTTTACGTGGTAACTACGAGAAACAGTTGGAAATCGCGCTATCACCGAATGACAGGGATATTAATATTAATAATAATATTATTAATAATCTATTGATTCCCGGAAAAATAGAGTTATCCCCCTTGATTTTAAAATACCACTTGTAGTTTTAACCGGCGTCTCTCTAAATTAGAATTTATATTTATTATTTCCAACATTATTTTCAATCTTAAATGTTGATCTCGGCCGAAGTTCAAATTCAAAATCAATTACAATTCAGTTAAATATTTTAACATATTTATTTACATATCTAGATGTTTCTATAAAAGGCTCTTATTTTATTTAACTTTATTTTTTATTTTTCTTATTTTAAATCATCTTCTTTCCGATGATATTATTATTATTATTTTTTTATTTTCTTTGATTTTTGACGTTTACACATTTCTTTCCGGGTCCCGCCCAGGGACCTAAGGTTAGAAATGGCATCAAGACACTTTCCACTGACAAAAAAAAAAAAAAAAAAATTACATAGATAAAGCCCTTCGTAAAGTGTGGGCTGTACTTGTCAGAACAATTTTTTGTATCTCCTTGAGGCATGGACTTCCAGGAATCCCTTCAATTAGTCTACTGCAATCTTTTCCAACCAGTCCTAGGGCTCCAACTACAACAGGGATTGTTGATGTTCCCATATGGCACATTTTCGAGATTTCTATTTCAAGGTCTTATTATTATTATTATTATTATTATTATTTTAATAGTAGTAGTAGTATTTTATTTTATTTTTGTTTTATTTTATTTTATTTTATTTTATCACGGCATGCGTTGCTCTCGACATCATAACTTTTAGGTAGTTTGGTAATATTATCATCAGTTACCCTTTTGATTTATGGAAAAAATACAGTTGCCCCCGTCGATTTCCAACGATCCTTTTTGTTTACTTACGTTTTTCAAAAACAGTGTCTCTCTAATTTAGAATTTATATTTCTTATTTCCAATCTTAAATGTTAATCTGGAATTAAATTCAAATTCAAAATTAAACTACAACTTATTTAAATATTCTAACTCCAACAATATTTTACCCGAACAATAATATATCTTGTGAGAACCAGAAATTAAAAAAAAAAAATATAAATATATATATATACACATATATATATATATATATATATATATATATATATATATATATATATATTAAATAGCTCTGTTCCTTAACATTGAGCCCTCTTTTTTCTGAGACTATGGAGTATTTATATATATTGGTATACGGTCGATAGTTCGTATACCTACATATATTTACCCATTCGGTTATATATATATATATATATATATATATATATATATATATATATATATATATATGATCGACTCTCCCGTCGAGATTCGACGTATGAGGGTCAAGCAGATCAGTTTACAGGAGACCGACAGCCCGACACCGGCACATGAGATTTGATTATAGTGGTGAAGGCCTCGTGCAGGACCATCCACACTTTTTGGAGGGACGAATACAGAGACCTGGTGCACCGAATGCCACAAGGTTCCCAAATGACCCTCCGCAGGTTTTGAATTCAGAGTTGTCCTTCTCCTAGACAAGTTGCCATCCAAGGCTATAGAACCCAGTCTGTCCTGCTATTTTACCCACGGCTGGAGGGAGAAAAAGAGGATTCATACCTTTCCCAAGGGTATTAGGACGTAAGTGAATGTAATGGGTTCGACTGGAATTCGAATATATATATATATATATATATATATATATATATATATATATATATATATATATAGGGAGAGAGAGATTTGTGTTATCGATTGGAATGTTGAATCAAATCTCTATCTACCAATATGCTCATTACGAAATGCCTCAATATATTTAGAAATCAGCTAAAATTTCAAGGAAAAGCATCCTCTACCCGTCCACAAGATTATTAAGATATGCAAATTCATTGCTAATCACTGTTACTATTCTTTCAATAAAATTTTCTATAAACAAAGATTTGATCTATCCATGGGGTCACCAATCAGTGGTGTTCTCGCTTACCTCGTTGTATAAATCTTAGAATCTGCCCATTTAAATATTTCATACCTAACATCTATACTTACATGAGATGACGTCCACTTAATTTAACCTACATAAAGATACAAACATAAAAAACTCAATAAGGTTGAAGCCACCATCGAATTCATATATATATATATATATAGTGTTTGTGTGTGTGTATGTGTGTGTATGTGTGTGTGTATGTGTGTGAGAGAGAGAGAGAAAGGAGAGACATAACGTAATTTTAAAAATCTACGAACGCCCATTGGAATAGCAAAAGATGCAATAAAAAAATTACGTTGGAAACAAACTCTTATATCTGTACTCCTATATGGCAGTGAAAGCTGGGAAATTTCATCAGAGATCGAGACTAGACAACAGAAATGTGGTTCTATAGAAAGGGGGGGATCCTGACAAAAACATTGGCAGAAAATGACAGCAACGACGACGTTTTAGAGAAAATGTAAGCAAAAACGACATTTAAACTATGCATAAAAAAAGCAGTTGAAAATTGGAGGTTACAGATTAAGGAAAGATTGCCTGGAAAATTTGACACTCACAGGACAGATTGAATGCAAGAGAGACAGAGGAAAGCAGCGCATAAGCTACCCAACGAGCCTGTGTATGGAAACGTTTGGCAGAACAGGGATTAGGAGAGATAACGTTTTTATAATTTTACTAAGAGTTAGAAAGGAGAGGAAGTTGTGGAAATACATGATTACTTGCACCCTGAAGGAACACAGCACATAGAAGAAGAAGAAGAAGAAGAAGAAGAAGAAGAAGAAGAAGAGGCGGCGGAGAAAAAAAAAAGAAAGAGCATAAAAAGATGGGAAGAGAAGATTAGGCGGTGAAGAAGAGGAAAATAATAATAATAATAATAATAAGAAGAAGAAGAAGAAGAAGAAGAGAAGGCGACAGCGAAAACGAAGAAAGAGCATAAAAAGATACGAAGAAGAGATGATGATGATGATGATGATGATGATGATGATGATGATGATGATGATGATGATGAAGAAGAAGAAGAAGAAGAAGGAGAAGAAGGAGAAGAAGAAGAGGCGACGGAGAAAAAAAAAGAGCATAAAAAGATGGAAAGAGGAGATGATGATGATGATGATGAAGAAGAAGAAGAATAGGCGGTGAAGAAGAAAAGGAAAAATAATAATAATAATAATAATAATAATAATAATAATAATAAGAAGAAGAAGAAGAAGAAGAAGAAGAAGAAAAGGCGACAGAGAAAAAGAAGAAAGTGCATAAAAAGATGCAAAGAAAGATGATGATGATGATGAAGAAGAAGAAGAAGAAGAAGAGGCATCGGAAAAAAGAATAAAAATATGGGAACAAAAGACAATGAAGAAGAATATGCGGTGAAGTAGTAGTAGTAGTAGTAGTAGAAGAAGAAGATTATGCGGTGGAGAAAAAGAAGAAACAGCATAAAAGTATGGGAAGAAAAGATGATGCTGCTGCTGCTGATGATGATGATGATGAAGAAGAAGAAGAAGAAGAAGAAGAAGAAGAAGAAGAAGAAGAAGAAGAAGAAGAAGAAGTATGAAATACAGGATCCTTCATTTTCTCTTTTTATCAATTTATTTATTTCATATTTCACTCGCTGACTTTTCTCCATTTCTTTTCCTCTAGTCATCCATCTTTTCAGTCTGCTCTTCTCTTCTCTTCCCGCCCTACTGTCTCTTTTAATGTCAGTGCCACGGAGTAGTTCAAAGAAAATAAAATTCTTACCCACAGCCCTATCGCTTCTCAGTGGGAATGCTTTTGAATTTCAGAATTATCTCACCAGTCACCTCTTCTTAATATTCGTCAAGACGAGTGGGTTGGCCTCGGGCTCAGACATCACTATTTGCAACTAACGGAAATGTTTCAAATCTATTCGTCAGATCAATTTGGCACGAGTACCCCGAGGAATGGCAGGTATTTACAAAACAACCAGAGACGTTAATACACAGAGAGACGGGTAGAATGAAAATGAGTTCAAACCACAGTGTCGTGAAAGATTTGCAGTTCTCTGTTTGGTTTTCATTTGATTTAAAAGTCAGGTAAGAGGCAACGATTTTAGAGCAAACCGAGAGAAACTTGCAATATTCTGAGATCTTTTGGAACAATATGATTTCCCTTTTTTAGTTATCGGATTTTTTTTATTTCTATTCATGCTAATTTAATTTATTTTTATTGCAAATTCTTAGGATGTCATTCGACAGTCATTAGCATGAATTAGAACTTCAAAGTTTATTTAAATCCGTTCGTTAAGGTAGACTTCTTTTTACAGTGAGAGCCACCCTTTAACTGTCTCATGTAAGTATAGCTGTTAGGTATGAAATATTTAAATGGGGCGAATTCTAAGAATTATAGAACGAGGTAAGCGAGAACACTACTGATAGGTGACCCCATGGATTGAACAAATTTTTGTTTATAGGAAATTTTATAGAAATAATAGTAACAGTGATTAGCAATTAAGAGCCTCTTGAGGTGGAGGATTATGTTAGGAGGCCATTTGTGTGTATAGGTGAGGGAGATACCGATTAACTCCAGCCTTGAAGAGATTGTATTTATCGAGGAAAATATCCCGTTGGGAGTCGATTCCACAGGGCAATGGGTCGCGGAAAGAAGCTGCATGAGTGGAACTTCTTTCTCACTAATGAAATACGGAAGGAATGTGAGTGGTTTGCTACTATGTAAGTAGAATGGCGTCTTCTTGCCGTGAAGGTTTGCCTTAGCGGGACCAGGCAATTTAGTTCATCCGAGCACTTTCCATCGAAGTAGCGGTGGATTAGCGAAAGGCTTACCACCTGTGGGAGAGGGGTTTGAAGGGTGGAGAATAATTCTTGCTAACGTAAATCTCTATCTATAAAAGGCAGGATTTTCGACGCATTTGCACCAAAATTTACATGCACATACTCCACGTTAGCGGGAAGGCCAACACCGACTTGCATTTCCCAACTCCCATCGATAATGGATATAATCGATTTTTTCATGCTTTTACGGCAGTTTTCATGTAGTTTGCGGCCATTTTCTACTGGGCAGAATGAGAGCCTATAGCTGGCTGCCACGAATAGGCAGGAAGATTCTAATGGCCAGCGTGAGAGCCAACAGTTGACTCACACGAATGTTAACTAGCATGATAGCATGCAAAAATCGATAGCTGCATTCGTCACAAGTGGGAAAAATTTAAATCTGCATGGCACTTTACTCCAATTGGCTCATTCGCTTGCTTAAACTCAATGTTGATTCTGATTCCGCAGAACGGGGTTGTGTGTGAAAAAGTATTTGTTGTTAACATTCTTTTTTCATTCGGCTTTTCCAGTTACGAGTCCTTTTTTAAAGCTGATTTTTTTGTGTTCATTTTGTTTAGTTCTTTTTTCGTGACAGATTTAATGTTTAGTATAGAGTTACGAAAAAATTTGCAGTGTGAGCTAGGCAAGAAGTAAGGCATGTAGCAACATCAGTACGGCAAAGGGCACTCCTTTAAAGGCAAGGAAGAGCAAAAATATTTTAAGTCAAGTGATAGCGATTGCTGTATGAGTCGTACGATTTTTGAATCAGACACGGGTAACTCCGGGCCATGCTCCTAGTTATGCAATACGCTAGGTAATTATTGACCAGGAAATGCTTAAAATGGCTGTTCCATCGACTGACAAGAAAGACCGGAGTATCGAAGCTAATAAAACGAGGAGGTCTTAAAGAAAATGGCAACCAAACGAACACTTATACACAGAATCAGAAAGTGACAGACGACATTTCTTGCGGGCATAATGATGAATGAAAGCTTGGAAAACTTCACAGGGTCTACTGAGGGCAAAAACGATATAGGGAAAAACAGTGAGTCATTTAACCGACGAGCTTGTGTGAATAGAGGACATGGGGGCGGGAACCTTAGCAAGGGACAAATATTGCTAAGTACCAGGAAGGACGCGACACATACAAAAAGGTAGAAGTCTCGTCTTGTTCATAAGTGCGAATGTACTATCATTAATACTATCAACGCATATCGATCTTATTAGGCAAGCTTTACAAAGCAAGCTTAATGGACATTGTTAATGCTGTCTGTATTTTAACTTAATTGCTTGCCTATAGTCACTGCTGTTTTCTTTCTTTTTTTAAAATCATGTCACCTCAAGCAAGTCAATAAAGACAATAATACTCAGAGGTGTTACTGAGTGTGAAAGAATGTAAGAAAAACACAATTAAGGAGATAGAAAAAATAAAAGAACAGAAATTTAGAAGAGAAGATAATGACTCACATCGTATTTAAATTTTGAAGATCAAAGTTAGCTGGAAAGCTAAACGCCAGGAGAGAGTTTTACAAGCAAGAAGTGCGAGAGAAGAAACTGTTAGCATAGAACTTACTGTTATATGTAGCCATTTCAATCGATAAAATGATGAGACCTTGGCGCCAATCTATTACTGTGCTTAAATCCTTCCTATTCCGTTCATATTCTATTCAGTTATGTGCCATGCGTGATACACACTTAGGCGATCATGTATCTTTCGATACATGACTGACAAGGTATTTTTTTTTACTTGCAGTAGGATTCCATTTCTTTCTGCGGTAGACCAGTTGCCATCGAAAGCTATAGATTCCGGTCTGACCTGATATGTACCCATATCTGGGGTGAGAAAAAGTGGATTCGTACCTTCCCCAAGGGTATTATCACGTAAGTGAATGTAATGGATTCAATTGAAATTAAAACTAAGCATATATACAAGGAATCAGTCAGTTATGTGCCATGCATGATACACGCTTAGGCGATCATGTCTCTTTCGATACATGACTGACGAAGCAGATTTTTCCCCGCAGTAGGTTGCCATTTCTTTCTGCGGTAGACCAGTTGCCATCCAAGACTATAGAACTTGGTCTATCCTGCTATTTTCCCATAGCTGGATGGAAAAAAATAGGACTCATACTTTTCCCAAGGGTATTAGCATGTAAGTGAATATAATGGATTCAACTGGAATTCGAACTCGGCATATATACAAGGAATCAGTCAGTTATGTGCCATATGTGATACACGCTTAGGCTATCATGTATCTTTCGATACATGACTGACGAGACACTTTTTTTCCCGCAGTAGGTTGCCATTTCTTTCTGCGGTAGACTAGTTGCCATCCAAAGCTATAGAACCCAGTCTGTCCTGGTATTTACCCATAGCTAAGGTGAGAAGTTGATGATTCATATCTATCCCAAGGGTATTATCACGTAATTAAATGTAATGGTTGCATGATTAACATTGCATAATACAGTTGAAAACAAATAAGAAAACGCAGATAGGAAGAATATGTTGCGCCAATCCTTCAAATGATAAGAGTCAACACCAAAAATCACGTTTTTTTTTTTATTAAATAAGCTTATATATTGACTTCAAAAGATATCATTCAGTAGATCTAAGCCGTATTTTGCATTTTTATATATACGAAGCCCTTCCAACTGAAATAAATATACTGGTTAAAATATTTCACAGCTATAGCATCATTCCTTCATCGTCAGCCTATTAACTTTTCAGTCTACCCTCATAATTGAGTATAATGTAATTTTAGTTTGGTTTATTTTGTTTTACGACATATCAACCACAATGGGTTATTTAATGCCGACAAGAGTTTTTTTTAATAATATATATTCTTTTTAAGAAATCAGTTTGTAGATCAGGTTTCATTGATGTATTTTTGTAAAGAAGGTTTTTTTTTTTTGTCGAGAGTCAAATGTATTGCTTGTAATATAATTATTTTCAAAAATATACTTCTGGCAATGTTTATTTTCTCCAAAAATGTATTGCTGGTAATATTCTTTTTCTTTTCAAAAGTATATTGCTGGTATTTTTTTTTTCAAATATGTATTGCTGGTAATTTTTTCCTTTCAAAAATATGTTTCTTGTATTTTTACTGTAAAAATCTAAAAAAGAGTGAACATATGAACAAGAGTAATTAAAATATGGTTCTACACTCCTCAAAATCTCACGATAAGAGATCTTGCTGCCGGATGCAGTTTATCGTCTTACCAAGGATGAAATGTAATGTTTATTTTTGAAGAATAAAATTCGTAAAATTAAACAGATTTTTATGAATTTCTGTTTATGTTCATGAGTTTTATTCTTCAAAAAGTAAAGTTACATTATATTCAATTATATATATATATATATATATATATATATATATATATATATATATATATATATATATATATTAAAATAATAAGAAAGAAGAGAAAGATTTACAATCCGGTGTTTTTAGTAATTATTTTTATTTTAAAAAAACAGTCTCGATACAAAACAGTAGAGCATAATATAATTATATTCAATTACGACAGGAGGCTGAAATGTTCATAAGCTGAAGTAGTGACGATGGATCTGTGAAATCTTGCATGCATTAATTTCAACCTTACTTATTAATAATTACATTGTTTCTTTCCAAGTAAACTGTCATCTGACTATTCATCGAAGACTTCAAAAGTAACTATGAACGACTTCTCTTGAAAATAAACAAAATTTGGCATCGTGGTGTTATCAAGTATGGCGGAAAAGGGTTTAGTCCCCAAAGAAATTCGTGGAAAATATTGCACGTGTTCACCACATCGTGATGGATGTCAGGCGTTTGACTATAACTCAAGAAGCCAATCTTATTAGAATATCTCGTGAGAGAGTTGAAAATATTCTGCACAATGAAGCTGGTCCGACGAATGTTCCTGACCGGTGTATGCCACATCATCTGACACCTGATACAAAAACGCACCGGCCTGATCACAGAACGGGAAAATCAGATTATATCACCGGTATCGCAATGATGATGAAGAGGTCATACCTGCTGTTGATAACTTTTTTGACTAACAGGATGAACAGTCTTCTCTGAAAAGTCAAATGCTAGTTTATCTGGAAAGAAACGATACAGATATTAAGAAGAGTTGAAATTAATGCATGCAAGATTTCACAGCTTTAGCATCCCTCCTTCATCGTCAACCTATGACCTTTTCAGCCCACCCTCGTACGTGGAAAGAAACAATACAGTTATAAATAAGTTTTGAAATTTTGCATGCAAGATTTCACAGCTTTATTATCCTTCCTTCATATTCAGCCTATGACCTTTTCAGCATACTTTCGTACCTAGAAAGATACAATGCATTTATAAGATTTGAAATTAATGCATGCCAGATATTACAACTTTAGTATCCTTCCTTCAACTTCATCTTAAGACCTTTTCATCCCACCCTCGTACCTGGAAAGAAGCAATAAATAAAATTTGAAATTAATGCATGCAAGATTAGACAGCTTCAACCTTCCTTCTTCATTATCAGCGTTTTCATCCCAACCTCGTACCTGTAAAGAAACAATACAGTTATAAATAAGATTTGAAACTAATGTTTACAAGATTTCACAGTTTTAACATCCCTCATTCTTCGTCAGATAATGATCATTTCAGCCTACCCAAGTACTCAAGCTATGGGGAACAGGCGCTAAGGCTGTGGAGGTCAGTTCTATCTCAGATAAAGAACTGAAGTGTCAGTGTCGACCCGTTTTAGAAGTTTAATCCTAATTTCTTTTATCCTGTGAATTTCTTGGCACAAGGAAAATTGAAAAACACAGTTTAATTTGCTAATGAGGATTTAGTTCTTTGGATGGTACAAACTTTGATATACTTGGTACATATAAAGTAAGATTAATATCAAAATCGAAATCAGATTTACAATGGAAACGATAACGCCGTTGACGGCAGAAAATGATAATAATTCTACCGAGACTTATTGGTGCAGACAATGTCAGATGTAACCCCGTGATTTGTATTGATAGCGATGAGCGCTTGCGTTGGGATCACGTGGTAGAGGAAGAGTAACCATGGATTCTGTTCGTAAGGACTCTAGCCTCAAGCACTAAGCATATTATAATTTTGATTTCCCTCCGCTGTGTCGTCAGTAAATTCTTCTATCGCACTGACAGATGAGAACAGAAATAACATATTGATTTAATTTTTTTTTTTGTCTTTTTTTTTTTAAATTATAAAATCTGGGTTTTTAAAAATTTTATTTTCTGTCCGAATACGTTATTTATTTTCTGTCGATGAGGATAATATACGGGGTGTAACAGAAAAATTGTTTAAATAGTGTAAGAGCGTAATTGTCAATCCCATAAAAGTTTTTAATATCTAGAAAACCGCTAAACCAATTAGGTTTCTTTTTTCCAGCTTTTCAGATAAGACGTTTAGCTATCTTGACACCGTTTGCCGTAAGAATAACTGAAAGATCCTTTGAGTTATTCAACAGGAAAGAGAACAGGTTAAAATCGTTTTGTGTTAGGCCTACAAATGAGCAATGGTAGTGGAAAAAGATCATTCATGCCTTTAGTAATCGTACCAACATTCATACTCTGGCTTCCATCTTCAAAGTCCATTCAAGAACCATGAAGAGACGGTGAATAAGTTTAAAAAAGAGGGAATAGTAGAGAGGAAAACAGGATCAGGAGGTCACAACAGAAAGAGGGATAATCATTTCATGTTAAAGCGAAAGAGATCAATTAGAAAAGGCCCAATCCATATGACATTTGGCACGTGAGAGAGGCGTTTCAGCTGTAACAGTCCAAAGAGCAGTGAAAAAAAGTCTTGAAAATGAAATCGTACGAGAAATTTGTGTGGCACCTTGTTACAACCGGGACGGAAGGTTAGAGATAGCTGAAGATCATCTTGAACAATTTGGAAAATGATCCTGGAATAATATATATATATATATATATATATATATATATATATATATATATATATATATATATATGTATATGAACTTCATTTCAATCATTCATGGGCTTAGCTATATTTAATTAATGATGAACATGTCCTTTTCGTTTATGATCGATTTCATCACGATTCTATTTTTAAATTTGGAGAGTAATTATATATTCATATTGCTCAAAGTAGAGGCAATAGTTTTATAAAACCCTCGGAGAATTCCAGTAAGAAATCTTATATATATATATATATATATATATATATATATATATATATATATATATTCATCGACAGACAGACAGACATATATATATATATATATATATATATATATATATATATGTGTGTGTGTGTGTGTGTGTGTGTGCAGGTATGTAAAAAATAGGAAAGAACACGTCAGGTAAATAATCCGGAGTTCTTTAGTATTTCTGTTTTTATTTTTAAAAGTAGTGCTTAAATTTTATTAATATTTATTTTAATATAATATTTATCAGGTTAATTTTAATAATTTTATTGAGAATTTCGGCTCGCGTTTTTGAAACATGAGAACTCTTATGTAGCGAAGGGATCATATTTTTTTTAAATAATTATAATATATATATATATAAGCGAATGGTTAAATATAGGTAGTTATACGAGCAAGCGAGCAATCGTAGTAGAAAAAGTTTTCATTAGGCTATGGTTTGGGTTCAGGTTTCGTGACGTTTCATAATTTTCGTGGGTCTTGTTTTTTTCAAAATCTGGGATGTTTGATTGTAGAAGTGGTAGAAGAAGAAACAAAAAAGCGCGAAATGAAATCGGCTGGATTGTGTTCCTCAAACGCATATTAATATTCCCAGTGTTTCTCGTTCGTTTACATACGTAGTCGCATCAACGTAAGCATACTTGGCCCGATGAAGTCTGCATTCAAACATCCCTCGTTGTGACATGGACCCAAACCATAGTCCGATAAAGTCCTAAAGGACGAAACGCGTCACACAAAAACTTTTTTCCATTTGGTCATACATCTTTCCCGTAAAATTGTTTTTAGTTCACGCGAAACTTATTAGTGTGTGTGCGTTTGTATATTTATGTTTGTGTGTGTGTTTGTATGTTCTCACTCCTAAAGGCGTTCTCGTTTTTTTTATATATATATTTAGTGTTTGCGTGTTTTTTTGTTTTTTTTAATAAACAGTATAGTTGATGTAATTCAGTTGTGTTTTGTGTGGTGGTTATTGTTCGTTATTATTTTGTTTTTCTAGTGCGTGTTGTGAAGAGCGTTTTGTGTTTTGTAAGTGGTATAATTTTAGTGATTTGTGTGCTGGGTTTTGTGTGTGTTTTCTATGATTGTTTTTTTTTGTTGGTTATTATTTCTTGATATTGTTTAACTCTTTTCTGGATGGATTGTTTGTATGGATTACATGTTAAGTACAGTGGTTTGTGTTTGTGATGGGGTAGCGTTTTGTGTTGTATTTCTGTCTTTTCTTTTTATATTGGTATTTAGGTAACAAAGTAGACTATTATTTAAATGGCTGCATTTCCAAATTATTTATATTCATCTAGTTCAATAAGTTGTTTTGATCTTTGAAGAGGATGATTGTTAAATTTTTCTCCAGGCACAATTTACAGTTTCTACTGTTGCTATGGTGTGAGGCTGCTATTTTTTGTTTTATAATTTCCCATTTAATCATGGTAATGATGTTATTTTGTTTCTGGCTCCATATGTATTTTGACAGTGTTTTGCTGTTTTTGTATTTTCCTGTTTTAAATGACTTTTTGATGATTATTAAATATTTTTTAAAGGTTGTTTCAGTAGTTCCTATGTAGTTTTTTTTCCGCGTTTTTGTTGTTTGCTACGCCGGCCTCATATATTATGTTGTTGGTTAGGCATTTGATGTTACGTAGGCAATAGTTTTATTATTTCGACAATAGCATTTGTTTTGTTGTTTTTTGATTTGTGATGTGATTATTATTGTCCTTATCGAGTATTTTTTTTATTATGTTAGTTTATTATTTTTCCCATGTTTTCCATGTAGCTGTAATTGATTTTTACTGCATTTTTGTTGATGATTTTAAATATTTTGTTGCGTTTGGGGAAAATTTTTTAAATTATTTTGAAGAATATTTTTTGTATTTTTGTATTGATTGTATTATTGTAGGGTCGACTGAACCAGATCATTTCTTTTTCTATTATCTTTGCTTGGTTTGTTTTTATTTGTATATTATATCTTATTCTATTGCTTAATGCTGCTCCATATGTTTTTCATTGTTTTCGTTGAATATTTTTATGTTGTTGGAATTTGTTGATATTCTTTTGTTTATGGATATGGCTATGTGCTTGAATATATTACGGGGCGTTTGGAGTTTTTGTTGATGTATATAGGTTTGTTGATTTTCTGTATAGTGTGTATGTGTTGTTATGTAAATTGAATGTTATATCTGAGAAGTTTAATATTCTATGTCTATCCTAATGTGTTGAAGGTTTCTTTGATCTGTTTTCTCATTTTTTTCTGTAGTTCTGCCATTGTAATTTTTTACGATTATTAGGCTGTCGTCTCTGTATAAGCCTATGTCTTTTTGATTAATGATGTGTGTCAATTTATTGATGATGTGTAAGCGCCGTCATAGCTGCCCATTGCTACGTCAAAGGTTTCGTCGTTATTGATATTGTTGTTATTATTGGTGCTGCGTTTTTTGTCCATATTTTGTTGTCGTGGTATATTATTGATTTTCTGTGGTATTTGATAATGTTTCGATCTTCGTTTGGTATGTTTATGCATTATTTCAACAAGACTATTACATTGTTCAGTGTGTTTTCCATTGATGGATGGGTAAAAATATTTTATGTCTAGTTGCAGTGAGGAATTTTTTTTAAATTAATTGATTCTGTTGTATTTTTCCGTTGGTTTATGTTTAGTTTGCCTCTTTTACTTTGTGCATATTTCTTCTACAATTTGTTTACTTATTTTTCCAATGTTGTTTTTTGTGAGATTTATTAGTCTGCATGTTAGTTTATTTATTAACAATTTATTGTTCTATTTTCGGTAATATTTTTATTCTGTTGTCTAGTTTTTAATTTGGCGCTTATGGCATTTGCTTCTTCGTTTACGCTGTTTTCCAATTCATTGTTGCTGATTTTGAAGAATCTGGTGATTTTACATGGACGGCTGCGCACATAAATACCCACCCACACGAAAATACACATATGCACAAAAAATACATACACGCAAAAAATTTGTAGCATAACCTAAACTAAAGTGGTTAAAACAATTCCAACGATAAGGAGCATACTAAATACTTCAAAAACCAAAGAAAAAATACAAAAGAGACAACTTATTGGTTAAACGGCATCACCAAAAAATGTTCCTTTATACAACTAAACTCAAGTATGAAACAATAAGTTAAACAATACATCATACTAAAATACATTAAAATATTACAACCCACTAAATACTAACATACTAAAATACATTAAATAATACAACCCACTAAAAATATATAGAGAGTAAATACGAACACACACACAAACACTAAGATACATTTAGACGCACAATACAGTTAACACAAACACAGAAGCACAAGCACACAGACGCACATACACGAACACTCCAATATACACTTGTGGATGGGTGTGTGTATGAGGGGTTGTTTGTGTGCTTGCGTGCATGTGTGTGCATACATAGACGCACACATAAGCACACACGTAAAAGATAAATAAGTAATTGTTTTAACAACATCACCAACAAAAAACTGTCTTTTCACACCGCTAAACACAAGTATCAAACACTAAGCCAGGTTAAAACACTAAGTGAAATAATAAAACCTACTAACAAAAATACATATACAATTAGCACAAACACACACAAAAAAACAAACACAAACACACAATTAAATGCACAACGGAGTTAACACGAACACACGCACCTAACAGAAACACACTGTTATACGCACATACACGAACACACAAACATACACGTACGGGTCAGTGTGAGCGTACATTCTTATATATGTGTATGCGTGCATACGTGCACATACATAAGCACACGGATAATCACACACCTACACAAACATACATACTGTCACAAAATTTCAGCCACAACCTAAATAAATGTTCAATATTAAACCTGAGAAAGTTGAGGAAAGAATAAAAGAGAAAAAAAAAATGAAAGAGAAAAAGTAAAACAGAAGAGGAAGAAAGAGGAAAAGAAATCAGCAATGAATCAACACTTATCAAAGCGAAAATAACAGACTCATCCCAATAAAAGCACGAGAGAATCGAGAAATTCTAACAGATTAACTCTGACGACTAGTGGTTATACCTATATATTAGGTTGGTGCAAAAATAATGTCGTTTTTTGACGTTCAACTTCAAAAGAAAAACGACATTATTTTTGCACCAACCTAATAGCTACGAAACTCCGAAGTAAATATGATTTAACTGAAAACAAAAAAACTCTTTCATATTAATTCTTCTATATCTCTATTTTCAATATTGAGCACTCTACCACAAACTCTGCCTTAAAGGCAAACCACGGAAAGGCCAACAATTTTGGCTTAAAAAAACAGTATTTCAAATTAACACTCCAGGGAAAAAATACCACCTAGTTGAATACTCTTGCAGACTCTTGTTTCTAATATTCACATTCTGACAAAAATTCAAATCTGCTGCTATATTTCTACAGAAAAAGCAACATCAACATGGAACAAGAACAGTATAACTATTCTTTGTTCTACTCTTTGTTCCTTCTTGATGCACACTGCTAGTGGAGTGGCCATGTTTACACTGTAATAGCAGCAAGAAAACTGGCGCGATCGAATTCAAAATTTGATGACATGATCACGATAGTGCAACGTATAAGCACGCATGAGCAGTAGGCTGTGTGACAAAGATATGTTATAACCCTCGTATATATATATATATATATATATATATATATATATATATATGAAGAAATATACACTTAATTTGTGCTATATTTATGGGATAAAGTGTTCAATATCAGAGATAGAGAGTGTGTAAATATAAAAGTGAACATTGAAGTCAACACTTAGAGGCGACAGTCTGTTTCATGCTAGACGCAATCATCAGGCCATACCATGAAGCAGCCTGTCGCCTCTAAGTGTTGACTTCAATGTTCACCATATATATATATATATATATATATATATATATGTGTGTGTGTGTGTGTGTGTGTGTGTGTGTGTGTGTGTGTAGATGTTTATATACAGTCTTTCTCCAAAAGTGTTGGAACGGCAAGGCCACTTCATCTGATTCTTTGTTCACTGAAGATATTTGGATTTAAGACTAAAAGATGGATATAAGACAAGAGTTCAGCAATTCAGCTTTTATTTCCTCATATTTACATTTAGATGTGTTAAACAACTTAGGATATTCCACCTTTTGTTTGAACCCACCCATTTTTCAAGTGAGCAATACTACTGGAACGCGTGATAGACAGATCTTTCTTGTTACCCAGGTGTTGCCTTTTGGATTGTTTAAAGATTAAATATCTCTGAATGTCCACTTTTGGATTTAGCCTTGGGTTTCGACTGTGAAGACTGCATTTTTTTTGTTATATAGGTAAACCAACATGGAGACGAGAGCTGACTATGGGAGAAAAGGAAGCCATTTTGAAGTCTGGAAAAGAATGAATATCGATCAGAACCATTGGAGAAACATTAGACAAGCCAACACAACAAATGTCCTGAAAAAGAAAGACACCGGTTTGTATACTGAGGAAAAGGCATAGAACAGGCCGGCCAAGGAAAAACAACAGCAGTTGATGACAGAAACATTGTGATAGCTGTGAGGAAAACCCCTAAAACAACAGTCACTGGCATCACCAAGAAGCACAACAGGTGTAGGGATGAAGGTTTCAAAATCCACCCTTCTAAAATGACTTCCAGGGCAGAAATATAGAGGTAATACTACAAGATGCAAATCACGTATTAGCAATAACAATGGGAAGGCCATATTGGAATTTGCAGGGAAATACAGAGATGAGCGGCAAAATTCCGAAAGAAAGACTTATAGACTGCCGAGACTAAGGTTAATCTCTACCAAAGTGATGAAAAGACCAAAGTGTGGAGAAAGAAAGGATCTACTTATTATCCATACAAATTCACCCGTGAATCATGGTGAAAGCAACATGTTGGTTTGGGCTTGCACGGCTGCTTCTGGAACAGGTTCATTCATAGTTATTGATGACGTAACTCATAATGTTAGCAATAGAAGGAGTTCAAAATTCTACAGAAATGTATTCAAACTAATCAGGAGGAAACTTATCACGCAGCAGGACATTGATTCAAAACATACTGCCAACACAACAAAAGACTTCATCAGGGAAAAAAGTGGACAGTTTTAAATCGAACCTGTAAGCCGATAGAGCATGCATTTCATCTTCTAAAGAGGAGATTGAAAGAAGAGCTCTCATGCCTCGAAACAAGCAAAAACTGAAAGACGTTGCATGAAAAATCTGGAAAAGCATCACAAAAGAATGTAACAGTTTGGTTATGTCAATAGATGCAGTTATTTTAAGCAAGGGTTATGCAGCCAAATATTAAACTTACTTTAAGACTATCTATCCGTTTATTTTTGCTCTCCTAAAAATGGGTTGATCTGATACAAAAGGTTGTATGGCCTAAGAAGTTTAACATATGTAAATACCAGAAAATAAAAACTGAGATGCTGAACTTGTCTAATATTCATCTTTTGGTCTTAAACCCAAATGGCTTCAGTGAACAAAAACAAAGGAATTGGCCTTGCCGTTCCAATATTTTTAGAAGGACTGTATATATAAGAGTGTACTTACGTGTATCAGAAAATGATTCATTTAAAAAATTAGTTGTCTCTGGTAGCTTTTGTACAAGAAACCGTATATTAGGTTTAAATGAGACGATTTATGCTTGGTTTAAATGATACTCCTGTTTATTTTCATGAGTTATGCTGAGGTAACGTCTTTTCCATATTCAAATACTTTTAAAACTTGACGTAGCCATCATACTGTATTGCGAATTTAGGTGTGAATTCTTCATCGAATAAATGTTTCATCACTTCCAAAATACATTTCCTAAAACCACAATTACACGTGGTCAGGGTTTCAAATATTTGGAGTCGTTTGTTTTTTTAAGCTAATATATTATAGTATACGTGTACTTAAAAAAAAAAAATATTTGCCCTATATTTGTGTAGATCTTTTTGTCACAAAATTCATTGTGATCCGCAAAGTTAACCCGCGGAATATATTAGTGGTTACATGTCCAACACATATATTTGGTGCATCATAAGTAATGTTATTTCCCTGTGGCTTTGGTGTAGTGCATTGGTATTTTTATTTACATAATAACTTCTTTTATATGCCATAACACTTCTCTTCAGAACACAGGCATTCAAAATTCTCCAGAACTTCCTCTCTTTTTATGCTCTTAAGGTTGATTTTAACACTTTACGACCACTTTTCCCCCCTGTTCTGGCAGATATCCGCACAAATTTGGTAAAGAGATTACACACTGTTTTCTCCTATTTCTCTGCCTTTCCTATATCCTTGTGGGTTAAATTCTCCAGTCCCGCTTTTCTAAGTATGCGTCTCAGAATTATAATTTCTCTTTTTTTTCTATTGTAAATATAAGTTGCTTTGCACTTGATATTTTCCCTCAAACATCCTCGATGCTCACGGGTTCTGTTCACGCTATTATCAACATTCACCAGTAGAATCACATCTCTGTCGCCTCAAGTCTCTAATTCAACTATATCATTATTTTATTATATCGTTCAGTATCGTATATATCCATAAAATTCACCGAGTTATGAGGTGAGTAAAATTATGTGTGTGAGTTTCCTAAGTTGGAACTACGTACTTGCTATGAATTCCAGTACATTTGTATTTACTCAACCGCCCCCACGAAGCCAGGTTGCGACACATGGTCGGTTTAATGTGGGGAGCCCGAGCGTGTACAACCGGGCTAGGAACAAAAATTGTCCACAGACACCGCAACCGTCGACGGCCCTGGCCTCGGTGCGAGCACCGATTCCTCTCTCTGGTGCAATGAGAGGGCGTGGCCTCGAGCAGCTGTTCCCCAGTGCTGGGCACCTCTCAGTATAATTTTCCTCACTTGCCACTCTGTCCTTTTACGGAGTCGCCCCTGAGAGCACTCTGCCCAAAGACAGAGACGCAACTGAGAGATGATAAATAGTGTGTTACAAAATACTTGAGAGAGTAATTTACACACCAGTATATATATTTACTTGAATATATCTAAATATATTGATATATTCACATGAACATGTCTAACAAGGCAAACAATATCTATCTATCTATCTATCTATCTATCTATCTATATGTATATGTATATATACAGACTGACAGACAGAGATAGAAAGAGAGAATATCGATTTTTGACAACTCTTTATTTAAAGCCAAAGCAAAAGTTCTTTTTAAAAGGAAGGAGTCGGGAGTAAATATTGCATTAAAAATTGTTTTAGAATAACAATAATTTTTACAGTTACAACTTCTAGGGCTTAGGTGATGGATCTGTACCTACCCCATGGGATTTTGCAAGTAAGTGACTATAACAAACCATGCTTACATTCGAATTTGGTTCTAAGATTTCTTATTTATGCTTTTATATAGAGAAAATCTTTATATAGACTCATTTAAATGCCAGCAATTTTAAGAAGTTATTTCAGCCGAGAATTTTTCACCATTACCTCATATATATATATGTGTGTGGGTGTGATTGTGTGTTTGTGTGAGTGTGTATGCACAGGCATATGAATCTGTATATGTAAATGTGAATTTATACGGAAAATTTTGCCTATATATATATATATATATATATATATATATATATATATATATATATATATGCATATTTTTCCATATCCACATACATATACACATGCACATATATAAGTATGTGTGCATAGATATGCGTATATGGAAAAATCCAAATCTGTCCATGTGTAATCTTGAACATCTATTTACATATGTGTATGTGTATGTGTCTCTGTGTGTGCGCGTGTGCATCCGTGTGTATGGTTGAAAATATCATTTTGTAAATATATCTCTGTCCATATACACAATACACACACACACACACACACACACACATATATATATATATATACATATATATATATATATATATATATATATATATATGTATATAGCTTGTGCATATATATGTACAGCTATGTGTGTGTGTGCTTATACTCTCGCCTTCAAGCGTTGCAAGTGCGAAATTGAAGCACGCACCTTGCCTGCAGGCACCTTGGCCAGGTTCTCCTTTCCAGTGTCATGTGTCTGCTACACGTTAATACTGATTGGCAGTAGGGGGTAACTTTGCTTCCGGGGTCCACCAGCGACGTTATACGCACACATTCTTTAATATCGAATGGCAGCACGACTCGAATAGTTTTGTGGAAAAAATCTTTTGTGCATCTACCGGTGTGGCGCGGGATTCATTCTCGAAGAAGAAAAAGATAGATAGATAGAAGGATAGTAAAGATACATTTAATAAATGATTGATAAAAAAAAAAAAAAATTAATGGATGAAAAAAGAAAAAATGTAAAAAAAAAAAAAGAAAATATATTAAAAACAGTAAAATATATAAATAATAAAAAAAAATATTTAATGTATTTTTTTTCTTTTGAATTCTGGCAAGAATATTTTCGAAGAGAAATCAAATCGAAGATAATAATAATAATAATAATAATAATAATAATAATAATAATAATAATATGTAAAATGTGTGCTGTCTTAGTTGTTTCTTTAATTTTTTTAAGTCATCAGTGGAAGATGCTATGAAGCCATTTCTGACTCTAGGTGTCTGGGTGGGACTCGAAAGGGAATGTGTATACAACAGAAACCCAAGGAAATGATGATAATAATAATAATAATAATAATAATAATAATAATAATAATAATAATAATAAACTGTGTGAATAACTGGAACTGTGCAAGCGGTGATGGTTCGGCAATGCAAACGAGCTGGTATTACATAAACCAGAATCATTTCTAAAGGATGTAATACTTAAAGTTCTAGATCTAGTTATCGTAAACAAAGAGAAGAAGACATGCCAAAAATCGATAGGGGAATATAGCGAGTAACTTATCCGAGATGTTTGAATGAATGGCGAAATGAAAAAGTGTAACTGTTTTTTGACAGAATTTTAAACGAAAAAATTAACTTGTGCTTACAAAATTGAAAAAAAAAAAAAATAGCTGACGATCGATTTTTCCTGCTGAAAAAAAAAACATGATTTTAAACGACAAATGATTAAAAATGTAAAAAAAATAATCAAAAAATACTTTGATCTTTTCTCTTTATAATAACATAAACATTTAGACAAATAAAAATTATTTTCGTCAAGTTTAAGGCTGTTTTTATCATGCTATGCTCATTTTCTCAAGTCAGTACCCATATATATATATATATATATATATATATATATATATATATATATATATATAGACACCCACTAGCTACTAAATTAAGTACCCGTAAACGAATGCTCCCTTATGCAGACTTCTAATCAGTTAATGGCATGGTAGCCATTTAATGTATATAGATATTTAAACATGTGCATGGGGACTTGCTGAATTTCATTTCATGAACTAGATGTGGGTAAAAATTAATTTATGTGACTTTGAATTCAGCATTTCTGAAATTGATAATCTAGTAGGATTTTCAAAGAAATTCATCTCTAGGATTCGCAGAGAATGATTAGAAAAATAAATTAGAGCGAGTAGTAATACTTTGGTCAGGAATACTTTGTTTATAAATGAAGTTGTAGAAGTATGGCCAGACTGGTTCAAATTGACAGAAAGACAACAGTAGTTCAAATAACCACTCTTTGTAATACAGAAGAGCATTTCTGGATGCATAATACATCACCTTGAAGCAGACGGGCTACAGCAGCAGAAGGCCGCGCCAGTGTTATTCCTGTCAGATAAGAACGAGAAACTCAAGCTACAATTCTCTAAGAAACACAAAAATTAGACAATATTAGATTGGCAACAAAAACCGGCCAGAAATTGGCGGCAGTAACATGAAATTATGGATCAATACTGCTTTGTGGCTGAGGCTGATGGCAGTGGTGTAATCGTATGGGGGACATTTTCTTAGCATGCACTTGGTACCAATAAAAGAACGTTCAAATGGGTCCAGTGAACCCATCCTATAGTGCCACTTCCAGCAGGACAACCCACCGTGTCATATATCAAGAATAGTAACAGACTGGATCATAGGAATATGATTTCTGTGTTAACGATGTCTACAATCACCGGATCTCAATAATATAAAGTACATTTGAGATACGATAGAAAGGAAGGTTCGAATTCTAGACACACAGTCACTTAATCTCGGAGAATTTTGGCATGCTAAAGCATGGAGGGGAATTTTGAAAGAGTGCTTCCAGAACATCACCGTATGTATACCCAGAAGAATTGAAACCATTCTAAAGGCAAAAGAGGCTCCAACACAGTAGTATCCTATAGAGTGACCAGTGAAGTTATAATTTAAAGCAGACGACATATACCAGAGGAGAATGGATGCAACAGAAGAATTAAATACTGAAAAATCCGCTTTGTATTGACCAGATGATCCTGTAGGAAGTAAAGTAAAAAAAAAAAAAAATTAATGGAATAGATTGAATCTTTGTAGCTAAGACGGAAATAAACACTAAAACAGTCAATCATCAGATGACAAAAAATGGTTTCTGAGTTGGAGGATCAGCACATCCCCCATGTTACCGAATTAATCTTTTGAAAATAATTATTTAAAATTTTCAATCAATGGGTTGGGTTCCCATCAACAATAATAAAAAAAGTGCTTAGTGATCTCTTTGAAGTGTATTTAAGTAAAGTTTCTAGACAGACAAAAACACTAAGGAGATAGACACGGATACATGCGACATCAGTTCGCGGTGCTGCTTTAAAGAGATTCCCTTACTCATTCACCCGCCTTCCTCACCAAGTTACGTGACACTTACACTCTTCCTCACTAAGCTACGTGACATTTACACTCTTCCTCAGCAAGCTACGTGACACTTACACTTTCCTTTTCACTTTCTTCCTTGCTTTTTTTTCACGCATACAGGCGGAGGAATCACATTTGTTTTCACCTTAAAAAACAGCTAAAAACAATGACAGTAAAAACTTTAATACTCGTACGCGTTAAGAAAACATTAGTTGTTAAAACAGGAAAATAAAAATATATTATATTTTTATATTTTAAAAAAACTTTCTCGCCTTTTTCTTTGTTGTGTGTTAATTCAAATCTGCAACAAATGATCAAAGGAAAACGACACGATCCCTCATGATACTTAGGGTTCCTCAGAGCTTTGAAGAATCTAGAAACTGAAATTAAAAGCCAGCAGATATATCAAAAGAGGCATCTTTCACGGAGTCTATTTCCACCACTATTTCTCGTAGCTAAGCTATCGCTAAATCAAATCTAAGAGGGCTACAAAAGATGCCGATTTTCCAACGAAAGGACAAATGTCAACCACCTGACGAATAAGAAAGAACTTGAAAATACTGATCAAAAGCTTCAAAGACGACAAGAAATTCTGGATATAGAAACACGCATCATTTAATTATGAATCAATTTAGGAGTAAGCTGAGAAAGCAATAAAAAATAAAATAATAATAATAAAAAAAAAAAACTTAGCAATGTGATTGAAGTCTTGTAAGTAGCTGACTCTGAAACTCTATTCAAAATAAATTTAACTGTATTCGGTAAGTCAAGAATCAAAATGTAATACCGCTGCCATATATGGTCTGAAGCCCCTCACCCCGTTCGTTTCAAGGTCCTCGACAAAATCCAGAGACGGATATGCATCTGACACCAGTATTGTTCAACGGCGTTACTATAGTTGTATCTGCGATTACAAAGTCTCTACTACAACGAGCATTACGAAAGTGACAACGAGTATTCACTGACATTACAAAAGTGGCAAAGAGTGTTCGTTGACATCACAAAAGGCCACTGAAATCTAATAAAATATTTTTTTCTTTTTTCCATAATATATGTTGGGACATAAGTTCTTGTAAATGCTGAAATACAGAAAATAACCAAGTTCTTCAAGTTGCCCACAATATCAAAGGAGATTTGCAAAGATCATCTTCAGATAAAATTTTCTAAAATAGAAATTGTTGTCTGGAATTGGATGAGAATAGTAAGTGCATTCAACATGAAGCCGCCATAAAAGATTAGAATGTTGAATTGAAAAAATATAATTTAAATATTTCGATGTCTGGATCAATTATAACAACTTTTAGCAATTTGAACAATGGATAACTTGGCCTCGGGGTAGTTCTCTTCAGTACCGTCAGATGCTACAATACAAAAATAATGACCTGGAAAATCGAGTCATGTCCTTAAATAGCCTTATGTAGAGATTCATTTGGAAGTCGTGCATGGCGGACAAATCATTTCGAAATCCTAATTCTGCTGTATACCACCATTTTCTCAGATCAACATTTAAAATTGGTTCAAACAAAGAAATTCTATAAATCTTAAAGAAGACGATCCTTTTTCAGAACTTATAAAATGGCGCTACAGAATCACAAACGAAGAGCGTTACCAAATAACAAAAACCACATCACTTGAACACTTCTAGCATTAACAACAATGAGAATAAGTAGCATAAATTGCGAGAAATGAAAGTAATGATATAATCACGAGACTGACTTTTCATACTCCCCAAAACAAGACCAGAAAGAAATTGCCGCCATTGCTATAAAGAGCGATAACAGTTACCGAGCTTCAGGGGGTTAATGTCTCTATAAATTTCACTCGACAATAGCAAAAACTATTTGGTCAATGAATGCTTAATATTTCCTGCCAAGAACAGTTAATCTTGCCATTACCATTAGCCTTATCCTGCTTACGTGTTCTTTCTTTCTTTTTTTTCTTTCTTTCTTTCTATATGCCATATTCTTTCAGAAAGTAGGCGATCATGGCTCTCCACCTCGTTCTATCCCTTGCAGCTCTCAACAAGTTCCTTCCCTCTGCCACCTCCCCAATACCACGTTCACTTGCTTAAGTCCACTATGTATGCCATGCGTTGTTTTCCCTTGTCTCTCTTTCCGACCCGTGAGTATCAGATTCTCTAGGCCCTCCTTCCTCATTATGTGTCCCAGAAACTTCAGCTGCCTCTCCCTGATATTAAGTATAAGCCTCTTCCTTGTTTGCAACTACCCTAAGACCTCATCGTTGCTCACATGCTCGGTCTATGATATCCTTAGCATCGTTCTGTAGAACCACATCTCTGTCGCTTCGAGTCTCTTCTTCATCTTTGAGGAAATCGTCCAACCATTCACTGCCGTAAAGAAGGACAGATGTCACGTAACAGCTCAGTGTTCTTTTCTTCGTTACCAAAGAAATCCTTCTGTTTCGCAATATTCTGCGTCCTTGGCCATCCTAATACGTCAGTGTCGCACTTACCGTCCTCTGTCAGAACGCTTCCCAGATATTTAATCTTCCGTGTCTGCTTGATTATAGTGACCCCGACCCGCAAATCGCATTACGGGCTCTCATCCGTTTACCATGCCTTCTGTTTTCTTGTAGTTTATGCTTAGTCCCTTCGTTACACTCTCGTCGCTACCTTCTGTAGGAGATTTTGTATTTTCTTTTCCGTGTCTGCTATCAGTACTGAGTCATCTGCGCATCTTATGTTGTTAGGTGGCGTAATTGGTTTTCTTATAGCATTGCTGCCAATAGGTGGATCTTTGTTTTATAAAAAAAATGTCGGTGGGGATATTCACATCTGGCAGAAGTTAATATATTTTCTTTGGCTTATGTCATTCAGTAAAAAACAAAAAAAAAAAAAAAACAGAAACATAATCCCTGTTCTGATTGAATAAAATTCAATTCAATTCAATTAAATGGTATTAAAACAGCGAGATTTTAATTTGTAGCTCGAAAATATGAAGTCTTTAGAAGCCCAAGAGAAAAAAAATACTGAATTAAATTCACATTCCTACCCATAATCATTTCTTACGGAACCGCTTTCCTTATGGAAACATGTAGAAAGCAAAGATCTGCTCATCGGCATTATATCAAAAATAAGTTTTTGAACTTATTTATATCTTTACTCCCCTCTCTCTCTCTCTCTCTCTCTCTCTATATATATATATATATATATATATATATATATATATATATATATATATATATATATATATATCTTCCTCAATTTTTAATACATATTTTATATTCCTTTCTTCTCTTTTTTTTTAATTCTGTTTTTCTTCTACTGTTTTCTTTCTTTATATATATATATATATATATATATATATATATATATATATATATATATATATATTTATGCGTGTGTGTAAAATAAAGAATGGAGTTTTTATTTATTAATTGACAGATGTTTATTATCTAAATGTTATTTTCAGTGGATAATAATATTGGAGTACACGCTTCATTTATTTATTAAAAAGTCTATTTATTTATTTTCGTCTACCGAGCTGAATATTGGTGAAATCTTAGTAGAAAAAATTGTGCACTTTCTGGCGGAATTTGCACCTGCTTTCACCAAGGGAAAATCGTCATTAGACCTGACATGCTTTGGCCTCTCAGCTACAGGGTGCGTCGCTGAACAAGCAATGTTCAATAGTGCCTTTAAACATAGATTTTTCTCTGATTTGCAAAACAGACATTTTCTCTGACTCATTAGATCTAACGTCCTTTGAACCGCATATTTTTCTCGTATAAGATTTCTTGAATATTTAGGCCGGTAGACGAAAATGAATAATAGATCGTCTGAATATTTGCCATAGAAATAGAGTAGCAAGAGGCTAGCAGCGTTTATGGGAAAAAAAGGATTGTATGTGGCGGGGGGACAAATAATTAATCACTCAGAAGGTCACGTAATTGCTTTTGAACAATGTGCAGCTCCAGATCAGATATGACAGCAATATTTCATCTTTGATCTGATCTGACTCTTATAAAGATAGATGATACTAGTAGAGATTTTCCAAGTGTAGCTTAGATGTGGCACAAGGCCGAAAGTATGTGGCACCCAGTGAGGATCGAACTCACCACTCAGTTGTAATCATTCTAGTGAGACAAGCTTGCTAACCATTACAACGGCTCGAGGTACCCAGATAGAGCATAGTAGCATGAGTGTAACCATATTCACTTCTATTTCTTTATTATTATTATTATTATTATTATTATTATTATTATTATTATTATTATTATTTTCTTTGATTTCTGGCATTTACACATTTCTTTCCGGGTCCCGCGCAGGGACCTAAGGTTAGAAATGTCATCATGACACTTTCAACTGACAAAAAAAAAAAAAATAAATAAAAATAAAAAAATTACATAAATAAAGCCCTTCGTAAAGTGTGAGCTGTACTTCTCAGAACAATTTTTGTATCACTTTGAGGCATGGACTTCCAGGAATCCCTTCAGTTAGTCTACTGGAATCTTTTCCCAAACAATCCTAGGGCTCCAACTACAACAGGGATTGTTGATGTTCCCATATGCCACATTTTTGAGATTTCTATAAAAGGTCCTTGAGTGACACTATTCGGCTTACTAAAAGGAAGAAAGAAGAAAAGAAAAAGAAAAAAAAGGCGAGAATTAAATTTAGGTGATAAGAAGCCATCACGAAAAGGACACTAAGCGGTGTCATTTTTCTGACAAGGAAAAGTGGTAAGATTTTTTATTTCCATTGTCGAGAATGGAAGATACTGGATTTAGGTTACGGGGCTGGTGGAAATTCCAGGTTGGCCAAATAATCTCAGAGACAGAATTTTTAGTTAGATAAAAATTAACTGTGTCGCAAAATTACAAAAACAAAAGTGTCCGCTGACCACCATGAAGGAAAGGTTAAGCCTTTGTCCATATGTAGAAATCATTGAGAGAAAAGACATCTGTTTTGTGTCGAAACCTGGCCATGGTGGCGAACTGATTTTATCGGGAATAGATAGCGCTAGAATGCGAAAACATCTAATGGGCCACCCGCTTGGTGATGGCGAAAAGCTAATTGACCAATTCTCGGTTGGCCAAATAACCTCAGAGACAGAATTCTAAATAGATAAAAATTAACTCTGTCGCAAAATTACAAAAACAAAAGTGTCCGCTGACCACCATGAAGGAAAGGTTAAGCCTTTGTCTATGGGCCGATATCGTTTGGAAAAAGGAATATGTTTTGTGTCGAAAACTGGCTGTGGTGGCGAAATTATTTTATCGGATCAGAAATTGGCACCAAGAATGCAAATACGTCTAAATGGCCACCCACTTGATGCTGGCGAAAAGCTAATTGACGAATTCCAGGTAATACGGTTAAAGATAAGGAGTCTAGCGTGTGAGGTCTCCTCGAAGAGAAGAAGGAAAAGAAAAAGAGAAAAAAAAAGATAAAATTTTTCTGGCCACACCCACGCTGCTGGTCTGAATGATAACGAGAGCCGGGCGGAGGTAATCATGTGAAGCAGCAGGGGAGGCCTGTTGGCACCCATTGAGGGGATAGGTGTGAGATGCCACTGTGAGAGAGAGGGGAATCCTGTTGACAGCCTCTGAGTGTATGGTGAGATACCAATACGAGAACAGAAGAAGGTGAGAGGACGAGAAGACTTCCAAAAATGGAAAATAATAAATTTTTCCTGACCAAGACCAAATAAGTGGATTGTGGGTTGAGAATTATCAAGCAACTTCAAACCCCGACAAGCCCACCCCAGTTTTGGTCGGCGTCCATATAAGCAAAGTCGCGGCGAGCGAAGTTCAGTTCAGTTCGAGTTCCAGTTGGGAGGCAGTTGAATTAAGTTCGAAGTTCGCAGTTGAAGTTGCACCCGCCTCACAGAAGCTGACTAAGATAAACGCAATTCCGAACTCATCTTCTAATCAATAACAAGTTATTTTTGAAGAACGACTTAGACTCACACCACCAATACAAGTTTTACGAATATCGCCTGAAGAAACACCAAGAACCAGTTTCTTAAAAGAACAAACAACTTAAGATGTTAAGACTCGCCTAACAAGAACAAAGTGTCACGAATCCATATAGCGGGTTGGGAAGTAGACGCAGTCCTGTATCCAGCAACCAGATATAAAATATTGTTATCCTTTTTTAACACATTTGAACTTTTCGAGTTATTATTTTCTTTTATTTTACATCTACTTGTGAGATATCACCCTTATTCGAACTCAGCTTGGATTACGGCCCGGCGACTGATTGATTTCGTCTGCCTAAGATCAATTCACAACGTGGGTAGGTCGGACTGGAAATCAAAACAGTTACTTCGGTAACCAGACGTTGGAAGCGAGCTGGGAACGACAAGGCTGATACTGAATCTAACCAGATTCCTATCCGAATCACCAAAAGGTTAGAACGTCACATTTGGTGCCGCGACCAATAACAAGCCAGTTGGTCGTCACAGGACAGGATAGCACGACGGACGCGGCTATGCGGACGTCACACTTGGCGCAGCGACACCGGGGGGACGTCACAATTGGTGCCGTGACAGCAGGTTCAGACTCTGGATCAGCCGCTGCCAGAGAAAATTTCGACCAGGACAACACACGGCGTCTCAAGGACTCAAATTGAAACAAACTAGAGTGCGAACCAAAGGACTTTGGTTGGATATAACCATACGGTTCCAAGCACTCTAGCATGACAACCCGGAACCTGAGAAGAACGATCTGGGAAATCGTCTGTCAGGTAGGACACTTTATTTTCGGTTGATCTCCCAAATTCGATTGTTGCTGCTCAGATTGTTTTTCTTTTGCTGTGTTAAATATGTCTGACTACGAGCCAGATAGGGTAGACATAGAGGAAGAGGGGGTTGAACAGGGATTGCCAGCAGACCTGAGAGGATTTTTGGGTGGGCGTTTGACGGCAGTAAAAGGGATTTTAAAAACTGGCTGGCAGTCCTAGATAAGAGCCGCGTAATATATAGACTCTCAGACCAAGAGGCCCTATATTTGGCGTATGATGCCACGAGAGGGAAAGCGTCTGAGTTCGTAAAAGGACTCTTAAGCAGTGAACCCCACTTGACATGGGAAAGGTTGGAAGAATTATTAACTAGGGAGTTCGCTGACGAGGGGACGGCGATAGAGGCCATGAGAGCCCTCCTGAATTTGACGTAGCTGAGAGACGAAACCTTTGGAGAATTGGGGACCCGAACGGAGAAGCTGTCGTCATTAGCTTTCCCAGAGGTAGTGAGAAATAATGCGGTCATGCAGGCCCAATTGGCTGATCTGTATGTGGAAGCGCTCAGTGACGAGCGTATTCGTCACGATGTGTTGAAGGAAGGACCGCTAAGGTTTTCGGCAGCAGTGGCGCTGGCCAAAGAGAGCCAGGGAGTTTGGGAGAAAGTAAAAAGATGTGGGAAGAATCAAGAGCTAAGAAGAGAGGTCGGAAGAAAGGGGGAAGGAGGAAGCCCCCCCCCCCGCGTGGAATCGGAAGGTCAAGCTAGAGGTGGGGGAAGGAGATCCCAATAGAAAGGCTTGGTCAACAAAGCATGGGTTCTATAAGCCCACGCCGGGTAGATACGGGTTGGTCTGCTGGACATGTGGACATGAGGACCACAGAGCAGCGGAATGTCCGACGAAGTAGGGTTTGCCCCCAGACTTCGAACAGGATAAATGTACTAGGTGTGGGAAGAAGGGACACCTAGCCAAGTGGTACGGGTTGAGAAAAGGTGCCCCACCGATATTGATAAAGAAGGCCGAGCCTAAAAGACAAAACCAGGGAAAAGCCAGCGGGCCACCCCAGAATTAAGAGGGAGGGTGGCCCAGATAAAAAGAAGGGAAGTAAAACGTTGGACATGTGGTCAGGAGAGCCACTTAGGTAGAGGGCAGATACCCCCAGTAATAAGGGAGAGGGTGGCCCAGTTGAAGAGAGGAAAAGTAAAATGTTGGATATGTGGTCAGGTGGGCCACTTTGCGGTAAACTGTCCAACAAGAAGGTGCTGGTTTTGTAGGAGACCAGGGCACCTGAAGAGAAATTGTACTCTTAGGGACGGCCGCGGGAGACTGGGAGAGGTCCAGCCGGGACCGCCCAGATGCAGAAAACGCAGAACTCCCCCATATGAGAAGAATGAAAGGAGTTTGTTACTACCGGCGCCTATGTCTGGGATGACCCAATGGTGGGAACCAAGGAAAAGGAAAGCCCATGTATTCTCTTCGCTGACGCAAGAGAAGGAGCTATCCTGTAGGGCAGAGATAGGGTGTAGGGCAGTGAAAACCCTGATAGATACAGGAGCGTCTGTTTCATTGCTGAGAGAGGAAGCATACAGGCGGGTGAAACGGAAGAATAGGTTACAAGAAGCGGACATAGAGGTCACGCAGGCAGATGGAGACCCCCTGGAGATAAAAGGGATGGTTGGATTCCCTGTAAGGATTGGAAAATTAAGAAGTACCCAGAGATTCTACGTAACCCCCAACCTGTGTACGGAAGCGATCTTGGGAGAGGATTGGCTTCGGAGCCAGAGGGCTCGGATAGAGTTCAACCCCACTGTGCTGGTAGTGAATGGCGAGAGAACGCCATTGGGATCCCCACCGGAAGAAGATATAACAATAGTGGTGTAGGAAGATGTAAAGCTACCTCCCAGAACGGCGGTGTCGGGAAAGTGTAGGCTAATGACAGGTAAGAAAATAGGAAAAGGAACCCTGCAATTGGTCTCTGTAGAAGGGAAGGGCCTAGAAGAAAATGAGGTAACACTGTGTGAGGCAGTAGTGGAGGCAGCTGAATTAGTGCCAATTATGATGGTGAACCAGGCCCAAAAGACGATAAAGGTTAAGAGAGGGGAAGAGATAGGAAAAGTACTACCCCTACGAACTCTGAATCGAGTGAGATTCGAGGGGAAACGAGGAAAACTCGTAGAGCAAACAGAAGGAATAGGGGACGAAGATATATTGGCACCTGATCAATTTAGGGCCAGAGTGGGAGGTCTGCTGAGAAATAATCGAGGTGTGGTGGCCCACTCAGATAAGGAATTGGGCCAGACCCACACAGTAAAAGTGAAAATCGACACCGGCGATCACCCCCCTGTGAAATTGAAGCCCTACCGAACGCCTATTCATAAGAGACCCTTGTGGAAGAGGCAATAGAAGAGATGCTGGAAGCTGGGATGATCGAAAGATCGATCTCCCCTTGGAGCTTTCCAATCGTGATAGTAGGCAAGAAAGATGGCGGGCACCGTTTTTGTGTAGATTTTAGGAAGCTGAATTTTATATCGAAGCCGTTGGTGGTGCCATTACCACAAATCGATGGCATATTGACATTATTAGGGAAAGCGAAGTACTTCTCTACGTTGGACTTGAGGTCCGGGTATTGGCAGGTAGCCCTTGATGAGGCGGACAAGGAAAAGGCCGCATTTGTGTGTCACCTGGGACTGTTTCAGTTCAGGGTGATCCCATTCGGTTTAGCCAATGCCCCGGGAATCTTCCAACAGCTGATGTCAATAGTGTTAGGAGGATACGAGAGATTTGCCATGGCATATTTAGATGATATTTTGATATTTTCAGAAACAGTAGAACAACATTTTTTCCATCTAAAACAAGTGTTGGGAAGACTAAGAAAGCACGGCTTAAAATTGAAATTGTCGAAGTGTCAGTTTCTGAAGGAGACTAGATATTTGGGCTTTGTTATAAACGGAGACGGTATTAAACCCGACATGGATAAGGTGAAAGTCATAAGGGAAATGCCAGAACCTAAGACAGTGAGACAAGTAAGAGGCTTTATAGGAGCTATAGGGTACTACCGACGATTCGTCCCGACATTCTCGAGAATTGCCATACCCTTAGTAGCCCTGACGAAGAAATACGCTAGGTTCAAGTGGACAGAAGACTGTCAACGGGCATTTGATACCTTAAAAGAACAGTTGACAGCCGTCCCACTGCTGACGTACCCAGATCTCAGCAAGCCCATGGTACTATACACTGATGCCAGTGAGCAGTGTGTAGGAGCAGTTCTTACCCAGCCGTGTCCCGATAAAGAAGGACCAGTGCCAGGCATACCAGAGGAGGTACCGATATACTTTCTCTCTCATAAGCTCTCAGAGACACAACAGAGAATAGTAATAGAAAGAGAAGCATATGCTATCATGTATGCTCTCCAAAAACTGGACTACTACTTCAATGGTGCGGTCTTTACTATAAAAACAGACCACAAGCCTCTGCAGTACCTATTGCAGGCAGAATGGACAAATAATAAGAAGATTCAACAGTGGGCCCTTAAGTTAAGTGGCTACCACTGTAAGATAGAATATTTGGCAGGGAAGGAAAACACGTGCGCAGATTTACTCTCAAGAATACCGAAACAACTGGAAGAAAGATCTGTAAAAGTAGAGCAGGGAGTAGATGATAAAGCCTATAGAATCGGAGTAATTAACTCTAATAAGCTAAAAGATCGGCCTAAGTTAGAATCGGACGAGGAAGGGGACGCACAGATAATAACCGATCCCTACTGGACAAGGAATTGAGAAGGAGCAGGTAGACAGTAAAATAGCTGCCCTTAGAGAAAAGGTGGAGGCAGGAGAGACCACCAAGTATGCAGTAATAGAGGAAAGGCTGTATTATCTCTCAGGTAGGGATGAAGAAGTCAAGCCCAAGTTGTATGTGCCCAAAAGGTTAAGACCAGAGCTATTGGAACAGTGCCACGACAGGTTGGGTCACATGGGAATTGATATAACATATGATCTAATAGGGAGAAAGTACTATTGGCCCAAACTGTACGGAGAGGTCACTATGTTCGGAGCTGTGTAGTGTGCCAGTCGCAGAGTAGAAGGTAGGAAATGGCACCATTGGAGGAGATGGACGTGCCGAACTTCCCCTTCGAGAAAGTGAGTATGGATGTATCAGGACCATATGGGGAAACTGCACAAGGAAACAACTATATAGTGACATTTGTCGATTGGCTAACAAATTGGCCCGAGGTATTTGCAGTACCAGACAAGAAGGCGAAAACTGTAGCTGATTTGATAAGTGAAATCTTCCCTAGGTATGGCGCCCCTGTGCAACTTGTCACTGATAATGGCACAGAGAATATAAACAGCATAATGAGAGAAGTGCTGACAGGTTTGAATATAGAGCACGTAAAAACATCTCCATATCACCCCCAAGGAAACGCTAAAGTGGAAAGGTTTCATAGAACCTTGGGAGATGTGCTGGCCAAGCTGGCCAGAGAGAATACAGGAAATTGGGATATGTATTTGACGCAGGCTCTGGCGGCCGTGAGGTTTACGATAAACGAAACCTCCAGATTTTCTCCTTACTTTATGTTGTTTGGCAGAGACGTGGTCCTGCCTGTGGATAACCTGTTGAAACCCCGAAGAAAGTATATGGGGAAGATCATCATCAGCTGTTGCTGGAACAACAACATAAAATATTTGTACAGGCCAGAAGAAGAATAAAGAGGGCACAGAAGAGAAGAAATGAGAGAGTCAATGCTGAAAGAAAGGTAGTAGAATTGAAGGTTGGAGACCCTGTCTACTATAAAATCCAACAGAGAGAAGGAAAGCTGGACCAGAGATGGGAACCGTATTACCTGATAGTAGAGCAGACGGGTCCAGTATCATATGTAATATGGGATCAAGTGGCAGGACGAGCAAGGAGGGTCCATGTCAACGATCTGAAGAAGGCTGAAATAGCTAACCTGGAAATGAGCGAACCGAGGCCTAAGAAGACAAGGACAAAGAAGGTAACTCTGGTTGAGCCGAAAGAAATGGAGACGGAAGAAGATTCCGAGGAAAATGAAGAGATAGATCGACTTGGCCAAATATACGAAGCGATCCGAGTGACGCAGTTGGACCCCTCGGCGGGGATCAGCGGCGTTCAGTCGTTGCCTGAATCGGTGCAGAGAAGACCCTGTGATGTCACCATCGCATCCTCATGTCCAAAGAAAAGGAAGAGAAAAACGAAGAGATCCAATCAAGCAGTCAAGGGCTCTAAAAAGAGGCACCCTAAACAAGACGAAGAGTTCAACGAGTGGGAAGAAGAGGATCAAATGCCCCTTTCCCAGCTCAAAGAAAGACTAAGAAACAGGAGAGATTTAGACATCGAGTCAAGAAGTAATGAAGACGTCCAGGGCGCGGACTCGAAACAGAAGGAAGAATCAGGAGAGGAAGAAGAGGACAAAACACCTCCTGAACGGGAATTAAACACCGAGGGAAGGTTAGAGTTCGAGCAGGAACTACCTCTGAAGATGAGATTGAGAAGGGTGGAGAACCCCAAGTCTCAGTAGAACAAACAAGGCGGTGCAGAAAAGAATCACTCGGTGTCGACAGATAACGACACTGGCTCATCCAAAAACCTACTGGCTGACTGTGGTGGATGTGGATGGAGGGGATGAAGTCGCGAGCTGCACTTCACGAAGGACGGAAGAAGATTATTGGCATTGCTAACTGGCCATCAGTGGTGTCATGAAGTACGACCATTGGAGTGAGCGCCAAGCACACCTGTCCGGACCATTCTGTCTGCTAGGAGGTAGTTAGGGAATGGAAGAGCTGAATTGTTACAAACTTAGTAAGAAATTATGGAATAATTGAATGAAGAATTGAACAAGACCGAATGGTTATGAAGAATAAAAACAAGAGAATTTTGTTGCCATTCAGGAATAACCAAAATGAAAGGGCTGATGATGATGATGGTAGTCACACTGATGGTGACGATGGCGGAAGCTTGGAAGAACAGCCGAAATACCATTTTTAAAAAGACGAGTGAAGTAATAATAACCAGGTCTAAATGGTTGATCACATTCGTGATATATTTAAAACCATACGAGTCGCTACTAAATAAACTAAGAAATGAGCTAACACAGCTGGATGCAGCCCGGTTGAAGGTAGGGCAAGATTATTCCAAGGAGAAAGGATATCTCAGATTATTACATTCCCTAGAATCGGAGACCAGTATGATAGAGGCTCAATGGAGGGACATGCAAAATTACCTGAAGGGAATAGAGTTACTGCAGACGCGGGGAACAAGATCGGTAGTTCCGATTGTGGGAAAAGCGTTAAATGTCCTGTTTGGAACAGTGACTGAAGATGACGTTAAATTCATAAGAAGGAAACTGGGAGAAGTGGAAATAAACCAGAGAACGCTGGCTCAAGTGGCAAGGGAGAGTGTGACAATATTGAATGTGACAAGGTTGGAAGTGGCCAAGAATAGAGCCAGAATTAATTGGTTAATAAATAACCTGGCAGGGTTGAGACAAGAGGTAATTAATGATACAGAAAATATAATGATAGAATTACAGGAAATGAGTGGATTCATGCAAAGATATTTCCAACTAATGACAATTACGAATAAGGTACGACAAACTAGTCAGTCGTTGACGACCTTGCTGGAACATATGAGAGCGCAATTAGACATGTTGTCATTGGGACACCTCTCCCCAAGCACAGTAAACCCGGGTCACCTAAGGGAAGTGCTACTCGGAATACAGGCCAAGTTACCCCATCATTTAAGACTGCCAGTGGATCCCACCAAAGAATTGTGGAAATATTATAATGCACTGCGATGTGTGACCTTGTTGGAAAATAGACGACTATTGGTTATGATGTCTGTTCCGTTATTAGATAGAGAGAGTATATTCGAGATATAACAGGTTATAAATTTACCTATTCCCTACCCCAGAAGAAATCAAGGTTTGGGAATGGTAGCAAGTTACAAGATGGAAACAGAATACATAGCTTTAAATTCGGGTAGAACAAAATTCATGTTGCTAACAGCTGAAGAAGCTAGAAAGTGGAGAAATGATGCTCTAGGGACTTGTACATCGTTAAGCCATATCTATATAGCTGGTAACCACAAAATGTGAATACTAGAATTGTTTGAAGGGAAGAAAGAGGGAATTAAGAGAACTTGTCAAGTGGAGGTATTAGCAAACATGGCATTACCGCAAGCTATCAGTGTTTCAGACGGGGTGTGGGCAGTGGCCACACAGAAACCCATTAGCTTGTCTAGGGTATGTGGGGGAGAGTCCACAAGGACATTAAGAGTAAGGCCACCATTATCCCTGTTAAAGTTACCCATGGGATGTTCGGCATTTGGGATATCTATTTCCTTACTCCCCTATTACCAGGAAGAAGAAAGATATGAAGAAAAAGATTCAATCATAGAAATGATTGGCAGAAGCATAGTCAATTGTACAGAGTTGTGGGAGCCAATAGTGAAGGGATTCCCCAATGTTACCTTGAGTAAAATGCCAGTACTAATGAAGCCGAGAGAAACGATCGATATGGATCAATTGAGGAACAAGTTAAGTGCGTTGGGAAATGAAGTTATGGCTTGGGAAGATAATGAGCAGATCGCGGTAAGTCGGTCGGCAATGATGGGTACATTTATAATTATAGCCATAGCGGGTATGGCATTATGGAAGATTAGAAGTAAGAAGAAATTAACTAGCGATAATCAAATGAGCATGCAGCAACTCGAGAGGGAGATGCCGAGCAGTGTTCCTTACTCATACAGAATCGGGGAAGAAATTGCAGTAAGACCGGCGGAGGGGGCTGGCGTGAGACCGACACGTGCGGCGGAAAAACACCCTACAGCGGAGAGAAAAGAATTGACCAAGAAAAACAAGCCATAATAACCACACACATGCACCCACAGGCACACGCACACATTACATTGGCATGTAGAACGAAGAAGATGAAAAGAACATTACATTTGTATGTAGAACAAAAGAAGATGGAAAGAACATTACATTGCATGTAGAACAGAAGATGAAAAGAACATTACATTTGCATGTAGAACAGAAGATGAAAAAGAACATTACATTTGCATGTAAAACCGTAAAAAAGGAAAAGAAGAATAGAATTGCATGGGACAGATGCATGATGCATGATGCATGCTAAATAGTGTAGTTGGGTTTAGGTGTCATTTACGAGTAAAAGACAAATAAGTTAAGGGAGGATTGTGACACCATTTGGCTTGCTAAAAGGGAGAAAGAAGAAAAGAAAAAGAAAAAAAAGGAAAGGCGAGAATTAAATTTAGGTGATAAGAAGCCACCACGAAAAGGACACTAAGCGGTGTCATTTTTCTGACAAGGAAAAGTGGTAAGATTTTTTATTTCCATTGTCGAGAATGGAAGATACTAGATTTAATCTGATTTAGGTTACGGGGCGGGTGGAAATTCCAGGTTGGCCAAATAACCTCAGAGACAGAATTCTAAAGAGATAAAAATTAACTGTGTCACAAAATTACAAAAACAAAAGTGTCCGCTGACCACCATGAAAGAAAGGTTAAGCCTTTGTCCATATGTAGAAATCATTGAGAGAAAAGACATCTGTTTTGTGTCGAAACCTGGCCATGGTGGCGAACTGATTTTATCGGGAATAGATAGCGCCAGAATGCGAAAACGTCTAATGGGCCACCCGCTTGGTGATGGCGAAAAGCTAATTGACGAATTCCAGGTTAGCCAAATAACCTCAGAGACAGAATTCTAAATAGATAAAAATTAACTGTGTCGCAAAATTACAAAAACAAAAGTGTCCGCTGACCACCATGAAGGAAAGGTTAAGCCTTTGTCTATGGGCAGATATCGTTTGGAAAAAGGCATTTGTTTTGTGTCGAAAACTGGCTGTGGTGGCGAAATTATTTTATCGGATCAGAAATTGGCACCAAGAATGCAAATACGTCTAAATGGCCACCCACTTGATGCTGGCGAAAAGCTAATTGACGAATTCCAGGTAATACGGTTAAAGATAAGTAGTTTAGGATGTGATCTTTCCTCGAAGAGAAGAAGGAAAAGAAAAAGAGAAAAAAAAAGAGAAAATTTTTTTTTTCTTGGAGCAAGATTTTTAAATCGTGGCTAGTCTGGCCACACCCACGCTGCTGAGCGCCCATTGGCTGAATGATAACGAGAGCCAGGCGGAGGTAATCATGTGAAGCAGGAGGGGAGGCCTGTTGGCACCCATTGAGGGGATAGGTGTGAGATGCCACTGTGAAAGATAGGGGAAACCCGTTGACACCCTCTGAGGGTATGGTGAGATACACATACTAGAATAGAAGAAGGTGGGAGGACGAGAAGACTTCCAAAAATGGAAAATAATAAAATTTTCCTGACCAAAACCAAATAAGTGGATTGTTGGTTGAGAATTATCAAGCAACTTCAAACCCCGACATGCCCACCCTGGTTTTGGTCGGCGTCCATATAAGCAAAGTCGCAGCGAGCGAAGTTCAGTTCAGTTCGAGTTCCAGTTGGGAGGCAGTTGAATTAAGTTCGAAGTTCGCAGTTGAAGTTGCACCCGCCTCACAGAAGCTGACTGAGATTCACGCATTCCTAACTCATCTTCTAATCAAGAACAAGCTATTTTTGAAGAACGACTTAGACTCGCACCACCAATACAAGTTTTACGAATATCGCCTGAAGAAACACCAAGAACCAGTTTCTTAAAAGAACAAACAACTTAAGATGTTAAGACTCTCCTAACAAGAACAAAGTGTCACGAATCCATATAGCGGGTTGGGAAGTAGACGCAGTCCTGTATCCAGCAACCATATATAAAATATTGTTATCCTTTTTTAACACATTTGAACTTTTCGAGTTATTATTTTATTTTATTTTACATCTACTTGTGCGATATCACCCTTATTCGAACTCAGCTTGCATTACGGCCCGGCGACTGATTGATTTCGTCTGCCTAAGATCAATTCACAACGTGGGTAGGTTGGACTGGAAATCAAAACAGTTACTTCGGTAACCAGACGTCAGAAGCGAGCCGGGAACGACAAGGCTGATACCGAATCTAACCAGATTCCCATCCGAATCTCCAAAAGGTTAGAACGTCACATTTGGTGCCGCGACCAATATCAAGCCAGTTGGTCGTCACAGGACAGGATAGCACGACGGACGCGGCTAGGCGAACGTCACACTTGGCGCAGCGACACTGGGGGACGTCACACTTGTATTTTGACAGCTTTTTGAATATTTTCAAAGATACATCGCAATCTGCAGGGACTGCCATATCAATAAGGAGGCACTTATATATATATATATATATATATATATATATATATATATGGTTGGATCGATTTGAGTTTGTGACCATGGGTTTCACGCTTTTGTGATCGTCAGACAAACTGACGATCGTAAAAGCGTGAAACCCAGGGTCACAAACTCACATCAATCCAAGCAAATATGTTAGCTCTATCTCTGATATTGAGCGCATTCTAATAAATACCGCGCATATAATATATAAAAAATTATATATATATATATATATATATATATATATATATATATATATATTTATTTATATTTATATACACAGACTTTTCACACACACACACACACACATACACATATACATATATATATATATTTTTTTTTTTAAGCATTTCACCCCAAGCAAGGCGGGAGCCATTAGGACGCAAGGGGTTACAGAAAATTTAGCGCAAGATCAGATAGGAGTAATAGAAGAAAAGATGAGGGTAGTGGATAGATCAAGGCAACTGGATATGTCGACTGACATTACATTTGAATAGCTGGAGATTATAGCTCACAGGTAAACAGGAATATGGAAGGGAGTTCCACAACCGAGAGGTGCGAGACATGAAGCTATTAGAGTAGAAGAGACGGCTACATTTAGTAGTTTCGACAGTGAAGGGGTGAGAGCGGGATGCCAGCCTCGTATGGCGCTTGAACTGATGACGTCTGGGAACCAGCGAATGCAGCTCCTCGGAGTAATTTCCATGGAAGTATTTGTAGAACAGACAGAGGGAGGCGACGGCGCGTCTGTGAGAAAGTGACTGTAGACGAGACGACAGAGCAGGGCCAACTACATTGCATATCCGCCTCCGGAGCCTATCAAGAAACCCTGAGGCAAACAGAAGGGGCACCAGACCATATATGGCAGCAATACTCCATGCAAGGGCGAATATTTATATATATATACACACACACACACACACATACACACACACACACACACACACATACATAGGTCTTACTTTTAGTGTTTCATCTTTTTTCGTTCCGCTGGAGGCTGCCATGGAACGGAAATTTGTATTTTAAGTTTAATTTTTATGATTGAATTTGAATTGTTTTGAAACGGGAATTTTGGTGTTACGATGATTATAATATTTTTAAGAAAAAATTATAACATATATATATATATATATATATATATATATATATATATATATATATATATTAGTAGTAGCAGTAGTAGTAGTAGTATTACATTAGTCTACCTTATTTTATTTTCACTGAAGTTGAGAAAGGAAGGAGTTTAGATTTTTTTCCTGTCATTTTCTTTCCTTTTGAATTCAATTCAATCATGATTTTATTTCCTTTTATTTTTTATTTCTTATCTCATTTATTATATTTTTTTTCATTTTTTTCCTTCCCTCTTCCTCTTTTAAGTGATATTTTTCTTTTGTCTATTCTTCATGTCTGATATTCATAAGTGCTTCTTTTCGTTCATTCATTAGTTCTATCCATACTTTTCTTTCTTTTTAAAGATCTTTTTTTTCTTTCATTTTTCTTCTTTTTCCTTCATATTTAGGGCAGTTTTTCCTTTTGTGGCTCGTTTGTTCTTTCCTTCTTATATAATTTATTTATTTCGTTTTTTTTTTATTCATTGTTTCATTTCTACGATCTTCGTTTTTCGTTCCTTTTCATTTCATTTCTTTATTTTTAGTGATTTTTTTTCCCTATTTTTTAATTCATTCGTTTTTTGTTCTTTCTCTCTCGTCTGCTCGCCTTGATTCTTTCACGCGTCTTTTTTTTTTTATTACGTATTTCTTTTTCATTCAAAATCTTTTACAATTTTTCCTCACATATCTTCCCCACTTTTTTAATACATATTTTATATTCCTTTCTTCTGTTATTTATTTTTTTCTTAATTCTATTTTTCTTCTACTGTTTTCTTTCTTTCTTTTTTTTTAATTGTTTCTTTTGCGTTCTTTTTGCTCTCGTTACCTTAATTCTTCCGCATATTTCTTTTATCTCGTTCGTCATTCTTTTTCATTCGGCATTTTTACACAATTCTTCGACATATTTCTCCACGCAACATTTTTAACACACCTTTCAAATTCCTTACTTCTCATTTTTTTTTTTTCTAAATTCTCTTTCTCTTTTTTTTTTCTGAGCTTTATCTTCCAAGACCTATATCAGTTGTTTTGTTTCTTTCCTTCTTTCTTCTCTAAATATCTTATCCAAAAATTTCTCTTTCGCTTTTCTTACACCTTTTTTTTTTCTGGAATACCCACTCTCTCACGTTCATCCTCTTTCACCTAACCCCCTACCATCTCTTTTCTCTTCTTCCACGCGTCGTTTGTTTACACTTTCTCTTCCTGTTACTATTTATCTTCTTCCTCGTTTTTTTTTTCTACTCTTCTTCGTCTTTCACTGAAATATTTCCCACACCCAAACCACTTCGATCAAGTCTCTATCTCCATTCGGTCTAACTTGTGCGACCAGCTGTTGGGATATCTCTCCGGACACCTTCGTATCGCAAATACATTGGTGACAGCTGCGAGTTAATCGGAGATTCTGCTTTCGTGCTTCGTAATTCTGTCCTCAGGCCACCAAGAAATATGTCAATATTTTTCTTGGCTTTCCACGGGGCACTGATTGAGGCTGCAGCTTCGGGCATTGCGCCTCCACGCGCCATACTTTACAGTCTATCCGAATAGATCACGTCTAGATTAATAAAATGATGGAAAAAATGGAGAGAAAGAGAGGACTGCTTCATTACTTCAGTTATTTTCCTTCTTTCGCTTTCATTTTCTTAAAACCTGGCGTTCATTTTTTTCTTGGTCATCTTTTGTTTCTTCTTTTCCCGCTTTTTTTTTTCTTGTTATTCCCGCCTTACTCAACATATGATGACTTCTTTTTTTTCATTCTTCTGTTCAATAATTTTATAAACAATCCCATCTATATTTCTTCATTTTTTTTAATTTTCTTTTATATGTACATTTTCGTTATTTTATTCCTCTATCCATTCTTCATATTTTGTTTCTTTCAATTTCTTCTCACTTGATTTTTTTTTTTAAATACCATGACACTTCTAAACGTAGGCAATCAGAACTCTCCACAGATTCATTCTGTTTCTCATCTGTGAATCGCTATTACTTCTTGCGAAAGGCAATGTGTGGTTTCTGTTGCCTTTTCAGAGATATTTTCTCCTAGTCTGACACATGCGTAGGAACCCAATTTACCCTGACATTTAAACCGATTAGAGAGAGAAGATAGATTATTGCCTTTCCTCTGGGCATTAGTACAAAAGTGGCCAGAACTAGACTCCCCAATCCCGTTTTTTTTCAGGGTCGTTAAACCTTATGTCGTTTTGCTTCAAAATGAATACATTCTACTTTAGTGGGTTCCTTCGAAAATAATTCCTCCTATTTAATTATGTTTGCCTGCGACGTCAGATGCGGATTTTGTTGGTAAGGAAATAGAAGTTGTTAGGCTTGTTAGGGCTTGTTATTGATAACAGCTGAGTGCCAGTCTGGTAAAATTGCGTCTGAAATGAAATTGTATAACTTCATTTTTCTTTGGGGGAAAATGGCACCCAGTGACATTCGCCGATGTTGGTTGAACGTTTAAATAAATCAAACAGTAGATATGAACAAAGTAAGTCGGTGAACAGTGATTTTTGGCAAATGACAAGTCATGTCCCGATCGGCCTTGCATATAGACTCTTGTTTGAAAATACATAGTCCTGTAATCCATCAGGGATATTTGGGGTATTAAATGAACTCACTCAATAGAGATCACCTTTTTACAGAATGGGTTTGAATTCGGAATTTTCCTTCTACTATACTGGTTGCCTCGTTATTCTGTTGTTACTAGTCTGCTCTTAGCAAGGAGTTTAATCAGGAATTTGCCTTCTCCTAGAAAACAGGCTGAAACCCAAGGCAAGAAATCCTAGTCTGCTCTACTATTTAACCCATAGATAGAGGAAGATGGATTCAAGCCTATTCCAAGTGCATTAATGAGAAGTGAACGAAACAGGTTTCGCCAGTCTTTAAACTCGGTATGTTGATATCACACTGCGTGCTGATAACAGTTAAGCTACCCTTACAAGTAAATGACAGTGATTATGTTCATCGATATTATTTTGTTGTTGAAAACGTGCTCTACGAGGTGGTATTATTATGCTCCCTCTATCAGTTGTAGTTCCCGTTGAAATAAAATGAAGGGTTAAGTTTGAAGTGTACAATGCTTATTCGAGTTTTTCATTCATTCGATCGAGTTATTCTTTGTAAATTTGTTCATCCCAATGAGTCAGCACATGCAAGGAATCAAAGTTTATTACTAAAATAAAATTTATTTTAAAACAAATTTACTTGCCTTTGAGTTCAGTCAGTTACGTAAGTGAATGTAATGGATTCGACTGGAATTCGAACTCGGCATATATACAAGGAATCAGTCAGTTATGTGTCATGCGTGATACAAGCTTAGACGATCATGTATCTTTCGATACATGACTGACGAGACAAATTTTTCCCGCAGTAGGTTGCCATTTCTTTCTGCGGTAGACCAACTACCATTCAAGGCTAGAGAACCCGATCTGTCCTGCTATTTACCCATAGCTGGGGGAGAAGAAGAAGATTAATACCTTTTCAAAGTTTCGTACGTAAGTGAATGTAATGGATTTGACTTGAATTCGAACTCGGCTCTCCGATTCTTCAATCCAAGCCGCAATCCATTGCTCCAACGTGTCTCCAGTATTTGAATTACTATCCTTATTTTTTTCTTAAACAGTGAAAATATTAATAATAATCAGCATAGACTGAGAAGTCCTAAAAAAGAAAAATTCTTTTTCCGGGCAATTGCTTTTTGAAGCACAGTGTATCACTACCATTTTGGCCAAGGATACCGTACTGACGGGGAAAGTTTTGAGTTTAATGAACGCACTTTTTTTCGTTGGGACGTCTATAAATCTATATCAACTAGCCTATTACTATAAACGTATTTGAGTGCAGAAATCATTAATAATAAATATTGATTTTCCAAGCGTAGCTTAGATGTGGCAGAATGCCGAAAGTATGGGGCACCCAGTGAGGATCGAACTCACTACTCAGTCGTAATTGTTCTAGTGAGACAATCGTGCTGACCACTACACCGCCACGGGGTGCCCCTATGATTTTCCAAGCGTAGCTTAGATGTGACACAAGATCGAAAGTAGGGGGTAAGTAGTGAGGATCGAACTCACTTTTCAGTCGTAACTGACCTAGCTAACGATGGAACCACGCCGAGGTGCGTAACTAATAAGAAATAGTGAAGGATAGAAAAAAAAATCCTTTCAAAGAAGCCATATCTTACAAACGGGTTTCTATTAAAGCCTCTTTATATCGAGACTTTTCTTTATTTCTTGCTTCATTTATTTTTAGCCAGAATTTTGGTTTTTATTGATATTTAATAATCTCTGTTGAGAAAACAAACAAACAAAGTGAATGACTATAGATCTGTACGATATAATTGTATAGATTGACTGTCTAAAAAAAGAATTTTGAACATTTTGAATTTCATCTCAACCTTACGCACCAGTCTCACCCAAAGAACAAGCCAATATTTATATTGTGGTCTCCTCCTTCTAAAGAGTCTATGTTGGGCTCTTCCGCTTACTATAAGATTAGTAGGAGAGAAGGTCTTGGGGAAACAGTCGACCAGACTGTTCGTAACTGTTCGTAACTGTTGAACTCTCTGCTGCGGCAGAGAGAAACTCGGACGAAGCTTTGTCGCAGGGCAAAGTTTCGTCCGGAGAGGTAGACAGGCTCTGATTATACAGATACAAAGGGAATATTTGGCCGAGCCTAAGGGCTCGGAGAACCCACGATAAACTCAGCCTTGTGCCACATACATCCCTCATGTGGGGAGTGGACTGTTAAATATTAACAGTCGACCAGACTGTTCGTAACTGTCGAACACTCTGTCTCGGCAGAGAGTAACCCGGACGAGGCTTTGCCACAGGGCAAAGTTTCGTCCGGGGAGGTAGACAGATCCTGAACCTGTTTATACGGGTTAAAAGGGAATATTTTTGGCCGAGCCTATAGGCTCGGAGAACCCACGGTAAACTCGGACTTGTGCCACATGTGTCCCACGTGGGAGAGGCTGTTAACTATTACCAGTCGAATAGATTGAATGCTGGATCATCCGACACACGCTCACTAGTCGTGTTGTACTTAATGTTTAATAAATGATATATCTATAACACTTGTTTTGCTATTTCTTTAACCATTTACTTGCTCACAACAATTGTGTCTGTTGTCAGTTTAAATAAATGAGAGGACAGAAATTGCCGTAGTTTACGTTGTACTAGTCGATTGACAACTATAGATCTTATAGTTTTGCAGCTGAAATAGTAAAATGTAACCGTCATTTTTATTCTAATACTCTTTCGGTTTTTAGCTTCCCTGCTTCGTAGAATTTTGAAGCATTTAAATGCAACGTCAGTCGCTTTCTTCCGTTTTCCTGAAACCTGTTCTTTTATTGTCCACACACACACACACACACACACACACATATATATATATATATATATATATATATATATATATATATATGAAACATTTCTCAGTGTTAAATTATATAAAAATATTTACCTAAAGAAGAAACATGCACAGAAAACACATTCAAGAAACCTCTAATACCCATATAATTTCATCCACAACGCAAGAAGAAAGCCATACAAAAAATGAAACCGAAATAAAGATATCATAATCCCTAATAATAAATCGCATGAAAACAGATGCATAATACTACCGACTAAATCCGTCACGTCCACTATCCATAACAACCTATACCATCTAAATAATCTTAAAATAATGAAAAACACTTCCAAAACTATTATGGTTATAATCAAATCCTCAAACACTAAAAGCAAAAATATATTACTGAAGCAGGCATTTGTAAAATAAATTACCAAAACTGTTCCTCACAATATATAGGAGTAACAAACCGAAATTAAAAAAAAAAAATGCATTTATAAGCCCAAAAGTGACCCTCACAAATAACAACTTAACTAATGCACTAATGATACATAGTAATAAATTCAAACATAATTTTGATTTTAGAAATGCTACACTCATAAAGAAAATAACACACTCAGAAGGAAATGCACGAGAGTGCCGCCATTGAATATTATCCAAATATTAATCTACGTCCAGGTTTTTCCCAGTATCACCTTTCCTAACAGAATTACTACTCACCTAAGCCAACATACGCAACAACTATATCAAGAAATCAAAAGAAAATGGTTGAATCCGTCAACACAACAATAAAAACAATATTTCCACTCGTGAGAGTACTTGACGTAATTTTCAGTTGACAATATGAATACAACAGCGTTTTCTAAATTTTTCTAGTTGCTAAGGACATTTAGTTTGTTGCTAATAGTTACTTTGTTTTCAATAAATTCATTTCGTTTTTGCCTTGAAAAAGTTCATATTGGACGAAACGCGTCGGTTAATAATACAGTTTTCCTATTATCTTTTCCCTTTATACCTATATTTTTATATTATAACTTTAAACGTTATTTTTGGTGGATACCCATGTTTGAGTAGACGCTCCGTTTATTTATTAACAGTATATTAATTCATTTTCTTCTACCAGACTGAAATGAGCGAGCGAAGATATTTTAACAAATATTTCCTTTGTTATTTGAGCATGAATTAATAAAAAATTATAATATTTATTTTGTGATGTCAACGAAAACTTGTCGCCATTTTTGTAATGCCAACGAATACTCATCGTCACTTTTGTAATGCTCGTTGTAATAGAGGCTTTGTCGATCCAAACTGTGGTAACTCGGCTGGACAATGCTGGTATCAAACGCGTTTGAATAGCATTCGCTCTAATAGTACTTGATCGATAATACTCGAAAAGTAACCACCGAATAGCGATCCGAATAGAGAAATAGTATGTTGAATAGAGTAGACAATAGCGATCCGTATAGTGATAGAGGATAGATTAGAAATAGCCATCCGTATAGTGATAGAAGATAGAGAAGAAATAGCGATCAATTAGACGTCACGCTACCTCCCTTATATGCGTTTCCTCTATGGTTATATGGTCTATTTAATTCAATAATGGGGTCGACTCTGTTTGATCACTTGCGATCTATGTTCAAACCCAAATGTTGGCAGCAACACTATATTCCAATATAAAGGACTTATTTAAACGAGAAATAAAAAGCAGAATGCTAAAAAACTTAGAAAACCCCAGAATATTCTGATACATTAACCTAATTTTAAGTTAACTTTGACCCCGACAATAATTTCACTGCATTATTTTGGACTCTCACAGGCGAAAGATCAAGAAAAGAAATATTTAGCGAATACAAAGAACAAGGTAAATTATGACAAGAAACAACCACGGCATCCAACACATGTGCACATGCGCACACGTACAGGCGTATATTTTGATTTTTCTTCTTTGTATGTATGTGTGTGTGCGCGCTCGCCTATGAATGTTTGTGCGTGCGCGGACACACACAAACATACAAGGAAGAAAAATCAAAAAAAGGGCATAAATTATTTTTTAACTTAATGTAACAGTATGAAAACAAGAAAATTGGCAGACATTTGATGATATCTGCCGACGAGTAGAGCGAACAATTACACAAAGATTCGTTTACGAAACTTCGGAGTTGAGCTGCTGAATATAACATCAATCAGCTAAGTGAAAAATGTTATATTCGTATTATATATATATATATATATATATATATAGACACACACACACACACACACACACACACACACACATATATATATATATATATATATATATATATATATATAATATAAAAAGCTGAAGCACTAATATTCCATGGTTATAATTTATTACATTGAAATCGTAATCATTATCCAATTCATAGGTCTGATGAATTGGAGCGTGATTAAGATTTGTCTGAGCCTTTTATATTATATTCTTACTCTGTCCTGAACATTGAGCACTACCTGAATTCTATCCTCTTGGAAATTTATATATATATATACTGACCACTATTATTATCAATATATATATATATATATATATATATATATATATATATATATATATATATATATATATATTATAAATTAACTGATTTAAAATATGGTTTTCTCGCTACACAGTTCTAACCATGTTTCAAAAATTTGAAACATGGTTAGAACTGTGTAGCGAAAAAAACATTTTAAATCAGTTAATTTATAATATTAATTTATATATTAATTTATAATATTAATGCTCTGTAAATTGAGCACTATTTTGTAAAATTAAAAACTACCTACCGGATTATGTATCTTACTGTTCTTTATATATATATATATATATATATATATATATATTAGGTTGGTGCAAAAATAATGACGTAATAATGTCGTTTTTTGACGTTAAAAAATACGTCAAAAAACGACATTATTACGTCATTATTTTTGCACCAACCTAATATATATATATATATATATATGTAGCTGTCTGTGTGTGTGCGTTATAGCAATAATTTTATGCGTGCATGTAACTTGTAAAAGATATGGTTTGAGATGTCGAAAAAGAAAACACTTGTAACCTGATATCACGCTTGGATGCGAATATAAACACGATGTTGTCATGTGCAATAATTTGTTTGCGCGCACGAAGGGGAGAAAGCCCTTTCTTTCTTTCTTTCTTTTTTACTTAACTTTTTTGTCTTACATACTGAGGACTCCGCAACTTGCTGACGGTGATAAATACATGGAGGTTTTCGGCAGAAGTTAGATTTGTTCTCTACAGCCCCAACGACAACGACACCCTGAATAAATTTTTTCGATCAGCGTTTTCCTAACTTTTGACATTTCGCTCAAAGCGATCAGCCTAAA
>OZ010574.1:89330920-89398420 GCA_963932145.1 Acanthosepion lycidas
TTTGTATTCATATACATTAACGAATCAGCGACGTCATATGAGACGGTTTTCTTTGAATTTGCAGATGATTAAAATTTGTTGTTAGCTACGAATATTTTGAGTATTAATTCAGTATATGATCAACAATATTTTTTCTCCTAAAATGGATATTTAAAAAATTAGGAAAATATTTATTAACCAATAAACTTGACATTAATAAATCTAATTTTTGGCTTTTTCTGGAGCCGAAGTTTCGTTATCAAAACGATCAAAATTTGTTCGCTAGTTAGTTTTGTTCAATTACCTTTTGACCAAAGGTTTATTATACGAAATTGAAATTCTCATACTTAATGAAATACACACATATTTCTCATATTTATTCAAATATAAAATATTACAAAAATGCTTAGCGATGTTGACACATTAAAAAAAAAAAAACTTACAGGCTATGTTGGTTTACGGGCTTCAACGGTAGAAGCTAGCTCCCTGCTTATTTCGTGCGGCCTACTGCTGCAATTTATACGCACAGATAACATACATCCGTTTCACACACATTCTCACACCAATGGTGCATTTTGTTTCTTCTATACTAATACAATTCAATCAATTGTACTGTAAAATGATTTACAAAATAATTTGTGTAAAGTTGTTTTCGAAATACTCTTTGTAATTCATTTCTTTCAACTTGAAAGAAAAATAATACTCAAATAATATAAAATTATTTAATTTTGTAGAGACTTGTTGAAGATTCGCTTATTTCTTCTCTTTATACATGCATAACCCTATATATATATATATATATATATATATATATATATATATATATTTCAATTATAAGTGCAATTTTAATTTCTAATTACATGAATCATTCAAACAAAAAAACAAATATAGAGGTTAAGGATTTAAATGGCGAGAATAAATCTTCGCAAACAATATCGATAAGATACACCAACCCCGAACCTGTATATGAATGATATGATCCCTGTTTATAAATTCCAGTTGCATAAGGTATTTTTTATTTTTTACAAGCTTTCGTTTGTTCCTACAAGATATCATCTGGTATGGAAATAGATTTGTTCTTTTGTTATTTGTTTTTTTGTATGAATCATTCATGTAATTATATATATATATATATATATATATATATATATATATATATATATATATATATATAATTTAAACGTTATTTCTTAGTAGATACTCGTATTTGAGTAGACGCTCTATATTTTTTTCCCGCAGTAGGTTGCCATTTCTTTCTGCGGTAGACCAGTTGCCATCCAAGCCTATAGAACCCGGTCTGTCCTGCTATTTGTCCATAGCTGGGGGAGAAGAAGAGTATACATACCTTTACCAAGGGTATCAGCCCGTAAGTGAATGGATTCGATTAGAATTCGAACTTGGCTCTCTGATTCCACAATCCGAGCGGCTATCCAAATTAGACCGTGCTTAACTAATATTGATTTCGCTGTTTTTCATGAAATTAAACCAATTTTCTTCTACTATCGTTTCTGATGCAACCCACACACTATTAAGTGTCCCCCACCAAATATTACTCTCTTAGAAATGTACCCTGAATTATTTCTTGCTTTCACTGGTTTTACATATTCTGTTTCTTTAGAATGTAACTCTATTTTGTATTCATCAGTAAAATTACTTTTTGTAACTTTCCGCCATGTTAGATGTTCATTTGAGCATTTTATTCTTCTATTCCGATGTTTTTTTTTTGGTTAATGTTGGTTGTTTTTGCTGCTATACACCCGTTGAGGTAGTTTTTTGTGATACTCTGCGGCGCTATAGCAACTAAAACCTCTCTGTTAAAACCGAATTCAATCTTCACTTGTCTGGCTGTTAATTTTGCATTGCGTATCAATCCTTTAACAATCTTTTTTTTTTTTTTTTCGTCTCTAACCGTTTTGATCTGTTTCTTTTCCCATTTAAAACACTCTCGTTAACAGCAAACATCTTTTGGATGGTTTGAACAGTTTCTAGAAATTCTGTTCGATATATATTTAAATATAAATTGTCCAATGTCTGTGTATTTTTGTTGAAACTTGACTAATGCATGGAATAATAATGCAACACAAAATGTACTTAGAACAAAATGTATTGAAACAAGAAAGGGTACACAATATTTACATATAGTCTTTTGTATATTCCTGGGAAGACCGTTCCTGAAGAATGTGTTGACTGAGTCGCTTCCCTCTCTTCCCGGTACCAACCATATTTATATGGTCGGTACTCCACTATGCAAATTAGGTGGATCCTACCACAACAATTTTGTCTTTTAAAAAACATCATTAAAACATTTTGGATTTTTTTTGCGCTATATCGGTTTCATCATTTTCGGGTGTCGTTTTTCTGCGTCTTTACATTGCAGTTCGCGTTGTTTTGTCATTTTATTTTATTTTTTTAAAATAGGGAATACAAGTTCTAATCCTAACCAAGTCTATTCTGTCATTTTAGCGGTCATAGAATTTATCGACAGAAAAAAAAAGTCACAATAAAAAGAAGGTTAAACCCTTAATAGTTTCAGAAATGACATATAAAAACATGGATAATAAAACTAAGAGCTTAGCTGGAATTCGATTCACTGATTACGTTCCCACAAAGAATGAAATAGATAGATAGATAGATAGATACAGAAATATATACACGAACAGAATTATAACATCAGATAGATAGATACGAACAGACATGCTGTCAAAAAAATAGATGTGAACAAAATATACGAAGAGATAGATAATTATAGCGATTTTCCAAGCGTAGCTTAGACGTGGCACAAAGCCGAAATCATGGGGCACCCAGTAAGGATCGAATTCACTACTCATTCGTAAATGTGCTAGCGAGACAAGCTTACTAACCATTACGCCGCCTCAAACATTATTAGAATTATACTGATAGACAGAGAGACGGATAAATAGCTAGCTAGCTAGATAAACAGAGAACAAGATAGATAGATAGATAGATAGATAGATAGATAGATAGATAGGACCAGAAAGAGAATTATATATACGAACTAATTTTACTGACAGGCATATATATATATGTTGTGAGACCGTAACATACATACAACATGAACTCTTCCAGGACTATATAAAGTATGCGATATAACACTCTAGGAGGAGGAGGAGGAGGAGGAGAGAGAGAGAGAGAGAGAGAGAGAGAGAGAGAGGGGGGGATTCTAATACCGTAGTATTTGCCGCGTACTACTACCAATATTGGACACTAGCACATAGTAAGCTCCGCTTACACTTACACTATCTTTGTAACCTTTTTGTTTAATATATCTTTCTTACCTCTAATCCGTGTTCCGTGTTTTCCTTCCGTGGTTCCAATTTGGACCCACATCAGTGGCGACGAAGAATTCGAGAAACGCACTCACGCCGAAACCTCAATACCTTACCAGTCCCACATCAATATATATATATATATATATATATATATATATATATATATATATATAGAGAGAGAGAGAGAGAGAGAGAGAGAGAGAGAGAGAGAGAGAGAGAGAAAGAAACAAAATTTTACACACAGATACACACACACACACACACACACACATATATATATATATATATATATATATAGAGAGAGAGAGAGAGAGAGAGTGTGTATATATATATATATATATATATATGCATAGATAGATAGATAGATAGATAGATAGATAGATAGATAGATAGGAAGAAACAGAATTATACAGACAGACACATATAGATAGATAGATAGATAGATAGGACCAGAAACAGAATTATACATACGAACAGTAATTTTACTGACAGGCATATATATATATATATATATATAGAGAGAGAGAGAGAGAGAGAGACATAGAAACAAAATTTTACACACATAGATACACACATACACACACACACTGACATATACATATATATATAGAGAGAGAGATAGCGAGTGTATATATATATATATATATATATATATATATATATAGATAGATAGATAGATAGATAGATAGATAGGAAGAAACAGAATTATACAGACACACACAGATAGATAGATAGATAGATAGATAGATAGAGTAGTTACGAGAGAAGATGGTATATAAATGGTTTGCGTTTTGGTAACTCTTTTTTCATTGACGATTTCCCCGACTTTTTTGATAAAACCTCCGATATAGATATGTCACATAAGTTTGCCCGTGTGATTAATGAATAAGAGAAATTTAATTAGAAACATGTCTGCCAATGAAACGTTTGATGTTCGGAAAATTTCAGGACTTAAAGGCTGAGACATGTGGAAAATGTTGTGCGTCTCTGGAAACATTTGATATTTGAAAAGGCTTTGATACCCATATTAAAAAGCGCAAAATTCTTCTTGGAATTTGTTTGATACACCAGAAGCCTAGAAGAAGAATCGATGAACCATGAAACTTTATTCATAATCACCATATCATGAAATGAACGAAAGAAAATTAATCTGCGATCAGACAAACATGGCGGATAGTGCAGGTCACCCACCGAAAATGTAGGGTATATGTAAAGTTTCTCATTCCTTTTGCTGTCTGTTTAAATAAGAATTGTCATGTTATTTTTCAATTTTTTTTTATTCAGTTGATGTTAGGACAAATTTATTCCTACACTATAATGATAGCTATTTTTAAATGCTCTGTTTCGTTGTTATGTTTACAATGTTTTTTTTTTAGTTTTCTCTTGTCTATTCGTGTGATGTCAGCAAAAGTATATGTTCCTCTTAATTCAATTCAAGACTTTTATCTGATCCTCAAGAACCATTTATGCAACAATAGTTCGCTCCAAGTGAGCATTATTTACAATACATATTGCTAACACAGTAAACACTTAGTTTAAAGAGCAATCTGTTTGAGAATTTACATTGTTCGGTCTGTTTTATTGCCATAATTCACAACGTCAATCAAAATAAAAGGAAAACAAAATATTCAAACAAAAATAAAAACTGAGTTAGTGTGTCCCATCCAACTCCACCCCCCACACACAAAAAAATAAGAACTACCGCTGTATTGTGCCGATAAGCAGAATCAAAAAGCTCGTTCCTTAGTAGGGACAAATCAATTTATGAATGAGGAAATATATAAGCCTGGTCCAATCAAGATAAAAAAAAGTGGAGCTTGGAAATCTTGAGACGGACCATAAGAAAAATGAATGCCGGGACCAGGTCGGAAACTACAGTCACTCATATTAACTAGGTCAACCAAAGGCGACTAGCGGAATCAAGGATGGGGTCTGACAGTAATCCGCTCCGTTGGGGCTTTAGCAGACTGGAAAAGTAAATCAAGTTTGGTCCGGTTCACGTGAACCAGGCCCGCAACTTGCACCCATCTTTCGTTGCAAAATGCTGAAAACAACTCTAGCAGTTCTAATCTTCATCTGGAGGTGATGACTAAAGAACCCAATCAAATGCTGGTGAAAATAACGTTAATCACGTAAGATTCCCTCAACTCTCTTTACCCACACCGCAATTCCCTTATGCAGCCTCCAGTCTGTTTACTTCTCAAATGGACTGGAGAGAGGGAGATGAAAGGAGGCTCCTTGCTTTATCTTGTGTCATTGCATCTACCTTTTTTTCTTGTTGGTGAAGCAGAGTTAGATCGAGTCTTGGTAATGTTCACTGTTTACCTTCGCGCAGTCTTCTTGATGTTGGTGCTTCCTCCTCCTCATCTTCCCTCTCCATCTCAAGTAAAGAGGATCTAGGTGGTGGCATATCCTCCACCTCCAACGCCTGCTCTTGTAGTTGCTACCGCTCCAGGCTTTGCAGCTGTCATCTGTGTTACGGCTGTTGCTGCTGCTGCTGCTGTTGCTGTTGCTGTTGAGCTGTTATTCCTTGGGCTGCTGCTTCTGAACATGCTACTTTTACTGCTGAGACGGCTTCTGTTGCTACTGAGTCTGCTGCTGTTTCTTCGGCTGCTACATCTGTGTTTGGGAGATACTGTTGGAGGGTGGAAGGAGGCGACACAGCTTCTGACCTGTCTTCAATAACTTCTTTCATTTCTGACAATCGGGAGCCTTTCCAGGGGCTTTATGCGGCCTCACCACCTCCTTTGGTGATGCTGGTTTGGCTTGTGGCTCGGGTTTCATTCGAGACACGCCTTAGAGAAATGTCCCGCGCCGTCATAAATCCAGCAGTGGAGTCTCCTTCCTTCCGCGATAATATATCTGCTGCTCTTGGCAGATAAGGGTGTCGGGGAGGTCCAAGAAATTCTTGCGGGTCAATGTTACATGGATCTCTCCAGTGGCAATATCCACCTTGCTTTCGATAGACGAGACATGCCCGATAGATCTATACTGGGCGAAAAGCCACCCAGATGGTCATCTTTAATGTTCATGGGCACCTTGGAAAGTGTAACCTTCGTCTTCTGGGTGCCCATATACTCTGTTTGAAGCATTACGGGTTTGGTTGTGTGGATACAACTGGCCAGCTTCTTTGTCTTCCCTTCAATTGCCAGCAGGATATCCTACATTGAATTACTTCTTTTGGTCAATGTTTTGTGTGTAATATTCAGGCATTTTATGGTCTCCGCCATTATCTCCCTGCTGACTCCTACCAACTTTATGCTCGTAACGCGTGTGGTTTTCAGAGAGATAGTTCTTTTCGCCACCGCTTCTACGGCCGATGGAAACACCAGGAGCACTTTACCTGATATATATTCTCAGTATTACTTCTGCATGCCCTTAAAATGTCTGGCATCTTTTTGTTTTTCGTCTACTAGTGGCCTCAGACGACTTAGTGAGTGAAATAGGCTTCTCCTGTGCATTCCCCTACTCGGGAGAATTCGCCATTACAGTCGGAGCCAACATACAAATGCAAACAGTTCAGAATAGACAAAAATGGCAATGATTAAGAACACCGAGACAGAAGAACACAACGGTGTGGACTCTTCCACAACAAGCTAGTTAACCCCTGCTAGGAAATGCACAAATCCTGTTACAATTTTCACCATCACAATCTTACAAAATAAGTATTCATTGGTCAATCACCTTCAATCTAGCTTGCTGATTGGTCAGTTCCGATCAATCAAAACGCCTGCACGCGACCAATCTGTTTTCCCGCATTCTCCATTTGAGCCTGTCACGTTGTACACGACCATTATATAAACCCAACACATCTAAGCTCCCTGAGTAGTAGTTTCTTCTCATTCCTTCCTACCAAGTACCAAGATGTGATCTTCAAGAACTCCCGTCTTAGTCATTGCGGTCAGACGTTAAAGACCATTACCAACATTCACGCAAGTACGAACTCTGAAATCTCTTCTGAACTTTTACCAACTTACAACTCACAATTCCAAACTTTATTCTTCTAAACTACAGTTTAATATTACTTCTTCTTAATATGAACTCCGGTACAACTAATATCTAATCGAAGGGACACGACTCTGTCCTACCTTTTCAGTTCGCATGTATGTACATCAAACATTGATAAATTTAATTGTTATGTTTTGAAATCATTCCGTTCAGTTTTGTATTTTATTCTATGTGCTATTTACGTCAAATATAAATTGCATTGCGTCCACGCATTGTCCTTAATCCCACCTTTCCTAGCCAAAGTTAAATATTGGTAACACCGTCACTACAAGGTTGGCAACCCCGACGTTCGTCTTTCGACGTTCGTCTTTCGACGTTCACAACAACAATGGTAACACCGTCGCTACAACGGTACACAAAAAACGTCAATACACGTTTTCCAACGACAAGAATTTTCCAGAAAAGTATTAGTATGAGGATGGCCAAGACAAGGATGAACAGAATTAAGCCGGTTGGGACCGAGAAGTGGCCCATCTAGTAAGAAATCCTAGCATGCATCTGCATGTTTTGTCTATAAATTTAGGGAGGGGGTATTTTTGTAGTCATTCCATTGATTGGAGCCAACAACAACAACAACAACAACAACAACAATAATAATAATAATAATAATAATAATAATAATAATAATAAGTTATTCGTTGCTTGTTCAGCAGCATATAAACCCCCATGGAGTATTTAATGTCGAAATTTATTTTATACACAATTTCATTGCTTCAAATAGATATTTTGTACATAATTTTATATTTTCAGGGTAAACGTATGTTTAATAGATATATAGTTTGTAGATGATATATTGTAGGTGTTATACCTTTTGGAATAAACGTATTTCTTTAAGGTAAAACTTTATGTTGACGGTTTCAGAATAATAAATAGTAATAGTCATAGTAGAGGTAGTAGTAGTAATATTAACTTTCTAACAAAGGTGGATTAACTTCTGCTCTAACAGCAGTAACTCCACTTCGTCTTAGACTCTTAGTGTGAAGCCATTACTTATTTATTCTCAAGATAAAAGCCGGCGAATTCAATGCAATTGTTTTGATGAATTAATTTACCGTAAGTTAATATTCAAAATCAGAAAACAAACTCCGAACTTCTCAGCAAAATCTTTTCAGAAACAAAATGTTGGAAGACAAAGAATGACAGGAAGTTCACGTTGAGTGTGACGTCATAGTTTCAGTGACGCCATTTATTGCAAATGCAGCGTTTTCTTTCTACAACCTCTGCTTTTCCACCGATGAAAACGGACAATCAGTGATACAGGTGTGAAGTTGTCTAATTAGTGGCAGGTGAGAAAAGGTTGCATCAAGTGGGAAGGGCGTCTAATAATATTCCAAGCCAACGTTGTGGAAAAGATTGTGTGAATTTGATTAATCACTAACGCCCGGCTTGATTGAGTCCACAGTCATGTTGGCGACAGAGTTAAGAGCATGACAAAAAGGAACGAGAAGATGTAAGCCACATGTATTATTTTTCTCATTAAAATTCATATACGTTCATAAATATCCTCAAGGAATACTCCATTTTCCGGAGAGAATCACTATTTTTCTGAAGAGAAGTTATGCAACAAATATCGCCAGGGGTCGAAACGGACGTACCTATTCAAGTTCGAATTCTGAAGCAGCCGTTTTAGGTTGTTTTTTTTTTATATAAATATAGCGTATTTTCTCTGAAAACCAGAAAAGTTGACATTGACCAACTTTGGATGCAAAGCGATTATAACTAGTATTCTCTCCTGCAAGCAGATAAGCTGAAAAATCTTTTGGCGCCATAATCAGATAAATGTTTTTTTCTTCATAGAATCAAGCATTTTCTTCGAAGAAACAATGTCCAGTCTTGACAGAGTTCAAAAGCGTTTATGCCTTATACCCACTTCGGCGCTACATCCACTTTCCCACTGGTGAAATGTTGCAAATCTCTCGCTAATCTCTCGCTATTTTCATGGCAGATGTCCAGGCGAGGTTTATTCTTTACTTCATTCAGTCCATATCTTCACAGCTAGGACCCGCCATTCCCCATACATAAGGACGGTTCTACTTCATTTCATTCTCCCCTCACCCATTGGAAAGAAGAAACTTACACTCGGATAGCTTCTTCCTCAGAACTGTAATTTTGCGGACAAAGCACCCGATAATATGCTTCCATGATCAATATCTTTAGCTCTTCAAATTTAGGGTCAACCGTATCAATCGCTATTCCAAAAGCTGTTACCACTGTAAGAACTAAACAGTCTCAACGATGCTTAAAAAGCAATGTCAATCGTTATTCCGAATCAGTCACCACTATAGGTACAGAAGAGGCTTAACTTTGCATAAATGCACTGTCAATCGCTATTCTGAAGCGGTTAACACTTTAAGAACTAAAAACGGTAAACGATGCTTAAAATTCACTGCCAATCGTTATTCTGAGGCGGTTACTACTGCAATAACTAAACAGACTTATCGATGCTTGCAATGCAAAGTCAATCGTTATTCCGAAGCAGTCACCACTATAGGTACTGAACTGGCTTAACTTTGCATAAATGCAATGTCAATCGCTATTCCGAAGCCTTTGCCACTGTAAGAACTAAACAGGCTCAACGTTGCTTAAAATGCAATGTCAATCTCTATTCCTAAGTCTTTACCATTGCAAAACTAAACAAGCTCAACGGTGTTTAAAAAGCAATGTCAATCGTTATTCCGTAGCGGTCATACCTTAATTCAAAAGATAAGTCTTTTTCTTTCTCTCTCTCTCTCTTTCTCTCTCTCTCTTTCTATCTCTCTCTCTTTCTCTCTCTCTCTCTCTCAAACACACATAAACACGATCACAGCAACGACTGATGTGCGTCGGCATACATGAATACAAGTATTCTCCGAATCACAACCCCGCCCTCTCTCTCTCTCTCACGCACACACACACACAAACACACACACACATACATATAAAATCCATATTGTACTTTCACAAAAATATATACTTTAACCAATTTGCAAATATATTCCATATTAATTTACTAGAAAATACATAAACTTTGTAGGTATATTCTTCTTATTATTATTATAAATAAATAAAAATAAAATATTCAATAAAATTATAATATTTAAACTTTGTTTAAAATAAATTAAATCAAAATTAAAAATAATAAAAATACTCCCAGCGTGCAACAAAATCTGTTCCTACCGAATATACAGACATTCCGCCAAAAGATGTTAAATTCAATTTCTTCCCCACGAACATTGGTACGAGCAACACGTGTCCGACTACTCTTCGTGATATAGCCTGTAATACTGTGGAGTAAATTCTCCCTTTCATCACACGTACCATAAAACAATTGTAAGCTAAAAAATACACACAAAAATATAAATTAATTGTATGAAATTAGCATATTATTTACCATCCTTTTGTTGTTATTTGTATACGTTTTATTTCCTGTTAAGTATGCCTTTATCGCTATGAAGACAAGGCTAATTTCTGCTACTATGGCGTGTGGTAGCGCCCATGACGTTTTTCTGACCTAACGTTGTTTAAAAAATACCATTCTGTCCATGATTTTGGTGGTATCCGACGTCCAAGAATCTTCCTATTTGGCATCCATCGACATACAAAAAAGAAAACATCTTATTCAGCACATAAAAAAAAAAAAAAAAAACGACGTGAGAAGTGGCGACATGAAAAATTACTATAATCCACACAGCGATGATAACCAATGTGTCTACCCATAAAATAGAGCCAAACGAAGGAGCAGAAACAAGTAAGCTTTTCTTTTTATTTACATTTCTTTTATTTGCATAGACACTCGACGTGAAACGAGTCAACATAGTTTCCGTTAAAATTCCAGAATTTATGAAATTACTTTCAAATAGCTAATTCGCAAAATGTGAAATATAAGCTGTGTAACCAAAGAAAGGAAACAATAGAGCGCCAACGTAAAAAGAAAACAATACAAGTATAATGAATATATATATATATATATATATATATATATATATATATATATATATATAATTATTTATTAAAAAAAAATTATAACATAAATAGATCACTTGATAAGACACCGGGGGTGTTGAAACAAAATGGCTATTTTTGTAGTGATTTTATAACATATTTATTTATAATTATATTCGCTCTACTCTCTATTGAGCACTCTTTTAAGAATTTGTTGGTTATTGGAATTCATTCCGTATACACCAATCATATACTTATATATATATATATATATATATATATATATATATATATAGCTTACTTGTTTCTGCTCCTTCGTTTGGCTCTATTTTATGGGTAGACACATTGGTTATCAGCGCTGTGCGGTTTATAGTAATATATATATATATATATATATATATATATATATATATATATAACGAACTGGATAAACGCAAGACGAATTGAAATAAAAATTAGCTATCGCTGTTACTGGAATCAAACTACAATTTCCCAGACCACGAATAGAACCTAACAGTTCTACCACTACCCCCCACCAAAAAAAAAACAATTTTCTGAAGGCTGTCTAAGCTGAACATATCACTCCTTTATGAAAGACTGTTAAACTCAACTAAGCAATCCTCCGTACTCTGGACACTATACTATGAAAATACTTAATAACAGAGGATTGCTAATATATATATATATATATATATATATATATATAATTTTTTTTTCTAATATTTCAAAAACAGTCCAATCAATTCACACAATACTTTCACACAACATTGGCAACACTGACCTGCGCAATCACTGAAATGTTTGTACTGATATGCGCAATGTAAACAAACTGGCGCCATATTTCTTTATCAACACGGTGATTTGACCGTGTCAAATTATTAGAAAGGTTTAGTCAAATTCCCAGAATTGAGCAAACAAAACGTTTATTAATGTTGCACGTGAATGTTTATGATCAAAAGAAGCTAATAAATAAGATAATCAAACAAATAATAACAGATACAAAGGCACAGTTTTAAACAAAATAATAGGGAATGTGCTTTCCCTGTTTTGAAATTACTTGAAGAAGTCGACGATCCATAGAATTTTTTAATTGTAGGATGTCATCTGCTGTAATGCCGCGAGATATATCAAGAATTGCTTCCCACAACTTAGCGTTGCTCCTGAATTGTCGTCCGTTGGCGTACAGTCTTCGTTTCATGATGCTCCAAAGGTTTTCGATTGGGTTCAAATCCAGAGAATTTGCTGACCACTTCATTTTTCGAGGTCCATCGAAGCCTAACTGTTTCAAATATTCAGTAGTCTTGTGAACAGCATTTGAGGGAGCATTATCTTGCATAAAAACATTGGCCCTTCTGAAGGCAACTCTTTGCCTTTTCATCCACGGTTCAAGATGCTCCTTCATAAACGCTATGTATGCATCAGCTGACATTTTGACGCCATCTGGTACTCACCATGGGCCCACTAATGTTTTTTCCATTAATACCACCCCAGATCATTATGCCTCCACCGCTTTGTTGGTCTCTCAAACGCTGATGGTGATCCTGTCCGTTCATTACCCAGACTTTGCACCATCTATCTGGCCCATCAAGTGTTGCTTGAGTTTTGTCTGTGAACAAAACTTTCGAGAAGTCAATCTTCATATTGTACTTGGCCCATTTCAATCGATTTTGAATGTGATTTCCCGTCAACGGAGGTTTCGATACAGGTTTGACTGTTGTTGCTATTTCCCTCAGATACCGACACCGAGTACTTTTAGACACAGTAGGATCCCCAATGCAACTGAAAAGCTCTTGACTGGTAAGTCCAGGGTTCTTCGTGGCCTCTCATTTAAATCGTGACATGAGACGACGTGAAATAACCTTCGGCTTGCCTTTATCTGCCCTTTTACGTACTTGTGTAGGGTCGGCAAAAAAAAAAATTATCCCGATTAACATACTGCTGAACAATCTTTAAAACAACCTCCTCACCGAAAACAAGCATACAAAAGCCCACAACTACCCCCCACCCCGGAGGAGAGTTCATAAAAAAAAAGACAATAACGATTTTTATTTTAAATAGGCAACCATCACTATCGATTAGCTACGCTAATTTGGTGGAGATGCGTTGTAGAATTATTATTATTATTATTTTCATCATTATTATTATTATTATTACAAATAAATGATAATAATAATAATAATAATAATAATAATAATAATAATGAAAATTATAAATAAAATAAAATAAAACAATAACGTTTAAACTTTGTCAAATATAAATTAAATAAAAATTAAAAATAATGAGAAATCCCCCCCCCCAGGATGCAACAAATATAGCCCTGCCGGAAATACGTATATCCCACCAAAAGCCGTCAAATTCAGTCTCTTCTTCTACGAATCTTGGTACAGGCAACACGTCAGTAACTTCTCTCTGTGATGTGGCGTGTAATACTACGGAGTAAATCCTCCCTTTTATCACATAGACCGTAAAACAATTTTGTCCTAAAAATGCACACAAAATTTGTAAATAAATTGTATGAAATTAACATACAATTTACCAAGCTTTTCGTAGTTTTTTTTGTTTTATTTCCTTTCAAATATGCTTTTATCTTCGTGAACACAAGGCTAATTTCTGCTGCTATGATGCGAGTGAATCCCCTACAAGTTCACCATGTGTCAAATTCACATGCATATATTAATAATTATGCCCAAAGATATTTATTTGGTTATGTCAGCTTTTCTTGTGAGGGAACTTCATTCAGCTGACAGCCCATCGTATCAGGGGTAGAGGTCGCTACCGCCTGAGCTAAATTGACTTCTAGTCAACATACAGAGTTTTCAAAGGTTACGACAAGATCTCGTTGGCCGCCATTTTGTCAGTGATTCATATGAGTGTGTTGTCTGTCAGCTCATTTGCATATGAGTCCAAATTTAATGCTGGACGTGCGTCTCAGTGTTAAAGCATCGATTAAAGAGAAAAGACAAAGAGGTTCTCGCCTGAGAAGATTTAGTTTTGTTATTGAAGGATGTTCGTTCTTTTTAGGTGTACTTATTTAATTCATTATTATTAACAGTCGTTGATCTGTATAAGCTTGCATAGAAGATGTCAAAGAAGAAGAGAAGTTGATGTGGAAGGAAAGGTAAAAGAAAATATAGAGGGAGAATATATACGAAAAGAAGAAAAAAGAAAGAAAACGTGGTAACCACACACATACACACGCGCGCGCGCGCGCAGAAAACTTCAAAAATTAGAAACAGGGAAGATTCTAGAAACAAGAAAAAGAAGGAAATAGAGGAAGAAAAGAGCAACAAGGAAGAATGAAAAAAAAAACTGGCATAAAGAAAAATGATCATATATTTATATGCATGTGTCTGTGAGTCTGTGTTGCATGCACATGCACACACAAGAAAAAAGAAGAGAAAAAGAAAGAAGAAAAGAAAAAAGAAAAGAAAGAAGAAAAAAGAAAAGCACAGAGAGAAGTCGATAGGGAAAACTTCGGTAGACGCGCTCGCATTCAAAAGGAATTCGTTTCCAGCTACCTGGAAGCATCAAAGAGATTGTTTTCTGGCGCCTATACCAGTTCCACCGACCAAAGCCACAGCAAAGTGCAGCCTCTTTCTTACGCTGTGTATGTAAATGTTCTTGTGCGTATGTGTATTCCTTTTCTCTTTTCAGGCACTTACATATTGACTTCACCTGAAAGACATCTTCCTGCATCCCATCAGCCCAGCTGATACTAACCTTCATTAGAGTGACTGGTTACGCCATCGTAGGCTTACATTCGCGGCTGACATGAAGTGGAAAGACTATACTGAATCTATTGCTAGGTCAGCTGCTATTATAAAAAAGTTGGTTCACTGTATCGTGCTAGACAATATTTCTCTCCGGAATCTATCTTGTATATCTATAAGTCTACTATTTGTCCATGCTTAGAATATTGCTGCCACATATGATCCAGTGCTATATTTAGAGATTCTTCATAAAATCTAAAGAAGACTTTGCAGTATTACTGGTCCTGATCTGGCATCTCGGCTTCAGCTACTTTCTGCACGCCGTAAAGTTGCTTCCGTGTGTCTTTTTATAAATACCTTAATGGTAATTGTTCGGATTAACTCTTCGATATGGTACCTAGAATGATTTAAATTGAATTTAAGCACACTACAAAGATTCACCTAATTTAAGCCCCGAGAGCCACTCAATATATCGAGTTAATATTAAAATGGTAACAATAAATATAATATATGAGTAAAACAGGATGTATTCAGTGAAAATTTGAGGAAATTGAGAATATATTACGAATGGCATGTGCTTTGAAACGATCGAGATTAAGGTGTTCAGATTAAGATTAAGAACCAAGACAAGATTCTGTTCCACAAAATAGAAGTTCATATATTATTCAAAGAAGAATCTGTAATGTTATTGGACCTGACCTGGCGTCTCAGCGTAAGTCACATTCCCACCGCCATTTTCCTATAAATACTCTCATATGAATTGTTATGATGAACTTACCTCTATGGTACCGAGACCTTATGAATTGAAGCGCAGTACTAGATTGGCGGTAAGGTCTCAAGATTTTGAAGTTTAAATTGCTAGATGTAACTGTAAGTTTTATGTTGACAGTTTCTTATATCACACTTATCGCTCGTGGAACTCTCTTTCTTCTCAGTCAACTCTGATCTTCAAAAATTTAAATGAAATATCAATCGTCATTTTTAATCAGTAGGTTGCCATTTCTTTTTGCGGTAGACCAGTTCCCATCCAAGTCTACAGAACCGTGTCTGTCCTACTATTAACCAACAGCTGGTGAGGTGGAGGATTTGAAGAAGAGGATTCATACCTTTCCTATGGGTATTATCGTACGTTTCTGGTAGGATCCCCTTGCTGTGTAAATTCATTGAGAAAGCACATCATTGTCTCATATCTTGGGTGTTCTTTTGAATTAAATCGAGTAATCTTGCTTAATCTCATTAGCAATTAATTTATATTGATAAAATTTATTACAAAAATCTAAACAGAACATCAAAAAACAGCTTAGTAAATCTGTCGATATAATTTTCTTAGTCTGATCATATCTATCTATCTATCTATCTATCTATCTATCTATTAATACGATGTCATAAACCTCTTTAAGAAAATATAAATTCAAGTGATTTTAATGCCATATCTTAGCTCCTTTCAATAAAAAAAACTGTAAGATTTATACTACAAGTTTCTTATATCACACTTCTCACTTGTGGAACTCTCTTTCGTCTTCTTGCTTCCCAGGAAACTCTGATCTTAAAAAATTTAAATGAAATATCAATCGTCATTTTTATTCTTATTCTTACATTCTCCTTTTTTCCTTAATACTAGATTTTCTCATATTCTATAACATTCGCTAACTCCTTGCATCGTAGTGGCTTTATTGCCTTGCTTGCGGGTGAAAAGAATTTGGATCATGAAAGAAATGAAATGAATCTTTGCATTTCCCAACTTCCATCGATAGTGGAAATAATCGATTTTTTCATGCTTCTACGACAGTTTTCATGTAGTTTGCGGCCATTTTCTACTGGGCAGAGTGAGAGCCAATAGGTAGCTGCCACGAATAGGCAGGAAGATTCTATTGGCCAGCGTGAGAGCCAACAGCTGACTGACACGAATGTTAACTAGCATGCTAGCATGCAAAAAAAAAAAAATCGATAGCTGCATTCGTCAAAAGAGGGAAAAATTTAAATCTGCATGGCACTTTACTCCAATTGGCTCATTCGCTTGCTTAAACTCAACGTTAATTCTGATTCCGCAGAACTGGGTTAGGTGTGAAAAAGTATTTGTTGTTAACATTCTTTTTTCATTCGGTTTTTCCAGTTATGAGTCCTTTTTTAAAGCTTATCGTTTTGTGTTCATTTTGTTTAGTTCTTTTTTCGTAACAGATTTAATGTTTAGTATAGTGCTTAGAAAAAATGTGCAGTGTGAGATAGGCAGGAAGTAAGTCATGTAGCAACATCAGCACGGCAAAGGGCACTCCTTTAAAGGCAAGGAAGGGCAAGAATATTTTAAGTCAAGTGATAGCGATTGCTGTTTGAGTCGTACGATTTTTGAATCAAGCACGGGCAACGCCGGGCCATTCTGCTAGTATAGTATAACTGTCGCCCACTGATAAAAAAATACTCATTTATTTTCACAACTATTTAATTTTTTTTATTTATTTGCCTCTATGTCTATGAACTTATCCAAACATTCTCTTTTAATCACGTCGTCATATGTATATACGTACATTGGCGAACACAAGGTGTTAAAGTTGATTTATCATTGTGTATTGCAAGCGTAACTTTCCTCTGCAGTTAATGCCTATTTTTTGAACTTCCTTTTTATTTTTTTTTTTTTATTCCTCTTCGCTTTTATTCCTTCTTCCTCTTTCTTCATTACTTACCTTTTGTCGGCTCGTCAGTGAAATCACGATACATGTACGCTTGTGTGACACGGACAGTCATAACTAAGAAAACGTTGAGCGGATACCGAAGAAATTCATGTTCGTGGGCTAGTGGGGAAAAATCCCCGATTTCGGTATAAGCCTTTCTTACATTATGCAAATTTAACTTGCATTTATAAAGATCCCTCATTCTTAAAAGCATTTTCTTGAATCTGCTTTCATCACTGCTGACATGACGTGGCATCATCTCTGGGGAATCGTTGCCTATTTCAAAGTGATTACACGTTGATAGTGTTACGTATTCATGTTCTGGAAAAACAAAGTGCCGGATGACTGGCCAATTAAAAACGATCGGTGCAAAATGAAGATCAAGCCTGTCACATTGGCCTAAATTATCAGGTTACATGACAAAATCTTTGCAATTATAAGCACTATAGTTACTTTACATTAGCGCCCAACACTTCTAACCTTGTGCCATACAAACTAAGAACAGTATAAATAACAATAACTGTACTTATCTTGTGGCCTTGAGTTCGAAAAAAATAGTTCGAAAATATCGAAAAAAGCTACTCTTCAGTGGGTGTCCTTATTAGCGACCTTGTGCCTTGGGGAGTGCTGGATAGCAGTTCGATTTGAGGAATCGGAGAGCCGAGTTCGAATTCCAGTCAGATCAAATACATTCACTTATGTGCTAATACCCTTGAGAAAGATATGAATCCTCTTCTCCCCACCCCAAGCTATGGGTAAATAGCAAGACAGACTGGATGGCAAACGGTCTAGGAGAAGGTAACTCTGAATTCAGAAACAGGTTTGGGGAGGGATGGGCTTCGCCAAGCCATCTCACCCAAGAAACACTAATTCGACTGCAGCTGCACTACATGTGGTGACTTTACATGATGCCTCACAGGATTCGCGATCGTGCGCCATACAAAGCTAGAATTCATAAATATAAATTTAACTACTGACTACACATTTTTCTCACATTCCTCTGGCCTTGTGCCTTACTTAGCTAAGCTTAGTAAATATTTAAACAGTTACTCATACTTGTAATTAAAGAAAATAGAAACAAAAAAGGATACTTATACGTAGAATCAGAAAGAGACAGCTGAAATTCATGGGATACATAATGAGGAAAGAAGGCTTGGAAAAGTTGACACTCACATAGACATATCGGAGGCAAAAACGATACTTTTCTCACGAGTTTATATGAATGGATGACAGAAAAGTGAGTGCAAGGGTTAGTAAAAAATCATTACTAAGAGCGATTGAAAGTTGTGGAGAGCTATGATTCCTCACGTGAATTTAGAAAAAAAGAAAGTGGCTTATCCTCTCCTATGGCGTTGTGTCGTATATAAATAACCGAAGTAGACACGAAAATAAATAATTACCCCCTCAACCAGTGCCCTTATTTCGTGACCTTGTTTCATTCAAAGCTAAGGTTGGTATATATGAATTTAAATATTTGCTACAAATTGTTTGCCATTTTCTCGTAACCTTGAGTCATACTTACCTAAGATTAGTAAAAACACGTATTCGACAACGAGTGCCGTTGTCTTGTGGCCTTCTGCCGTACAAAGCTAAATTCAATAAATATGATTTAATTATTTACTGTACTTGCTTGCACCACTCTCGTGAACTTGTGCTGTACGTAGCAAAGCTTAGTAAATGCGAAAATAAATCGTTATTCCTTATTGGGTGGGTACTCTTATTTTTTAGCCTTGTGCCATACAAAGCTAAATTTAATAAATAAGAATTTAAGTAATTATATTATTTACATGTGAACAACTGTCCTCATCTTTTTTTATTGATATCACAACGTTTCGGCCGTTCTACCCTTCAGCCTTCATCAGGTGTTTGTTGAACTGGGTAACCTACAGGTTATTTCGAAATGAATCCATTAATTAATCTAGATTGTTCTCGCTTCACTTCCCATGTCTAGGGATGACTCGTCTATTTCTTATTTAGTAATTTTCAGTTACTGCCCGCCCTTTCTACTAAATCCAGGTACACACCGAGGAGATAACGGCCGAGACATTGCGATAACAACACCAAAGATGAGAGCAATAATCCGCTTCTAAATAATGTAAATAATGATAACTCTTTGTCCCAGGAATTCAGAGATAAAGAATCGAAGCATTTATTTCAAATTGGTTCACCTCCATGGCTTAACGTCGTACTTAGCTAAGAATAATATATATCTATGGTATATGGCGATCTGCTAGTTTCCGAGTATGCCCATCTGCCAGGGTGGCTAGTTGAGCCTTGTTGCAGACATTTATTCAGACATATGTGTTCCTTCAACATCCACAGAACCAACTTTGGGTTTTACATTGCAACAATTCTATAGCTAGGTAAGGCACAAGGCCAGGGGAATGTGAGAAAAATGTGTAGTCAGTAGTTAAATTTATATTTATGAATTTTAGCTTTGTATGACGCACGATCGCGAATCACTTGACCCAATCCTCCAAAGGTACCACATGTACTGCAGCCACAGTCGAAGTAGTGTTTCTTGGGCGAGATGGCCTGACGGAGCCCAACCCTCTCCAGATCTGTTTTTGAATGGATCCTTTCTGGAATGGAAAGTTTTATAACCCCCCCCCCCCAAAAAAAAAATTTTTTTAGCAAAAATCAAGTAAGATAGAACTTCAAACCGGATAGCGACTTCCCAAGAACAGCTATTTTGGGGAACAGACTCCCAAGAGGATGCTCACTTTTTCAATTTTCAGGCGTGATTACGTAGTCAGATTTTTATGATTAGGTTTGCCGTAATAAAACTAGAATGCAAACAGCTGCTGATTGACTATCTATCATCAATGTCAATAGCAAAAAATTCTGCTTTGAATACGCATCCCCGAGTAATCTTCGCTACCTTCTTCTCGCTTTGGGACTTACGATCCTTATATACATGATGAGGGAGCTTGTCTTGGAACATTATGTCTGTGGTCGGTACAATGTTTCTGACCCAAGGATAAGTTCTGTTGTTTTGACACTCGGGATACCACGTCTGTATCTTTTGTCCTCGATTATTTGCCCCTTTATTATGCTAGAGGTAGACGTTTTCTGGGTTTGGGCGTTATCCATCTGACAGTCAGTGATTGTATCTCTAATCAATTCAAGCAAGTTTATTTATGCATGTATCTCCTGTGTGTATGCCTGTCTCACTACCTATTATTTTCCCGCCAAGCACACTACATTCCACACATGAATTCACATTATAAAATAGCACAAATATTAGGTTGGTGCAAAAATAATGACGTAATAATGTCGTTTTTGACGTTAAAAATACGTAAAAAAACGACATTGTTACGTCATTATTTTTGCACCAACCTAATATTTTTAGGAATTTTTTTACAACATACACCCTTGTTACGTATTTATGGTTATTTTTTTTTTAAATTTTTATCGAAAACGACATTTTTGTAATATTGGATAATATTATAGATTAATTACTATTTTTTTTTATTTAATAACTAGCAACATGGCCCGGCGTTGCCCGTGCTTGATTCAAAAATCGTACGTCAATTGCTATCACTTGACTAAAAATATTTTTGCCCTTCCTTGGCTTTAAAGGAGTGCCCTTTGCCGTGCTGATGTTGCTACATGTCTTACTTCTTGCCTATCTCACACTACGATTTTTTTTCTAAGTTCTATACTAAACATTAAATCTGTTACGAAAAAAAGAACTAAACAAAATGAACGCAAAACGATCAGCTTTAAAAAAGGACTCGTAACTGGAAAAACCGAATGAAAAAAGAATGTTAACAACAAATACTTTTTCGCACCTAACCCAGTTCTGTGGAATCACAATCAACGTTGAGTTTAAGCAAGCGAATGAGCCAATCGGAGTAAAGTGCCATGCAGATTTAAAATTTTCCCTCTTTTGACGAATGCAGCTATCGATTTTTTTGCATGCTCGCATGCTAGTTAACATTCGTGTCAGTCAGCTGTTGGCTCTCACGCTGGCCAATAGAATCTTCTTGCCTATTCGTGGCAGGCAGCTATTGGCTCTCACTCTGGCCAGTAGAAAATGGCCGCAAACTACATGAAAAGTGCTGTTGAAGCATGAAAAAATCGATTATTTCCACTATCGATGGAAGTTGGGAAATGCAAAGTCGGTCTTGGCCTTTCGGAGCATGTGCATGTAAATTTTGGTGCAAATCCGTCGAAAATTGCGGCCGTGCATTCGTTACACACATCCTACCTTTTATAGATAGAGACTATTTGCGCTTAGTTGTTGATATTAATAGTTATCTGCTGATGTGTTAAAAATCTTGGAATAATGCAATAATAAAAAGTCAAATTTCATCTCTCTGATAGATGTCACGATCAACTAAAATGTCAATTAAAACGAATTAAATTAACAAACCCAACTTAAAAGAAAAGAAATGTAGATCCTAGCTATGCCATCTCTCACACCAACATGAGGTATCTACTTCCAACTTTCCAGAGGTGCAATTTCTTGAGGCTAAAACCGATTTACTATTTTTATCGGAAACAGGTATGAATGAAAGAGTGATACAATCCCACCCAATGAGCTCGCAATCCCGACCTATTCACACCTAATAGCCAAAACACAATCACCTAAATCGCCAGGGACACGCTGTCAATGCTTACATTAAAGACGGATTTCCCTGTGGCAGGTATGCAAAAAAAAAAAAAGACGACCCTGAACTCCCATATATGTGATTCCACATGACACCTATCTATCGTACGTCATTCATTTTCGCTCTCTGTCGTCCTCAGGGCGGTGGGACAATAATATCTGAGAAGATTGATAATACCCTGGCCGAATTTCCCTCAGACACCTTTCATATCTGTAGTGACTTCGATATTCACCACAAAGAGTAATTACATTATTTACATTATTCGGATTATTGTCCTCATCTTCGCCGCCATATTTATCACAACGTTTCGGACGTTGTACGCTCCGGCCTTCTTCAGGTGGTTGGAATGTCGAACTGAACCCTTTATTTCGCTCACTGGAGTAGACTGTTCTAGTTCCACGTGCCATGTCTAATGGATGTCAGTTATCAGTTATCTCCTGTTAATTTCCCTCTGAAAGTTCTCCACTGACTTAACCAGGTATTGAACTCACACTCTTTGGGTCCTGTCACTGGATCTAACCAACGCCTTTATCCACTATGCCATGTGTCCTTGAGGCGACAAAGATGAAGACAATAGTCCGAATAATGTAAATAATGTACATAATACCTCTTCTCAGAAATATAGACAGACTCTAACGAGTAGTTAGTCAAACAAAACTGATGGAGTAAGGTAGATACTGCAGAGACATCTCCATTACCTATAAATTAATCAGACCATCGAAGAATCCACACGCGTCCCTCATGCGATGGAACATCAAGCGAAGCTCCTTGGCCTTTTCCTCACATTTTGACCTGAAAATGATTAGCAACAGTTTTACCCTATCACCATTCAGACCATTCTCTAGTTAGTGCCCAAATCGATGCCAAGCCGAAGGCACCCCCGGATTTGCCGTTCTATAGAGCGATGTTTCGCTACACTAAGGCTAACTCAGACATCTTTAGATCTTATATGCCGGAAGCTTCTCTCTCAAACTTCTTCAATCATGTTGCCCCCAAAATTGCTGTCCTAGTCTCAGAATGGATCCTTTCTGGAATGGAAAATTTTATGCCCCGCAAAAATATTTCAGTAAAGAACAAAGAACCTGCTCTGCTTCAACCTTGAATTCACTGCAGCAGTAGCACGCCATAACTATTACTTCAGTATCTATCGCAAGGAGTGGTGTAGCTTGGATCTTATTATATTCAGAACTGCCTGCAACCACTCCAAGAAAGATCTGGGACATGAAAAATGTAGCTATGTACAAGCGGTCTATTGCAAATTGGATAACAAACAAATCGGATCCTGAGTGTTCTGTCTGATCACCAACCAAATTACGAATACAGACAAAGCGGCTGTTTCCTAATTATAAATGGCCTCCAACTCAATATTGAACATTCCCTTCCCAACTTCCCCCGTCTCACTGAGCGCAGTTTCAGCAGTATTTTTATCACAGCCCAAGAAATCTGGCCCAGACAAAGTTTTAGTGGTTGTCCTTCAGAATACCAACCTGGAATTATCCCCAGACTAAGCGAAGTTATTCAACCGATTCTTACAAAGCAATTCTTCCCAAGCCTGAGTAAAGTGTGACGCGTACGCCTGGTTTTCAAGAACGCAGGCGTGAGCTCACCTACCTCTCGTTATACACCCATCAGTCTCCTCAGTGTCATTAGCAAGCTTTTTGAGGTAATAATCAACAAGAAGGTTTTTGATCACCTAAATAAGAAAAGCCTATTGGGCGACAAGCAGTACTGGTTTCGATCGGCCCGATCCACTGCTGATGTTCTAACTACCGTTAATTGCAGAATCAGTGAGGCATATTTCGATGGTCTTTGACAAGGTGTAATACAAAGAACTGATGTTCAATGCACCCAGTGAGGAGTAACTATTTTAATATTTACTAAGCTTAGCTAAGTAAGGCACAAGGTTGCGGGTATGTGAGAAAAATGTGTAGTCAGTAGTTAAATTTATATATATGAAATTTAGCTTTATATTGCGCGAATCCCGTGGCCCATCATGTAGGGCCACCACATATACTGCAGTTGCAGTAGAAGTGATGTTTCTTGGGAAAGATAGCCTGACGGAGCTCAAAACTCTCCAAGCTTGTTTTTTACCTCAGTGTTACCTTCTCTTATGGAGTCAATAATAAAGTCCTTCCTAAATGTTGGCTCCTAAACGTAGTTGTTAATGGCATGTCCTACTGGCCCCTATCAATCAAAGCAGGCGTCCCCCAAGGGTCACTTGTGAAACTAACCGTCTGTTTACTTTATATAAATGATCTGCCTAAAAGTATCCTCTGATCATTTGTGAATATCTATGCTGAATTTACAACGTTCCATAGTGCGCCTCAAAAACTCGTGATGACATCTTTAATATATGAGGGAAAACCTGGTTGCTTATATTCAGTGCCTTGTAAACCAAACTATCATCGCGATCGGGCCCTAAACTACCACCAGTCATGGTGTATGGATATTCCCTCAGGATGACCTCGTGCAATAAGCGAATATTGCGCCTCACCCTCACCCCAGACTTCGTGAAACTCGTACGAAACATCCATCGCTAAAGATTCTAGGAAAAATGGTCAGTTCCCTGTACGGCTCCAGCAAGTAGCTGACTCCTTGCGCTATCCACTACCTTTACAAGAGCTAGATCAGACCGAGAATGGAGTACTGCTGTGCTGGGTAGGAGCTCTCTAATCCTCGCTTTAGGGTTTCGTCTTCGCGTCCTTGTGGGGTCTAGACATTATTTTCCACCCTGAATCCCTCTCTCAAAATCGAGATTTGGCAAGCATCTCACTACTCTATCGTTACTTCCATGTAAAGTCCTCAGACGAACTATATTCCTTAGTTCCACCAGTCCTAACATTCACGGCTATGACCCGCCATTCTCCGCACATTGAAGCGAACCTCATTCCCTCTATCTTCCATTGATGATAAGTAATTTATACTTAAGCAGCTTCTTGCGAACCATTGTTCTGTGGAAACGACTTCCAAGAGGATGTTTTCCCGATCACTACAATATTAAGTAGGGCTATCCCGTCATTTTCTCCACTATTTGCATAAATTCTGACTCTTACTCTGTAACCTCGCGTTGATCACAGGCCTTGTACAGGGTGAACTTCAATGTAAAAAAAAGCAAAAAAAAAAAAAAAAAGCAAATGTTTCTTATTATTATCGAATCGCTGCACTTAACCCATCCAATGTTGCACACAGAGCCTTGCCTAGGGCGCTAAGGTTTCAAGGTCGTTAAGTCTGCATGAATCTTCAAGATTGGGGATAACTAGAAGATGCTTCATAATTTCTAATTGCCCGCATTGGCCGTTGGGATCATCATCGTCGATGGCATCTTCCCATTCCTGAAGGTTGGCCCTACAGCGACCAACAGCTTTTCGAATGCTCTCAAGAAAGAAAGAAATCTTTTTCTTCTGTAGTTTGTTCTTTTGCTTAACATGCCATTTTTCCAATTCAAACAACGATACAGAATCTGAGAGAGCAAGTATATTGCCAAACTATATCCATACTCATCGGATACCAAGCTTCTTTCTTTAGTGCAATGAGGAAGTTGTTGCAGGGATGGAATCATCGGGACCACGCATTCCACAAAATTGTTTCCGTGAATTTCCCAAGGGGAGAAACATGGTAGAGAGGACGAGTGAAGTAGAGGTACTTCATATGGATCGCAGCACAAAGGCTGGGTTTATTTTCTTGCCTCCCCACAGGAGCAAGATTTAGCATAAGGTCCTTTTTAAATTAGGGTTGCCATGTTAATCGAATATCAGAATACATCGAGAATGTTAACCATTATCAATAGCCGAGAAGGAACAAGTGAAGCGTCTTTACTGAGAAACGCTTGCAGGGAAATCGCCTTGAAATAGCACTTGTTTCCCAAAAGCAACCACGATTGGATCCTGATTGGGATGAGAACATCAAGCTGAATCAAACGAAAATACAAAGGTACGAAGACTTAGCATGGTAAAATTGTCCCCTTGTAGTTAGTACAGACGAGATTATTACCAAGATATCTATCTGGCTCGTAAGATGCCTTAGGAATATCTATTATCATTGAGAGTTCGCAGGTGGCAGTAGTGCTCGGGACAGTTCATATACTAAAGAGAGTGTTATCTTTATTAGAGCTGTAATATGACCATCATCTCTCAGCCGAAACACTTATTAGTCGAATATGTTCTCACCGTAACGATTAGTTAACTTTACTCGATGTTTAAATAACGTGAAAATATGTTGTGACATTCAATTACTGAGGATACAGTCGTTAAGAGCATTCGCCATTAAAACGGGTTTAATCCTTCCAAGGCTGGAAACTTATCCAGAAGTGGATGGCCATGGTGTTTCAGAACAAAAGAAAGAGGAGAACCTATCGATCAGAGAAGGTAGTATCGTCGAAAGAGCTCAAGTATTTACGTACCACCGCTAGAAGTTATTGGAAGAATGATCAGTTCCTTGTACCGACAAAAATGAAATATTACTGCCATATGTGGAATGACGTTGCCCAGACCCCATTTTCCAGTTCAAAAGCGATTACACGGCGTTGTCAGTGATGAATAATTATACATCTCTGCAACCCCTTTGCCTCGAAAACGGTACAAATTCCTCAGTGATCTACTGCTATTTCCATGGAATATGTTCAGAGGTGCTAAAAGCCCTTACTTATACCAGATCAAATCTTCACCTGATTCCCTTTGAATTTGATGGTCAAACCTTCACCTCATTTCCTTTGAATTCCTTTGGTAAGTAAGAAGTTCCAGTCAGATTGTTTCCTAGTATTGTAACTTTTCCCAACGCACTACAGTGAGAATGCTTACCTTACCAGTAAACCTCTCAATTCGAGGGTCAACCGTTATCTATTCTCAATATTCTCATAATATGCACTACAAATCTGATCCATTTACGTGCGTACAAAGACCGCATTCAGTAACACCCGACTCGGAGGAGCTTTTGGGCATTTGTATTGAGTAAACAATAGAATTAAAAAAATGTATCAGCTTAATGTTATGGGGTCCACCCCTTTTTCATACAAGTGGGCTCGACCAGTGTGTACTTGTACTGCTGTCGGTGAATACCCGAGAGTCAATAGAGAGAATAAGAGAGTGAGGTAACCGCAGTCACAGTTACGAGCACGTAGACTCAGAAGGAAGTCCAACTTCGACACTGAATTTCCCAGACTGTATATATATATATATATATATATATATATATATATATATGTTATTATTTTTGCTACAAACCGCATTTCTGGATCTACTAACCGTATTACCAATTGTAATTACGTCAATACATTTATTTGCTATATTTCATTACTGCGTTTGTTATTCATTGGAGACCGGATTTCATCTCGGAATTCACAACACTTAAAAACATCCGCGAGCTCCCGAGAGGTTCGAAAGCGAAAATACTTTTGATACACCCTCATGAGTAAAAAAAAAAAAAAAAAAAAAAAAAAAAGAGAAAAATGAAAGGGAACACGAAAAAGTTCGTCTTCACAAATCTCGTCTCTTTTCGCAAACCCAAGATTTTAATCTGTTATTATAGATGAAGTGATGCAAGCTATAAGTTGACCAGTGAAGGTCATTCTCTTGATGGGGTCAGCGGATAAATGTCCCTAGGCGTCAAGTTTTTCTGATGGGGTCATAAGGAAAGATAAGATATTAGGAATATATTGAAATATTCTTATATAAAATCTACAAAGATTTTTGCACACTTGTATAAATCTAGAGTGTCTGTGCGGTGCGTATATATATATATATATATATATATATATATATATATATATATATATGTAATGTTATTTGCTATTATTTACTTTCCCTTTTATATTTTATCGTATTACTTCTCCGTTTACATAAATTTACAGAATATACACAGACACTCTCATGCATATATATATATATATATATATATATATATATATATATAATATCATAGACCATCATAAATGATAAGTAATGTGTTTGAAACGCGCTTAGTATTAAAATAAACCGTTATATATATATATATATATATATATATATATATATATATATATATATATATATAACGGTTTATGATAATACTAAGCGCGTTTCAAACACATTACTTACATTTTATGATGGTCTATGATATTACTTGGTAGGAGTGAAGCAGATTTTCTCCCCCATATGCAATGGTTTACGACAATACTTAACGTCTTTGAAAACACACTTCCTAGCATTTATCATTGTTTATGATATTACTTAGCGGGATTGAAACTGATGTTATCCCCCATATATTACGGTTTACGATAATACTTCACGCGTTTAAAATACACTTCCTACCTTTTGTGATATTTTATGATATTACTTATTGGGATTGAAATAGATTTTCTCCCTTTATATAAGAGTTTATGATAATACTTAACGCGTTTCAAACACACTTCCTACCTTTTGTGATGGTTATGATATTACTTAGCAGGGTTGAAATTATTTTCTCCCCCATATATAATGGCTTATAATAATACTTAACGCGTTTGAAACACACTGCCTACCATTTATGATGGTCTATGATATTACTTAGCGGGATTGAAAGAGATTTTCTCCACCATATATAATATTTTACGACAATACATAACGCCTTTTAAACACGCTGCCTACCATTGTGTTGGATTATGATAATACTTAACTATTACTTAACGGGATTGAAAGAGATTTTCTCTCCCATATATAACGTTTTACGACAATACTTAACGTCTTTGAAACACACTGACTACCATTTATGATGGTCTATAATATTACTTAGCGGATTGAAAGAGATTTTCTCCCCCTTATATAATCTTTTACGACAATACGTTACGCGTTTTAAAAACATTGCCTCCCATTTTGATGGCTTATGATAATACTTAACTGTTACTTAGCGGATTGAAAGAGATTTTCTCCCCCTTATGTAATGTTTTACGACAATACGTTACGCGTTTTAAACACGCTGCCTACCATTTTGATGGCTTATGAAAATACTTAACTATTACATAGCGGGATTGAAAGAGATTTTCACTCCCATATATAACGTTTTACGACAATACTTAACGTCTTTGAAACACACTGACTACCATTTATGATGGTCTATGATATTACTTAGCGGGATTGAAATAGCTTTTCTCCACCATATATAATGTTTTACGACAATACGTAACGCGTTTTAAACACACTGCCTACCATTTTGATGGCTTATCATAAAACTTAACTGTTACTTAGCGGGATCGAAATAGATTTTCTTCCCCATATATAATGTCTTACGACAATACGTAACGCCTTGTAAACACGCTGCCTAGCATTTTGATGGCTTATGATAATACTTAACTATTACTCAGCGGGATTGAAAGAGATTTTCTCTCCCATATATAACGTTTTACGACAATACTTAACGTCTTTGAAACACACTGCCTACCATTTATGATGGTCTATGATATTACTTAGCGGGATTGAAAGAGATTTTCTCTCCCATTTATAATGTTTTACGACAATACTTAACGTCTTTGAAATACACTGCCTACCATTTATGATAGTCTATGATATTATATAGCAGGATTGAAATAGATTTTCTCCTCCATATATAATGTTTTACGACAATACCTAACGCCTTGTAAACACGCTGCCTAGCATTTTGATGGCTTATGATAATACTTAACTATTACTTAGCGGGATTGAAAGAGATTTTCTCTCCCATTTATAACGTTTTACGACAATACTTAACGTCTTTGAAACACACTGCCTACTATTTATGATGGTCTATGATATTTCTTAGCGGGATTGAAATAGATTTTCTCCCCCATATGCAATGGTTTATGATAATACAATACGGGACTTAAACACAGTTTCTACTGTTCGATAATTGCTTCTTGATATTACATAACAGGCTTAGAATTCGTAAAAATCCTGTTCGTGATCTTTTTGTGTATTTCTGATGTTTTTCTTGAAGTTTCTGTATTTTAGCAAATTGTAAACATCAGGAACCTGGTTACAAAGAACTATTTGCTTGTTTTTTGTATATTCTCATGGCTTCATGAGTGGTGAAGAAACTGTTCGCATGTGTCACGTTAGAAGACGCGACAATTTCAAAAAAAGTTTGATTGTTATCTACCCCACTTTTAGAAATTTTTTTAACAGGTAGCTGAAAAATATTGAAAGAACAAGCAGATAATATCTGCTTAGATTTTCCCGAAGGGCACAGGCAAGATCGACAGTATCTAATGTGGATAATTGTTAATGTTTTAGAAAAATTAAAGGCAAACTATAAATGTTTAAAAACAGCTTTCCCTGCTTTAAGACAATGTTAAATTTCGTGAAAATTTATGGGGATATAAGAATTAAAAATATTCACCAATCACTTAGGTGCCATGCGTTATACACACTTAAGCGATCATGCATCTTTCGATAGATACTGACGAGCCAGATTTTTCCTGCAGTAGGTTGCCATTTCTTTTTGCCGTAGAACAGTTCCCATCCACGTCTACCGAACCATGTCTGTTCTACTATTACCCAACAGCTAGTGGGGGGGTGGATTAGGAGAAGAGGATTCATATCTTTCCCATGGGTATTATCCTACGTTTCCGGTAGGGTCCCCTTGCTGTGAAAATCCATTGAGAAAACACATCATTGTCTTATGTCTCGGGCGTTCTTTCGAATTAAATCGAGTAATCTTGCGTAATCTCATTAGCAATTAATTTACATTGATAAAATTTATTACAAAATCTAAACAAAACATCAAAAAACAACTTAGTAAACTGTCGATATAATTTTCTTAGTCTGTTCATATCTATCTATCTATCTATCTATCTATCTATCTATCTATCTCAGTCTGTTCGTATGTATCTATCTCAGTCTGTTTGTATCTATTTCAGTCTGTTCGTATCTATCTATCTCAGTCTGTTCGTATCTATCTCAGTCTGTTCGTATCTATCTATCTATCTATCTATTAATATGATGTCACAAACTTCTTTAAGAAAATATAAATTCAAGTGATTTTAATCCCATATCTTAGCTCCTTTCAAGAAAAAATAGTGTGTGAAAGTAAATAAAACTCTTTACCTCCTAATAAGTTGATTCCAAGATCTACAAAAGTCAGTAAAGAGATAAGTAATTACTATATAATAATAATAATAATAATAATAAATCTTAAGGAGCCAGGTACTACTTACGTAGGTTTCATCACATGGGATCATCAGGGTGAGCCAATTCACTGATGATCCCATGTGGTGAAACATAGGTAGATAGTATCTGGCTCATTAGGATTTATTTATTTTACTTTTGCTCTACTTAGTGTATTGAGCACTCTAAGTTTTATGTTATTGCTCATTGGCCTTTTTTTTTTCTTTGTACCAGAAATTTAAGGTACTGGACGATTTCTTTTGCCCTGTTCGGAGGTTTCTTGTGCTCCTCCCGATGATGGCCATTTCGGCCGAAACTAGTCGAGGAATCTAAATGGAATAATAATAAAAAAACGAAAGAATATTAATCTACAACCCAGTGTGTCTGAGGATTTTAATTTTTAAATTTTTATTGTTTAAAATATAATCATGAACAATGTACACGGGACTGAACCAAATGCCGAGGACGTAACAACAACAGAACCAATAAACACCGAATTATTGGCTATCCGTATGAATAGAGCAACCAACAAATTGGCCAGGTATGAATCACATCAGGAATATATTGGGATATACCTCAAGGATCAATTAGTACCAACCAATTTCAGGATTGATTTGGAACCTTCAATAGGTAACCACAATGATGCTTTTTTAGCATCTTGGTACCGTAAGTTAGAAGATTTCTCCAGGGAACTCATGAAGGACACCATGCAATTCTGCCAGGAAAGCATAACAGCAACAACAGCAGAAATTAACCTGCTCGATGAGAAAATAAAAAAACAAACGGACACGGAAGAATATACCAACATAAAGAATGTCGTAAAAGCTCACACAGACCAAACAGTGAGGAAACTACAAAAAACAAAAACTGAACAACAAAGAAAAAACACTCCCGCTGTTTACAGAAGGACGGTTTGCGGGCCCCGATGTAATGTGCCTCCAGCATCTTGAGGTGAAATAAAGAGTGTAACCTGGACAATACAGGGAACCCGTCTACACGGTGTTTACTCATTCCCCCACGGGAATGAGATGTGAAACAAGGTCGGATTAATGTGGGGATCCCGAGCGCGTGCACTCGGGCAGGATAAAAAATTCCTCTTAGCCCCCACAACCGACGCTTGCGCTGGCCTCGGTGTGAACACCGATCCCTCCCTCTTGTGCAATGGGAGGGTGCGGCCTCGGGCAGCTGTTCCCCAGGGCTGGGCACCTCTTCAGTATAATTTTCTTCAGTTGTCTCTCTTTGACAGTGAAGCCCCTGAGCTCACTCTGTCCAAGGACAGAGACGCAACTGAGAGATGATAAGAAAACGTGAAGTTACCCCGAAAGAATAATTTACACAGTGAACCCGTCAACTAAATTTGGCTGCACCATAGGTATTTGGGACAAGTTCATTCAACAGCATGGTGTGATTCCTGATCTTAGTACGAACGTGTTGTTTAATTCTCATGTCTAGGCGTTGAGTCGTCATCCCTATATATATATATATATATATATATATATATATATATATACTGTATATTTAGGCAGCAATCCTTCCTGTATGCATGTTTCATCAAAAACCACAGACAATGTACTACGGTTAAGCTTTTTTATTTAATTATTCTTGTGTTCGAACAAGAGCTTTCTTTTCTGGACAAAGGGTATGTAAGAACTGTCCAAATGTTTTATATTTCCGAGCGCTTACACACACAAATATACCAGACTCCATTAGAAATATACTAGTAGAAAACACGAATATATTAACTGCATCCACCTGAAAAAAAAGACTAAAAATAATGGAAGAAAAAAAGAAAATGCCAACCCTTAACAATATTAACTACGAACAAAGCCACAATGTGTTAACCGTATTCGGAAATTAAAAACATCCCTACCACACACTAAGACATACACAGAACGCACACACTCATTTAAACTGAAAAATCGAATAATTCTTGATAATGGCTAAAGGTATAGCCGAAAGCGCTCGGAAATATAAATCATTTGGACAGTTCTTACACACCCTTTGTCCAGAAAAGAAAGCTCTTGTTCGAACACAAGAAAAATTAAATAAAAAGATTAACCGTAGTACCTTGTCTGTCGTTATATATATATATATATATATATATATATATATATATAAATGCACTTGAATCTATGATCTGAGAAAACTGTTGTGTGTATATATATATATATATATATATATATATAGAGAGAGAGAGAGAGAGAAAGTTGCAAATTAAAAAAATAATAATGTTTTATTTTATGAAAGTATTTATTTATTTATATATATATATTTGATATTTCATATTGCAGAAATATATATCAAACAGTTATTTCTGAAAGATTGAGGGCAATCTGAAATATCAATATATATATATATATATATATATATATATATATATATATATGAATAAATAAATACTTTCATAAAATAAAACATTATTATTTTTTTAATTTGCAACTTTTTCTATATATACATATTAAGAAAAAATTAAAAAAAATAGTACCTTGTCTGTCGTTTTATATATATATATATATATATGTATATATATATATATATATATATATATATATATATATATATATATATAAATGCACTTGAAGTCATTGTAATCTATGATCTGAGAAAACTGTTGTGTGTGTGTATATATATATATATATATATATATATATATATATATATATATATATATATGATAGTTTCTGAACGAGTTGGATGTCATATATAGTATTCATATGACATTCTAGATATTTAAGTACACGGCTTCAATTTTCAGGTTAATGTTTTTGCCTTTGTAGGTAGCATCTTGTGGTATTGAACGAAAAGCCTGTCTATAAACGGAACAACGCCAAAATAGTCAGATTTCGTGAGAATTAAACACACTATTTTGATATTGTTACAAATTGACCGTTTAGATGCGTGTATGTCCATGCGTGATGCAGAGTGAAATTTTACGTGTCACACTAGTCTATTATTAATGTATACATATGTTGTCTTAAATATGTGTGTCTGTGTGCATCTGTTTCCTTCTTAATTGAATCTACTTTTTACCTGAAAATATACATACTACCACGCCTTACACCAGTACTAACATCACCGTTATCAATTCCAGCTACTTCACATTCTGTTATTAGAGGAAGTAACGAAAATGAGAAGGCTAGAGAAAGAGAGAGATAGATTTAGAGAGAGAGAAAAAAAAAGACACACATAGAGAGAAAGAGAGAGGGGGGAGAAATTTCTTCTCCTTTAATCGAAGAGAACAGGAGTCCGAGGAATAAATACGGAGAAAGAGCGAAGTGAGAGAGCGGCTGGTTGGTCAGGGCGGGAATGTCGGTAAGAATAACTGGAAAACGAGAGGCGGGAACAGATGTTGAGTTCTCGCAAAATCTTGAAAATATAATAAAATTTTCATTAGAATTAACCATTTGGGAAGGTCACACAGCAAATTAAAAACAGACTGGTTCGATAACAAAGCGATTTTCTTATTTTTGTCACTGGATTCATCAACGCTAACCAACACGGGGAAGACAGGGGAAAACACCATACGTAATAAAATAACGCACTGATAAGCTCACATGCGACACCCTAGACTGTCCAATCGCACCTACTCACACAGAGATTCATACGCCCTAAATGGAACACTCATGTCGTCAGATATGCATAAAATACACACATATAATATATTCAATAAGATTGTCAAAATTATTCGTGTATATTACGCACTTTTTCCAGACATTTAAGCTGAAAAATTAGGTGTTCGTATTATACACTAGGACTAAATATTAATTATTTTTCCCCGTGACGTGTGTTGACAGAATAGATGACTATATTATGCTGCGCGCTGTGGCAAAAACGGACACAGGCTTGACTCCTGGTGGATTTTCTAGGACTTCTATGTCTAGACTAGTTGCCATTAATATCACTAGTGAAGAAAAAATAAGCTGGAATAATAACACAAGAAGCTTTACCCACTAAAAATAACGTTTGTAATAATAAGAAACTATATCTATACTCCAAATTTCTAAATGCCTAACAAACATTATGGGAAAAAAAATACATGCTGGAAAACAATATCATAGTGATGATTATTTCATATCTGTTGTTAATGACTTTTTTAACCAACAAAATGAACAGTCTTCTTTGAACAGTCAGATAAAACTGTTGGACCATTCCCTAATTGGTCTTATTTTAAACAGGTGAAGAGGGATGTTTCCACTGCATGGATTGTCTCTTTGTCTTTGGCCTAAAATGATGAACCCAACACTCATCCTTGGTTAGGATTCAGGGAAAACAGCTGGATCTGCCTCAAACAATGCCAGATTTTCTTGTGATGTGATCAGCCTTGTATGTTTTTGATCAAGTGTCAGGAGATATGGCATTGACCAAGCAGAAACCTTCATCATGTCAAGTTCATTGTGCAGAATATTCTCAACTCTCATGGGATATAGTAATAGTATTGGCTATTTCATTTATAGTCAATCAATGTTTTTCCTCAGTGTTGACAGTTGCAGGATGTCCAGAACTTGGGTCATCTTCAAGGCTCTCCCTTCTCTACTAAATTCAGCTCCCCACTTTTGGACTGTTGATAAAGCTGGTGCGCCATCCCCCAAAGTAGCAACTATGTCAGTATGAATTTCTTTGTGGCTAAACTCTTTTCTTGTAGGTACTTGATAACACCATGAAGCCAAATGTTGCCTATTTTCAAGAGAAGTGGCTACTAATTATTTATGAAGTCTTCTTTGAACAGTCAGATATCAGTTTACCCGGAAAGAAACAATACAGTTATTAATAAGAAGAGGTGAAATTAATGCATGCAAGATTTCACAGCTCTAGCATCACTCCTTCATAATCAGCCTATGGACTTTTCAGCCCACCTTTGTAACTGTTAATATCTACTGGATTATTTCATATTTTTGTAAAGGATTATATTTTTCCTTTCTTATCCTTTGTTTAAAGCATGTTAAAAAAATAGTGTGTCTATTAAATACAAAATTGTCAATACATTATTATCTGAGTGTGAGTTTATTCACTCATCAGATGTTGTTCATGGCAAATGCAATCATTTGAGATGTTATTCAATGTACACAAGTTATACATCCCTAATTGGTTCCCAGTCAATAGACATGTGATACATTTTCATTCCTATCTACTTTCTGGTTTCAATGGCTGCTGTGCATGACAGTGGATTTGAAATGGTTGATCATTCTTCCTAGGTTAATGATTTGCCTACAATCTGTTCCCCAACATGAAAAAAACACATGGTTGGGAACAGATATCGCCATGATTATGATGTCATATTTGCGGTTGATGACTTTTTTTGACCAACAGGATGAACAGTCTTCTTTGTACAGTCAGATGTCAGTTTACCTGGAAAAAAAAAGCAATGCAGTCATTAATAAGAAGAATTGAAACTAATGAATGCGAGATTTCACAGTTCTAGCATCACTCCTTCATAGTCACCCTATGAACTTTTCAGCCCACCCTCACACTTATACCTCTCTAAGTTTATACGAAGCAATATGAAACAAATACATCGGAATATCAAAAAATCCGTAGACTAAAGTTGTAAAACGTATTTATTTTACACAAGAAAGATTTAATATTCGAAAATAACTTAATTTTGTCGTCGAAACCGCTTTTCTCCATACACACACATACGCACACACGCACACACACAAATGTAGGTTATATATATATATATATATATATATATATATATATATATATATATATATATATATATATATCACTCTCTTCTTACCTATCTATCTATCTATCTATCTATCTTAGTTTGGTAGCTATCTGTCTCTGCCTATCTATCTAACCTATCTCAATCTATTTCAGTCTGTTCCTATCTATCTATCTATCTATCTATCTATCTATCTATCTATCTTTGTTCTTATGTATGCATCTATGTATGTATCTCTCTATCTATCTCAGTCTGTTTATATGTATCTCAGTCTATTCAAACATATCTATGTAGTCAATATATTTTACTCCTAATTTTTTTTATTGCAAGAGAAAATGTCATCCAACTCATATTCGATGTTTTAACATTTAATTAACTTGAATCTTATACATCAAAAGCGCTGGACACTCAACTATGGCCAGTCTCACTAGAAAGATAAGAACTTTCTTTGCAATACCTGTAATCGCTCATATACGATGATCTATCTAGTCTAAAATTATACTGGTGTTTGAAATAGACAAACCAATTTTTGATTTAAGCAGTGTACATTACATCTACCGACACTTTTAAAATAAAATAGGTCGACTATTTCAAACACGGGTTAAAAATTAACGTTGGCACTAATAAAAATGTCGGATTAAAAATAAATACATGAACTCTCTCAGTCTGTCTGTCTGTCTGTCTCTCTCTCTTTATATATATATATATATATATACATTTTATCTTCACCGGTAGCTGACACAAACTGAACGGGGTCCAAGGACATAGAAGATGGTGATTGACATTGCATTGACATTTTTAAAGATTGTAGTTATCAGATAATGCAAGAAACGGATTGATTGGTTTTGACTCCCATCCAAACTTTTTCAAAAAAGTTTCACATGAAGCAATTTACAAACTAACACTTGATCATCCTAAAGTTACAGAAAATTCTTAAAATCATTATCAATGGCAGTCGTTTTCAAAATTGGATTTATTTTACTTCTTTTTTTTTTGTAGAAAATTTTCTAATGTCTTTTTTAAAAATAAATAATTTTATAGGAAGGATGGTAAATAATATTTACGTTTATCTTTATTAAGTGCAGGGCTTGGGGTTGTGTTAATTAAACCAAAAATAGGGAGAGACGCGATACATTGAGACTGGTGATAGATATGGTGAATAAATTATGTGGTAATGTTTTATTTGTTGTTGTACAATACGGTCAAATATTTCCAGAGAAAATATTCTATTTCATATTAATCTAATTTTCCTTTTAATAAATATTATGGTTGAAACACAAGTAAAGCCCATAGATTGTGTTTGGGTGAATGATTATGACAGATAAAAGGATTACTTTACAAGGTCTGTGATTTTCATTTTCATCTGATGAATACTGATACTAGTATCATTACGCTTACCTCAATATGATGTTAAAAGACCGGTTCTCGGACGATCACCAAAATTAAGCAACTAGATGGGTGACAACAGAACTGGAAGCTTGGATGTGCGCGTTGTGTAGTGGAAAACAGCTCGGAATTGGAATTCGCCTCTCCGAGTTGCAATTCCATTCGTGTTCGATATATTCAGTTACGCGCAAATAAACTTGGTAAAAAAAAACAAAAAAATTCTTTTTTAAAAAACGTATGAATATATACAATTTCATTATAAAAAATTTGACGAAGTTCATTTCAAAGATGAAACGCATTAGACTGAAAGTTTGTACTTTGTCTTGTCATATATATACATATATATATATATATATATATATATATATATATATATATATATATATATATATATATATATACACACACACATATATATATATATATCTATATCTATATATCTATATATATATGCATACATATATATATACCGGTGTTTGAAATAGACAAAGCAATTTTTGATTTAATTTCAAACACGGGTACCTATTAAAAATTAACGTCAGTACTAATAAAAATGTCGGATTAAAAATAAATCCAATAACTCTCTGTGTTTCTCTCTTCATTCATTCATATATATATATATATATATATATATATATATATATATATATATATATACACAAATATATATATATATATATATATATATATATATATATATATATATATATATATATATATATATATATATATATATATATATATATATATGTATATATATATGCATACATATATATACTGGTGTTTCAAATAGACAAACCAATTTTTGATTTAAGCAGTATACATTACATCTACCGACACTTTTAAAATAAAATAGGTCGACTATTTCAAACACGGGTTAAAAATTAACGTTGGCACTAATAAAAATGTCGGATTAAAAATAAATACATTAACTCTCTGTCTGTCTCTCTTTATATATATATATATATATATATATATATATATATATATATATATATATATATATATATATATCTTGACACAAAACGATTTAACCTTTTCTCTTTCTAGCTGAATAACTCAAAGTTTTTACAGTGATTGTTACGACAAATGGCGTCAAGATGGCTAACGTCTTATGTGAAAACCTGGAGAAAGAAAAACCCAATTAGTGTATTGTTTTTTTAGATATTAAACATTTTGTGGGATGGACAATTCTCCCATCCTCTTACACGATTTGGACAATTTTTGCTGTTACACACGGTGTATATATATATATATATATATATATATATATATATATATATATATATATATATATATATATATATATATATATATATTTAGTCATTATTCCTGATATTTTATTTTCAGACAATTTTCGTAATTACCTGTGATTTTAAATTAGTGGGCAAAAGGAGTTATTTATTAGTCTGACACAAGGCCACAATACTAATATATATACTAATATATATATATACTAATATATATACTAATATATATATATATATATATATATAATATTTATTTAAATATTATGACATAAGCATGTTATAATATCACAAGAAATATCGCCATTTTGTTTCAACAATTCTTGTGTCTTTTCAAGTTATGGTGTTGATTGCAAATAAAGACTTTTAAAAAGTTACAAAGCAACTACGCCCTACTTTGTATTGAGCACTTTTTAAAAAATACTAGTTTTGACTATCGGAATTTTATTTCATCTATACCAATCTTGTATATATATATATATATATATATATATATATATATATCTTATCATTTCACCCCAATCAAGGTGGAAATGCCACTGATACCCAGGGGGTTACAGAGAATGAAGGTAAGAGAAAAAACTTGGTATAGGGGGACCGAGGAAAGGATGAAAGCTGAACGGGGTCCAAGGACATAGAAGATGGTGATTGACATTGCACTGACATTTTTGAAGATTGTAGTTATCAGAAACGGAACGCAGTTTCATCAGGGAAAGTGCGAGAAAAGAAATTGTTAGAGTAGAACATATTCAGTGATAGCCATTAGCCCAACAACGCTAGACATGGCAAAACGGAAGATCTATTGTTCGTCAGAGAGTAGGTCGTCAGAGGTAAGATGTTTAACCACATTAGCAGTGATTAAAGACTCGAATACTTTACCGAAAAGCGGTGAGTTGGGGGGGGGGCTAATAGGACGATAGATAGTGGGTTCAAAATGTTCTCTAGAGTTCTTAATAAAAGTAACTACAGACGAAGATTTCGAACAAACTGGAAAGCAGGAAGAAGCGAGGCAATAATTGTAAAGTTTGGAGAGGACTAGAGTAAGCTCGGGAACACATTTCTTTAGGACGACACCTTGGGTCCCGTCACCTCCGCTTGCTTTATGGGAGTCTAATTTAGAAATGATGTCTGAGACTTGTGACGAGGTTATGCGCATGTCACTCAGTAGAACCCCTGTCTTATTGGGGAAATCAGGTGTGGGTATTCCAAAAGAGTGGAGTGTTGAGTTGGAAGAGCATTACCGAGCAAAGCATTCAACCGTGTCTGCAGTAAATGCCAGGCCTTCGAATAGTGGAGGGACTGAGAAGTTGCTGTTGTTATGCAACTTTGCAGAGCTGCCAATAATCTCTAGAACCGAACTTGCGAGATGTTATACGTTGGTTCATTCTAACAGGAAACAGCAACTTTGCTTCTTTGAGGACAGGCTTTCACTCATTACGAGCAGAGCCAAAGAGACGTCTGCTGCAATCAGACGTGTTGTTTTGGTACTTTCGGGAGAAGTGGTTCCCGTGGACTATCACACACACATATATATATATATATATATGCATATATATATATATATATATATATATATATATATATATATATATATATATATATATATGAGTGATACAGTACATCAACGAATAGCGACTGCGATTGATCCGAGTTTGAATTCCAGTACAGTGCATTACATTGACGTACGTTCAAATGGCCTTGGTAAATATGAATCCATCCCTGCTCCGATGGGTAAATAGCAGACTGAGTCCTACAGCCATGGGTGGCAACCGGTCTAGGAGAAGAACAACTCTTAATACAAAATCTCCATCATTAAAATATCCTCACCAGTCCTCAATATGCCAAGTGTAGTACATAAGGCTATATCCCTGAAGAGATGGTCAACCAGGGAGGAGTTCCTCCAAGGAGTGAGAGGGTCCCGTATCTGGATTTGTATCTATTCCAATGAGATTTCGTCCCTGGTACCTTTATACACTCACGGATAGACACACACACATATATTCACATATCTCTCTCTTTACACACACACACACACACACACACACACACACATATATATATATATATATATATATATATATATATATATATATATAGTGATTTCCAATCGTAGCTCAGATGTCGCACAAGGCCGAACGTATCGGGCACCAATATATATATATATATATATATATATATATATATATATATATATATATATATATCACTTTCCCTGACGATCCGTTTAGGTGAAACCTGGGTAGGTTTGTCTGGCTCACTAGGTTTATCTAGGTCTGCTCTACGGTTGTATTGAGCTCTTTTGTTAGTTGTTTACTCGTATCGGGTTTTTTTCTTCAAATCTGTATCTGTGCGATTTTATTCGACGGACTTTCACGTTTCTAGCTCTTTCTTTTTTTAAAACCTTTTTTTTCCTCGAGATTGATTTGATTATTGGCAAATCAAAAATTCGAGGCTTTTTCGAAACGAGTATAGTTATCTATATTTGTATCACTTATATATATATATATATATATATATATATATATATATATATATATATATAGCATAATGAGAAGCCACGTATACTTTCTTAATATGTATATATAGAAAAAGTTGCAAATTAAAAAAATAATAATGTTTTATTTTATGAAAGTATTTATATATATATATATATGTATATATATATATATATATATATATATATATATATATATATATTTGATATTTCAGATTGCAGAAATATATATCAAACAGTTTTTCTGATGAAAGATTGAGGGCAATCTGAAATATCAAATATATATATAAATAAATAAATACTTTCATAAAATAAAACATTATTATTTTTTTAATTTGCAACTTTATATATATATATATATATATATATATATATATATATATATATATATATATATGTGATTAATTTGGGGACACGACAGGCTTATTTAAGCTAATCTTATAGTAATTCGTCGAGCTTCGGAAAAGCAGTCATGGCTCTTCGGGTACTGTTCCTAGTTTATCTGAATACTTGGATGAGTATCTCTGCGGAACTGAGTGAGTAGCGGCGCTATATCGAGTCTAGTTTGTGTCTCCTTCGTCACTGAGGCCCGTGGTACAGTTAATATGACGTTCGCGTTGTATCGAAACGGTCCGGGGTTTGATTCTCGGTAGTGGATGCGCACTGCTGATGAGTTCCAGATAGCCGTCCAGTGCATTCTGTTGAGGATTCTTCTAGGCTCAAATATATATATATGTATATATGAGATAGATAAGTAGAAAAAACTTTCGTCCTTTTGGGTTCATCGTACTAAATCTGCTTGCTTAGTATAATTACGCATGCGCACTATAGAAGGCTGCTGACTGTTTTAGAATCATTTTTTTTTTATATTCGGCTAAATATAAAACATTCCCTGTACACTTCTGTCGTGGTGCATATGAAGTCCTACCAGCATAACATAGTATTTAAAGTTATATATATATATATATATATATATATATATATATATATATATATATATATATATATATATATATATATATATATATATATATATATATATATGGGGGTGGGGTAACGGGTGCAACAGCAAAATTAGCCAATTGTTAGATTAAGCTCTGAACCGTAGTATTTTAAAAATAATTAAATATATCTTACTGGAATTATCAGAAGTTTTTTATAAAATTATTTTACTCTAATTTGTGTAATAAGAATGTATAATTACTCTCCAAACTTAACAGAACAATCGTGATGAAATCGATCATAATCGAAAACGACATGTTCATCATTAATTAATGATAGCTAAGGATCGTAAGATCATGAAGAATTGAAATAAAATATATATATATATATATATATATATATATATATATATATATATATATATATATATATTATTCCAGGAGCATTTTTCAACTTATCCAAGATGATTTTTGCTTTCTATAACCTCCTAACTTTCTGTTCTGTTACATTTTCAGGAATTTTTCACTGTCATAGCTGAAACTTCACTTTTACGTGCCAAACATCTTATGAATTGAGTTGGATCTTTTCTAATTGATGTTTTTAGCCTTTTTAAGTTTCAATGATAGTCTCTCTTCCTGTTGTGACAGCCTGATCCAGTTTTCCCTTCTACTGTTCCCGCTTTTTTGAAACTTATTCGCCGTACTCATGATGTTTCTTGAATGGATTTGAAGATGGAGGCCAGAATATGAATGTTGATACCATTACTGAAGGCTCGAATGATCTTTTTCCTCTTACCATTGCTCAGTTGGGAAGACAGCGGGTCTGACAGAAAACGATTTTAACCTGCTCTTTTTTTAGCTGAATAACTCAAAGGTTTTTTCAGAAATTCTTACGAAAAATGGTGTCTAAATGGCTACACGTCTTAGTGTTTTTTTTTTAGATATTAAACATTTTGTGGGTGGATAATTATGCTCTTACACGATTTGGACAATTTTGCAGTTACCCCTGGTATATACAAACGAGTACTGAAAAATATTTTCAAAAATCAGTATTCTAGCGTTTGGTCATTGGAATATTGTTTTTGTGTAGTTGATTTAATGAAAGATAATCTGGTACCTCTTTATACAGATAGAAACGGAGAAAATTGTGTGGTTTTATTCTTAATATCAACCATAGTTTTAACTGAAACTTTCCAACGAATAAATTGATTGTGCCTCACCAAACTTCAATTCTGACTCAGTCCCACCTACTACGGTTTCCTACCGATTGAATTTCACACTGCATCTCCTTCATTACACGACCATTGTTGCCATGTCATCAGAAAGTACACATCATTTTCTGACGAATTAAAAGCTTGGATTGAAAACGAATCGAGATTCTGAAAAAGAATCAATTTTTAGCGACTGGACGAAATTGAATTAAACGAAAGCAAGAAAAAAAAAATGAGGAAGCAGTATTCACTTCAAGATAAGAATAGTCTGGGTTTTGTAAATAATCAGCGTGTGTCGGGGTTTCTCTGATGTGTTCTCGTAAGACAGAACGAATTCCCAAATAAACAGGAAAAAGCATTCGTTGTATGGCAAAATACAAAACTGAAAATATCTGTCACACATACACGCACACATACACACATATGCAGACACCTTCTTTTGCTCTTCTTTTTCTTCCTCCTTCTCCTCCCTAACAGTTCTTATTTTTCTTCTTTCATTTTCTTTCTGTCTCTTTCTCTTCTTCTTTGACGTTTTATTTTTTTTCCTTTCTCTTTTCTAGTCCGTCTCATTTATTTTTCTTTCTTTCTAATTCAAATTCTCTCATTTTTACATTCTCTTTATTCTTCTCAGCTCTTTTTTCACTATCTTTCTCTTTCTCCACCTCTCTCTTCATTCATTTTTTCCTTGTTTTTTTTTCTTTCTTTCTCCTCTCTTTTCGCTATTTCTTTGAAAATATCAAATATAGTGTCAACGTTCGCTAGAGTGTATGTGTTCGTTAGTGGGTGTTGTGCGTCAGATAGAGATGTTGAGAATGTGTGAGTATGAATAAAGTTTAAGAGAAAAGGTGAATATGTGATGGAGTGAGCGTATGTGCGAGTGTGTGTGTGTGTGTGTGTGCATGTGAGACAGCTGTAAGAGAGACTGTACATACGTGACTGAAAGAGAAAAATATGTATGTGTATATATTACGGAGAAAAGAGAATGTGTCCGCATACAGCGGAGAGACAGAAAGAAAGTGTGTATGTATGTATATGTGAATGTGTTGCGAAAAGGAGAGACAGAGAGTGTGTGTGTTTGATAGAGAGTGTATTTGCTCACGTGTATGTGTGTGTGTAATGAAGAGTGGAGCGTGTGTGTGCATGAGGCGAGAAAGAAAATGTGAGGGTGTAACAGAGAGAAGAAGAATGAATGCCTTTGTGATGAAGAGAGAAAAAGTGCTCCTGTCCGTGTATCTGCGTGTGAAGGGGTGACAAATAGATATGTAATCTATATGTGTGCGTGTGTGTATATGTGTTTGCACGCGAAAGACGAAAAGAAGTTTGTGTATGGGAGAAAGAGAGAGAGAGAGAGAGAGAGAGAGAGAGAGAGAGAGAGAGAGAGAGAGAAAGATAGTGTGTGTGTGTGTTTGTGCGTGTGTCTGTGTGTGTTTCCTTTAGAAGGAACTTTGCCACTTTTTTATCCGTAGGCTTTTCGCCTATTTTCATTATAGTCGTACTGTTCTTAATTTGAACGTAATGGACTCGATACCAAAGTAGAATTTTTCCCCTACATTGAACGGAAGTAGAATTCAGCATATCCGGCCTCTTCTGACAATTTCATTCACCTAAAATGAAAAAGCAGAAAGAGTAATTTAAAAGACGCATTCGCAAATATAGTTAATTGAATTGTTAAAAAAAAAATCGGATTAACTGCTTTTCTCGGTCAAAATATTTTTGTCAAAAAACTATATTTTTAAACTAAGTTTAATTAACTTTGGAAAAACGTAAGATCAAAATAAAGGTTTTTTTTTATATAAACATAGATTTATATATTTCTGCAGGCGTATACTTCAGTCAGTTATGTACCATGCGTGATACACGCTTAGGGGATCATGTATCTTTTGGATACATGTCTGACGAGGCAGACTTTTTTCCCAGCAGTAGGTTGCCATTTCTTTCTGCGGTAGACCAGTTGCCATCCGGCCAGTCCTACTATTTGCCAGTAGGTGAGAGGAGAAGACAAGGATTCCTGCCTTTCCCAAGGGTATTAGCACGTAAGTGGATGTAATGGATTTTACTGCAATTCGAACTCGGCTCTCCGATTCTTTAATCCGAGCCACTATCCATTACCCCTCCGTGCTTCCTCGTATACTTACACAACAAAAATTCAAATATATTTAGAGATTCTGGATCAAATCCATAGAAGAATCTGCAATGTTATTGGTTCTGACCTGGCATCTCGTGTTCACTCACTTTCTCATAGTAGCTTCTCTATGCCTTTTCTATAAATACTTTCATGGTAGTTAGTCTGATGAACTCTCTTCTGTGTTACATAGACTCAAGAAGTACAGTACGAGACTGTTGGCAAGATCTCAACATTTTATAGCTAAAATGGCTAGATAAAACCGTAAATGTGTTATGCAAACAGTTTCTTCTATCGCACTTCTTCGTTGTGGAACTCTCTTCCATGTTTTTGCTTCCTAGTCAACTTTGATCTTCGAAAACGTAAATGCAAAATGCAAATTGTTATAAATTGTCTTCTTAATGTTTGTTCTTTTATTTACATTTTTCGGACTGTTGTTCTCATCTTCGTTGCCTTGTTCACGATGTTTCGACCGCTGTACGCTCCGGCCTTCTTCAGGTGATTGAAATTTCGAACTGAACCCTTTGTCCTTGTGGATAAAAACGTTGGCTGAATCCAATGACTTGACCCAAATTGTTGTGACTTCAATACCTAGCTACAGTAGAGATGGACAAAAACTTGGGTTGAGGTAACTGTTACTAAGACATCCGGATGAGGCATGGAACGTGGAGCCAGAACAATCTACCCCAGTACACGAAATAAACGGTTCACTCTGAAATTCCAATCACCTGAAGAAGGCCGGAACGTACGACGGCCGAAACGTCGTGAATATGGCACCGAAGATGAGCAGAACAGTGCGAACAATGTAATTAGTGTAAATAATTACAATAACTCATCTCAGAAATATAGACATATCTTGTTCTTTTATTGTTCTCTCTCCTCGATAATAGTTTATTCTCTGGCACCCAGTAACCTTTTGCGTCTTAGTGGCTTTATTGGCTTTCTTGGCGGGGATGATTAATATATATATATATATATATATATGTGTGTGTGTGTGTGTGTGTGTGTGTGTGTGTGTCGACCAAGAACATCGAATCTTTTGTTAGATTTTTTTTTGTTAATTTCATCTTGGCGTTTTTTACAAATGCTTTAATTCCAATTTTTAATGTTCCTGTATCAAATGAAAACAGATATCGTTTGTAGAACGGTTTATATGAGCAAGGCGTTGTAGTGTCTGTAAGCAGAGGAAGTCCATGGCTGGATTTTGGCGCCGTATGGAGCAAGTAGCTTGAATCAACGAAAGAGGTACGAGTGGGTAGAACGCTGTAAGGCTAGAACAACAAGTGAAGGAGATTATGTCCGTTGAAAGATACCAGAAGTGTATCGCCGTGACAGGGGACTATGTCCGTTGAAAGATACCAGAAGTGTATCGCCGTGACAGGGGACTATGTCCGTTGAAAGATACCAGAAGTGTATCGCCGTGACAGGGGACTATGTCCGTTGAAAGATACCAGAAGTGTATCGCCGTGACAGGAGATTATGTCCGTTGAAAGATACCAGAAGTGTAACGCCGTGACAGGAGATTATGTCCGTTGAAAGATACCAGAAGTGTATCGCCGTGACAGGGGACTATGTCCGTTGAAAGATACCAGAAGTGTATCGCCGTGACAGGAGATTATGTCCGTTGAAAGATACCAGAAGTGTATCGCCGTGACAGGGGACTATGTCCGTTGAAAGATACCAGAAGTGTATCGCCGTGACAGGGGACTATGTCCGTTGAAAGATACCAGAAGTGTATCGCCGTGACAGGAGATTATGTCCGTTGAAAGATACCAGAAGTGTATCGCCGTGACAGGGGACTATGTCCGTTGAAAGATACCAGAAGTGTATCGCCGTGACAGGGGACTATGTCCGTTGAAAGATACCAGAAGTGTATCGCCGTGACAGGAGATTATGTCCGTTGAAAGATACCAGAAGTGTATCGCCGTGACAGGAGATTATGTCCGTTGAAAGATACCAGAAGTGTATCGCCGTGACAGGGGACTATGTCCGTTGAAAGATACCAGAAGTGTATCGCCGTGACAGGGGACTATGTCCGTTGAAAGATACCAGAAGTGTATCGCCGTGACAGGAGATTATGTCCGTTGAAAGATACCAGAAGTGTATCGCCGTGACAGGAGATTATGTCCGTTGAAAGATACCAGAAGTGTATCGCCGTGACAGGAGATTATGTCCGTTGAAAGATACCAGAAGTGTATCGCCGTGACAGGGGACTATGTCCGTTGAAAGATACCAGAAGTGTATCGCCGTGACAGGGGACTATGTCCGTTGAAAGATACCAGAAGTGTATCGCCGTGACAGGAGATTATGTCCGTTGAAAGATACCAGAAGTGTATCGCCGTGACAGGGGACTATGTCCGTTGAAAGATACCAGAAGTGTATCGCCGTGACAGGGGACTATGTCCGTTGAACGATACCAGAAGTGTATCGCCGTGACAGGGGACTATGTCCGTTGAAAGATACCAGAAGTGTATCGCCGTGACAGGGGACTATGTCCGTTGAAAGATACCAGAAGTGTATCGCCGTGACAGGGGACTATGTCTGTTGAAAGATACCAGAAGTGTATCGCCGTGACAGGAGATTATGTCCGTTGAAAGATACCAGAAGTGTATCGCCGTGACAGGGGATTATGTCCGTTGAAAGATACCAGAAGTGTATCGCCGTGACAGGGGACTATGTCCGTTGAAAGATACCAGAAGTGTATCGCCGTGACAGGGGACTATGTCCGTTGAAAGATACCAGAAGTGTATCGCCGTGACAGGGGACTATGTCCGTTGAAAGATACCAGAAGTGTATCGCCGTGACAGGGGACTATGTCCGTTTGAAGATACCAGAAGTGTATCGCTGTGACAGGGGATTATGTCCGTTGAAAGATACCAGAAGTGTATCGCCGTGACAGGGGATTATGTCCGTTGAAAGATACCAGAAGTGTATCGCCGTGACAGGGGACTATGTCCGTTGAAAGATACCAGAAGTGTATCGCCGTGACAGGAGATTATGTCCGTTGAAAGATACCAGAAGTGTATCGCCGTGACAGGAGATTATGTCCGTTGAAAGATACCAGAAGTGTATCGCCGTGACAGGGGACTATGTCCGTTGAAAGATACCAGAAGTGTATCGCCGTGACAGGAGATTATGTCCGTTGAAAGATACCAGAAGTGTATCGCCGTGACAGGGGATTATGTCCGTTGAAAGATACCAGAAGTGTATCGCCGTGACAGGGGACTATGTCCGTTGAAAGATACCAGAAGTGTATCGCCGTGACAGGGGACTATGTCCGTTGAAAGATACCAGAAGTGTATCGCCGTGACAGGGGACTATGTCCGTTGAAAGATACCAGAAGTGTATCGCCGTGACAGGGGACTATGTCCGTTGAAAGATACCAGAAGTGTATCGCCGTGACAGGAGATTATGTCCGTTGAAAGATACCAGAAGTGTATCGCCGTGACAGGGGATTATGTCCGTTGAAAGATACCAGAAGTGTATCGCCGTGACAGGAGATTATGTCCGTTGAAAGATACCAGAAGTGTATCGCCGTGACAGGAGATTATGTCCGTTGAAAGATACCAGAAGTGTATCGCCGTGACAGGAGATTATGTCCGTTGAAAGATACCAGAAGTGTATCGCCGTGACAGGGGACTATGTCCGTTGAAAGATACCAGAAGTGTATCGCCGTGACAGGAGATTATGTCCGTTGAAAGATACCAGAAGTGTATCGCCGTGACAGGAGATTATGTCCGTTGAAAGATACCAGAAGTGTATCGCTGTGACAGGAGATTATGTCCGTTGAAAGATACCAGAAGTGTATCGCCGTGACAGGGGACTATGTCCGTTGAAAGATACCAGAAGTGTATCGCCGTGACAGGAGATTATGTCCGTTGAAAGATACCAGAAGTGTATCGCCGTGACAGGGGATTATGTCCGTTGAAAGATACCAGAAGTGTATCGCCGTGACAGGGGACTATGTCCGTTGAAAGATACCAGAAGTGTATCGCCGTGACAGGGGATTATGTCCGTTGAAAGATACCAGAAGTGTATCGCCGTGACAGGGGATTATGTCCGTTGAAAGATACCAGAAGTGTATCGCCGTGACAGGGGACTATGTCCGTTGAAAGATACCAGAAGTGTATCGCCGTGACAGGGGACTATGTCCGTTGAAAGATACCAGAAGTGTATCGCCGTGACAGGGGACTATGTCCGTTGAAAGATACCAGAAGTGTATCGCCGTGACAGGGGACTATGTCCGTTGAAAGATACCAGAAGTGTATCGCCGTGACAGGGGATTATGTCCGTTGAAAGATACCAGAAGTGTATCGCCGTGACAGGGGACTATGTCCGTTGAAAGATACCAGAAGTGTATCGCCGTGACAGGAGATTATGTCCGTTGAAAGATACCAGAAGTGTATCGCCGTGACAGGAGATTATGTCCGTTGAAAGATACCAGAAGTGTATCGCCGTGACAGGGGACTATGTCCGTTGAAAGATACCAGAAGTGTATCGCCGTGACAGGAGATTATGTCCGTTGAAAGATACCAGAAGTGTATCGCCGTGACAGGGAATTATGTCCGTTGAAAGATACCAGAAGTGTATCGCCGTGACAGGGGACTATGTCCGTTGAAAGATACCAGAAGTGTATCGCCGTGACAGGGGACTATGTCCGTTGAAAGATACCAGAAGTGTATCGCCGTGACAGGGGACTATGTCCGTTGAAAGATACCAGAAGTGTATCGCCGTGACAGGGGACTATGTCCGTTGAAAGATACCAGAAGTGTATCGCCGTGACAGGAGATTATGTCCATTGAAAGATACCAGAAGTGTATCGCCGTGACAGGGGATTATGTCCGTTGAAAGATACCAGAAGTGTATCGCCGTGACAGGAGATTATGTCCGTTGAAAGATACCAGAAGTGTATCGCCGTGACAGGAGATTATGTCCGTTGAAAGATACCAGAAGTGTATCGCCGTGACAGGAGATTATGTCCGTTGAAAGATACCAGAAGTGTATCGCCGTGACAGGGGACTATGTCCGTTGAAAGATACCAGAAGTGTATCGCCGTGACAGGAGATTATGTCCGTTGAAAGATACCAGAAGTGTATCGCCGTGACAGGAGATTATGTCCGTTGAAAGATACCAGAAGTGTATCGCCGTGACAGGAGATTATGTCCGTTGAAAGATACCAGAAGTGTATCGCCGTGACAGGGGACTATGTCCGTTGAAAGATACCAGAAGTGTATCGCCGTGACAGGAGATTATGTCCGTTGAAAGATACCAGAAGTGTATCGCCGTGACAGGGGATTATGTCCGTTGAAAGATACCAGAAGTGTATCGCCGTGACAGGGGACTATGTCCGTTGAAAGATACCAGAAGTGTATCGCCGTGACAGGGGATTATGTCGAAAAGTGACAGACATTTGTTCTTGTTTTGTGGAAATTAAGGTTTTGTTCAGAAGTGCCTTTACTTGTTGATTTTCATTCGTATATCTGAACTGTCACCGTAACACTGTTTAGAACTCACTATCAGAACGACATTATTGCACCTATAACTCTACCCCAAAACATCACATCACCTGTAATTTGCTAACATTTCGACGAGTAAGGGCAGTAGTCAGCACTAGCCACTCAGCCTTTTCTCCATCTACGGCCCTATCAAAGGTAGTACAGCATTTGAGTCGATGAAATGAATGGTTGACAAAGCGCTTATTATATGTACCGTTAATCATTTGAGTCGATTTTAGGTACAGGTAACTTTTAAGGGAGATCTAGTGATCAACCTCTCAAGTTTTGTCTTTTGCTTAGGGGCTCTTCAAATTTCTGCTTTTTGGTACTTTATTGCTTCCACAACGTCAAAAAAGGTCATAGCTTGACAAGACTCTGTCTATATTTCTGTATTATGTACATTATTCGGACTATTTTCCTCATCTTTGTCGCCATATTTATCATAACGTTTCGGCCGTTGTACGCTCCGGCCTTCTTCAGGTGGTTGGAATTTCGAACTAAACCCTTTATTTCGCTCACTGCGGTAGACTGTTCTAGTTCCACGTGCCATGTTTGATGGATGTCAGTTATCAGTTATCTCCTGCTAATTTTCCCTCTGAAAGTTCTCCACTGCCTTAACCGGGTATTGAACTCACACTCTTTGGGTTTTGTCACTGGGTCTAACCAACGCCTTTATCCACGGTGCCATGTGTCCTTGAGAACAGTCTACCCTAGTGAGCGAAATAAAGGGTTCAGTTCGAAATTCCAACCACCTGAAGAAGGCCGGAGCGTACAACGGCCGAAACGTTGTGATAAATATGGCGACAAAGATGAGGACAATAGCTTGACAAGACGTTTTTAACAACTGCTCTCTTTCTATAAGACCACAATCAGCAAAACATAATCCTTAATTTACCCTTATCCGATCTGCGTAGAGTCTAAATTTCCGCCGTAATCCATTCGTTAGAAGGAAGTTCCATTCAGAGAGCTTTGTGGAACAAACTCCCCCGGGGATGCATCTCCGAACATTTTAATCTTAACTTCTTCGAATCAAGGTTCAATCGCTGTCTACCCCCCCATATCCTTATAATATTCGTTTTTTGGGGTTTTTTTTTTTTTTAAAACAATTCACCCCAAGCAAGGCAATAAAACCACTGAGACACAAGGGGTTACCGAGTGTTAGAGAATATGAGAAAAACTACTTTTAAGGAGAGAGTACGATAAAAGAACAAGAATTAAGAAAACAGAAGGTAACGATGGACATAGGATTTTAATTTATGAAGATCAAAGTTGACTGAGAAGCAAGAAGCCAGAAGAGTGTTTCACAAGCGAGAAGTGTGATAGAAGAAACTTTTAGCATAGAACTTACGGTTACATTCAGCCATTTCAACTGTAAAATGATGAGACCTTACCGCTAATCTAGTACACTGCGCTTAAATTCATAAAGTCTAGGTAACGGAAAGTTCAGAATAATTACTATGAAAGTATTTATAGAAAAGTCACAAAGCAGCTACAATACGGCGGTGGAAAATTTCTCCTCGTGGTTACTAGCAGCCATGTTAATGGAAGCTTAAAAGGCTTCTTTCAGATGACTAAGAGAGAGCAGTTTCATTTTTGAGTCGTTAAAATTAACAAGTAACTTTAAACAACAGATTGTCGTTCAAATTTTAGATCAGCTGCCAAGTTGACATTATCGAACAGATCAAATGTAGTACTATTACTTGTTCTACCTCTAGTTACCTCCTCTTACATTCAGTAATCCTACACTACCACGAGTGGCTCTTGAGTTTTGTACTGGATGAACTTTAGATACGATCCATTTTAAAAAATTCAAACGCGCAAAGTTGTTAGTAATTTCATACTTCAAGATTCAGGACATTTTATACAAATGTTTGCCATTAGATTACATATGCGCAGAACAAGGTGCTTTTCTTTGCAGAACCCTATTGCCATCAGTCAACAAAAAGATTAGTAGATCCCAATAAGTATTTATTTTGTATATCTGTAAACCATGAAGTTGCCAATAATGTCCGAAATCCGAACAGGCGTTGGAATAGCAAAAGGTACTTTCCAAATATTAGTCCAAATAATCAGGAACTTTTCGTTAGAAACGAAGAAAATAGTGCTAAACTCTGATACAGTATCATTCCACTTCTATGGCTGTGGACGCTAAAAACTTTCCTCACAGATGAAAAACAGTCTTGAGGCAACAGAAATGTCGTCCTACAGAAGGATGCTGAGAATGTCATGGAAGAAGTGCGTAAGCAACGAAGAAGTCTTCATGAATCCCCCCCACCCAAAAAAAAAAAACCAGTTATACTCAGAATAAGAAAGAAACAGCTGAAATTTCTTGGACACATAATGAAGACGATGTGGGGGAGGACTTAGAAAATTTGACACTCACGAGATATATCAAAGGCAAAATGGACAGGGGTAGAGGTTGGGCCACTTACTCGACTGGCTTGTATGGACGGCAGAACGAAGGGTAGGAGGGATGACAGAAAGACAAACGTTACTAAGTGCGAAAAGGGATAGGAAGATGTGAAGAGCCATGATCGCCCGAGCCCTGAAGGGACACGATACATCGAATAATAGTAATATGAGTTGTATACATAAATACACTCATAGAAACACACATTTATATGTGTGTGTGTCTGCGTGTCTGTGTATGTGTGTGTGTGTACGTTTGAAACTATTAATCTTAAAGTGTGGCGATGCTACGGTTTTCGACCACTTGTTTAGCCATTTAGGGACCCAACTCCACGTAAGTGGAACGTACCCGGCGCCAGTAGTTTAAGAAACCATCTGGACAAACTATCAATACCATGTAAGAGCTAACGTCGCTTGGTGCTGGAAGGAAGATGTGAGTTGGCTGACTGACGTCGGCTGTTAGTGTGGCTGTAGGTGGAAGAGACCGAAAGGAAGAACTCTTTTCCCCTCACCCACCACTAGATGAAGCGTTGAAGGTAAGTTTCTTTATATATATATATATATATATATTTCTTTTAATTTTAATTCTATTTATTTACATAACTGAGAGTGCAAAGCCAAGGAATACGTGTCCGGTGTGTGTAGTGAGATGAATTTTCAGTGTGGAATAAGGGTTAAGCGAATTTCGAGAGGCAAAGCCAGGTGTTTTTCATTTAGCCCCTTCTCTAACAGACATGAATTTTTATCGCTTCTGACCCAGATCAAAATTTCCAGATTTGGCTGCTTTTGAAAGCCCCGCGCTACTAAATGTTCAATATCGCTTCTTGCAACATATTAAGCTCCCCTACATATGTATTTTTAATGCCTTGTTCCTTAAGGAGGTAGCTAATCATGGTTTTCCTCGTTTTTTGTTTTTTTAACTAATTTTCACCCAATACAAGGCCCAAGAGCCATTCAAGATAGAGAGTTGCTGTGTAGAGTTTTAATAGCGTAAGAAAGGGCAAGATAATAGGAGAATAAGACAGCTAATTCGAGATTTAAAGAGGTCAAGGTTTAATTAGCGAATACGATTTCAGAGTTTACGTGGAGGTATCAGGAGTATAGACTTGAAGTAGACTTTAGATGTGACACGAAACCCAATACTAAATAGGAAATTTAGATTAACGTCGACTCTTTTTCAAAAAAACCGTGGAGGTATGTGATCCGGATGACGGGCAAGACGCTGTACTTCTTTTCGTTTTTATCTGCCAATAACCATGATTCCTTGGGAAAGATAGTGAGGTGGTTCCCTGTTGTCTTCTCTATGGTTTTCAATTCAGTGTTTTTCTCCTAGACTAACTACCAACCAAAGATAACAATCCCTGTTTATTCTCTTATCTAACGGATAGTTGGACAGGGAATAGATAGATTCATGACTTTCTAAAAAGGTTTAAGGTAAACGGGAACAGAGCAGACTACGCCTGGATTTGAACTAAGTTCGACAATTCTACTTCTACATCGATAACAATCACGCTACCCTAATATTTTAAGCTACATTTTAAACTAGGGTAACCTGTAGTACAAATGAAACTCAGTTCGGTAGCGAATTGAATACCAGGTACTTTAAGGACGTAGCTGACCATTTTTCTCCACTGTTTTCCTTTCTTTATTATCTGTGAATTGCCATGGTTTCTTGAGAAATATATCAGAATGGTTTACCGTTGAATTATCTACGGTTTTTAATTAATAGTTGTCATTCTGTTAGATTAGCTGCCACGCAAAACTAGCGAGCCCCGTCGAGTCTGCTTTTTAATCCATAGATGTAGGGAGTTTTTAATGGATTCATGCCTTTTTCAAGAAAACAACAGTCGGCTGGAATTTGAACTCCGTTCGTTGATTCCAAGTTCCTCATCGATAACCGTTACGCTAGCAGCATATTTTAAACGACATTTTGGAAAAAGCTGCGCTGATTTGGGCTACAAATGAATCTCAATTAAAAATTTCAGGAACTTTGAGTGTTCAAATAGAGCCGAATCTGGCGACCCTGTACCACACCTGGATTCTTTTGCTCGGTTTTATTTTTTATACCATTTTATATTTCAATCCATTTAATCTAACATCATTTTTTTACGGATGAATGATTAGGGAGTTACAAGAACAAGCTATTATCAAGTGAAAATAAGTGATCGACATTTCGTTATAGTACATATTCATTTCAATGCGTAGGTAATCGATTATTGCAACTGAGGGAATGTAACATAGCAGTTATCAGCACAGAAATAAACATCAGTTGTGTGCCATGCGTGATACACGCTTAGGCGATCATGTATCTTTCGATACATGACTGATGAGGCAGATTTTTTTTCCCTCAGTAGTTTGTCATTTCTTTCTGCGGTAGACCAGTAGCCATGCAAGGCTACTGAACCCAGTTTGTCCTGCTATTTACCCATAGCTGGTTGGGGGGGGGGAAGAAGAGGATTCATACGTTTCCCAAGGGTATTAGCACGTAAGTGAATATAATGGATTCGACTGGAATTCGAACTTGGCATATATACAACGAATCAGTCAGTTATGTGCCATGCGTGATACACGCTTAGGCGATCATGTATCTTTCGATACATGACTGACGAGGCAGATTTTTTCCCGCAGTAGGTTGCCATTTCTTTTTTCGATAGACCAGTCCCCATCCAAGGCTATAGAACACGGTCTGTTCTCCTATTTACCCATAGGTGGGGGATAGAAGAAAAGGATTCATACATTTCACAATGGTGTTAGCATGTAAGTGAATCTAATTGTCTTGACTAGAATTCGAACTTGGCTCTCCGATGCCTCAATCCGAACCGCTATCCATTACTCCACCGTGCGAACCAAATTAGAATTCTAGTAGAGGCTGCTGCATTTACTTTCGCACAAAATACCGTTTGAAATTATTAATCCATTTCTTCTCCCCCCTACCTCCACCTCTCTAGTTATGGGTTAAATGAATTCCTTATCTTTGTTTGGCAACCAGTCTACGAGAAAGATGACACTGAATTCAAAAAAAAAAAAAAAAATCTTGCTACCCCCACCTTCGATAAGACCTAATTTTTACAGAATTACATCACAAATAACTACTGTGTGACGGTTGGCATTCTGTACTCCACAAAAAGCCTACAGAGTAATTGACCTATTGGTTGATAGTCTATTATTTTTCAGTAATTTAGTTTCAAAACTCGTAAGTCCAGTCCCCCCCTGCTAGCCACGGTGTTGATCGGATTTAGCTTTAATTTGAAGATTTGGGATTTGAAAGACTGATATTTTCAACCTTGATTTTACTTTTATATCATCGCATAAACGATAATTCATAAACGCATGTAATACTGAATTTTAGATATTTAACGGTTAAAAGAAATCAATTAAAAATGAGTAACAGCAATAAAGGGTGTTTCATTAAGACGGATCAAAGTCAGCAGTAAATAAATCCGTGTTATTGGTGAAAATGTATTTATTTCTCTATTGGGTCATGTTATTAAAGTCATGGCAATTACGTGTGAAAAATAATATCGTCCAAATCTCCGCCAAGGCTTCGGCGGTATATCTCGACTCGATTATCAAAATTTTTGATGACGTCTCTGCATAGTTGATCCTCCATCTCACCAATATGTCTTATTATCTCATCCTTCATCTATTGAATTGTTGTTGGCTTGTTGGCATAGACCTTATTTTTAAGATGACCCCAAAGGAAGAAATCTAAAGGCCTCAAGTCACACAATTATGATGGCCAATTGATTCCGCTGTTTCTTGAGATGATACGACCTTGAAAGTACGCGAAATGCATTTCTGTTTGAACGTCCATTTTCGCAATAGGCTTCGATAACTTTAACACGTTGTTTGATTGTTAATCTTTACATGGTTGAAATTTTCAAAGATTTAAGTTGCTAAATCTGAAAGAAAAAGAAAAAAATCATTAGACACTTAAACTTAATTCACAGTTAAACTCGGTTCAAGTTATTCGAACACCGTTTATATATTTTTTAATGACATTAATTGTGGATGAAATTACTAGATCTGAAACGGTTGAACTCATGTTATTTTGCGCATACAAACGTTACATCATTATTATTATTATTATTATTATTATTATTAGGTTGGTGCAAAAATAATAACGTAATAATGTCGTTTTTTGACGTTAAAAATACGTCAAAAACGACATTATTACGTCATTATTTTTGCACTAACCTAATATCTATCTATCTATCTATCTATTAGGTTGGTGCAAAAATAATGACGTAATAATGTCGTTTTTTGACGTTAAAAAATACGTCAAAAACGACATTATTACGTCATTATTTTTGCACCAACCTATTATTATTATTATTATTATTATTATTATTATTATTATTAATAATGCAGGATTGAAAGCTGGAATCGAAGGTTTTATTCTTGTTGCAAACAACCAATGTTTGTTAACTAGATATCATCAAGCAAACATAATGAAAACTTGCGCTGCCCCCCAAATGCATATTCTGTTATATCCAGAAACAAGTGACCATCTTGTATCAGGTTGCAGGATATGAGCATCCACCGGATATGAAATTCGGTATAACAGTGTGGGCCAATATCTGCACTGGAAAATCTGCAACTTTTATGAGAAGGAAACTGCAAGAAACTGGTATGAACAGCACCCAGACACGGTTACAGATACCGGACCTCTCACAGTTTTATGGGAATAAACACGGATAAATCAATCAAAGCAAATCACCTCGACATCGTGATCAAAGACCGCAAAAACAGAATCTGATTTCTTATTGACATGGCAATTCCTGCAAATCCTAACGTATCTTTGAAGTTCTTCAAAAACAAAACAAAAAAGAAGAAAAAACTGTCAAAATATTAGGACCTTGACGAGGAAATCTAAAAAATGTGGCAAATGTAGACATCAATGATTCCAGTTATAGTTGGGGCCCTCGGTTTTATTGGAAAAGGTTCTGATAGACGCACTGAAGGGATTCTTGGTAGCCTATGCCTTAAAGAAATACAAAAAAAAATGTTCCCACAAGTACAACTCATACCATTCGAAGGACTTTATCAATATAAAATGTGTGTGATTTCTTTTTTATTTTTATTTTTATTTCTTTTACAAAAATGTTCAATAGATAATGTCATGATGCCCTTTCTGACTGTAGGTCTCTGGTTGGGGACCGGAAGAAAATGAGTATACAATAGAAATGAAAGATAATAGTAATAATAATAATAATAATAATAATAATAATAATAATAATAATAATAATAATAATAATAATAATAAAAAATAGAAATCTCGAAAATGTGGCATATGGGAACATCAACAATCCCTGTTGTAGTTGGAGCCATAGGACTGGTTGGAAAAGATTGCAGTAGACTAATTGCAGGGATTCCTGGAAGCCCATGCCTCAAGGAGATACAAAAAATTGTTCTGACAAGTACAGCCCACACTTTACCAAGGGCTTTATCTATGTAATTTTTATTTTATTTTATTTTATTTTTATTTATTTATTTTTTTATTTCATTTTATTTTATTTTTTTTTGTCAGTGAAAAGTGTCATGATGCCATTTCTATCCTTAGGTCCCTGGGTGGGACCCGGAAAGAAATGTGTAAACGCCAGAAAGTAAAGAAAATAAAAATAATAATATTAAAAGAAATTCCACCATGAAAAGCAGAACACTTACCTAGCTTCCTTCTTTCCCTAACAAGAATTACCTTGTGCAGATTTGCGCTACTTTCATAAACGAAAAAGGACGAAAAAGTCGCCATTTTGCAGTCACCATCTCATGAACGTAGATTGTAACCTCTTATATTTTAACACCGGTCGTTATCCTTAGAGGCATTGCTTTGTAAGATATGTATATATTGCGTTGAAATAAATAGTCTATTTGTGAATGATGCGTTTTTTGTATTTTCTTTAAGTTTCATATCTTTTTTCTTGTTCGAACTAATCGTACAGTAAGATAGAATGTGAGTTAATACTGTTGAAAAATGGTTTCTTTTAATTGTTTATTTATATTTACATTAGAAAAAAAAATTGATCAGAGAAATTTTTTACGAATTTTAAAATCTAGTACCTAACAGCAAACACGGTAATGTCATGCAGTAAAATTAATTAATTTTTTATACGGTTAAAAATTACCAAATAAGAATTATTGCACTTAAAAAATAATTTTTGTTTTACTATAATAATATTTTTAGGCAACGTTTTTCTAATATAATTATTACTTTTAAAAGGTGACAAGTAAAACAATTTTTAATAAAAAATATTAGAACAAATAAATAATTTTAGAATAAATAAGCTTGAAAATCTATTATCAAATGGATTATTTACTTTAAAATATATGTCCATTTTCTTTGATCTGTAACAATTCTGTGACTGTGAGGTGTTTCTCTATCAAGACCATTCCCAAATTCGTTTAATTTTTAATAACATACGCGAATTGACATTTACTTCTCGGGAAAGTTAATGAAGTAGGTTTCTGTTGGCTTCACTTAAGGTTCCGAATATGAAATTGTCCTTTTCCTTGGCATTGCGTCTTGACATTCTAGTCAAGAGGCAATTTTACCAGACAGTTTAACCCATGGTTGGATGGCTGGAGAGAACAGATAGCTTCATGCATTTCCTAAAATTGTTAGTATAAAATTAATTAAAGTATTTGAACTAAGCTTAATGATTCTATTTTCTGTCCTTATTACCGCCACGCAACGCGTTCATTCGTGCATAGCTTATTCTTTATTTAAAATCTGTATTTCTTTATTTATTTTATTGGCAGTAAAATGTTTCTTTTGAATGATGTTGGAATCGATATAAAGACAAATTCTGAAGGTCTTAATTTCACGTCAGGAGACCTGATCGGGTTTCTTCGTAACATAATCTTGATAAAACTGACGATTCATTCCCAAAAGACTACTCAAGTCTTTTAGAAAGCAAAATATACCGGGATGATTCTAATTTCAATAACCGAAGCTGTTTGGAGACCAAATAAACGTCGAGAAGATTGGTCTTTTAATTAAATTCAGATTTGATTTTTTTTTTCAGTCGGGATTTCTTACTTTTTGTTCCTATGCTAAAATGCCCCAAATTCACGGCAAACTAAAACACATATACAAATGTCTCTTTCTCTTTCTTTCTTTCTTTCTTATCGTGGACAATCATAACTCTCCACAACTTCTTTTTTTTCATATAATACTTCTTTCCCCTTTCAGATGTGTCTTTTTCTTTTCTCTGTCATCCATTTTACTCTGATAAATTAGTTTATTCACATTTTGCTTGCTTCTTTAATGTGCTTAGCAAGCTTTAAAATCTCCAGGTACTCTTTTCTCGTTCCGTGTCCCCAAACGTTCAATTGTCTTTTTTACTTAATTGTTAGCAGTAGTTTCTTTCTATTTCCTAATTTCCTTAAGAACCTCCCTATTTCGCATATGATTTGTCCATGGTATTCTCATTATTCGTCGGTTTAAACCATATATCTGTCGTTTCAAGTTTCTTCTTAGTGAATAAAAAACTGCCAGGTATTCTCTGCCATGCGAGATATTAAATATTACAAAACATTTCAACTATTTTCCTTTTGTTCTAATATTTTCCTATGACTTAATACTTTGCTTAGTTTCGGAAGATCATCTTTCGCCATTTCTATATGACTTCAGATTTCCTTGTGGCATTTTACGTCATCCATTATTACATTACACATAAAATTATCAGGTCATCCTATAAGTTCTGTCCGGATTTAACTTTTTGTTAAAATGAACGAAATTTAAAGAGTATTTTATAATGTCTAATGGAGCTGAACATTATTTTTTATGTTTAGGCGAAGTTAAACTGATCACATTTTATTTCAGAGAACAATAAAATTAAATTTTGTTTGATTAAAACCCTGCTAACATGGAAGCACCCAAGAATCATTTGAGGCACATAATGCTTTATGAGTTCAAGAAAGGAAACTCAGCAGTCGAAGCGTCTAGAAACATTCACTCAGTTTATGGAGAGGAATGTGTGAATGAAAGAACTTGCAGAAGATGGTTTGCAAAATTCAGAGGTGGAGATTTCACCTTTGAAGATGAAGATCGAACCGGACGTCCAGTTAAGTTTGATGAAAAGCTTCTTGAAGCATCCCTTGAAGAAAATCCTGCCTTATCAGTTGAGGAATTGGCAGTGGTTCTCAGTTCAAACCATATAACTGTTCCTCGTCATCTTAAACAACTTGGAAAAGTTCCTAAACTTGGAAAATTGTTGCCTCATGAATTGTCTGAAAACAACCTCAAATCCCGAGTGGACATCTGCTCTCCTCTCCATTCTCGCCAACTTGTTTCACCTTTTTTGAATAGACTTGTGACTGGCGACGGAAAATGGATCTTTTATCGAAATGTGAAGCGTCGTAGACAGTGGCTTGGTAAAGGGGAAGGACCCTAGCCACAGCCGAGAAGGGAACTTCATGGGTAAAAGGTTCTTCTTTCAATCTGGTGGGATCGCCAAGGAATAATCCACTTTGAATTCTTATCACCTAATGCAACAATTAATGCTCACATATACTGTCAGCAATTAGAGCGTTTGAACCAAGCTTTGAGGAAAAAAAGACCTGCTCTAGTGAATCGAAAAGAGGTGATGTTTCATCAGGACAATGCGCCACCCCACACAGCAAGAATCACGTCACAAAAGATGGAAGAACTTGGTTGGGAGAAAATTCCTCATCCACCTTATTCTCCCGATCTTGCTCCTTCAGACTACCATTTGTTTCGTAGCTTACATAATCATTTGAAAGAAACAGCTTTTGTAACACAGGAAGAGGTTAAAACTGACATTTGTGAGTTCTTCGAATCAAAGCCAAAATAATTTTACAGTAATGGAATTAGTAAGCTTGTTAATAGATGGAAGGAAGTCAGAGATAATCAGGGAAAATACATTGTTGATTAAATCTGTAATTAAATGTAACATTTGGTCAATTGTTTTTTTTATTCAAAATTCGGACAGAACTCATGGGATGACCTGATAGTAAGCTTGTTAATAGATGGAAGGAAGTCATAGATAATCAGGGAAAATACATTGTTGATTAAATCTGTAATTAAATGTAACATTTGGTCACTTGTTTTCTTTATTCAAAATTTGAACAGAACTCATGGGATGACCTGATAGTAAGGTTTTTAATAGATTGAAGGGAGTCATAGATAATCATGGAAAATACATTGTTGATTAAATCGGTAATTAAATGTAACATTTGGTCACTTGTTTTCTTTATTCAAAAATCGGACAGAACTTATGGGATGACCTGATATATTGTACGTGCTTGATTTTGAGATCTCTAATATAAAAATCACACACCGAGTTGCCATTTTCTGGTGAGAAGTATCTATTCTGTCGAATTACAATGAATAGTTATTCCTTTCTTCTTGCTTTTCCTAGTCTAAAGTTTCCTCTAGTTTTCTTTCTGAAGCTGTCATCAACACAATGATATATATCCAGGGTACGTTAAGGTTACGTCTGTTGATAATAAATCCCTTTAAGTTTTCTAGTGCTCTTGGAATCATCTCGTTGTACAAGTTAAGTAAATCCGACAAAAGAATAACCCATCCTTGTAATACGCCTGTTTCTGTTTTGCTGCATTTCCTTTAACTCTTTCTCTATCCACATGAAAGATGTTTTATTTCCAGTTCTAGTATTTAGGAATTATGTGAATCATTTTCAGATCAAACTAAAACTTTCCAATTTCAAACTCTTCGCATTTTATTTGACGTTTTATAATCTATAAATCTCAAATATACAATTTTTTGCCTTTTTGCTCTCATTTTGATCTTAGTAGGGCTAAAATAAATTCCTAAATAAGAAATAGCAAAATTTCGACATATTTGACTTTACACCTAGTTCCCCTTTTTTAAATAAAAAATCATTTAGTTCAGAATCTGCAATTTTAGCGGTGCTTTATTTAAATAAAGCACCGCTAAAATTGCAGATTCTTCTTTGGATTTTGTCAAAAGTCTGTTATTACATAGCAGAAACACCAGAAACGGCAGAATCTGACATGAAAAAATGGCCGACTTATAAATATGTAAGAATAAATAAATTATGTAAACAATAAAAGAACAAGTATTAAAAAGACAGAAGATAACAATTGACGTTGCAATTAAATTTTTGAAGATCAATTTGACAGGAAAGCAAGAAGCCGGAAGAGAGTCCCACAAGCGAGAAGTGCGATAAAATAAACTGTTGTCATAGAACGTATGCTTATATGTAGCCATTTCAACTGTGAACTGATGAAACCTATCCGCCAATCTAGTACTGCGCTTTCATTCATAAATCTCGCTACGAAAGAGGGAAGTTCATCAGAATACTTATCAAGAAAACATTTATATAAAGGACAGAAGTAAGCTACGTTACGATGGCTGGGAAGTGAATGAAGCTGAGATGCCAAGTTGGGACCAATAATATTACAGATTCTTCTTTGTATTTTATCCAGAATCTCTAAATACATAGCAAAAGTACCAGAACAAATTTGATAACACTATTCAATGCATGGACGAATGGTCGACTTATAAATGTATTTTACGTTTATTAATCTGACATATTTAATTTATTTGTTTAAACGTTATTTTTCATGGACACTCATATTTAAATAGACGCTCTGCTTTTTATTTATTAAACATTATATTTATTTATTTATTTGCCTGAATATTCAAAAGAATATTTATTTATTTATTTGCCTGAATATTCGAGAAATCTTCTTAAAAAAATATGCGTCCCCCGGTTCTCAAATATTCAGGCCAATAAATAGAAATAAATAAATATCAGTCAGTCAGTTATGTGCCATGTATGATACGCGCTTAGGTGATCATGTATCTTTCGATATATGACTGACGAGGCAGATTGTTTTTTCACGCAGTAGGTTTTCTTTTCTTTCTGCGCGAGTTGCCATCCAAGTCTATAGAACCGGGTCTCTCCTGTTATTTACCCATAGCTGGGAGGACGGGGAAGAAGAGGATTAATACCTTTCCCAAGGGTATTAGCACGTAAGTGAATGTAATGGATTCGAACTCAGGTCTCTGATTCCTCACTCCGAACCGCTATCCATCACTCCACCATTCTTTTCTTTTTGTTTGATCACCTCTTATAAACTTCTCTGTACTTTTTTTTCCTAAAGGTGCTAATTCGAATTGGAACTGGAATTCGAACAAGGTTCTCCGATTCCTCAATGCGAGCTGCTATCCATTACTCCACTGTTGTTCCACCGTAAATAGCAAGACAAGACTGCGTCCTGTAACCTTGGATGGCAACTGGTCTAGCGGAGAAAAAATATGAACATAATGCGGGAAAAAAGACATCTAACCAGGTCAGTTATGTATCGAAAGATACATGTTCGCCTAGGCGTGTATCACGCATAAATCATAACTCACTGAAATAAATATAATATTTAATAAATAAATAAAAACAGAACATCTACACAAATATGAGCATCCATTTAAAATAACGTTTAAATTAAACGTATAAATCCTTAAGACTTGTTCTGATGAGAAAAATTGTTTAACACGACACAGAGAGCCAACATTCATAGCAGCAAATCTAGCAGTTGATTCAATATAATGTTTCCACTTAATGGCAGCGGTAACCATTAGCCCTGGAATTCACAGTGTGTTACACTCCTGAAGGTGAGCTTTAACCATGCTGATATAAGCCAAAATCTTTTCTCTAAGATGACTATTGGAGAGCAGTTTCTTTATGGAAGTGTTAAAATCAACAAGCTATTTCTTACCCGACTTAAGAATAGATTGTCGGTCATATCTGAGATCAGCTGCCAATTTGATCTTATCGAACAGATTGGATTTAACATTAAGACAGGAGTAAATAGTTGTGTCATCGGTGTAGATAGAGAGTCAAGCACTGATGGCATCGGGAGGGCCATTGATGAAAATTAAGAAGAACGTAGGTCCAATGATATCACCCTGGGGGACACGGGCATTAATGTGAAAAGATCTAGAAATGTAACCGTTCAATAGTTTCTTAGTCTTTCCTTCTCTCTCCTTCTTTAATCACTCTCTTTCTGTCATATTGAAATTCCTTATTATTCTCTCGATATATATTTGAATCTTTTTTTTTCTTCTTTTTTTTCTCTCAAAAAAACTTTCTCCTAAACTTTTCTTTCTCTTTCTATCTCTCTCTCTCTCTGTAAAGTTTTCTTTCTTTCTTTCTTTCTTTCTTTCTTTCTTTCTTTCTTCTCTTCGATTTTTATGCATAGTTGTCAATGTTTTCTCTTTCTCTCTTTGTTTATCTTTCTTTTTATCATTCTGTTACCATTTCTCTTTCGATTTATTTATACTATAAACGTCTGTCTTGCGTCCTCCTTTTCTCCCTTTTCTCCCTTTTCCTCCTTTTCTTTCTTTCTTTCTTTCTTTCTTTCTTTCTTTCTTTCTTTCTTTCTTTCGTTCAACAAACTTCAGTCTTTCTTTCTCATTCGATAACTGACTCTCCATCTTACCTTACAGCCATTAAACATTTTTATTTGTATCACTGCTACAATTTCTCTTTAGTTAATCTCTACCGTTTCTCTATCTCTCTAATTCCATATTTTCCCCAGAGAACTGAATTTCTCTCCGACTTTACTTCTCTCATTGAACAATTGGATACCATCCTTTCGTCTTCACTTCGTGGCAACTACATACGGACTCCAGACCGCGGGAGGCTGCGCCCTGATGATAATTAATAACAGCTTTGCCTTCCTACCTCTTTACACTCATCAAAAAACAAAACAAAACAACAAAAACCATCTCTTGGATAGTATTACGCATTCTTTATAACCTTTTCTACTATCTCTTTTCCCTCTAACTTCTCTTTCTTCATCCATCGTTTCACCTTCTTAACTTGTCATAATCCTCCTACTCACCCCCTCCTCTTCATCCCTCAGTACTTGTCTTACTCCTTCTCTAGTTACGTTTCCTCTTCTTAATGTTCTACTTCATGACCCCCGATCTTGTTCATCTTCCTTCAACAGTGCACATAACATGTTTTCAGTGTCTCGTGTACACTCTGCATTCTGATTGGCTAATGCGCGGACGAATTTTAATGGTGAACTTTTTCTGACTGTTTACACTTTCCAACATGCATAAAGACACATTTAAGGATCTTTTGAATGTAAAAACATCTTAATAAAAAGAATCATATTTTTAAAAACGCATAGTATATATATATATATATATATATATATATATATATATATATATATATATATATATATATATATAACAGGGGAAGGGATTTCAGATATTAATAAAAAAAGACA
>OZ010574.1:89403420-89415920 GCA_963932145.1 Acanthosepion lycidas
TCTTTCCTTCCAATCATTTTTTTTCTTTTCTTTTTATTTGTTTTTAATTGTTTCTTTCCTGTCACTCATTCTTTCTTTTTTTCTTTACTGTTACTCTTTTTTTTATTTTTTTCTTTCCTTCTACTCATTCTTTGCTTTTCATTTCTTTTTAATCTTTTTCTCTCCTTCCACACATTTTTTTTCGTTTCTTTTTATTTCTTTTTCATTTTTTCTTTCCTTCCACTGATTCTTTTTTCCTTTCTTTTTATTCTTTTCCTTTCCCTCTGCTCATTCTTTCTTTTCCCTTTCCTTTTATTCTTTTTTTATCTCTTTTTCAATCCACCAATTCTTTCTTTATCCTTTCCTTTTATTCCTTTATATCCCTTTCTTTCCCTCCACTCATACTTTCTTTTTCCTTTTGTATTATTATTTTTTCATCTTTTTTTCCTTCCACTCTTTCTTCTTCCTTTCCTTTTATTCATTATCTTTTTCTTTCCATCCACTCATTCTTCCTTTTTTTCTTTCCTTTTATTCTTTTTTTTTTGTCTTTTTCGTGCCTTCCACACATTTTCCTCTTTTTCCGTTTATTTTTATTCCATTTTTATTCCATTTTTATTCCATTTTTATCTTTTCTTTCCGTCCACTCATTCTTTATTTTTTCCTTTCTTTGATTTCTTTTTCGTTCCTTTTTTTTTTTGGCCTTTTTTTTTTAACAATTAATTCATTTTTTATCTTTCTCAAATCCTTCTTCTCCGATCTTTTTCTAATCTTCTTCTTCTTCTCATCTCTCAGTTCTTCATCTTCATGTTTTCTTTTTCCTCTTCCTCTTTTTGTTTTTTACACTTCTCCTTCCTTCTTTATCATTTTCTTCCGCCTTGTTTTCTCTTCTGTTTTTCCTCTGTCCTTTTTCTTTATCTTCGATTCCTAGTCTCCTTCTATATATTCGTCCTTTCTATTTTTATTTTTTTTTTACACTTCCTTCGCACAGTCATTTTTCACCCTGAGTCAAAACCCCAAACATCAACCCCTCTTTCAGCAAGTCTAGCAAAAAGAACCGGAAGTTATCGACTCCAAATCTTTGGCGAAGTGTATCCGAAATCTACTGAATGCGAACCTGGTATTGTACGAAATCTCGGTGATACTTGCCCCCCAGCAGGCGTTGAAACGTTTGCCGCTCGCCGTAAATAGTGTTTGCAAGGCCGGCATCGTTGATGAAAATGGTAGAGGTTGATAAACGGCACGAAAGGTCGCCGAGCGAGACGAAGAACAACGGAACAGAGTCAAATGAAGGATATTTACAAGAAGCATAAATGAAATTGTCAGTAATCGCTTTCAAAGGACGATTTAGATGAAGATGCCATTCATCGTGACCTGCTTAAGTCATTAAACTTGCGTATAGAAGACACACACACAAACACACACACACACATATATATATATATATATATATATATATATATATATATATATATATATATATACAGTGCTGTTTGATAAAAGTGACTCACCTGATTTTTTTTTACTAAATGTTCTTCTCTCCGATGAAACGAAAGTTGAGCTAAATTCAAAGGATAAGCGATCTAAAATCCGAAGAAGAAGCTTTGAAAGCTCTTTGAATTTAGCAGTAAGTACTGTCAAGCATCCATTCAGTATAATGTTCTGGGGATGCTTTTCTTTTCATGGAACTGGTTTCTTGAAACCTATTGAAAAGACCCTCAGGAGCGAGCAGTACAAGAGAATTTTAGAGTCTTGTCTTCTCCCTTCTGCAGAAATGTTGCAAATCGACCCCACCAAGCTCATTTTTATGCAGGATAATGCTCCCTGTCACAAATCAAAATTAATGAAGGAAAAATTTGATGCGAAGCAGGTGAGTGTTATGACATGGCCGCCCCAATCTCCTGACCTCAACCTCATAGAAATATTAAAGTACAGGCTCTCGAGAAAGCAGTTGAGCACTGTATATATATATATATATATATATATATATATATATATATATATATATATATATATAAGCTAATGTATATATATATATATATATATATATAAAGAAATATAGTCTTAAGGTGTGCTATATTTATGGAATAAAGTGCTCAATATCAGAGATAGAGCGTGTGTAAATATAAAAGTGAACATAGAAGTCAACACTTAAAGGCGACAGTCTGTTTCATGCTATATGCAATCGTCAGGCCACATATGCTGTTATTTTTCTCGGCTATTTATATATATATATTATATATTATATATATAAATAGCCGAGAAAAATAACAGCATATGTGGCCTGACGATTGCATATAGCATGAAACAAACTGTCGCCTCTAAGTGTTGACTTCTATGTTCACTTTTATATATATATATATATATATATATATATATATATATATATATATATATATATATACTTCAGAAAGTGAAAAACGTAATCGTATAACAAGTAATGAAATGGCAACAAACATAGGAATATTGAGGGACGCCATTAGAAAAAAAATACATCAGGGAATGTTCTCCACTCTAAATGTAAAAGGTAGATAAAAATAATTGAACACGAGCTGCAATGGAGGCGAATATGCAGAGGAGACGTGAAAGACGTCGCATCATTAACAATCAAAAGTAAGCGATGGTATAAATAAATACAGCTAGCTCCATCAATATTAAAAAAAAGAAAAAGAAAACTGGTGATGGTAGGAGCATTTATATATTCGAAAGTGTGCCAACCAGATCTGAGACGAAATAAGAAGTTACTCTGAAACAGAGACCAACTTATCCAATTAAGAAAATTCGGTCTAATAGTTGTGAAAAAAAAAGGCGGCCAGACTGTGGACGGAGCAGCATCTGTGAACCACAAGGTGAAAACGAAAGGAAGCGAAAAACTGGAAAAATAGGAAAACTGTGGACCATAAAATTTCGGGTCGAATTAATAAAAGTTGGCATATTTAGAATTCTATCTAGAATTTAATGTGAGAAAGGTACGAATCCAACCCTTATATCCCCAGCTATGGGTACATAGTAGGACAGACTGAATTTTATAGCCTTGGGTGTTGACTGGTCTAGGAGAAGGAAAACTTTGAATTCAAAACTGTAGTCTTGGCGAAGCACATGCTATGCATCTAAGGAAAAGATCGTTCGCATTGGCTCGGATCTTTTTTTTTAATTTAACCACATGGTGCATAAATTTGACGCACAATGTGTATCTTTATATATCAAAATGTATCTCCTAACTATATTTTATCACATACATACATACATATATATATATATATATATATATATATATATATATATATATATATATATATATATATATATATATATATATATAAGGCGCTATCCATTACTCCACCGTGCCTCCTATATATATGTGTGTATGTGTGTGTGTGTATGTGTGTGTGTGCAAAATGCAGGATGTGTGTGTGTGTGTGTAACGAATGCACGGCCGCAAATTTCAACGGATTTGCACCAAAATTTAAATGCACATGCTCCAAGTTAGCGGCAAAGCCAAGACCGACTTTGCCTTTCCCAACTCCCATCGATAGTGGAAATAATCGATTTTTTCATGCTTCTACGGCAGTTTTCATGTATTTTACGGCCATTTTCTACTGGCCAGAGTGAGAGACTATAGTTGACTGCCACGAATAGGCAGGAAGATTCTATTGGCCAGCGTGAGAGCCAACAGCTGACTGACACGAATATTAACTAGCATGCTAGCATGCAAAAAAAAAATGGATTCGTCACAAGTGGGAAAAATTTAAATCTGCATGGCACTTTACTCCAATTGGCTCATTCGCTTGCTTAAACTCAACGTTGATTCTGATTCCGCAGAACTGGGTTGGGTGTGAAAAATTATTTGTTGTTAATATTCTTTTTTCATTCGGTGTTTCCACTTACGAGTCCTTTTTTTTTAAAGCCGATCGTTTTGTGTTCATTTTGTTTAGTTCTTTTTTCGTAACAGATTTAATGTTTAGTATAGAGCTTAGAAAAAATGTGCAGTGTGAGATAGGTAAGAAGTAAGGCATGTAGCAACATCAGCACGGCAAAGGGCACTCCTTTAAAGGCAAGGAAGGACAAACATATTTTAAGTCAAGTGATAGCGATTGCTGTATGAGTCGTACGATTTTTGAATCAAGCACGGGAAACACCGGGCCATGCTGCTAGTGATTGATAAACCCTAACAAACAAATCGGTATCTGGTAAGTTATTCGAAATTATTTTACTTTCGAAATCCTTTGCAAAATATTTTCAATACAGAGTTTAATTGGAAATTGTTTTAATATTTTACTATAACTACTGAATTGTACGAAAACATATTATGTCATATAAATTCATTGGAAATATTGGAATTTAGAGATTTAGTTGGAAGTCGAGACTAGATATTGCAAATTATTTTAATTCAGATATTATATATTATTATTATCGCAAAATAATAATTAAATTTCAAATGTACACATTAAGACCATGAATTATTCACTTTACATTGTGCATTGTTCAAGCAGGAAATCACAAATCATACTAACCAAGGCTTTGAGCGTAATGGACTTGTTCAAACTTTGATCACGCCAGAGGATGCGCTCTTTCCCAGAAACTGCAAATAAGGTCCACTAAGTTATAACCCACAGGTGTTTTTTGTGAGTGTTGAACAACCACAAATGAGCCTGAGCAGGCGTCTGCAACAGGAATTTGTTAGCCGCCCTAGTAGACCGGCGTATTCGTAAGTGAGGGTTTAGAGTATATTTACCCAGTGATGTAATAATACTTTAAAAAAGACTTAATCTAAATGTTGCTATGTAAGTGGGAGGGAATGTCATCATTTTTGCTCTTCCTCGGCAGAACAGAATTTGAACCACCCTTTCTTTTTGAGGAGTTGACTTGATTCAAGAAAGTGAATATCCTTCACAGAATGGTCCAGTTAACACTAAAGCCAAATAGATGGACGTTGATCCAGTTTACAGTTTAGATTCAAATAGCTAAATATCGGTCAAGTTTAGACTAGAGTCAAATAGCTAGATATTGATGCAGTTTACACGAGAGTCAAATAGGTAGATATTGTTTTGGTTTTCACTAGAATCAAACAGTGAGACATAAGTTCTGTTTACACAAGATTCAAATAGCTATGCTCTTGTCCAGTTTAAACAAGAGTAAAAGAGCTAGGCATTGGTCCAGTTTACACGAGAATCACATAGATAGGATTTGGTCCAGTATTTTTGTTTTTTTTTAAGCGTTTCACCCCAAGCAAGGCGGGACGCCACTAGGAGGTTACAAAAGATTTGGAGCAAGATCAGTTCACACAAGTGTTAAATTGCTAGGCATTGGTCCAGTTTATACAAGAGTCAAGCAGACAAAAAAACTATCCAATTCGAAATCCTTATATAGAGAAACTGACCGATATTTCTTGTGAGGATAATTTGTGATTACAAATAATTTTAATGTTTCTGAAATTTTAACAGGTATTTACACTCAACTACTGCATCTTGGCGTGGTTTTACCGACGAATGCTTGGAAGACTCTGGAAAGAACAATTCGATGCTGACATCACAACTATTTAGTCCGATTGGTCTGATAAAGTTAAATTGGCAGTTGAGCACAAAAATAACCTAAAATCTGTTGTTTACTGGTGCAAGAAATGACTTGTTGATTTTGACATCTGAAGGCAATTGGATTTTATAAACTTTCGGGAAGATTACGTGAAAGCGCATGAAACCGTTAGTCGTGGTTGGTCTCTGCCCACTTGAAGTTTTATTTAATATATATATATATATATATATATATATATATATATATATGCATGTTTCCTTAAATAATATAGACAAGTGTTGTCTATCTATTTTATGTAAATTCTTTTCGTATCGTCTGATAAGCTTTATAACATTATCATTAAACGAAGAAAGAAAATCATAATATTGATACATATTTTTTAATCCTATCTCAGTTTTCGGCTTACATAAGCCATTATCAAATATTACAATTACATTACAATATATTAAGCAATACACGGACAAAACAGTGATGATAGTTTGTTTCTGTTTACATGGAAGATTTCCAAGCAACGACAAACTTGTGCATATAAAACGCTGGAAGCGAAAATCGCGCCGTAGCTCATGACGTCACACATGACCACGTGAAAGTGAAAACGATAAGTATTAAGTATGGGAAGCCGTTGGTATAAACCAATGGCTTCTGTTATCAATTATAGCCATTTAAGAATATTTGTGGAGATTTCATACTTTATTTTGTTCAGGTTAGGTTTCAACTGTTTTATGTATATAGCTTCAAGAATTTTTAGTTTTTGTTTATTGTTTTCATGTTTAAGTATAGTTTTGTTTTCAACAAGGATTTTCTGGAATTGTGTATGCGGCCAGGCATGTTGTTTTAAATGCCTAAAAATGTTAGAGTTATCATTCAAATGTAGTGTTAAGCGTGGTGAAAGAGAGTTTGTGGTGTGACCAACATAAATATTATTTAATCCATTGGAGATACAATCTCCGAAAGGGCACTTGAATTTGTAAACTATGTTGATGATTTTTTTTTTTGTTTTTTTTTTTTTTTTGCAAATCGCTAACCGGGGGACAAGAATTATTGCGAAGAATTAAGTTGGATATACTAGATTTAGTGTAGTATATGATTAACTTAATTTTTTTGCTAGGATCTGTTGTAGATATATTAGTATTTACTAATTTTATAGTATATTTTCATCTTGTCTATAATTGGTATGCATTTGATTACGATATAGGAGATTAATATGTTTGAGATTAGTAGAAGCAGTATTATGTACTATTTGCTTAGTATTGAGATTTCTAAGAAAGCATCTTATTTGTTCATCAACTATATAGTTTGGAAAGCTATTATTAAGTGTTTTTTTTTATATTCTTTAGTTCACTGTAAAAAAATCTGTTTTGTGGATGAATTAGTTTCTGCACGATGTATTATATTTTTTCAATTCGCTATTTTGTAGTATTATGGGAATTCACTCTTGTAGTTAAGTGTACATGAATTTATGCTGGTATATTTTTGTATGGCGAAATAGTAAATTTGTTATTATTTGTGTTTATCAAGATGTCAAGGAAGGGAATTTTTATTAGCATTGAGTTCATATGTGAATTTAAGGACAGAATTATTTTGGAAACGTTTTTGAAGTTGAAGTATTTCATCTGTATTAAAAATCCTAACATAAGGATATCATCAACAAATCTTAGGTAGATGGATGGGTTTTTAAAATCTGTACCTTATTTTCGAGGTTTGACATGTAGAAATTGCTAAATGTCGGACCCAGTACTGAACCCATGGAGACACCATCACGTTGTATATATATATATATATATATATATATATATATATATATATATATATATATATTATGATCTAAGAAAGGGACTTCAGTAGTACAAGCTAATAGTAGTTTCCGTATTATATTAGGATTAATTGGGCAAAGATGAGTTATTGTATATATTTCTTATAATTATTTCATATATATGTTATATATAAAATGAGAGAGATAGATATCCATAATGTCCTTTTACAGTTATACTCTATCTGTTATATTTACGCACACACGCACACACACACACACACACACACACACACACACACATATATATATATATATATATATATATATATATATATATATATATATATATATATATATAGATAGATAGATAGATAGATAGCAGTTGGTATAGTGTTCGCTTGCCAACCTAACTGTCGGGGTTTCGATTCCCTCGGTAGTGGATGCGCACTGCTGATGAGTGCCAAATATAGGACGAAACGGCCGTCCAGTGCTTCCTGAGGTTTCTATCAGACTCGATGAATCAATTAATATATATATATATATATATATGTATTTGCAGAGACCTGCGAAATCATAAGTATATACTTACTACACGAACTAAGCAAAATAATAGATAGAAATGTCACAGGACTCTACAGGGCGACGACGGTCTCATAATCTTAAGAAACTGTAACAAGCAAAACACAGGCAAATCTAGAAAAGCAATAGTAAAGATTTTCAAAAATAACCGCTTCGACATACATATAAAAACTAACCTAAATGAAGTAGATTTTCTAGATGTTACCTTCAACCTAAGAAAAGGCACATATAAACCATACAGAAAACCCAATGATAAACCACTCTATATAAACACATCTTCCAACCACTCGCCTTCTATAATCAAACAGATACCAAAATCGATTAACCGCAGGCTTTCCGACAATGAATCCATATTTAACAAAGCTAAGAAACAGCCCTACAAGATAATGGGTACCCAGCAACACTCACATACTCACCACAGAACACAAAAAAGCCAACAGGGAAAAAATATCATATGGTTCAAAACAAACACAGGAAAAAATATTCTTCAATCTCTTACACAAACACTTCCCGGGATCAAGCACCCTACATAAAATATTCAATAAAAACACAGTAAAAATCAGGTACAGTTGCACCGAGAACATAGCACACCGAGCACAACAGGCAAATTATCAACAAACCACACGAACAAATTAAACCCACAGAATAAAGAACGAATGTCCTTTAAACGGTAATTGTTTACAAAACAACGTAATATGCCAAGCCACGATAAAATCACCAGATAAAAAGTATATCTGGGAAATTAAAAAAAAGCGCATCACACCAAAAATATCTTGGAAAATAAGGAAAAGATCATAAGCCTACAGCAGTCAATCAAAAACTTGCAAACTTTGCTTGGAGAAAAAATAGCTATCATTACTTTCCCAGACCAAAATGAATTATTAAATAAAAGATCCGCGCACATCTCAAAATGCAGGCATGCAAACAATTCTTACTACGTTACTTAAAAGTCGAAAACTGAAAAAAACAAAATAAATAAACAAAATGACAATAAAATAAGTAAAATAAATTAACCCAAACAAATTACCAAATCACACACGTTAGAATAGACGAAATAGAATAAAAAATAAAAAAACAAAATCAATGAACCTAAATAGATAAAGTAAATAATAAACAAATTAAGAAACCATTATGACCAAAATATTAGTTAGACTATAAAAAATCAAACCAAAAATCGGACGAAAAACATAGCTGTAACTGTTATACAACGATAAAAAATACTACGTTACTTAAAAATCAAAAACCGAAAAGAGTAAATAAAAATATACAGTATAATAAATAAATAATAAAAAACAAGTAAAATAAATTATTCTAAATTTATCTAAATAAATAAATAAACTAACAAACCGATCACGATAAATTAACCGTTAGAAAAAAAAACAAGTAAAGATAATCAGTCCAAATAAAGAAAGAAAGAAATAAACAAATTAAAAACTGCTCCCGCCAAAATAATAGTTAGAATAAACTACAGCAATCAATCCCGAAATTGAATAAATAGCTTTAATTATCTTCTCAAAACAAAAGAAAACTATTAAATATGCGATATAAACAAATATTTACTACGTTAATAAAAACACCGATTAAAATAAAAAATAAATAAGTAAATATATAAGATAAGAAATAAAAATAAAAAATAAAAAAATAATGACAGGCAAAATAATTTAACCCAAATAAATAAATAAGCAAATAAATGACTTCCGGTGAAATAACCGCCAAAATAGACTACCCACAATGCACCACTGGTCCGTATATATAAATAGCCTAGAAAAATAACAGCACTCGTGGCCTGACGATTGCGTCTAGCATGAAACGGACTGTGGCCTCTAAGTGTTGACTTCAACGTTCACTTATATATATATATATATATATATATATATATATATATATATATATATATATATATAGATATATATATATATATAGCGAGAGAGAAGGGGGATAAATTCATTGATTAAGAAAGATAGTCACATAGAGATTCATTCATTGAGATATATATATATATATATATATATATATATATATATATATATATATATAAAGAGAGATATAGATAGATTCATTCATTGCAGCATATATATATATATATATAGAGAGAGAGAGAGAGAGAGAAGAAATACGTAACGTAATCGCAAAAACAGTAGTAGTAATTTTGATTTTTTTCCTTAAAACATAATACACATATTTCAAATCAATTTTTCTGCGACCATAAAATACCACCCCATAAAGCTGTTACAGCCATTGTCAATCACCGCTGTTTCTAGCCAAGTGTGTCTATGTGCGTACGTAAATATATATGTATTGTAAAAACAAATGTCTCTGTTCCCGGTGTGAAAATACAATCAAATTATTTGGTAACATCTCAAAAGCTCCAGGAAACACAGGCAAGCAAAGAAAATGGCGTAAGCTCGCAATGGGGTGCAAGGTTAAACAGATTCTCAAATGTTCACATGAAATACGATGTAATTGATGATAGATACTCAGGACTTTCCTGAATGTAATATCTTTGTTATTTATCTTACTAGTTCGTTGTTTCAGTATGTATGTATGTATGTACGTATGCATGTATCTATCTATCTATCTATCTATCTATCACACTCTTTGCATTTTTGTTTATACATATATCTATCTTCATATATATATTTTTTATATATCTTGGTACGTTTTTTTTATCTATCTATCTATCTATCTATCTATCTATCTATCTATCTATCTATCATAATCTTTGTTTTTTTGTTAATCTATATATCTGTCTCCATCACTTCATATATTTTTTATATATCACGCTACCTTCCTATCTATCTATCTATCTATCTATCTATCTATCTATCTATCTATCTATCTATCTATCACAGTCTTTGTTTTTTGTTTTTGTTTATCTAGATATCTGTCTCCATCTCTTCATATATTTTTTATATATCACGGTAACTTCCTATCTATCTATCTATCTATCGATCTATCTATCTATCTATCTATCTATCTATCTATCTATCTATCATAATCTTTGTTTTTTTGTTTATCTATATATCTGTCTCCATCTCTTCTTATATTTTTATATATCATGCTACCTTTCTATCTATCTATCTATCTATCTATCTATCTATCTATCTATCTATCTATCTCCGTGGCTAAAAATGCAATTTGATAAAAAATAAAGCAGAAAAGAAAAAATGTCATAAATTTCGTATAACCTTTTGATATGCACAAAACCCACACTTGTTTCCTTTCGTAACCCATAAATACACAATACAAAAAACAAAAAAAAAAACAAAAAAAAAACACAACTACATTCGAACAGAAACTAGTCCCGCCCAACCCTACAACTGTAACAAGCTGCAGACCTAGAAAAGTACGCCACCACCTGCTAATCAACGACCCCAGGTGTAAAACGCAGGCCCTTATCAAGTATTAACGAACATTTTTTCTCCTCACAGATGCAGTTCAGTCACCCACGACCGGAAATCCATTAGCGCGAAAAGAGCGTCGGCCTCGCCGGAGAATAAGAGTAGGTAGACGAAAGCGAACAATAAAACCAACAAAGATGGCAAAAATGAGGACTGACGATCCATGTTAGCGTCAGGTGTATAAGCCTACGAAATAAGATAAAATAAATGATGCCTGTGTTGGTACGGTTAGCTCATTACGGATTAATTAGGACCAAATGATATTCTTGTGTGCACAATTGGCAATTTTTTTTTTATACCTGGGTCTTGATATTGACACAGAGTTAACAAACATGGATACCCAGTAAACGAAAATAAAACTCTTTTCAGTGAGACAATAAGAAATTTGAGTATTTTGACACAATCAACTACCTTTTATTTATTTTGTTTTGTCCCTGTGTTTATCTCTTTATTTCTTTGTTTCCCTTTTTCTCGTTATCTGCTTTTTTGAACTTTTCATCTCTTCGTTTGTTTCATTGTTTAATTGTTTCTTTCTTACTCACTTTCATTTTAATATAGCCATTGGTTTTTCTCTCTTTCTTTGTTACTTTCGTTCATGTCCTTTCCTTTCTTAGCACCCCCCCTTAGCTTCTTTCTTTATCTTTATTTACTACCCGTTTCGTTTTTTTTCCTCTTCGTCTGTCTTCTTTCTTTCTTTCTTTCTTTCTTTCTTTCTTTCTTTTGTTTTGTTTGTTTTTGTTTTGTTTTTCCTCTTCATCTGTCTTCTTTCTTTTTGTTTTGTTTTTTGTTTCGTTTTTACCTCTTCGTCTGTCTTCTTTCTTTCTTTCTTTTCTGTTTTGATTCGTTTTTTCCTCTTCATCTGTTTTCTTTCTTTCATTCTTTCATTTCTGTTTTTTTTTTTTTTGCTTTTTTTCCTTTTTGTTCTTCATCTGTCTTCTTTCTTTTTTGTTTTGTTTGTTTTTTGTTTTGTTTGTTTTTTGTTTTGTTTGTTTTTTGTTTTGTTTTTTCCTCTTCATCTATCTTATTTATTTCTTTCTTTCTGTTTTGTTTTTTGTTTCGTTTTTACCTCTTCCTCTGTCTTTTTTCTTTCTTTATTTCTTTCTTTCTTTCTTTTCTGTTTTCTTTCGTTTTTTCCTCTTCGTCTGACTTCTTTCTTTCATTCTTTTTTGTTTGGACGTTAGATATCATACTATAGTAAAAAATGTACGGTAGATATCATACTATAGTAAAAAATGGACGGTAGATATCATACTTTAGTA
>OZ010574.1:89420920-89443420 GCA_963932145.1 Acanthosepion lycidas
ATATATGTTATCGTTTATCAATGGTTTGTAATTTATTTGTTTTTGCCTTACACATACACATACACAATCACACACACACACACACACACACACACACACACATATATATATATATATATATATATATATATATATATATATATATATATATATTCAAGAATTATTCATACATAAAACAAATACAAAGGTTAATGATTTAACTGGCGAGAAATTTTTTTACTCTCAGTAATAAGTGGACAACGAAAACTTATTACTGAGAGTAAAAACAAGAACACAATCTATTTCATACCTGAGGATGTCTGTAGGAACAGACGAAAGCTTGTAAAATAAAAAGACCTAATGCAACTGAAATTTATAAAACAGGATCTTTTCATTTATAAACAGGTTCGGGGTTTTTGTATATTATTTGAATTGTTCGCGAAGATGGATTTCTCGCTATTTAAATCATTAACCTTTGTATTTGTTTTATGTATGAATAATTCATGAATTTGTAAATTAATTGCACCTTTATTGAAATATATATATATATATATATATATATATATATATATATATATATATATATACACACACACGGTCATATATATATATATATATATATATATATATATATATATATATATATATATATATAAAGAATTGTTACATAACTCTTAAGGACCATAAACATGATTTTTTGGAAAACCCTACTACTAGAATAATTAACCCTACCCGACCCGACATAGGAAAGATCAGCAAAAGGATCATGGAAAAAATTACTTGCCAAATAAAAAAACAGCTTGGATCAAAATTATGGATCAATACTAAAGATGTTATCAATTGGTTTAACAATATTGATTATAAACGGAATTGAACCCTAATACAGTTCGATATCGTGGTTTACTACCCATCAATTTCGAAGGATCTCTTTACGACTGCCCAGGACTTTGCTGCTGTGTATTCTAACCTGACAAAGGAAGAAACAGATATAATCCCCAGCGCAAAAAAATATGTCCTCATTCATAATGGAGACCAATGGATAAAAAACAATAACGACCTGTTTGACATCACTATGGGATCATTAGACTCTGCAGAGTCTTATGACCTTGTTGCTCTTTTAATTCTGTATAACTTAACCGTACACCGCGAAATTGATATTAAGGACATCGGACTGTATAGAGATGACGGGCTCATGGTGGTGAGGAGTTCTACTAGTTTTAAGATAGAGAAAATCAGAAAAATTATATTTAGTGAATTTAAAAATCTAAACTTAAAGATAACAGTCTCTTCTAAAATGAAAAGGGTAAACTTCCTCGACGTAACTCTAGACTTAGCATGCAGCACATACCAACCTTATAGAAAACCAAATGCTAACCCCTTATATATACACCCGAAGTCAAACCACCCTCCATCTATTATTAAACATATACCTTCATCAATAGAAAATAGAATTAGCATTAATTCCGCTAACAAAGAAATATTCCAACAACACAATGGCTTCTATAACGCTGCCCTAAAAAATAGCGGTTATAAAATTTCAAACATTAACTATAGAGTCATTTGCACTAGCCAGAGGATAAAAAACAGGAAAAGAAAAATCATTTGGTATACCCCTCCGTTCAACCAAATGGTTAGTATTAAACTAGGACAAAAATTCTTAGTTTTAATTGATAAACATTTCCCCACCAATAGTAGGCTTAGTAATATATTTAATAAGAACACCCTAAAATTGAGTTACAGCTGCACTGAAAATCTAGAAAGTATAATAAAAAAACACAATAATAAAATCCTGAACAAACCCCCATGCCTGAATAGTATTAATAAAAACCCTACACTTATGTCTGACAATAACAGTGAAACATTGTGTAATTGTAGAAACCCAGAAGATTGCCCATTAGAAAATAAATGCTGCGTCAAATCTGTGGTATACCAATGTACTATCTCATCCACTGTGAGTCCTAATACTAATATGATATACATTGGGTCCACGAAGAATGAATTTAAAGCCATATGGAGGCAGCATAAGTGCTCTTTCAACAATATAAATAAAAGAAATCAGACTTCTCTATCTAAATATTTTTGGCATCTGAAGGAAATAAACAGGACACCTAAAGTAAAATGGAAAATTATAAATAGGACTAGAACTTGTAAAACTTGGGATGACCCATGTCCTTTGTGCCTCCATGAGAAACTGCACATTATTAAGTTTCTAAATAATAAAAATCTATTAAACAATCGACATGAGTTAACGGTTTTTTCCCGACATCATCAGATCTACGCACTGAATAATTAGCTAAAAACAAGCATACAATAAAATAACTTTTATAATCTATAGCCCAAATAAATAGTTTAAATACCCTACAAAAATAGATAACCCTTTATGAAGTCGTCAAAAAACAAATGTCACGGCAGTTTTTATATGCACAAATCCCTTTCATAAAGAAATAAAATAAAATAAAAAAATAAATAAATCTCCATAGACACGTAAACCAGACTTGGCGAAAACATCTTCCGTTTTAAATTTAGACACCCCCACCTTACCCTGACTTGACATCTATGAAAGTAACTCTATACTGATACAAATTATCAACACTCAACACCCCTAACAATTTTAAACAATTCGCCCTGGCTGTTACTATGGAAATTTTGATTTCAATTGTGAATATACTATGAAAACACGTAAATTTCAGAAATAAGTTATTCCAAAAAAAAATTTCGCTTGAAGATGGAACAGAGCTTACTTTAATTCAATTTAATTAAAATAATTATATTGAAGTTTTTGGCTCTTGTTTTGAAACATGAGACCTCTTATGTAGCGTGTTGGAATCATATTTTTAAATAAATAATTACATATATATATATATATATATATATATATATATATATATATATATATATATATATATATATGCGTGTGTAATTTAAAAAATTAACTAGATATGTCTCGCTATTAACCCCGCATCATGAGAATAACAATTTTATTTAAACAAATCAAAAACTGCATTAAGGGAGCTGATCAAGATTTCCGTTAAGCGTTTTAAAGCTTAATTTTTCATATGTGCGTCTGTCATTATAGAAATTGATTTTACTCATCTTTTTTTTTTCTACTCTTTGCTATCGCTACTGTCAAAATCCGCTGTCAAGCGTAGGCGGAATGTCGAATCGGCGTGTCGAGTTTAACTTCCAACTTAGTCCGCTGAATTTATTTTTGATCACGTTTGTCTTCGTTGACAACCAGTGTAGGAGAAGTAAAACGCTGGAGTTAAAAAAAAAAGTGGAGAAAGCAACAGGCAGTTACTCTACTATCTTTTCCATAAAGTTATTGCACTTCACAAACATTAAAGAAAAGGAAGCTGTGGAGGGTGATGATCTTCTACTGGTCAGGATTAAATATTCAAAATTTTGTTACTCTCAATAACATTTGACCATTCGCTATCTTTCTATTTCTTTGCTTTGACATTCACCTTCATCTGAGTATTGTTTTAAATTATTTCACCCCAAGCAAGGCAATAAAGCCACTAAGACGCAAGGCTTTACTAAGTGTTAGAGGATATGAGAAAAAAAGACACTATTAAGGAGAGAGGACAACTAAAAGAACAAGATTTAAAAAGACAGTAGATAACGATTGACATTGCATTTAAATCGTTGAAGATTAAAGTTAAGCAAGAAGCCAGAAGAGATTTACACAAGTGAGAAGTGCGATAGAAAAAAACTGTTGGCATATAATTTGCTGAGCTATTTCAAATGTAAAATGATGAGACCTCATAAAGTCTCGCTACCAAAGAGGAAAGTTTATCAGAAGAATCACCTAGAATAAAACCTCTTTTTATTAAAACTGCGATCAAGAAAACCTTATATTGCGTTTTGTAGGAGAACCTCTAGATCCACACAAGGCATGAAACCCAAAAGATTCAGGGAGATGTAATGGGATTGTTTTAGCTAATATGTAATTAGCATAAAGAGAGTTCTAACCTGTGGTGAACAATCATGTAAAAGTAAGCAAGCCAGAGTGACTTGCATCTGATGCAAAGGAAAATAAGTTCCTTACTTCAAAACACGGTACGTCGCATTACCATTTTGTTCCTTGAATATGACATTAATCCCCACACTTTGTTTTGGACTATTCATTCATGTTTTAGTCATTTTCTCAATAATACTTTTTGTGTCTAAAGATTAAGGTTTTTCTTCATAAATTACTGCCTTTTGACTTTGATGAAGTTCCTCATGGAACAAAATATGAGTGAGGTTTTCTATTTTATCTTTTCAATTTAGTGTCCATTTTTATCAGTTACTGTTGTGCATCAATCAATATAAGTTCTCAGTGAGTTGTGTGTAGACATATTGTATAGGGTTAATGATGAAAAAAAAACAAAAAAAACATTGGCTCTTAATTCTTTTATCTCAATATGAACTTTTTAAAGATTGTTTTTAGTCACTTCTTCCAATTCTTGATGAATATTTTTGTCAAGTCTTATAACTGGATGTTTCGGATTTCCACTTTTTTCTTTTTTTTTATAAAAGTATGAGGTAAAAGGAAAGTAATTTTGAGTTAAAACAAAATCTATTATTTCAGAAAAGATTTGGATCAGTATCTGTTGTTTCTTTAGCTCTAATTTCTTGTCTCGTATTTGTTGAAGGTTCTCAAGCTTAATATTGGGGGATACCTTGAGATGTAGCAACTGTTCTTAAGCTCGTCTCACAAAACATTATTAATGTCACAAGTTCTGTATTTAATGAAATTCCCAATATAGCTGCCTTGGAATGGATGGATGGCCAAATTTAGCGTCGCGATAGACAATTTGTCTTTCAAGAATTTATCTTACACATTTATATGTCTATCATTCGTCCTTGCTTTGAATACTGCTGCCACATCTGGGTTGGTGCTTCTGCTACATATTTAGAGATTCTTGATAAGATCCAAAGAGGAATCTGCCATGTTATTAGTCCTGATTCAGCATCTCGGCTTAAGTCACTTTCCCACCACCAAGCACAGTTCTAGATTGGCGCCAAGGTCTCATCCATTTATGGTTTAAATTGCTAGATGTAAAAGTAAGTTCTATGCTAACAATTTCTTCTGCCACGCCACTCGCTTGCTGAACTCTCTTCCAGCTTTTTGCTTCCAAGTCAACTTTGACCTTAAATTTAATTCTAAGTCAGTCGTTATCCTCTGTCTTCTTAATCCTTGTTCTTTTAATGTTCTCTCTCCTAAATAGGGTTTTTTTCATATTCTCTAACTCAATGTCCGATTACGTCTTAGTGGCTTTATTGCCTTGCTTGGGGTGAAATTATTAAAAAAATAGTAGGTTAATATATAGACATAATATCTAAACAAGTTTTGATTTTATATTTTTGTCATTTTCTTTTGGAATTTCCATATTTTACTGTGTTAAGGGCTGATTGTTCTTAAAAGGTGTGTGTGTGTGTGCTGGGGGTGCTTTTGCTAATTTTTAATGACAGCTACCAATATCAAAGCACTAGCGTGTTCGTTATATAAGCGTTTAGTAACGTCAAGTCAAATTCTCTTCCATTACAATAGATTCCATTTTACTTCACGGTTTACTTGTGGCAGGATGAACTCAAATGATTTTGGCACCTCACTATGCTTAATTATCGATTTGCCTCGTACAGATACAGCTCTTGCATGGAGATGGAATAATAAGTTACCATCCTCTTAGGAGCATGGTGATGTGTTTCCAAAGAACTTCGGACCGGTTCACAAAGCAGGTTTCTTGTCTTTTCATCATTCTCCACCGGTTTATTTGTTCCCAAAAGCTTTCCGCACCACACTGCACTCGGAGAATTCCCTATCCTTCTGTTCATTTAATCCTACACAAAATGATGGCAGTCTCCGAGTTACTATTGTTGACGGTTAATGCTACGAGTCCAGCATGTATTCACTTCATATGCCAGATTGGACGTTTGCCCTCAATACGTTTTCAAGAACACATGCGAAAACTCGGACGAACTCTGTGATTGTGAAAATTTCCAAAATCCGTAAAGGACCGTAACTCTAATTTAATTATATATTTTTATTATTTTATGATTGACACTAACACCACCCTATCATTTTTATTGGTCTGCTTTTGTCGTGGCTTCAAATGTTAGTTGTTGGCTGAACGTCGAATACGAACTGACTTCCTAGAGCCCATTCTTTGAGATCTAGGTTCCCTGTTCTGCGTAGCTTGTGAATTTTGTTGTGGCAAGTCAAAATGTTTCTAACAGAATGTTCAGTGGAAGAGCTGAAACCTGTTGGTTAGTTTGGGAAATTTGAGAAGGTCGTAACTGATTTGCATGTCGTGCCCTCATATGAACATCAACATCGTAAGTAACATTATTAATGTCACAAGTTCTGTATTTAATGAAATTCCCAATATAGCTGCCTTGGAATGGATGGATGGCCTTTATGTCTACTTCTCACAGCCTTTTCGATAGTCTTTTGCTAAGACCTGCTGGTGTAATTGTATTTTACTTCCCCGTGATAGCAGTTGAACTGGTGTTCTATAGCAGTGTTTCTTTTTTGTGGATGATGTTGTGCAGGACATATGATGTCCACATATAACCTAATTTCATGGTTCTTCTTACCTTCGCCAGGTGAGCGAGCTACCATTGGATGTGTTAGGGTTTGGTATAACTCTGTAACATGCTAGGAATGTTCCTAGGATTTCAGCTGTAGTTTTTCCCCTTTGAAATTTAAGACCGCTCTCTTAAAAGTGTCCACAAAAAGTTCTATTTGCCAATTTGCTGAAGTATTGGCAGTGCCATTGTCGGAGACTAAGGTCTCTGGTACCTTAAATCTGTTAAATATTTACTGCAGTTTCAGGTTGGTTTCCTCAGTGGTGATGTGACTTATAGGAAAATTTTCTAACCATTTCTTATGGGCCTTAACAAAAGTTAGCAGAAAAATATCAGTGTGCTTACATTTAACGGAAACGGAAAATAAATACGATTTTCATTATTTGGACTATTGTCCTCATCTTTGTCGCCATATTTATTACAACGCTTCGGTCGTTGTACGCTCCAGCCTTCTTCAAGTGGTTGGAATGTCGAACAGAACCCTTTATTTCGCTCACTGGGGTAGACTGTTTTAGTTCCACGTGCATTGTTTTTTAATGGATGTCAGTTATCAGTTATCTCCTGTTAATTTCCCTTTGAAAATTATCCACTGACTTAACCGGGTATTGAACTCACACTCTTTGTCACTGGATCTAACTAATTGTCTTCTGATATTTCACATTACGACAAATTACAAGCGCCCCCTATCCAAAAATACAGAATTATCTAAATAAGTTTAATTAATCTGTTTAATTATTATTTTTTTAAATTGTACGTTATTATTTATAATTTTGTTGAATTATTAATAATATAAATACAAATAGAAAGTTATTCAAATGTTTTTCCCATGGACAGTTCTATGTAGCTATATGCAGAAGAGGAAATATACGTTTATTATTAACATAATGACAAAATGTAGATAAGAAAATGTTGAAAATGTTTATACATGATTTTTATAGAGCTAAGATTAAAGTTTATTAATACTTACTTTCTCTCCTCGCAAGTTAAATTTTCGCTATTATTCCATTGTAGTGTAAATGTCAATACACTTACGACCTTATCAAGGTTGTCAGCGGATGTAACAGCTGCTGCCTGATTATATAAAACAGTTATGGCCGAGCGTTTTACAGAAGTGTCCATTCATACTCCTCTAGGTTTACCATTATTAAAGTGACAAGATATTTCTTTCCGTATTTTTGGTCATAGGACGGGACCCAAGAAGATGATTTCTCTATTCTTTTATTTTATTTCATTTCTTGAAAGTAACAGCTTCTGCAGAAATTTGAATTTTGATCGCGACTATAGTATGCCATTGGGATACAGACGTGTAATATCCTCGTTGTCATCATACTACCTTATCAACATCAGCAGTATTTCTCCCGTAATCACATAATCACCATCTTCTACTCGGCCTCTACCCTAAGCATGACAGCCACTGAGAACAGGACCAACACTGAGGAGCTGCGCTTGTCTTTCTACGCGCGCGTACATATTTAATGACCGATTTGCAGACGCATAATTACACCTGCTTAATAACTCGTCTCCTTCCGCAATAACAAAGAGTTCTTGGATTAACTTCGAATTCACAGGCTATGAGTGGTCTCTCCCTCTCTCTCTCTCTCTCTCTCTCCCTCTGTGTGTGTATGTGTTTGTGAGAGAGAGAGAGAGAGAGAGAGAGAGAGTGTGTGTGTGTGTCGTGGAGATCTGGAGAAACATTCTCCCAAATTTAGCCTCTCGACTTCACCCCGACCGGCAACACTACATTCTGCCACCAACTGTTACATCTGCGACACTTCTTCGAAATGCCGGTCCATCTTTAATTTTCCCTTCCTTTTTGCATCTTTTCATCGTCTAGCTTCGAGCTGAAGGGTGGGAAATTATGATTATTAATGAACGCTAATAGTGTCGCATTAAGAAAATCGAATTCTGATTGAGCGGTACGTCGAGTCGCTCGCATAAAATATGTCCGGTTTTTGTTGTGGAGAAAAGTGAAGAGATTGCCTCACACGCCTTGACTGTACAAACAGGAGCGGGGCTATAGATATCCACTACTTCATCATTAGCCACGTCCAGTGGAAGGCGGACTTTCAGAAGCTGTTGGGTCGGATTTGCCGGTTTGAGATCATTAATGGCCAGATTTTCAAATGGGATAATGGTTGAAAGATTAAGTCGAGTAAACGAGAAGCATTTTGCATAGAGAATACTTGCCCTGTGCGGATCATTTAGACCCGGCTATTACGAGATTTACATATATACATAACGCACACTTATGTTACTGCCATTGCAAATTAAAGGCATTAAACGGATTTTCCCAAATCATTCCATGACGTCCGTGACTATACGATACTCTACCAAGTCTCACTAGTAATCCTCTTATTTAATCTCTTCATTTTCTGCCTGGTCATTTCCTACTACATTTGCCACCCACTGGACTCCAATCAAGCCAACTTTTACTCCATCTGTTATCTTCTCTTTTCCTTTATATCCCTCTAATTTTGCCTCTTAATCATTTATAATTTATTGATCTTTTTTTCTATTACATTTTGTAATCATTTCACTACAAGCAAGGCAATAAAGCTACTAAGACACAGCGGGTTGCTGAGCGAGAACAATAAAAGAAGTGGAATAAAAAAACAAAAAAAACACAGTTGATAATGATTGATAATGATTTCATTTAAATTTTTAAAGGTCAAAGTTGACTGGGAAGCAAGAGGCCGGAAGAGAGTTCCACAAGCGAGAAGTGCGATAGAAGAAACACAGAACTTACGATTACATCTAGCAATTTCAACTGTAAAATGATGAGACCTTGACGCTAATCTAGGCACTCTGTCAGTTATGTGCCATGCGTGATACACGCTTAGGCGACCATGTATCGTTCGACACATGACTGACAACATGACTGACGAGGCAGATTTTTTTTCTTGCAGTAGGGTGTCATTTCTTTCTGCGGTAGACCAGTTGCCATCCAAGGCTATAGAACCCGACCAGTTCTGCTATTTACCCATAGCTGGGGGAAGAAGAAGAGGATTCATACCTTTCCCAAGGGTAAATTAGCACGTAAGTGAATTTAATGAAATCGACTGGAATTCGAACTCGGCTCTCCAATTCCTCAATTAGAGCCACTATCCATTACTCCACCGTAAGTTCTAGGTACCACAGAGGACGGTCCATCAAAATAATTATCATGAAAGTATTTATTAAAAAAAAAAAAAAAAAAAAGGCACAGGGAAACTACTTTACGACAGTGGATGAAGGGACTGTCTGAGATGCCAGGTCAGGACCAATAACATTGCAGATTCTTCTTTTGATCTTATCAAGAATCTCTAAATACATAGCAGAAACACCAAGCGGGATGTGATAGCAATGTTGAAGTTATGGAAGGATAGTCTATGTATATTATTCATCTGCCAATTTGACAATGTTTGTTTTACTCTGCACTCCTTATCTGACATCATATATTCATTATAAGCTTCATGATTTAAGTATTGTTATGGGGTCCTCCCCTTTTTCATATAAGTGGACTCGACCAAAGTGTTACTTGGACTGCTGCCGTTAAATACCCAGAGTCAGTCAGAATATAGAGATAGATTGGAGATAGTAAGAAGACTGAGATTGTGATTGAGTTGGAAGTAGAGTAATAGTGTGAGGCAACCGCTTGTAGAAGTCACAGTTACAAGCACGTAGACTCTAAGGAAGTCCTACTTCGAGACTGTATATATCTATATGTTATTGCTACTAACCGCGTTCCTGGATTTACTAACAATATTACCCTTTGTATTTTTGTGTAAATACATTTAATTTCTTGTCTTTATTTCTGGCGTTTGTCATTCATTGGAGACCGAATTTCATCTCGGAATCCACAACGAGTATATTTGCAAGTCACTTTATACCTTCATTTTTTTATTTAATTGATATCCAAGACCTTTGTCTTGCGCAGTGTCCGCGTGCAATTAGTAGCACACTGCCTCCAGATACATCAAACAACGTTGTTGATTTCTTATTAGACGATGAACCGTAGGGAAGTCATGGTATATGCTTATTTTTATTGACATTTTCCGTTTTAGGAAAATACGGTAATATACGGTGTTCTGGTGGTCATGATCTGCATAGGAAGAGAAAATTTATATAGGACACTACAAAAGAAAGACTCTAAATTCTGGAGGCTGTTGTAATAAAAGAATAGTACCCAACATTAAATACGGTATCTGCCTGCATAGGGGAGTGCATATTGAAGAATATTTTTTTTAATTACACATAAAAATGGAAGTTTGACCGTTTAAATGACGTAACCTACAGTGAAATTATGATCGACCATACAAGACATTATCAGAAAATAAGAGCGATGACTATAATAAATTTAAAGTCAGCATTCCTAAAATTTGATTATGGAGAGTATTTTCCAATATTGTTAAGATTACTGAGTGCTTAAAAATTACATTAAAAATGGCGCTCAAGTCATTTTCTTAAATGATGTTTTACATATAATGACTCCGTAAAACAACAATCAATCTGTCATCACCTCATCAAATACATAAACATGGCTACTCTCAGTTTAAAACACAGCTACTGTTTACTTAAAAAAAAACATTTTTGCGTTATTTTAAACTTAAAGTAAATAATATTTATTTCAAATCAAATTTATTATACTTTAAATCAGCTAATATTCCTCAAATAAAGCTTCAGAAAAATATATTTTATTTTTGGGAGTTTTTTTTTTATAAAGAGAATTACACTACGACGAAAAAACGATTAAAAAACGCTATTTTAGCACGAAAAAAATAGATTCTAATCAATATAATTTCTGTTTGAAATGCACCAGTGTATTTTGCTTATTGGAAATAATAAATTTAATCATTTAACTTTCAATTAAAAGTAAAATGAACGTTTCAAGATAGTTTTATCATTTTTAAAAATTCATTTTAAACCATAGGTATCTCGAATTAGTGGAGGTCCCTATATAAGAGTGATTCCCGGCGGAGTTGGTGGATGGTAGCTCCTAAACATGCAACGGCTTATAAGAGGATAATTTGGCGTTAAACAAACCAAACCAAACCAGCGGCCATTTTGGCGGTATCAGCAATTGTCGTGGAGCGGAGCAGAGCGATGGACATGAAACGTAGAAGTCCTGCTCATCTACTAAAAACCTGGAGGTTTCCAGTTATAAACAGTCCAACTGTCACCGGGGAAAGTAGAAATATCAACTGGCGGAGAAATTGGAAATATCTGAGTGCAACGATTCCTTGTGTCATCGGATAAAGTTTGCCCAATCCAGGAAAGTATACCTCAGTGTAACAATTCCTCGTGTCACCGAATAAAGACTCCATTGACCGAGAAAGTGTGAATACCTCAGTACAACGATTACTCGTATCACCGGATAAACATTACTCTGGCCGAGAAAGTGGGACTACATCAGTGTAACGATTCCTCATGTCACCGAATAAAGACTCCACTGAACGAGTAAGTGGGAATACCACAGCGCCACAGGATAAAGTCTCCCTTGGTCGGTAAATTTGGAATACCTCATTTTTTTCTCCCAAGCTATGAGTTAAATAGTAGAGTAGATTGTGCTCTTTAGCCTTTAGTGGAAACAAGTCTAGGAAAAGGACTAATCTGAAGTAGAGCTTGAAGCAATTGTACGGGCAGCTAATCTAAACATTTTATCCAAGTGCTCTGTCACCTATTCTATCCTGCATCAGCTACTCCGCTAGAGACAAAATTAAAACGTAGAGAGAAATACATTTCCAAAAAGAAATTATTTTATAATAATTGAAGATCATCTTCCCTTTTTCCGTTACTCGTGCCAAACATCAAATCCAAATCTTGTCTCTAATAATTGGCACTTATTCTCTTTTTAAAAATCTTATTTTACCAATGATAATTAAAACAATGGAATATTGCTAAAATCAAACACATTCCAAGTGATGCCAGACTGATCACCTACAAGTATTTCAAATTAACTTTATTCTCACTTATTTAATATCGTTAAAAAAAGACCATAGGTTGTTGTTGACGAATAGATTTTGTTAGAGAAAACAGAGTTAAAAGCTGTGAATGAATTTTGATCAGATCTTTCATCGCTAAATTTAATCCACTGGGATATTTGCAATATTTTCTGAAATTGTTATTTACACAAACACCAAATATCGACATTTTCGAAGATTTTTGAGGGACATTTTTTTTTCTCTCTTCTTTTGCTTCTTTTCTTTCGTTGTGCGCTTACTGGGACAGAGTCCGCCATGTTGTTTATACTGTGCATGATAGGTACGTTTCCTTTTTTTCTCTTCCTCAACATTTATTTCTCTCTCTCTGTCCCTCTCACTCTCTTGCTTGTACGCTCTCTCTATCTCTCTCTCTCTCTCTCTCTCTCTCTATCTATCTATCTATCTATCTATCTATCTATCTATCTCTGTACTTTATTTTTCCTGTGACTAACACCATCTGTTGGGTTTATGTAACACTAATTAGAGGCGTTTTAAAATTGGCTTCTTCCAAAGTTATGATGAATTCGTGAGATTATAAACACACACACAAATATATATATATATATATATATATATATATATATATATATATATATATATGCTTGTGTGTGTGTGTGTGTATGCGAGTATGTGTAAGTGTAAGTGTGTAGGGGAAAAGGCGTTACCTACCTATCCATCATTTTATCTACCTGTTGGCAACTCAAACGAGAATGAATGGGATTCTGGCGCAAGTTACTTACGTTTGATTTCCGAGTAAAACGAAGATATTTATTTTTTAGGAAGATACGTGATCGAAAGAATAGTCGATAAACAATGTTTGTCATTTAGTGACAGCCTATTGGTTCATATAGTAAAATCAAAAATACCCATGTGGAATTTGTCGTTGTATGCTGGCCTATAAACTTATTTCGGATGGGCAAAGTTTATGTCACTGCTTTATCCAGTCTTGGTATATACTGATGATATTTGGGAAATAACTGGATGATAGACGCTGCTTGGTTTCGGTGAGAAAATGAATGAAATAAATAAAGAAAGAAAAGATATGAGAGGCGATAATACTCTCGCGTGTTTAACGTCTGTTTCAATGAAATGGAAAAAAGTTGTCAGGTTTATTAGGTTGGTGCAAAAATAATGACGTAATAATGTCGTTTTTTGACGTTAAAAAATACGTCAAAAAGCGACATTATTACGTCATTATTTTTGCACCGACCTAATAAATATTTTTATTTGTACCCCTTTATTTTGTTAAGGAAAAAAGTTTTGATGATGGTAATATCTGCTCTCTCAACTACAGATTCAGTATGATAGTTTGCAGCTGTTTTTTTTTTTTTATCCTGTAGTGATGACAGATTTTCCAATGCAGATATAGACCTACCCTGCCATGACGATTCTGTAATCACTGGCTGTGAGTATTGAACATCATGAGATAAGGTGATCAATAATTTCAATGTATTGATCTATATTTTGGGTCCGCAATATTATGTTTAGTAGCTGCTTGTAACAGGCTTTGGTCCTGTGTAGCGAGAATAAATCTTCCAGTTTCACCGTTAAGACCAGAACAACTTAGTTGTAATTATTCTTATTTTCTTTCCTTTGATTTCTACTGTATATTTATTTCTTTCCGGGTCCCGAACAGAGGCCTAAGGTCAGAAATAGTATGATGTCATTTTCCACTGAGCAATTTTGAAAAGAACAATCCCATAGATAAAGTCCTTCGTAAGATATAGGTTGTAGTCATGAGAACATTTTTTTGTATTTCTTTTAGTCAAGAACTATCAGGAATTCCTTCAATGAGTCTATTAGAATCATTCCCAATCTATCCGATAGCTCCAAATGCAACCGGAATTGTTGATGTCCGCATGTGCCACATTTTCGAGGTTTATATTTCAAGGTCCTTGAAGGTTGATAGTTTTTTGAAGATCTTAAAAGATAAATTGCAAGTCTGCAGGGAATGTTATGTCAATAAGAAGGAACATTTTGTCTTTGCGGTGTCTGATCATGATGTCTGGGCGATTAGCTTTGATTGTTCTGTATGTGTGTATTGTATAGTCCCATAAAATTGTTACAGATCCTATATCCGAAATTGGGTCTTGGTGTTTTTCATACCAATTTCTTACAGTTTCCTTTCCGTAAAACTTGCAGATTTTCCAACGGAGATTTGGGGTCACTCTTTCATGTCGGGTTTTCTATTTAGTGGGTGCCAATACCGCGCAAACTGATACAAGATGGTCAATTTTTTCTGGATATTTATCACAGAATTTGCATTTTGGGCTAACACAATTTTTCAAGATCGGTGTTTGGTAAATTCTAGTTAGCAAGCAATTGTCCTGTGCAGCAAGAATAAAACTTTCGTTGTTAATTTTTAAACTTGCACTACGTAGACTCTGATGTTGTACGAGCTTTGCCTCCATCAGCTTGTTTGATACGGGCAGAGTATTGACTGTGAAGCAGTTTATCTTGCCATCGTTTCTGTATCTAGTCGGTTGCATTTGCCTTTGCTTTCTTTTTCTTTTTAAATATTTTGCAGCTGCAGCCTGGGTATTTATTTGCATTTCTTCACCCATTCATAATTATTATTATTATTATTATTATTATTATTATTATTATTACTGTTGCTGTTACTGTTTTTGTTGTTGTTGTTACTGTTGTTGTTGTTGTTGTTCTTCTTCTTCTTCTTTACTTGCTTAGTGTTGTAACCTAGGGAAGGTTACTGAATAGAATAACCCAACGAAGGTTGGCAATGATCGATAATACTTAGGACAAGAACAACACATATAAGATTCGCCAGCGGCTCGTAGAAGTAGTAGTCAACTGCTAGAAGTGAGTACATTCCACAATGAATCTCCAACTCTAGGATATCTACCAACCACCCCACGCGGTCAGATGTGGCACAAGACCAAATTTAATGTGCGGCATACGAGTCTGTAGTCTCGGCCAAAACTTCCTGTAGGCACCGTATAAAACGGGATCGGGTAGCTGTTTTCTGAGACGAGACTCTGCTCTTCGACATAGCCTCGTCTGGGGATGCGCTCTGCCCGGAGACAGAGAGTTTGTCCAGCACAGCTGGAGAAGAATCTCCAGCTGCAGGATGTCTACCAACCACCCCACGCGGTCAGATGTGGCATTTGGCCGAATTTAATGTGGGGTATCCAAGCCCGTAGTCTCGGCCAAAAAATTCCCGTAGGCCCCGTATAAATCACTGTCGGGTAGGAGTTTCCCGAGACATAAACTCATCTGGGGATCCTCTCTGCCTGCAGGCAGAGAGTTTGATCAGTAGATCTGAAGACCAATGTCCAATTCCAGACTAACATACAGTATTTACTACTGTATCGCCCGTAGGTATGTTACAAGACTTAGCACGGCTGTTACCCCATGAGAATACCTCATGAATAACGGACTATTCCGTTTTGATCGCTGGGAAAGATGGAAAAGACATATCATCGACGTTGTTTCAGTGAAAAAAAGAATGAATTAAAAACAGGGTGAAAGAAAGAGAAAACAGAGCCCATGGATAACGCTGTCATATGCCTCACTACATTTTCTAATTTATTATTTATATTGTAATATTTCGGTAAAGGTGCTAAGGTCAACAGGGTCACTTCCCGTCCCGGTTGTGACGAAAAACTACATCCGCGTCGTGGTTAAGACGATAAATTACGTCCAAATTAAGACCTCTGGTCAAGAGATTTTGAGGAGCGTGGAACCACCTCTTAAATGCTGGTTATATATATATATAAATAAAGAGCTAAGAACGAACTACTGGCTAACCCTGAAGATCCGTAGTTCCCGGCTTTTTAGGATTTATTTCATTTATCTCTGCTCTACTTAGCGTATTGGGTACTTTACGTTTTATTAGGTTGGTGCAAAAATATTTTCGTTTTTTGACGTTAAAAAATACGTCAAAAAACGATATTATTTTTGCACCAACCTAATAGCTTTATTACTCACTTGTTTTTTTATTTTTTTCTTTGGACTAAAAACTTTAGGCACTGAACGATTTATTTTGCCCTGTTCGGTACATAATAAGCTGTCTTACGGTGGAGTAGTTAGAACGTTTGCTTTCGACTATGATACCCCGGTCCGTTTCTGGTCGATTTGTCAGAAAGGTGACTTCTCGATTCTGTCAACCTGTGGAGGCTTTCCCAGCGTGCAGTAACTTTGGAAAGTGTCTGAAAACCATACCATCCCGTTACTCAAACATGTGAATTAAATTGGCAGCTATTTCATCAATGGTTTTGCTAGTACGAAGGGTTTGGGTGTACTGGTTTTGTTCAGGCTGTTAATCAAAATTACCTTCTCTCTCTCTCTCTCTCTCTCTCTCTCTCACACACACACACACGCACACACACACACACAGAAACCGTAAATAAGTATAAAATACAAGTAGGCTTTGATGGTGTTGAACAAACACAAATGTGTCTGATCAAGCGTCTGCAACAGGGATTGGGTAGCCCTCCTAGTAGATAGGATGACTCGTATACGAATATTTATTAACAGGCAGCATTAAAGTTGCATAATAAACTCACTCGCTCTCAAGTAAGTTATCCTAGACAGTCGAATTCATTACATTAACATACGCACATGGTAAAGGTATGAAATCACCCCTTCTCCCTCCAGCTATGGGTTAAATAGTAGAACATGTATGTAGCAAAATCATTGTTACTTCCAAAAAACGATTAATGCAAAATTCGTTTGCAAAAAAAAAAAAAAAAGAAAAAAAAAAAAGAATTATGTTTACAATCCTAAAAATATGTTTCGGTTTTAAATAAAAGTACAACGGGTTGATAAGCCGTAAAAAAAAACAAATCAATATTTTGGATTCTTGGAGGCTTACAGTATCCGGTATACGTAAGCGGTTACACATCTAGGTACTGACCAGGCTGGGTGATCAAATGAGAGCAGGGTTTTTTTTTCAGCATTTAATTTGTCCAAAAGCCAAGGAATCTTTGAATTCAAATCCGTCGATAAAGCAACAGAAATCTACTCCACTATTTTTCCCAATAAATTGTGGCAATTCAGAGATAATAAAGTAAAAAAAAAGAATATGTGGAGAGCCATGATCGTTAACCCCCTGAAAGGACATGGCATGAAAAATATTTATTTCTAATATAAGCAGATATGATAAGGTCAAACCTACAACGTATATTTATCTTATATCTGTAATTCTCAAATGTGCGTGTGTGTACGATCGAATGTTGCTTATGCATTTTCACCGTTTTCATCCGAATTCGATGAATTTTTTTGTTTGATAGATAATTCTTCAGTGTCGATTTTGAGTTACTAGGGTACCTCGACGTGGTGTAATGGTTAGAAAATTTGTCTTGCTAGATCAATTACGACTGAGTAGTGAGTTCGATCCTCACTGGGTACCCCATACTTTCGGCCTTGTGCCACATCTAAGCCGGGCGTAGAAAATCACTAGGGCACCTCGACGTTGTGTAATGGTTAGAAAATTTATCTTGCTAGATCAATTATGAATGAGTAGTGAGTTCGATCCTCACTGGGTGCCCCATACTTTCGGCCATGTGCCACATCTAAGCCGGGCTTAGAAAATCACCAAAAACTTTAATAAAAATACTTTAAATTATGACAATAATTTTATTTGTTATACAGTACCCTTTTCAGGGCCTCTCTCCTCATTTGGGGATGTGCCTCAGTTGCACCCAACTGTTGTTACTAATATTGATTTTTGGGTGGGTTGATTTAAGCTTAAACGGCTCCAAATGAAAAGCATAAATTCTTAGTAACGAAAGACCCGGTCGAAGTCGGGTTATACTGCTAGTTGCATAAATATATTCGAAAAGATTTTGCTGACATCAGTTAGTTAAAAGCAATTTGTCTGTGACAACATTATCTTGCACAATAAATAAATAGCCACTTGTCTTACTTTCCTCTTTGTCTGAATCTCCCTCCCTCGCTCCTTCCCACTCTCTCTTTCTTTCTTTCTGTTTCACGCATATGTCTATTTTTCATGGAGGCAGTGTGGAGTAATGGATAACAACTCAGTTTGAAGAATCGGAGAGCCAGGTTCGAATTCCAGTCGAGTTCATTTACGTCTCTTAGGAAAGGTATAAATCCATCTTCTCTCCCACCCACCAGCTATGGATAATAAGTAGTAGGACTTGACTCAGTTGGCAAACGGTCTGAATTTAAAATCTGACATCCTAGTGAGCCTACCGACCAAGGGGGATCGACACCATATTCAGTGGTTTTCAGCTGTTGGAGAGGAGATGGGCGTCGCCAAACTATCTGAAAGGTTGATGAGGAAGAAGAACCAAAAGTATTTTTCTTTGGCACTCGGTTCGCCCAGCGCCCGCTATGACGTTTATATCAGGAGATTATCATCATCGTTATTTTTTCGTTTCCATACGTAATCAATAACTCTCGCAATATCTCGTGTTTAATAGTCTTACTTTTCTTCTCCGACGTTGTTTCTTTCAATGTCTTTGTCGTCGTCATCATTTTATACATTTCTTTTACCGATTCCCTTATCTGTTTATTGTGCATGACCATTTTCTTCTTTACTTTCTCTTCACCTTCCTCTTCTTTTTCGTAATCCCCTTCCTTCTGTCTGTCTTTCTTCTGTCTTCTTCTCTTTCAACAACTTCTTTTTCTTTTTTGTTACTCCTTTTTCCCCTTTTTTGTTACTCCACTTTCTTCCTCCGTTTATTACAAACTAGCAGCATGGCCCGGCATTGCCCGTGCTTGATTCAAAAATCGTACAACACATACAGCACTCGCTATCACTTGACTTAAAATATTTTTGCCCTTCCTTGCCTTTAATGCAGTGCCCTTTGCCGTGCAGATGTTGCTACATGCCTTACTTCTTGCCTATCTCACACTGCGAATTTTTTCTAAGCTCTATACTAAACATTAAATCTGTTACGAAAAAAAAAACTAAACAAAATGAACACAAAACGATCAGCTTTAAAAAAGGACTCGTAACTGGAAAAACCGAATGAAAAAAGAATGTTAACAACAAATACTTTTTCACATCCAACCCAGTTCTGCGGAATCAGAATCAACGTTGAGTTTAAGCAAGCGAATGAGCCAATTGGAGTAAAGTGCCACGCAGATTTAAATTTTTCCGACTTGTGACGAATGCAGCTATCGATTTTTTTTACTGCTAGCATGCTAGTTAACATTCGTATCAGTCAGCTGTTGGCTCTCACGCTGGCCAATAGAATCTTTCTGCCTATTCGTGGCAGCCAGCTATAGACTCTCACTCTGGACAGTATAAAATGGCCGCAAACTACATGAAAACTGCCGTAGAAGCATGAAAAAAATCGATTATTTCCACTATCGATGGGAGTTGGGAAATGCAAAGTCGGTCTTGGCCTTCGCATTAACGTGGAGCATGTGCATGTAAATTATGGTGCAAATCCGTCGAAAATTGCGGCCGTGCATTCGTTACACACACACAAACACAAACACAAACACAGACACACACAAACACATACACACAAACACACACAAACACAATCACACACAAACACACACATACACACACACACACGCACACATATCCTGCCTTTAATAGATAGAGATTTTTTCTTCTTTTTTAATTTGGTATTATACTTCTTTAATTTTCAACTACATTGTAACCCGGATATAAGAGAGTTATCGGACCTGATAAGTCTCTTATATCCGGGTTTCTCTTATAACAGGGTTTTGATCTATTTTGTTTAGGTAAGTATGGCTCTAATTTGGGACCAGAGGAAATCTCTCTTATATCAGGGTTTCTCTTATATCAGGGTCTCTTATATCCGAGTTACACTGTATTTATTTACTTTCTTCTTCATCTACTTGATTGCCTTCTTCTTCTTTCTTCTTCTTCTTCTTCTTCTTCTTTTGTTATTCATATTCTTTCCTTCTTTCTTTTTTCTTCTACTTATTCTCTTTTTCTTCTTGGCGCATCTCTTTTCTTTCTCCTACTACTATTTTTCTTCTTTTTTTGCTTCATTTTCCTTCCTGTTCGTTCAACCCCTTTTTCTTTTTCACCTTATTCCTCCAACTACTCTTACCTGCTTCTTATCATTACTGTCTTTCTTCTTAATACACTTCATTTCCTTTTCTTTCTTCTTCCTCCGCCTACTTCTTTACTCTCTTCTTTTCATTCCTCTTCTTTCTTTTTTCTTTCTACTATTTATTTTCCTTCTTCTTCCTCCGCCTACTTCTGTACTCTCTTCTTTTCATTCCTCTTCTTTCTTTTTTCTTTCTACTATTTATTTTCCTTCTTCTTACTCCGCCTACTTCTGTACTCTCTTCTTTTCATTCCTCTTCTTTCTTTTTTCTTTCTACTATTTATTTTCCTTCTTCTTCCTCCGCCTACTTCTTTACTCTCTTCTTTTCATTCCTCTTCTTTCTTTTTTCTTTCTACTATTTATTTTCCTTCTTCTTACTCCGCCTACTTCTTTACTCTCTTCTTTTCATTCCTCTTCTTTCTTTTTTCTTTCTACTATTTATTTTCCTTCTTCTTACTCCGCCTACTTCTTTACTCTCTTCTTTTCATTCCTCTTCTTTCTTTTTTCTTTCTACTATTTATTTTCCTTCTTCTTCCTCCGCCTACTTCTGTACTCTCTTCTTTTCATTCCTCTTCTTTCTTTTTTCTTTCTACTATTTATTTTCCTTCTTCTTACTCCGCCTACTTCTTTACTCTCTTCTTTTCATTCCTCTTCTTTCTTTTTTCTTTCTACTATTTATTTTCCTTCTTCTTCCTCCGCCTACTTCTTTACTCTCTTCTTTTCATTCCTCTTCTTTCTTTTTTCTTTCTACTATTTATTTTCCTTCTTCTTACTCCGCCTACTTCTTTACTCTCTTCTTTTCATTCCTCTTCTTTCTTTTTTCTTTCTACTATTTATTTTCCTTCTTCTTCCTCCGCCTACTTCTTTACTCTCTTCTTTTCATTCCTCTTCTTTCTTTTTTCTTTCTACTATTTATTTTCCTTCTTCTTACTCCGCCTACTTCTGTACTCTCTTCTTGTCATTCCTCTTCTTTCTTTTTTCTTTCTACTATTTATTTTCCTTCTTCTTCCTCCGCCTACTTCTTTACTCTCTTCTTTTCATTCCTCTTCTTTCTTTTTTCTTTCTACTATTTATTTTCCTTCTTCTTCCTCCGCCTACTTCTGTACTCTCTTCTTTTCATTCCTCTTCTTTCTTTTTTCTTTCTACTATTTATTTTCCTTCTTCTTACTCCGACTACTTCTTTACTCTCTTCTTTTCATTCCTCTTCTTTCTTTTTTCTTTCTACTATTTATTTTCCTTCTTCTTCCTCCGCCTACTTCTTTACTCTCTTCTTTTCATTCCTCTTCTTTCTTTTTTCTTTCTACTATTTATTTTCCTTCTTCTTACTCCGCCTACTTCTTTACTCTCTTCTTTTCATTCCTCTTCTTTCTTTTTTCTTTCTACTATTTATTTTCCTTCTTCTTACTCCGCCTACTTCTGTACTCTCTTCTTTTCATTCCTCTTCTTTCTTTTTTCTTTCTACTATTTATTTTCCTTCTTCTTACTCCGCCTACTTCTTTACTCTCTTCTTTTCATTCCTCTTCTTTCTTTTTTCTTTCTACTATTTATTTTCCTTCTTCTTCCTCCGCCTACTTCTTTACTCTCTTCTTTTCATTCCTCTTCTTTCTTTTTTCTTTCTACTATTTATTTTCCTTCTTCCTTTTATCCTTTTTCCACCTCCTTTCACTTCTTCACTGCTTACTTTTTTCTTTTGCTTGAATTTCCCGCCTTTTTCTTCTTTGTTCTTTTTATTTTTCTTCCACTTATTTTTCATCTTCCGTCTTTCCTTTATCTTTTTCTTCTTCATGCTACTAATTTTTTTTCTTTTTCATCCTATTCATTTCTTTCTTTGGAGTTCTCCTTGCTTCTACTGTACATTGTCGTCTGCTTTTTCGTCTTTTATTTTCTTATTTTATTAGAACGTCACTTCGTCTGCCTCCTTTTTCATTTCTTCCTCCACAGTTTGCCATCTCGTCTTTCTGCAT
>OZ010574.1:89448420-89458420 GCA_963932145.1 Acanthosepion lycidas
CTAAAAACGCAAAATTAAAAGTTGAACGAAGACGTCAAAAATAAAAAAATGAAAGAAAAAAAAATAAATGAAAATCCTTTACAAAATTCAATAAACGAAAAAGCAAACGAGTAAGAATATGAGGTGGGCAAAGTAAAAGAAATTGTATTTTTTTTTTTTCCCAAAAAGCCCTAAAATTTGGCTGACATCATCTTCTTCGCAGAAACTTCTTATCTTCTCTTGCTCAGAGGTGCTGTTGTCGCTGGAAAACGCTTCCAGAATCTGGCACGCGTCCCTTCCTGCAAAATCCATCTCGGGCAAGTCAATAATCGCTAACAAGTGCATTTGCAAAAATATGCGTGTTCTACAGTTTTTCTTTGTTTACAAAATATCTTATTTTCTTTTTCGTCTCTAACCATTTATTATCTTTCTTTCATTTTTTTTTTCATTTCTCACCAAAATTACCACCTTCTTTGTTTTTCCTCACCTGTTTTCTTATAAAAAAAAAAAATACAAGTCTATATTCGTATTTATCCGTGTGCGTAGTATGCCTGTTTGTGGGTATAATCGAGCGGGTGAGAGAAAATGCTTGTGTGAATACGGGTGTGTAGAAAAAAGAGACTAAGAAGTTTCAGTGTTTCCTTACTTCCTCTTCTTTTTTTCACGTTAACTTTCTTTCTTTTTTACCTTCTATTCTTTTCTTCTTGTTTTCTTTCCTTTTTTTCATTTCCCTTTTCTCTTTCAATCACAATGCTTCACAACTTTAAAGAACAGTTTTTTTTTCCTTCTATTTTTTTTTTCCTGTCTTTGATTTATACTGCTCATATGCATCTACAATTTACCTAGTGAATGAACGAATGAAACTATCTATCTCTGATTTATACTGTTAATAACTATCTATGATTTATACTGTTCATATGCATCTTGTCCATGATTTACACTGTTCATATCTATCTATAATTTATACTGTTCATATCTCTCTATGTCACTCACTATAAACAATATATATATATATACACACGCATATATATATATATATATACATATATATATATATATATATATGTGTGTGTGTGTATATATATATATATATATATATATATATAAAGGGCATATATATATGTGTGTGTGTTTCTGTGTGTATACATACCAGTCTATCTATCTATCTATCTATCTATCTATCTATCTATCTATCTATCTATCTCTCTCTCTCTCTCTCTATATATATATATATATATATATATATATATAGCAGTCTATGATATATATATATATATATATATATATATATATATATATATATATATATCAGTCTGATATATATATATATATATATATATATATATGTATATATATATATATGGACATATACCTGCCTTTCTGTCCAACTCTCTCTATTCATATTCGCATCAGTAATTATCTCTTTTTCGTTCAGTCTTTCTCTTTCTACATCTTTTTCTACATTCATTCTGCTGTTCATTCTCTCTTTATAAGTACTTTATGATCTAAAATTTATCGAATTTAGCCTTGACGTTGGCATTGGTGGTCGACCTTTTCAACCAGATCTTCATATCAATTTCCCTATCGATAACCAGCCAGCAATTTATTGGTATTTGTCTTTGATCTTCCGACACGATCCTAAAAATAGCCGTGATGGAAAGAATGAAAATGAGTGGTGAAATTGTAAAGAAAGAATGAATGAAAGAAAGAAAGAAAGAAAGAAAGAAAGAAAGAAAGAAAGAAAGAAAGAAATTTAGGAGCTTAAAGAAACAAGCATATATGGAGAAGGAGGCTAAGAAAGAAAGAAAGAAAGAAAGAAAGAAAGAAAGAAATGTAGGAGCTTAAAGAAACAAGGATATATGGAGAAGGGGACTAAGAAAGAAAGAAAGAAAGAAAGAAAGAAAGAAAGAAAGAAAGAAAGAAAGAAAGAAATGTAGGAGCTTAAAGAAACAAGGATATATGGAGAAGGAGGCTAAGAAAGAAAGAAAGAAAGAAAGAAAGAAAGAAAGAAAGAAAGAAATGTAGGAGCTTAAAGAAACAAGCATATATGGAGATGGAGGCTAAGAAAGAAAGAAAGAAAGAAAGAAAGAAAGAAAGAAAGAAAGAAAGAAAGAAATGTAGGAGCTTAAAGAAACAAGCATATATGGAGAAGGAGGCTAAGAAAGAAAGAAAGAAAGAAAGAAAAAAAGAAAGAAAGAAAGAAAGAAAGAAATTTAGGAGCTTAAAGAAACAAGCATATATGGAGAAGAAAGAAAGAAAGAAAGAAAGAAAGAAAGAAAGAAAGAAAGAAATGTAGGAGCTTAAAGAAACAAGGATATATGGAGAAGGGGACTAAGAAAGAAAGAAAGAAAGAAAGAAAGAAAGAAAGAAAGAAAGAAAGAAAGAAATGTAGGAGCTTAAAGAAACAAGGATATATGGAGAAGGAGGCTAAGAAAGAAAGAAAGAAAGAAAGAAAGAAAGAAAGAAAGAAAGAAAGAAAGAAAGAAAGAAAGAAATGTAGGAGCTTAAAGAAACAAGCATATATGGAGAAGGAGGCTAAGAAAGAAAGAAAGAAAGAAAGAAAGAAAGAAAGAAAGAAAGAAAGAAAGAAATGTAGGAGCTTAAAGAAACAAGCATATATGGAGAAGGAGGCTAAGAAAGAAAGAAAGAAAGAAAGAAAGAAAGAAAGGAAGAAAGAAATACAGAAATTTAGGAGCTTAAAGAAACAAGCATATATGGAGAAGGAGGCTAAGAAAGAAAGAAAGAAAGAAAGAAAGAAAGAAAGAAAGAAAGAAAGACAGAAAGAAATGTAGGAGCTTAAAGAAACAAGCATATATGGAGAAGGAGGCTAAGAAAGAAAGAAAGAAAGAAAGAAAGAAAGAAAGAAAGAAAGAAAGAAAGAAATGTAGGAGCTTAAAGAACCAAACATATATGGAGAAGGAGGCAAAGAAAGAAAGAAATAAAGAAAGAAAGAAAGAAAGAAAGAAATGTAGGAGCTTAAAGAAACAAACATATATGGAGAAGGAGGCAAAGAAAGAAAGAAATAAAGAAAGAAAGAAAAAAGAAAAATAAAGAAAAAAGAAAAAAAGAAAGAAAGAAATGATTGCAGTTATGTGTATGCGGTAAATAATAAAGATGTTCCAATAACTTGGACCGATTTTGAATATGAATTAAGTTTAAGCGTCTAACATTTTTTTCTTTTTCTTTCAGATTTAGCAACTTACGTTTTTGGCAATTTCAACCATGGAAAGATTAACAATCAAGCCATGTGTTAAAGTTATCGACACCTATTACGAAAATGGACGTTCAAAGAGAAATGCATTTAGCGCAGTTCCCAGGTCGTATCATCTCAAGAAATGGCGGAGACAATTGGTCATTACAATTGTGTGACTTGGGGCCTTTAGATTTCTTCCTTTGGGGTCGTCTAAAAAATAAGGTCTATGCCAACAAACCAACAACAATTCAACAGTTGAAGGATGAGATAATAAGGCAAGTTGGTGAGATCGAGGAGCAACTATGCAGAGACGTCATCAAAACTTTTGATCATCGAGTCGCGATGTGTCGGAAGTTTGAGTGATATTATTTTTCACATTTAATTGCCATGAATAAATAACATGATCCAATAGACAATTAAATAAATTTTCACCAATAAACACTGATTTATTTATGTGTTGGTCGACCAGTCTGTAGTTGGAGATTTGTCTTCTGCTGGGCTGGTTAAGCTCTCTGCCCGGAGACAGAGAGTATCCCGAGAGGAGGCTATGTCGAAGGGCAGAGTCTCGTTTCGGGAAAAACCTACCCGATCTCGTTTGATACGGAGTCTACGGGGAATTTTTGGCTGAGTCTACGAGCAGGGAAACCTCACAATAAATTCGGCTTTGTGTCACATCTTAATGCGTAGGGCAGTTGGTAGATACGGTCGGCCAGTCTGCAGGTGGAGATTCGTCTTCAGCTGTACTGGTCAAACTCTCTGCCTCCGGGCAGAGAGGATCCCGAGACAAGGCTATGTCGAAGGACAGAATCTAATCTTGGGAAACAGCTACCGGACTCCGTTTTATACGGGGTCTACATGGAATTTTGGGCTGAGCCTACAGGCTCGCGTACCACTCATTAAATTCGGCCTTGTGCCACATCTGACCGCGTAGGGCGGTTGGTAGATATTGTCTTCCGGCCTGCAGTTGAAGATTCATCTTCAGCTGGGCTGGTTAAGACTCTACCTCCGGGCAGAGAGCATCCTCAGACAGGGCTATGCCGAAGACTTGTCTTGGGAAACACCTAACCGACCCCGTTTTATACGATGTCTACGAGGAATTTTTGGGCTCGGGAACCCCACATTTAATTCGATCTTGTGCCACATCTGACTGCATGGGGCAGCTGGGAGATGCTGCAGTTGGAGATTCGTCTTCACCTATGCAGAGAGGATCCTCAGACGAGGTTATGGAGAGTCTCGTCTCGGAAGACAGCTATCCCACCACGTTTTATACGGTGTCTACGAGGAATTTTTGGCTAAGTATTATCGTTCATTACCAACATTCGTGTGATTATTCTATTCAATACCCTTCCCTAGGTTACAGAACTATCTATCCTGTTCATATCTATCTGTCCTTATCTTTCTATATATCAATCTTTGTTCATATCTATCTATCGATCAATCTATCACTCTATATAATCTCAAATTTATCAGTTACCATTTCTGCATCATATCTTTGTTACTTCATTTCACTGATCTATCTATCTAGCTAGCTAGCATTTTCATTCTGTTCTTTATCTATCATTTTATATTTATTAATATGTACACAAATATATGGACACATTTAAGTTCTCATGTGAATTGTCATAGGCAACATAAGAAATCGATATATCCTTTTATGTTTGTTCGTCTATCTATCTATCTATCTATCTATCTATCTATCTCAGTCTGTTGATCTATCTATCTATCTATCTATCTATCTCAGTCTGGTCGTATCTATCTATCTATCTATCTATCTATCTATCTATCTATCTATCTCAGTCTTGTCGTATCTATCTATCTATCTATCTATCTATCTCGGTCTGATCGTATCTATCTATCTATCTATCTATCTATCTTTCTATCTATCTATCTATCTATCTATCTATCTTATCATACCTACGGAAGATAATGAATATGCCCTCATTCCCCTAAATACAGTAGTGACTACTGTATGTGTTGGTCTGCGGTCTGCAGTAGGAGATTCGTCTTTAGCTGGGCTGGTTAATGTCTCTGCCTCAGAGATCATCCTCTGACGTGGCTATGCCGAAGATCAGATGCTCGTCTCAGGAAACACCTACCCGATCCCGTTTTATACAGGGTCTACGGGGAATTTTTGGCTGAGCCTAAGGGCTTGGTAACCCTACATTAAATTTAAACTTGTGTCACATCTGACTGCGTGGGTAAATTGTTAGATACCGTCTGCCGACCTGCAGTTAAAAAGTCGTCTTCAGCTGGGCTGGTTAAGGTCTCTGCCTCTGGCGAAGAGCATCTCCACACGGGGCTATGCCAAAGAAGCAGAGTCTCGTCTTGGGAAACACCTACCCGACACCATTTAATACTGGGTCTAAGGGTAATTTTTGGCTGAGATTACGGGCTCGGGTAACCCCACATTAAATGTTAGATACCGTCTGCGGTCTGCAGTTGGAGATTCATTGTGGAATTCACTTGACACACTTCTAGCAGTTGACTACTACTTTTACGCGTCGCTGCCGAATCTTATATGTGTTGCTCTTGTCCTAAGTATTATCATTCATTATCAACATTCGTGTGATTATTCTATTCAGTAGAATTTATTAACAGTATAAATAATAGATAGTTATTAACAGTATAAATCATAGATACATACATTCGTTCATTCACTAGATAAATTACAGATGCATGTGAACAGTAAAAATCATAGTTATTAACAGTATAAATCATAGATAGATAGATACATTCGTTCATTCACGAGATAAACTTTAGATGCATGTGAACAGTATAAATCATAGATAATTATTAATAGTATAAATTATAGATATATATTAACAGTATAAATCATAGATAGATAGATTCATTCTTTCATTCACTACGTAAAATATAGAACAGTATAAATCATAGATAATTATTAACATTATAAATCAGAGATAGATTCATTCGTTCATTCACTGGGAAATTATATATGCATCAGAACAGTATAAATCGTAGATCCTTAATAACAGTATAAATTATAGACAAGATAGATTCATCCGTTTATTCAGTTGGTAAATTATAGATGCATAGGATCAGTATATATCGTATATCTTTATTAACGGTATAAATTATATATAGATAGAGAGATTCATTCGTTTACTCATTAGGTAAATTATAGATGCATATGAATAGTATAAATCATAGATAGTTATTAACAGTATAAATGATAGATAGTTATGAACAATATATACATCATAGATAGTTTCATTGGTTCATTCAATAGGTAAGTTATAGTTGCATATGAACAATATAAATCGTATATCGTTATTAACCGTATAAATCATAGATAGATAGGGAGATTCATTTGTTTATTCACTAGGTAAATTATAGACGCATATGAACAGTATATATCAGAGATTATTATTAACAGTATAAATCATAGATAGATAGATACATTAGTTTATTCATTAGGTAAATTATAGATGCATATGAAAAGTATAAATCGTAGATCGTTATTAACAGTATAAATCATAGATAATTATTAACAGTAAAAATCAGAGATAGATACATTCATTCACTAGGCAAATTATAGATGCATAGGAACAATATAAATCATAGATACTTATTAACACGATGATTCATAGATAGATTCATTCGTTCCTTCACTAGGTAAATTATAGATGCATATGTACTGTATAAATCGTAGATCCTTATTAACAGTATAAATCATAGATAGTTATTAACTGTATAAAACATAGATTCATTCGTTCATTCAGTAGGTAAATTATTGATGCATATGAAGAGTATAAATCATAGATAGTTATTAATATTATAACTCATAGATACATTCATTCACTCGGTAAATTGTATATGCATATGAACAGTATATATCGTAGATCGTTATTAACGGTATCAAACATATATAGGTATATAGATTCATTCGTTTACTCACTAGGTAAATTATAGATGCGTATAAACAGTATAATTCTTACAGAGTTATTAACAGTATAAATCACAGATAATTATTAACAATGTATATCATAAATAAATTCATTTGTTCATTCTCTTGGTAAATTATATTTGCATATGAACAGTATAAATCGTAGATCGTTATTAACCGTATAAATTATAGATAGATAGGGAGATTCATTTGTTTATTCACTAGGTAATTTATAAGATGCATATGCTCAGTAAATATCATCGATAATTATTAACAGTATAAATCATAGATAGATTCATTTGTTTATTCGATAGGTAAATTATAGATGCATATGAACATTATAAATCTTAGATAGTTAGTAGCAGTATAAAACATAGATAGTTATTAACAGTATAAATCATAGATAGATTCATTCATTCATTTACTAGGTAAATTATAGATGCATATGAACAGTATAAATCATAGATATTTATTAACAGTATAAATACTAGATTCAGTCATTCATCCACTACGTAAATTATAGATGCATATGAACAGTATAAATCGTAGATTATTATAGTATACATCAAAATAGATAGATAGATTCATTCGTTTATTCCCTAGGTAAATTATAGATACATATGAACGGTATAAATCATAGATAGTTGTTAACAGTATAAATCATTGATAGATACATAGATTAATTCGTTTATTCACAAGTTAAATTCTAGATGCATATGAACAGTATAAATGATAGATTGTTATTAACAGTTTAAATCAGAGATAGATTTATTCGTTCATTCACTAGGTAAATTATAGACGCATATGAACAGTATAAATCGTAGATCGTCATTAATAGTGTAAATCTTAGATTGTTGTTAACAATATAAATCCTGGATAGATCCATTCGTTCATTTACTACATAAATTATAGATACATATGAACGGTAAAAATCATAGATATTTATTAACAGTATAAATCATATAAATTCGTTCGTTCATTCACTAGATAAATTATAGATGTATATGAACAGTATAAATTATATATAGTTATTAACGGTGTAAATCATAGATACATTTATTTGTTTATTCACTAAGTAAATTATAGATACCCTGTAGTTTTCACGTTTATCTACGTAACTGTCGTTCTTTTACGGCATAATCAATGCAGTATTTTGACATTTACGTGGCCATTTATTGTATAAAATGAAAACTATTTCCTCAAGAATTAATCTGTAACACTTCCTATAAAATTACAACTTAAAATCTTCGGGATTTAGACTTTTTCTGCCGATTATTCTCATATTAATTTCTATATAACATTCCACCATTAGTCACCCGTACATTTTTCATTCCCATATCCTTGATATCTTTGTTTCATTCATGCTATGGCTTGATGAAAGAGTCTCCCTTGCTCATCAGACACTGCTCCAAGCTTCTTTGCAAAAAAAACGTCCAGAATTGAACGAAGAAAATGTATTTTCACAGACACCCGACAGCTCATTGCTGTAAAGATGCTAGAAAAATTTTTACTCCATTTTGTAAATTCTTGAGATCTCTTGCTTCCCAGAAATTTTTTTACAGATCCACTTAAACGATTCGCAAGCTTTAAGTTCACTCTCCAGGATTTTGATGTTGTCCTTGAGGAGTTCTATCTGCGCACCTACTAATATGGCTTCGCCATTTTTGCTTTGGTGACTTTTTAGAAATTGTCCTTCGCCTATTTATAGCCTTTTGGGTTGTTTCTGGTATCTTCACATATTGTTTCACGAATACAACCTTTATATGAAGAGGGGGAAGAAAAACATGTCCTGACTTTATTAATAACTTACTCTGGACGATAGACAGTCCTTGCTTATATGATTCTACATGTAGTGCTTGGCAGGTGAACGACTCCCACTAAGGCATAAAAAGCAGTAATATTTGATGAATCCTGACTACATTCCCATCAATATTCAAATCACCCTTGAGTCTCCACATATATTCCAGTTTTATTTTGAATACTTTATGGCATCAAGCAGTACCTGCATGTTCTAATTACACTCATTCCTGTGTACTGAATGTCCTATGGGGATGGATGATTTCTTATTGCCGTTGTATAGAAGTACTGCCTTGTGACTTTTCTTAGATGAACCAATGAAACACGTTATTACAGATATAAAGTAGTCCGTCCACAGAAAAGAAAGAAGTCAGATCCATATTTTTCTTTCTGAAATGATTAATACAGCCAACGTCCTTAAGCAGACACGTTTCTTTGAGACGAGATGCTAAACTCAGCTTTATCCTTTTAGATTGCCAAGTCTCTAAGCCAATATTTTAACTCTTCTTGAGAAAATGTCTGTGATTCGTTTTCATTTTCAAGAACAAAAACTGCATCCACTTCAGTTGTTTCCACATCGCAAGTAGCTTCCACACAAAGTATCTCTTCATCAGACATTTGAAGGCCATTCTCCGGTGTCACTAGAACAGGAAGAACATCATCGTTGTGTCGTACTGGTCTTCTTGCCCATTATAAATTGAGATACACAATCTTATGCCTGGTTTTAACTGTAAAACAACAGGAATTAACCATACAGAAAAAACATTAAATCACCTGATTTTTTTTTACTAAATGTTCTCTTCTCCGATGAAAGGAAAGTTGAGCTAAATTCAAATGACAAGCGATCTAAAATCTGAAGAAGCTTTGAAAGCTCTTTGAATTTAACAGTAAGTACTGTCAAGCATCCGTTCAGTATAATGTTCTGGGGATGCTTTTCTTTTCATGGAACTGGTTTCTTAAAACCTATTGAAAAGACCCTTAGGAGCTAGCAGTACCAGAGAATTTTAGACTCTTGTCTGCTCCCTTCTACTGAAAGGGTGCAAATCGACTCCACCAAGCTCATTTTTATGCAAGATAATGCTCCCTGTCACAAATCAAAATTGATGAAGGAATACTTTGATGAG
>OZ010574.1:89460920-89485920 GCA_963932145.1 Acanthosepion lycidas
TGGAAACAGGGGGAAAGAAATCGTCCAGTACCCTTAAATTTCTGGTAGAAGGGGAAAAAAAGCCAATGAGCAATAAGTTAAAACGTAGAGTGCTCAATACACTAAGTAGAGCAAAAGTAAAATAAATAAATGCTAATGAGCCAGGTACTATCTACCTAATATTTCACTACATGGTATCATCAAGGTGAACTGATATATATATATATATATATATATATATATATATATATATATATATATGTGTGTGTGTGTGTGTGTGTGTGTGTGTGTATATTGAAATAAAAAGAAAGAACAGTAAGATATGTAATCCGGTGTTCTTCTTGATTTATTTTGCAAAATAGTGCTCAGTGTAAATTTACAGAGCATTTCCCCCCCTTGTCTGTATTCCTTGTTATTCGTAATTTATGAATTTTTCTGGCAGTTAAAACTCAGTAAAAATAAATAAATAAATAAATAAATATATAAAAATAAGTTACTCCAAAATTCGCTTGCGGATGAAATGTAACTATTGTTTTTAATTTAATTACAAAATTAAATTCGGTGCTTCCATTTTTGAAACATGGTTAGAACTGTGTAGCGGAAAAACCATATTTTAAATCAATTAAATTATAATATATATATATATATATATATATATATATATATATATATATATATATATATATATATATATATATTTAATCCGGCATTTTTGTTAATTTTAGTGGATATCAGTGTTTGAGTACATTCAGTGTTTATTTTTTAAGCGTGTGTATTGCACATTCAAGTAAAAATATTGTTTTCCCTATATATATATATATATATATATATATATATATATATATATATATAACGGCCTGCACATTCAAGTAAAGAATATTGTTTTCCCTATAAAGGTGGACTGCAGGTTTGTATTCATCTGTAGAGTATATTCTCTTTGCCAGTTTTCTTTCAAGTGAACAGTTTGATAGACGTAATACACACTTTAAAAAAAAACGGGCGTTTGCTTAAACAGTGGTGTCCACTAAAAATAACACACACACACACATACATATATAGATTTTTATGGATACTCGTATTTGAGTAGACGTTCCCTTTATTTTAAACAGTATATTTATTTATTCATGCTATCGGCCTGCATATTTCAAAATTCTTAGAGAAAATATGGGCTCTTCGTCAGGATTTGAAACTGCGTTCACCTAGGAAAAAATCATTATAGGTACGCCTTGAACTCTCGTCTACAGAGTGTGTCGATGACCAAGCAAAGCCGAATAGTGTCTTTAAACATATTTTTCTCTGACTTTTGAAATAGACATGATGTTTATCCTATACAAGGCCCAAGAGCAACTCAAGGTAGCGGTTGATTGAAGACGATTTTAGCGTGAGCGGTATGATTAAGAATGAAGAGGTACTGTTTATAAGAATACGTGGGACAATAACGCTTACGCCTAGACTTGAAGGGGGAGCTTATAAAGATCAGAAATACACCCTATTTGGTGTCTATTCCTTAAAGTAGCGGTTCATAGGAAGAAGCTATTCGAGTGGACTTACTCCTTACTAAAGGAATGCGAATGGAATTCCGTTGTTTCTTCTCAGTGTACGCGGGGTGTAATGTGTTAGGTGCGAGGGTTAGAGTTGTGGGAACTAAGTAACGTCACTCTTCTGAACATTTTTCATGGAAATAGCGAATAAGTAACAAGAGACTTGCAATGTTTTGTCTGTGTAAAAAAAAACAAGGAGCGACCATCACAGGTACGCACATAGAAACATACACGCATGAACACACACACACACACACACACACACACATATATATATATATATATATATATATATATATATTGTGTGTGTATTTAAGCAACATTTTTTCATTCATACATGTTTCATTAAATAATATAGACAAGTGTTGTCTATTTATTTTATGTAAATTCTTTTCATAACGTCTGATAAGCTTAATAACATTATCATTAAACGAAGAAAGAAAATCACAATATTGATACATATTTTTTAATCCAATCTAAGCTTTCGGTTTACATAAGCCATTATCAAAGATGTTAATGACTGTACAATATATTAAGCAATATACGGACAAGACAGTGATGATAGTCTGTTATTGTTTACATGGATGATTTCCAAGACAACGATAAACACGTGCATATAAGACGCTAGAAGCGAAAATCTCACCGCAGCTCATGACGTCACACATGACCACAGGAGAGTGAATTGGAGAAGTATGAAGTATGGGATGCCATTGGCATAAACCAATGGCTTCTGTTACCAATTATAGACATTTAAGAATATTTGTAGAGATTCCATAATTGATTTTGTTTAGGTTGGGTTTCAACTGTTTCATGTATAATGCTTCAAGGACTTTTAGTTTTTGTCTATTGTTTTCATATTGAAGTATAATTGTGTTTTCGACAAGGATTTTACGGAATTGTGTGTGCGGGCAGGCATGTTGTTTTAAATGCCTAAAAATGTTAGAGTTTTCATTCAAATGTAGTGTCAAGCGTCGTGAAAGCGAGTTTGTGGTGTGACCAACATAAATATTATTTAATTCGTTGGAGATACAATCTCCCAAAGTGCACTTGAATTTATAAACTATGTTGGTTTTTTGCAAATCGCTAACCGGGGGAGAAGAATTATTGCGAACGCACACACACACACACACACACACACACACACACACACACACACACACACACACACACACACACACACACACACAAATCCTAAGGAGCCAAGCAAACCTTCCTAGGTTTCGCCTAAACGGATCTTCAGGGTAAAGCTGGCTAAAAAGGAAAATAACAGAACAGTATTTATTGATAAAAACCAAATAAAACCATAACCACGTGACAAAAAAAAAACGTAAAGGGTATGTTACTTTATTGATAAGTCAATAACAAGCCAAAAAAAAAAAATCTATTCTAATAACCATCTTTTACTATGCCTATACCTACTAAAAATTTCCGATTTTTAGTTTAATAAATTTTTAGATTCCTTATAACTTAAATAAGAATAAGGATTATTCTAATATATATATATATATATATATATATATATATATATATATATATATATGAAGAATTATGGTTTTAAGCTGTGCTATATTTATGGGATAAAGTGCTCAATATCAGAGATAGAGCTTATGTAAATATAAATATAAAAGTGAACATTGAAGTCAACACTCAGTGGCTACAGGCTGTTTCATGCTGGACGCAATCGTCAGGCCGCGAATCTTACGATTGCGTCCAGCATGAAACAGCCTATCGTCTTTGAGTGTCGAATTCAATGTTCACTTTCATATATATATATATATATATATATATATATATATATATATATATATATATATATATATATATATTGTTTTTTGTATGAATGATTCATGTTATTATAAATTGAACTGCACCTATAATCGAAATTAAAATAACTGATCCAACGTGCAACTTTCGGATAATAAGTGTGACATTCCTGTAATTATTGAACAATATAGTTCATGCCACATTGACGGAAAACCTACCAGTACAAAAGAATTCTCTGATTACTATATTTGTACAAAAACGCACAACCTTAAAATTTAAAATTCAAACTCAGCGTTGCGACCGCACGTTCCAAAACAATAACACATTTCTCATGGCATTTTTTCGGATTACATCTATATTTTCGTTGTCCTCTTATTACTGAGAAGTAAAAAACAAGAACAAATCTATTTCCATACCTGACGATGTCTGTAGGAACAGGCGAAAACTTGTAAAAACTAAAAAAGACCTTATGAAACTGGAATTTATAAACAGGGATCATATCATTCATATACAGGTTCGGGGTTAGTGTACCTTATTGAAATTGTTTGCGAAGATGTATTCTCGCCATTTAAATCATTAACCTCTATATTTGTTTTTTGTATGAATAATTCATGTAATTATCTATCTATCTATCTATCTATCTCTCTCTCTCTCTCTCTCTCTATATATATATATATATATATATATATATATATATATATATATATATATATATATTATACTGGATGCCGGAGTAAACAGTTTGTTATCAAATGTACCATACTATTATTATTACTTTAGAAACCAATAAATAAATAAGACAATAAAAAGTATAACACTATTATGAAACATATGAGAACATTTTAATTATTTTATATTGTTATTTATTATTATTGTTAGTTATTAAAAATATTTCAAAGATTAATAATAAAGAAATTGACTCTTCTGATCTGTGCCGATAGTATTTGATAGGTTATAATACTCTATGTTTTACGTTTAATATGACTGCATTATGAAATATGAAGGTATATTTCGTCGGTAACAAAGAAAACAAGTACTGAACTGCCACGTGATATATGTCCTACTTTACGGCAGCGAATGTTGGACGGTCTCCTCAAAGATGAAGATTAGACTCGAGGGACGGAGATGTGCTTCTACAGAATGATGCTAAGGATACCATGGACTGAACATGTGAGCAACGATGAGGTTTTGGAGAGGATGCAAATAAGGAGGAAGCTTATATTCAAAATCAGGAAGAGACAGCTGAAATTTCTGGGATACGTAATGACAAAAGAGGGTTCGGAGAATCTGATACTCGCACGGTGAATAGAGGGAAAGAAAGACAGGGGAAAGCAACGCGTGACATACCTAGCGGGCTTAAGCAAATGGATGACAGAACGTGGTCTGGGAGAAGTGGAAGAGGGATAAAACTACAAGAGCTACAATGTATAGGAGGAAGTGGAGAGCCATGATTGCCTATGTCCTGAAAGGACATGGCACATAAGAAGCTTCAACATGTCATTGGAACTTCAAAAATGATTTTTGAAAGGGAAAATTGATTTTGATTGGAAGGTTATTCTATTTTTTTTATTAGACAGTCTTCAGGAACTTCTCCCAGAAATTATCTTTTTTTCTCTGATTCTCTTAAATTAATTTAATTAGAGGCTTGCCAAAATTACAGGAATAGTTAAGAAAACCTTTATATATTATGAATAAATATAAGTGAAGTCATCCTGTGTTATACTGTATGTTCTAAAGAAACAAGCCTCTTAAGCTGTATGTTGATTTAAGGTACACCATATTTGAACACTGCATTAACTTATTACCCATTCTTACTAGATAGATTTTCAAGCAGTTTAAATTATATGTTATATTTATACAATTTATTTAATTTTATTCAATAACTTCTAATATTAATTTAATCAGATTTCTTCTAAATATTAAAACTGCTTATACTTTAACATCAGGAAGAGGCAGTGGAAATTTCTGGAACATGTAATGAGAAAGGATGGTTTGGAAAATCTGATACTCACAAGGTGGATAGAGGGTAAGAAAGACAAGGGAAAGCAACGCGTGACATACCAAGCAGGTTTAAGCAAATGTATGACAGAACAGGGTTTGGGAGCAGTAGCAAAAGGACAAAACATATTGAGAACTACAAGGGATAGGAAGAAGAGGAGAGCCATGATCGCCTACATTCTGAAGGGACACGGCCCATAAAAGACATGTATTAGTAGTCTACGACACCTGGTTCGACATTAGCGTATATTACCCGGGAGAGATTTTAGAGTTATTGCTGAGGGGGGAAAATGCATTTATATGCATTTAAAGTAAAAGTATATTGTTTTATGTACCATAACTCTTTAAGACAGGCTTACGGGGTGTTTAAAATTTCTTGTTTTTATTTACAGATTTTTTTTATTGAATTATTATGACACGGGAAGGAAATTTCAAATTCTCCTACAGAAGATAGCGACGGAGAGTGTAAAGAAAGGACTAAGCATAAACTACAAGAAAACAGAATGCATGGTCATCAGTAAAAAGATGAGCCCGAAATGCAATTTGCAGGTCGACAACACTAGAATCAAGCAGACGTGGAAGTTTAAATATCTGGGAAGCGTCTTGACAGAAGACGGTGAGTGCGACACTGAGATCCGTAGACGTATTGGGATGGCCAAGGATGCATTTCAAAAGCTAGGCAGAGTATTGCGAAACAGGAGGATTTTTTGGTAACAATGAAAAGAATATTGAGCTGTTACGTGACATCTGTCCTTCTTTAAGATAGAGAATGTCGGACGATTTCCTCAAAGATAAAGAAGAGACTCGAGGTGACAGAGATGTGGTTTTACAGAAGGATGCTAAGGATATCATGGACCGAGCGTGTGAGCAACGATGAGGTCTTAGAGAGGATGCAAACAAGAAGGAGGCTTATACTTAACATCAGGAAAAGGCAGCTGAAGTTCCTGGGATACATAATGAGGAAGGACGGCCTGGAGAATCTGATACTCACGTGTCGAATAGAGGGGAAGAGAGACAAGGGAAAACAACGCATAACAGACCTAACGGATGAAAGAAAGTGGATGAAAGTACGTGACCTGGGGATGTAACAGAGGGAAGGAACTTGTTGAGAGCTGCAAGGAATAGAGAGAAGTGGAGAGCCATTATGTCATGAAAGGACACGGCACATAGAAAGAAAGATGAACTGGCATTCTATTGAACTTTTCATTTATAGAAGTATGGTTCAATTTATTTATTTAACAATTAGTTATGAATTAAAAGATAATACGGAACACGTAATCAAGTTTAGAATTCGATCAAAAGTTTCTGTTGCTATTAAATTTGTAAAAACAAAAAACTCTATAAAAATAACATTGTGCAACACTTTAAAAAGTACAGAACATCTGTGATCATTTTTATGTTCACAATGGCATGAAAATCCATTTCTGGCCTTCTTTTTGTTGAATTAGGTGTAGTTTTTGCAAAATTGTCACTTTCAAGAATCTCGGCGAAAATATTAAAAATAAATTTCTTACAACATTGCGCTTCCATATTTTGTATATGTTATTATGTGCATATATTTAACCGTGTTTATCACTTAATACGTTATGCCTTAAAACCTGTATTTAATATATTTTATATTTCTTTATACTTTTTCTATAGGTTTCGAAAATGACGTCAAGACAGTGCAAAAATGATCCAAACAGATTCTGCTACATATGTGGCGAATTAACATTTGCTAAAGAAAAGGGCAGCATTACAAGTCATATCAAGAAATTGTACAAGGCGTACTTTCGTTGTGACATAGGAGACCAAGACAAGCTTAGGGCTCCTCATGTCTTTTGCCTTACATGTGTGAAGACACTGAGCACATGGTTTGCAAGAAAAAAATGTTCACATGAAGTTTGGTGTGCCAATGATTTGGCGTGAGCAGAGAGATCATTCTAATGATTGCTATTTCTGTCAGCAAGACTATACGGGCTGTACTACGGCAAAGAAAAAGAAACACATTGTTTACCCAAATTTGCAATCAGCAATGCGCCCAGTTGAGCACTCAAAAGATTTGTCTGTGCCCAAACCTCCAGATCAAGAAATGTGGAGTTCAAGCAGTGGAGATGAACATTCCAGTGATGAAACGGTAGAACTTAATTATCTAGAAAGAATGAATAAACCAATACTATTTTCTCAAGAGGCTCTAAATGACTTATGTAGAGATCTCTATTTAACCAAAGACAAAAGTGAGCTTCTAGCATCAAGGCTTAAAGAAAGTAATCTTCTTAGAAAAGGAATGAAGATAACATTGTACAGAAAACGTTCACAAAAACTGCATGTATTGTTTACCATAAAAGATGACTTATGCTTCTGTAATGACGTCGCTAAACTTTTTGAACAACTAGAAATACCATATGATAACACCAACTGGCGACTTTTCTTAGATGAATCCAAAGAAAGCATCAAAGTTGTTTTGCTACACAACGGCAACACTCTGCCATCTGTTCCCATAGCTTACAGCGCAACCATAAAAGAATCATATGAAAATTTAAAAACAATTCTAACGAGCGTACAATATAGTAACCATAAATGGCATATTTGTGCAGATTTCAAGATTGTAGCCATGCTTAGAGGCCTGGCTATACTAAATTTTGCTGTTTCCTATGCTTATGGGACTCCAGAGCAAGAACTGAACATTATGTACGCAAGCATTGGCCCGTTAGAGATGAAATTGAGCAAGGGAAATATAATATTAAGCACAAACCACTTCTGCAAAGTGATAAAATCCATTTACCACCTTTGCATATTAAACTTGGTTTGTTTAAACAATTAGTGAAAGCCCTGGAGAAGGATTCCCTCGCATTTGCATATCTTGCAGAAAAGTTCCCTTCCATAAGTCAAGCTAAAATAAAAGAAGGTATCTTCATAGGTCCTCAAATTCGAAAAATTGTCCTTGAAACTTTCAACATACATCTCAAGAAAAAAGAAAAATTTGCCTTTGAGTCATTCAAGAAAGTTTGTGATAAGTTCCTTGGAAAATATCGTTCAGAAGAATATGTGCAAGTTATAAATGATCTAATATGTCATTATCATGATCTGGGGGTTTAACATGCCCCTTAAAGTTCATGTACTCCACTCTCATTTGGACTTCTTTGCGGAAAATCTTGGTGATGTGAGTGATGAACATGGCGAGAGATTCCATCAGGATATTTCAGTGATGGAAAAACGTTTTAAAGGAAAATGGAACCCTGGCATCTTGGCAGACTACAGCTGGAATATAAAACGAAAGGATGACACTTTACACAAGAGGGTTAAGAGGACAAATGTTGTGCAAACTGAAAGTTCTTTGTTTTTTATACATAACCAATAATAATAAATTATGATTTAAAGTACACGAAAACAGTGCCTAATCTAAGGGGGGAAAAAGGTCAGATTTAGTAACAATATACTTTTCTAACAATTAAAGAGGTCTTATGTGGCATGTAGTTTTTTTTTTTAACTTGAAATTTGTTGCACAGTGTAATCCAAGTAAATGCATATGTGCGAACAGAGAAAAGAATGAAGATTTTCAATAATATATGTATATTATTTTGATGCACTTTTTGAGTCAAGCTTGGAAAAGGGCGAAATAATATGATGAGAAGGGTCCATTGAACAAAGAAGTTAAGAACCACTTGTTTAGGACATGGGTGATTACATTTCTCCACAGCATCCTGTCCTCTGTTGCTTGAAGCAGCGTTTTTCACCCTTATTAACCCCCCCAATATTTGCTCTGTGATCCATTTACACAAGCTCATTACGCCAATCACTGTTTCCCTTTGTCACTCTTGCCTTTAGTATGTGTTGTGAGTGTCAAATTCTCCAAGCCCTCTTCCCTTAAACGCGTCGTAGAAATTTCAACGGTTTCTTTATGATTTTCAGTAGAAGTGTCCTTTTTGTTCCCGTTTTTCTTGAAACTTCTTCGTTGTTCACGTGTTCAGTCCATGGCATTCCCAGCATCTTTCTGTAGAATCACATCTCTGTGGCCACAAGTCTCATTTTCATCTGTGAAGAGATTGTACGGCATTCACTGCCATATAAGAGGATTTCTATCACATAGTAGTTCTGCATACTTTTCTTTGCTTCTAATGCATTTCTCTTGTTTCTTAATACTTTATTTAGCTTCTAGAAGGCATATTTCGCTTTTCTGATATTAGGTTGGTGCAAAAATAATGTCGTTTTCTCACATAGTAACATGTGTGATAAAACGACATTATTTTTGCAACAACCTAATGGTTCTTCGGTTTTCTATGCCACGTTTTTCGTCGTATTTTACAACACTTCTCAGTTAAATTTCTATACTTGCTTGAATTTGACATCCCCACTACGTAGCTTGCACCTAGGGCTGCCCTTCTTACTAATGGCCATTCATTGTTATTTTATATATTGGTCGCGCAACCTGATCCCTCCTTATTAGTAATGAAATAATTTCAATGCATTACTCAACGTCAATAAGTGAATATCTCATTATTAAATAGGGGAGATCAGACTTTCATTATATTACATTTGATTTCTTTTATTTCATGTTAGATTTATAATTTAATAATTAAATTTAAGAATTCTTACATATTTGCAACAAGAGTTTTGTAAGGATGGATTTGTTTTATCAATCTTTTGTGTGTTATTTAAAGCTAAAATAGGTACCTCCACGAGATCGCTAAAAAAAAAAAGAGCATAGCATGATGAAAAAGACGCCGAACTTGACGAAAACAAAATTTTATCGTCTAAATGCTTATGTTATTATTAAGAGGAAAGACTAAAGGTTTATTTTTTAATTATTTTTAAAAATTTTCCGTTCTTTTTCATCAAGCTATGCTCATATTTTAGCGATTTCGTGGAGGTACCTAAACTAAACCTATTTGGGATTGTAAGAACAATTCATTTGTGCGAGTTCATATAGAATAACAAAGGTTTTTTTCCAGATACACGTCCTACTTTTAGCCCATAGTTGGCGGGGAGGAGATAGATACATACTTTAGACGATGGCATTTGCACTTAAGTGAATGTAACGAATTCCACTGAAATTCGAACTCGACTCTCCAATTTCCCATCCGAAGCAGCTATCCATTACACCACCCGCACATCCACCAGAAACATGGAGAAAGTGAATCTACTGCAGCATATGCTCCCCTCTCCAGATCTCACTCTGATGAAGGTCCAACAAAAGTGAAAAATGTTAGACTGATAAACACCTTCCGCCCATTCTTCTTCCGTCATATGTATGTGTGTGTGTGTGTGTGTGTGTGTGTGTTTGAATATAGAATCCGGACAAAAGAGGAGAAATCAGACAACGAGGAAAATCTTTTATCGGGAATCCTTTATAGGACACACCCACGTACGGATTCTGTACTGTACTAAAATGCAAATATATAAATGAGGTGGAAGCGGTTGTACCAAAGGTCTGCTGAATCTTCTGGATTGTTTGAGCTTGAGAATTTAGCAAAACTTGGTGCAATATCACTGCTCGATGCGTTCGGTCATCTTGCATGAGAACGAAAATCTGACGAGCGCGCACTACACGTCTGTACTCTAGGTTTAACAGCCGGGAACTGACGCAGCCTACCGGCGCGAAAATTTTCATCCATACGCTCGAAGGTTTTTTGCCAATGCAGCATTAGTTTTGGCGGGTAAAAATTTTCTTTATTTTTACATTCAGAATGCTTTAAAAATTCCATTTACAAGACAATTGTTTATAATAAAATTCTATTCAATCGGTAGGCTCATAACGATTGAAAACAATGTTTTTGTTTCAGTTTGGGTTTGACCAATTCGTAAACAAACAAAAAAAAAAACAAACAAACAAACAAAAAAAAAAACTAATTAAGACATGCGTGTCTGTCAACCTTAAACAATAATCTTTGTCAATTTTATTTTTCAGTCTTTATGATGGTCGATACTTGATCTATCTCTTATTGTTACATCCCCGGGCAACGCCGGGCTCTACTGCTAGTATACATATATATATATATATATATATATATATCCAACTTAACGATTTCAGTATTTCGTAGATCCCCTGATATGTACAAGTCATTAGGTAGCGGTCGCTAATTTTTTGGCGCTTCGGTTTATATACCCAATTGCGTAAGAACTAAAGTATCGCGAGAAACGACGAGGGAAAAAAAAAACGAGATGAAGACTAATAGGATGAGAATTTTAGACTGGGGCAGGCGAAGGTGTATGTGTAAATGTCGCTTTTCCTAGACTGACGTATCAATACAGTCATCAATTGAACAGTGTTCGATTTGCCTGACAAGAGATGTAGAACGAACATTTCGAGTGAAGTGGATGGTGGAGAGACCCGGGAAGCGTGAGAAAAAACATGTATGGACTGGATACGGGTTTGGCGATGGGGCGAGGTCTCTTCGGCAAAGTAATCATTATACTCGTATAAATAAAACCCGAGGAAAAAAAAAATGACAAACAAGGGAGGCCGGCAAGACACGGGGAAAAGGAAAATAACTGCTTGAAGAATAAAAGAAAGACGTGTTTTGGATATTTAATAAACTTGGTACATTACAGTACAAAAGCCATGCAAGGAAGAATAGTCGTAGAACATGAGAATAATAAAACTTGTCACTGAATTTGTCTTATTTTCTGGAACTATAGAGCAAGATTTATACATATATTAGTTGTTGGTTGGTTGAATTTGCCTAGCGGTATATCAACCCCTTTGGGTTATTTAATGCCGAAATCTAAATATTTGATACAATTTTATAGCTTCAACTACGACATATTTTGAACGCAATTTTATGGCCTCGCTTACAGATAAAATGTATTAATGGTCATTTTGCCATAATTTGTATAGTTCGTAATTCGACTATAAAATCTATTGCTGGTAATTCTAATATAGATAGTTATTATTGGTAATTTTACCATAAACAGGTATTGTTGGTATTAGGTTAGTGCAAAAATATTGTCGTTTTCTCACATATTAACATATGTGAGAAAACGACATTATTTTTGCACCAACCTAATAATTTTACCATAAGTAAGTATTGTTGGTAATTTTTAATATAAAAATGTATTGCTGGTATTTTTACTATAAAAATGCATTGTTATACTTTCATAGTTGTTTTTTTTTTTTTTTTTTGCGGTGGTGGAGTTCACTATTTGCCCATAGTTGGGACCCTAACAGGTGCTACCACTCCAGGTCAGGGTGAACTTGGTAACAACAGCAATTAGGAGGTGGTTCCACGTTCCTCAAAACATCCAATTACCCGATCAAAGACCTTGCTACCGGTTGTAGTATATCGTCATACCCAGGACTAGCATGTATTAGTCGTAATTTCAATCTGAAGTTCTGGGAAGAGGAATTAATAATATTATTTGTATTTGGATGGGTAACCTTCAAGGGATTTCGAAATAAACGCTTAATCTATTGGGCTAGTTGTTAATATTGTTTGCATTTAATTTAATGATCTCATCTTCTTGCTGTTATCACACTGCTTCGAGTGTTTTGTTCCGCGGCCTTCTTCAGGTGACTGTCAGATCAGAATTTCGAACTGAACCCTACATGGGTAGATTGTTCTTGTTCGGCTGTTCATGTCCACGGATATCTTGTTCTTTAAAAAAATAAATGTCGATCTGTTTTATATATATATATATATATATATATATATATATATATATATATATATATATATATATATATATCTGTTTTTTATATTTTGTATATGTACTACCAGGCATTGGGATTAAACTCACTCATTTCTTATGCCACCAAATTCACGAAACAGCGAAACGATAATATGGATGATTAAATAGTTGAATTTGGTGGTATAGTAATTGTAAGTTCAACCCCGATACCAAGTAGCATAGACTTAGATTCGGTGGAAACATGGTAAAAAATCACTTAACAGTATTACAAAGAACAAGAGGAAATATCGCTGTAAATTACGTGAATATTGCAAAATTCGATAGACAATTTGGAACGTCATTCCACAAAAGTCTTGAACATTAAAAAAAAAGAAAAAAAAAGTCTCGTAGAAAATATTTCAGTATTTCCGTATAGCAAATAAAGAGTTCAGCTGGGAATTTCCTGAATGTTTCCAAAATCGATAGACACTTTAGAACGTCATTCCGTAAAAAAGAAAAAAAAAACCTGGTAGAAAACATTTCAGCACTTCTTTACAATTCCTGACCACTGACAGTCCTTTTTCTTCTTGATATTTTATTACATTTCTTTTGTAAAACGATTAGCAATAATTATAAACAACGTTTGCGTTCTTATTTTCCTCCAACCTTCCTGCACATAGATATTCCACCCCACCCCTTCCTGCACATAGATATTCCACCCCACCCCTACCTGCACATAGATATTCCTCGTCACTTCCTGCAGATATATATTCCTCCCCGCTTCCTGCACATATGTATTCTTTCCCCACTTCCTGTACATATATATTTCTCCCCTTTCCTGCACATACATATTCCTCCCCCTTCCTGCACATATATATATTCCTCCCCCTTCCTGCACATATATATTTCTCAACCCTTTCTGCACATATATATTCCTCACCCTTCCTGCACATATATATTCCTCCCTCCTTCCTGCACATATATATTCCTCCCTCCTTCCTGCACATATATATTCCTCCCTCCTTCCTGCACATATATATTCCTCGCTCCTTTCTGCACATATATATTCCTCTCTCCTTCCTGCACATAGGTATTCCTCCCCCTTCCTGCACATATATATTCCTCCCCACTTCCTACACATATATATTCCTCAACCCTTCCTGCACATATATATTCCTCCTCCTTTCTACACATATATATTCCTCAACCCTTCCTGCACATAGATATTTCTCCCCCTTCCCGCACATATATATTCCCCACTTCCTGCACATAAATATTCTTTCCCCACTTCCTACACATAGATATTTCTCCCCCTTCCTGCACATATATATTCCTCCCTCCTTCCTGCACATATATATTCCCCACTTCCTGCACATATATATTCCTCCCCCTTCCTACATATACATATTCCTCCCCCTTCCTGCATATATATATTCCCCCCCTTCCTACACATATATATTCCTCCTTCCTGCACATATATATTCCTCCCCCTTCCTACACATAGATATTTCTCCCCCTTCCTGCACATAGATATTCCCTAACGATAGCCATAGTTGGCACTGTGGCTATGTCGCAATAAAGCAGGCCTTGCTGTCAACTCACGAAACATGTGACAATTGATCCCCAAAGACATGAACGAAATTTTGCAGGTTGGGGTGGGAGTCAACCACATGTTCCATCTGTTGAAAAGTTTAGAAAACACCTGCAGGTCTTGGTACACATGTGTGTCCAGAGACGTTGAGAGCTATTTTACTGAACCCTCATTTATCGTCTGCAACACGAGAATTCAACAGATATATATATATAGTATATCTAAGTGTTGATTTCAATGTTCACTTTTATATTTACACACGCTCTATCTCTGATATTGACCACTTTATCCCATAAATATAGCACACCTTAAGAGTATATTTCATCATAACTACACAAGAGGGATTCCAACAAGCTGTCTTGTAGGTTGTGGAATATGGAATGTGTCGCACTTTGCGAGCTCTTGGTACATGGAAGAATTTTCAATGAAGACATTTATTGCCAACAAGTTGATGGTGTAAACGAAACATTACATCGAAAGTGTCCTGTTTTGTTCAACAGAAAGGGTATTATTCACCAGCATCACAAATCAAGGAAGCATTCTTTAAAATAAACCTTTAGGGTCTAGTAATAGATAGCGGTAAGGTTTGAGGAATTGGAGAACCGAGTTCGAATTCCAGTCGAATCCATTACATTCACTTACGTGCTAATACCCGTGGGAAACGTATGAACCCTCTTCTTCTCTCCTCAGCTATGGGTAAATAGCAGGACATACCGGGATCTATAGCCATTGGTGGCAACTGATCTATTGCAGAAAGAAATGGTAACCTACTGCGGGAAAAAATCTGCCTCGTCAGTCATGTATCTAAAGATACATGATCGCTTATGCGTGTATCACGCATGGCACATAACTGGCCTGACTGACGGTCTACAACTCTTATACTCACTAGATTTAGGACATACAAATTTTCATTTGTTTAGATCTCTAGAGGGCGAACATTCAGGAACACGAAGATGCTGAAAATAGTCTTTCAAACATTATTCAGGGAGAAAAAGCCAGATGTAACTAAACTTGGAAATAATAAAAAAAAACTATTTCCCGCTAGATTGCAGTCGCCCAAAATAAAGGTGATTATATTATAAATCTAACTTACAATATCCATATAGATTTTAGTAAAAGCCATTCCCTTCGTGTTTCTTTTGATAAGAAGCAAGCTCCACTCAAACAGCTTCTTCCCCAGAACTATTGCTTTGCGGAATAGAATCCAGAGCGGATGATTCCTTGACAAATATTATTTTGATCTCTTCAAGTCCGGCATGAATAGATATCTATTATACATCTCCTTATAATATGCATTTCTTAATTTCTCCTCCCCCCCTACCTTACAACAATCTCACTTAATAACACTCTACCTTGAGTGGCCCTCGTGCCTTGTATTGAGTGAACTATCGGTAAATAATAAAAAAGATAATTAATTTCCGAATATAATTAAATATAATTGACAAAACGTAATTACTTTCTGAACACATTATTATTACTATTACATATTCTTACTACCCACCTCGAGAAATGCTGGCTTATGAACACATCAACACCGGATGAAACATGGGTTCCCTTATAATCACCGAACTTAAGCAACGTTGAGCCTGGTCAGTACCTAGATGGGTGACCGCTTAGGAATATCAGGTGCCGTAAGCTTGGGCGGTGTAAGGGATAATGGCTTGGAATTGCTAATCTGAGAGTCGAGTTCCAATTCCAGTCGGGTTTTTTATATTCACTTACGTGCAAATACCATTGGGAGAGGTATGAATCCAATTCTTCTCCCCAACTATGGGTTAATTAGTAAGACATTTATCACTAAACCATTATTATCTAACAAAAAAACAAGCTAAAAATATTCTCTGGCTCTAAATAATCTGCAAAGATATCTGTATATTTCTGACGGGCTGCCCCTTTTAAAGTAAGGCTTCAAGAACACCAAAAAGTTGTAACCCGAGGGGAAGGGGAAAAATCAGGCGTGGCTGACCACATATAGAAGGAAAAGGGAGATCACCGCCCTCTGTGGTATCAGGTTGAAATCATAGACAAAGAACATCATTGTAAAATTTGTAAAATTAAGGAATCAGCACATATGCTCGGCCACAAAAATCTCCTGAGCCGACCAAGCATAGAAATGAATACAATATGGGAACCAGTAATAAGGAGTGCCAGAGAAAAGCAATAACAACAACGAAAATTGCAATATGAGCTCTGGTGAAAAACATGCAATGATAACAGCAAAAATTGCAATATAAGCACTAGTAAAAAAGTTTATAAATCCCAGAAATTCATCCACAGCTGTCCTCAAGGACACGTGGCACAGTGGATAAAGGCGTTGGTTAGATCCAGTAACGCGACCCAGAGAGTTGTGAGTTCAATAGTAATCTGCAAAGGGTTGATAAGCGGTAAAAAACGAAATAATCAATTAATGAAATCCTGATTAGCTACACAGGAATGGATTTTAGATTTATTTACATTCTCTGGAATATAAATCACTAGAAAGCACCGTGGCCACAAAAAGGGGCCTCAGTTTATATACTGATCGTGATATAGAATTGATCCCCCACTTTATATCCACATTGTAATTTTTGTTTTGTCTATGAAATTATCATTAGTTATGAATCCACCACTTCTGCTGGGTTAATTAGTAAGAATTGTATCATTAAATCTTTATTATTCCAACCCCTCCACTACAAACAAAATATTAGGTTGGTGCAAAAATAATGTCGTTTTCTCAGATATGTTACTATGTGAGAAAACGGCATTATTTTTGAACCAACCTAATACTACAATCTAAACATATTTCCTGGGTATAAATAACCTGCAAAGGGTTGACAAGCCGTAGAAAATGAATCAATGAAACCTACAAGAAGCCTCATTTGCAGGGGGGTTTTAAATTACAATATATTCCTCTTGGCAATTTGCCGTACGATAACTGAAACCTTCAGAAAGAATCGCAGACTTTTGTTCTTGTTGGAACAGCGGTTTGTTTCTTCCAGATGAGTCTTAGTGAAAAATACATTTGTTGTTAATTATAAACATCGTTAATGGATAATTGAGAAGATGCGACTATATAAGACAGGAAAAAGGACTGTCGAGGAGAATATCAAGAGGGGGTAGTTGTAATATAATCTTAATGAAAAATACTTTGATGCTAATGTTTTAAGAAATGGAGACTTTGAAAGTCTCAGAAGCGATGGTGGCAATTGCAAAGGTAAAGGGTTTCTCCTGTTTCTTGTCAAACTCTTCTGATATATCTGTAATTATTCCTCGTGCTGTAAATGAAGTCAAGAGTAATGATGACGGCCCCATTTCTACGGTAAGCATACTCTCCACCAACACTTTCAAATTTGGCTTCATTGCCAAACACGTCTTTCTGTTCGTCGGGAGGGTCCTTTCTTGGCGACGGTGTACTCACAAACAGCGACATTCACCCACTACCCGCGGCGCACTTGGCGCGACATCACTTAATCGAATAATGATGATGAGATGATTCAATAAAGGGATCCAAATGAATGACGTCAATAGCGCTTGATGAGAGGATTTCCCGCCATATTCCGATGAAATGATGAGGGGTGGTGTTAAATGTTTATAAGGGGGAAGGTAATGAGCAGTTATTTTTGCCAAAATTAACGGACGCAAAACGGAAGGCAAAGAACTGTGAGAAAAAGAAGATTGCAAGTAAACAGAGAGAATAAAGAAGGGAAAAAGAAACGTAACTATTAACTGAAAAGAAAGAAAGAAAGAAAGAAAGAAAGAAAGAAAGGCTGGGAATAAGGCAACAAATTAGAAATAGAAAAAGGAAACGATAAGTCAAATGTGGGAGAAGAGAGATAAAAAGATAAAACACAAAGAAAGAAAGAAAGAAAGAAAGAAAGAAAGAAAGGAAGGAAGGAAGGAAGGAAAAAAAGGAAGGGAAGTTGGAAATGAATGAACAAAAAAGAGAGAAAAGTTAGCTAGAAAGAAAGAAAGAAAGAAAGAAAGAAAGAAAGAAAGAAAAAAGAAATGTAGGAGCTTAAAGAAACAAGCATATATGGAGAAGGAGGCTAAGAAAGAAAGAAAGAAAGAAAGAAAGAAAGAAAGAAAGAAAGAAATGTAGGAGCTTAAAGAAACAAGAATATATGGAGAAGGAGGCAAAGAAAGAAAGAAAGAAAGAAAGAAAGAAAGAAATGTAAGAGCTTAAAGAAACAAGCATATATGGAGAAGGAGCCTAAGAAAGAAAGAAAGAAAGAAAGAAAGAAAGAAAGAAAGAAAGAAAGAAATGTAAGAGCTTAAAGAAACAAGCATATATGGAGAAGGAGGCTAAGAAAGAAAGAAAGAAAGAAAGAAAGAAAGAAATGTAAGAGCTTAAAGAAACAAGCATATATGGAGAAGGAGCCTAAGAAAGAAAGAAAGAAAGAAAGAAAGAAAGAAAGAAAGAAAGAAATGTAAGAGCTTAAAGAAACAAGCATATATGGAGAAGGAGGCTAAGAAAGAAAGAAAGAAAGAAAGAAAGAAAGAAATGTAAGAGCTTAAAGAAACAAGCATATATGGAGAAGGAGGCTAAGAAAGAAAGAAAGAAAGAAAGAAAGAAAGAAAGAAAGAGAGAAATGTAAGAGCTTAAGGAAACAAGCATATATGGAGAAGGAGCCTAAGAAAGAAAGAAAGAAAGAAAGAAAGAAAGAAAGAAAGAAAGAAAGAAATGTAAGAGCTTAAAGAAACAAGCATATATGGAGAAGGAGGCTAAGAAAGAAAGAAAGAAAGAAAGAAAGAAAGAAAGAAAGAAAGAAAGAAAGAAAGAAATGTAAGAGCTTAAAGAAACAAGCATATATGGAGAAGGAGGCTAAGAAAGAAAGAAAGAAAGAAAAAGGGGCGGAAACAAGAAAAGTGAAGAAAAGGAAGAAATAAACATAAAAATAGGAATATATAAGTAAAATAGTATAATGAAAGAAAGAAAAAAAGGAAAGGAATGTAAAGTAAAAGAAAGAAACAAAGTAGAAAAATGAAAATAGAAAAAAAGAACTGATAAGAAATACAAAACTGAGAAAAGCGAGATAAAAAGACGAAACGACAAGGGAAATAGAAATGAAAGAAGGAAGGAAGAAAGGAAGGAATGAAATGAACTAAAAAGAAAGAATGGAAATCGAGAATGAAAAAGAGAAGCGATGAGAAAGATAAACGAGAGAAAGAAGAGATAAAAAGATGAACCCTAAGAACAATTTAAAAAAATGAATGTAAAGTAAAGTACGAAACGATTAATTTATCGGGATCGGTTTGTTAGTTTGTTTCATTATTTATTTATTTGGATTAATTTAGATTAATTTATTTTATTTTATTTTTATTATTTATTTATTATACAGTATTTTTTTATTTACTCTTTTCGGTTTTCGATTTTTAAGTAACGTAGTATTTTTTTATCGTCAGTTATAGCTATGTTTTACGTCGGATTTTTGGTTTGATTTTTATAGGTTAACTAATATTTTGGTCATAATAGTTTGTTAATTTGTTTATTATATACTCTATTTATTTGGGTTCATTGATTTTGTTTTTTATTTTTTATTTAGTTATTCTATTTCGTCTATTCTTTTTTCTAAAAAAATCGTCGGGGCCTGACAATTGCGTCTAACATGAAACAGCCTATCCCCTCTAAGTGTTGACTCCAATGTTCACTTTTATATTTACACAAGCTCTATCTCTGATATTGAGCACTTTATTCCATAACTATAGCACACCTTAAGAGTATATTTCTTCATATTCAGCTCCTGATAAAAGATAGAGCACTTTCGCTGCATTTATAACACAGTATTGACATAGAAAAATTTAGCCTCGACTACTCCCTAAAAAACATACCCATCCCATCACCTCCTATATATAAACTAAAATTAATTGAAAAAATAGAAAGTTTCCTAAAAAGAATGCGATGGAAAGCCCAATTCTTTTCAAAAGAAGGACCTTCACAATAACAATACACTCAAGGAAAAATACTGCTTCTAAACCAAAAAAAAAAAATGCACACACCCCCCGCAACAAAAAGAATTAGACGACTTCGAGAAAGACTTAACTGAACTAGTTAGAAACTTAAAATTCCATAAAAAAAAAACAAGATGTATTTAAAAAAAAAAACTAAAATAAGATATAACTAAAATAAACAATTCAGCAAATGTATTTATCGCAGCGGACAAAACAAGAAATTTATACAAACTAAGCCCTCCTACGCACAATAAATTACTCAAGAACAACATAACCAAAACATACAAAAAGGCACCAAAATCAATAGAACACAATATCAATAAGGAAGCTAAAGCAATCGCCCAAAATTTAGACCTAGATAACCGAATAAGTTGTATCAGCAAGGCGCAAGTCTTTATCACACTAAAAAACCACAAAGAAAATTTCAAAACCAATCCTGCATGCAGACTCATAAACTCAACTAAAAGTGAACTAGGTAGAATAAGTAAAACAATACTAGAAAGAATGAATTCTGAACTTAGGAAGAAATTAGGAGTAAACCAGTGGAAAAACACAAAAGCAACTATTGACTGGTTCCACAGCATAAACAACAAAATTGCCAATTCCTACAATTAGACATAAAAGAATTTTACCCATCCATAACAGAACTCATCCTAGATAAGGCCATCAACTTATCTCAGGAAGATATAATAATAAAACCTGACGATTGCGTCTAATATGAAACAGTCTGTCACCTCTAAGTGTTGATTTCAATGTTCACTTTTATATTTACACACGCTCTATCTCTGATATTGACCACTTTATCCAATAAATATAGCACAATATAAGAGTATATTTCATCATATATATATATATATATATATATATATATATGTATATATATATATATATATATATTAGGTTGGTGCAAAAATAATGACATAATAATGTCGTTTTTTGACTTTAAAAAATACGTCAAAAAACGACATTATTACGTCATTATTTTTGCACCTACCTAATATATATATATATATATATATATATATATATATATATATATATATATATATATATATATATATATATATGAATTACATGGAAATAAAACTCAATTGTAAACATTTTCTTGGCCATTTCGCTCATCGGGATAAATTCCCTGGAGCAAAATTGTCCAAATCGTGTAACAACATGGGATAATAGTCCACCCCCAAAAATATTTAATATCTAAAAACCACAAAACTAATTGAGTTTCATTTTCGCAAATTTTCAGATAAATCGTTTGACTATGTTGAGACCATTTGTCGTAAGAATCACTGAAAAAAAAACCTTTGACTTATTCAGTTAGAATGAGAACAGGTTAAAATCGTTTCGTATCAGTCCTACTATATCTTCCCAACTGAGCAATGGTGAGAGGAAAAGGATTATTCAGTTCTTCAATAATTGTACCAGCATTCATACTTCCATCTTCAAAGCCCATTCAAGAAACATGAAGAGAACGGTGAACAAGGTTAAACAGTGCGAACCGTAGAGTGGAAAACTGGATCAGGAAGTCCCAACAGCAAGATGGATCATCATTTCGCCTTAGAGCTAAATACATTCTTATTGTTCAAAGTAGAGTTTATGAAAGCCTCGGAGAATTCCAGTAAGATATATTTAATCATTTCTAATATACAACAGCTCAAAGCTTAATCTAACAATTCGCCAATTTTGCTGTTACACCCAGATTATATATATATATATATATATATATATATATATATATATATATATATATATATATATATATATATATATATATATATATATTAAGAAATGGACAAAGTCCGACTATTTATTTATTAAAGACATTTTTATGTTTAACGTTCTTTTTATAGATACAAGTGTTTAAGTAAATGCTCTGTTTAGAATAAACAGTATTAAATAACATTTACCGGCCTGAATGCCCGAGAAATTTTCATAGGCACGTCAATCCTGTCAAAGGAATATTTTCTATGAAAATTTCTCGGACATTCAGGCCGGTAAATGTTATTTAATACTGTTTATTCTAAACAGAGCATTTACTTAAATACTTGTATCTATAAAAAGAACGTTAAACATAAAAATGTCTTTAATAAATAAATAAATATATATATATATATATATATATATATGCCTCATATTCATTATAATGACCGAGTGAAATGTATTTCTAGATTTTGAAGAAGGAGGTGCAGGGTAGAATAGATTCAATCTGACTGATTGATCAAAAATTTCACTTCCTGGCAAGTCACCAGAATCCTCGTGGGAATGTCGAAGAAAGATCATAACGTGATAAAATAAGAAAATTTTAAAAAGTCGCTTAAAATATAAAAAACGCGTTAGAATTTTGTTCTGACATATCTAGAGCTACAAAAATTGCCACGAATCGGAAACAAATAAGAAATAGATAGATAGATAGATAGATAGATAGATAGATAGATAGACAGATATGAACAGACTGAGATAGATAGATAGATAGATAGATAGATAGATAGATAGATAGATAGATAGATAGATATGAACAGACTGAGATAGATAGATAGATAGATAGATAGATACATACATACATACATACATACATACATACATACATACATACATACATACGAAAGTAGACGAGTTCAATTAAAATAGAAAAATGCAACATTTTAAAATTACCAATGTAAATTATTTCGTTTTTTTTCGGATGAAAAATGTTTACAGTATTGATTAACATTTTTTCTGTTTCTTTGTAGAAGGATTAGGGAAAGACGCAGAATTGTTTAATTATTTATTTCTTATCTCAGGGCGAAATATATCTTTTCGTCTTTTTCATATATATCTATCTATCTATCTATCTATCTATCTAATTATTCACAATGTGTTCTGCCGTTTTATATGAATTCACATATATTTACAACAGTGTTTGATATATATATATATATATATATATATATATATATATATATATATATATTCACCAAAGTGAGAAAGATTGAGGTTTGTAAGGATTTTTTAAAATTTTTGTTGCAAATCTGTTCTTTCCTTTTTTTGCTTGGACTTTTAAGTAAAACTAGAAAAATTTTGGCAACTGCGGTGTACCATGGGAAAATATTTTTGCTAGCAATTGCGTTTTGTTTTCGCTTCTAATTTTTCTTCTCAATGTTTTACTTTGTAAAGAGAATCAATTTTACTGCTTACGTATATATATATATATATACATTAGGTTGGTGCCAAAATAATGACGTAATAATGTCGTTTTTTGACGTTAAAAAATACGTCAAAAAACGACATTCTTACGTCATTATTTTTAAGTAATATAATATATTAATATATAACATATTAGGTTGGTGCAAAAATAATGCAATGTTTTTTGATGTTAAAAAATACGTCAAGAAACGTCATTATTTTTGCACCAACCTAATATATATATATATTTTCCGTTAGAAAATTTAGAGTTTTTTTTCTTTCTTTTTTCTTCGTCTTCTTTATAAAGGTCTGGTTAAATTTTTTGTTATTTTTCTCCTTTGTTCTATGTTAACGTCATTTGTTTTTTTCTTTCTTTTCTTTCATTTCATTCCTTCTTTTGTTTTGCACATTTGTTAGGTTGGTGCAAAAAATAATGTCGTTTTCTCACATATGTTACTATGTGAAAAAACGACATGTTTTTGCACCAACCTACTATTTCTCTGAAATCGTATCCTTTCTATCTATTTATTTTCTTTTCTCCTTTCTTTCTTCTTGGTTTTTCTTTTTTCTATTTTTTAACTCCTTTATTTTTACAAACTTCTTTCTTATTTTATATTTTTATTGGTTTCTTTCTTTTATGCTTTTCATATTTATATCCTCATTTTTGAATTTTATTGCTTATTCCTGTTTTTTCTCTTTTGTGTCTACCTCGGTTCTTTCTTTTTGTTTTTCGCAGTCCATTCTTTTCATTCATTCTTCCGATCCTTCTTGCTGCTTTCTTTTTTTTTCTTCTATCGATATCAGTCTTCCTTTTCTTTTCTTTCTTTCTTTTTCTCGTTTTTTTTTTGTTTCTTCTTACATTCATATTTTATTTTCTTGTATTTCTTTTTTTGTTCCCTCTCTTTATTGCATTTATTTCATTTCCTTTATTTCAATATCTTTATTCTTTTTCTTTGCTTTCCTTCTCTCGTTTTTTCTTTCTTTCTTTTTATCGTTCTTTCTTTCTTTCTTTCTTTTTATCGTTCTTTCTTTCTTTCTTTCTTCTTGCATTCATATTTTTTCTTCTATTTCTTTCTTCGTTCCCTTTCTTTATTGCATTTCTTTTTTCTTTATTTCAATGTCTATGTTTCTTTCCTTTGCTTTCTTTCTTTCGTATTTTTTTCTCTTTTTTCTCTCTTTTTTTTTCTCGTTCTTTCTTTCTTTCTTTCTTCTTGCATTCATATTTTTTCTTCTATTTCTTTCTTCGTTCCCTTTCTTTATTGCATTTCTTTTTTCTTTATTTCAATGTCTATGTTTCTTTCCTTTGCTTTCTTTCTTTCGTATTTTTTTCTCTTTTTTCTCTCTTTTTTTTTTCTCGTTCTTTCTTTCTTTCTTTCTTTCTTCTTGCATTCATATTTTTTCTTCTATTTCTTTCTTCGTTCCCTTTCTTTATTGCATTTCTTTTTTC
>OZ010574.1:89490920-89520920 GCA_963932145.1 Acanthosepion lycidas
ACAAAACGCTGCATGCCCCAAAAGCTTTTCCACCCGGTAAAAGAACCAACTTAATTCCGCAACTTAATACTATATATATGTGTGTGTGTGTATGCATATATATATATATATATATATATATATATATATATATATATATATGTGTGTGTGTGTGTGTGTGTGTGTGTGTATATATATATATACATACATATATATACATATATACATATATATATATACATATTTATATATATCATGTATATACATATATATATATATATATATATATATATATATATATATATATATACACACATATATATGTGTATATATATATATATATATATGTATGCATGTATGCATGTGTGTGTGTGTGTGTGTGTGTGTATCACGTACAGTATATACTATTTACCCAATATTAATTTTGTCGTGAAATAAAACATTTTAGGATCTGGTTACAGGTTGAGTGTTATATTTATTGAGAATATTTTACATTTATTCATAACTAAAAAAAGAAGAAAAACAACTATATATACAGGGTGTGATGGAGAAATTGTCATCTAAATTAAGCAAAAATGAAAATAACACTTTAATCCCATTTTAATATATATATATTTACAAAAATTACAGAAAAATATTTTGAAATACGAAAGCGCAAATTTATTCAATAAAATTCCCATTAGCTTCAATAACAGCCTTCAGACGATTTCGGAATCTGCTGCAACTCTTCTGGATGGTCTCCTTGTTTAAGTTGGTGAATGCTGCCATAATCCTTACCTTCAGTTTATCTTTGGTGTTACAAGGAGTTTTATTGGTCTCTTGGTCAAATACGCCCCGCACATAATAATCAAGTGGCCTGCAGTCTGGGGAGATAGGTGACCTATTGTGAAGGGTAATGTGATCGCAGACATTGTCTGACGGCCAATACTAGGATCTTCTGCTTTTGTGGCATGATACAGAGTCCTATCGCCAGACACACAGTCTTTCCGTGGCCCCACTCATGACCCAGGGTAGCAATACCTTCTCAAGACACTGTGCTGAGACTGAGGCCCTGTGAGACAAAGAATTGAGGCATGACATCGCCATCACTAATGATCACCCCAAACACCTTCGTAATCACCATAAGACTCATCCGACTCTTTCCGTATCCTTTGCTCTGCCCCCAGATTGACACCCAAACCTTCTGAAATTCCGGTGTGAATGCCAAGCAGTAGAGTATGCCGTTTCCAAGTTTCTGGCCGAATGAATTGCGTCATGTTGATTTTTCTTCAAACTGAGCGTACTATACTCTGAAGTCGACAAAATAAATAAAATAAAAACTACACGTGATAATCTACGGATCGCACACTATATTATTTTGGCATGTTTCGCCAATGAATCGGCGTTATCTGAAGAACGGATTAAAAAGCTAACGTTTCTGATGATGCGAGCTCACCACCTTCCTGAACCGTTGATCCACCCTCCACCCGAGTGCTGCTACAGAAAGAGAGCCTCATCAGACAAAGCTATTTTTTCCTTATCTTCTATAGGCCGATATTTTGGGGATCGTTAGCGAATTGTAGCTTTTGTTTCTCTTTCTTGTTATCATCTGACAGCTGTGGCAATCGGCGTAGCCTCCTGCTACTGTAGCCCATCTGCTTCAAGTTTCGGTGTGTTGTGTGCTCAGAGATACTCTTCTCTGTATCAGTAAACAAAGTAGTTATTTGAGTCAATTTTGCTATCAGCTTCATCCTGTCTGGCCATTTTTCCGACCTTTTTCATTAACAAAGCATTTCTTCCCATAGAATTACCACTCACTGGATTTTTTTTTCTTTTTCTGGCCATTTTCAGTAAACTCTAGATATGGTTGCACATGAAAATCCTAGTAATTTCAGTTTTTCAAATGATCAAACCTCCCATTTGACACCAACGACCAAAATAGTTGGGAGTAATGGATAGTAGCTCGGACTGAAGAATCGGAGAGCCGTGTTCGAATTCCAGTCGGATACATTATATTCACTTATATGCTAATACACTTGGGAAAACTATGAATCCTCTTCTCACCTCCCAGCTATATGTAAATAGTAGGACAGACTGGGTCCTATAGCCTTGGATGGCAACTGGTCTACCGCAGAAAGAAATGGCAACCAACAGCGGGAAAGAAATCTGGCTCGTCAGTCATGTATCGAAAGATTCATGATCGCCTAAGCATGTATCGCGCATGACACATAACTGACTGACTCCTTGTATATATGCCGAGGTCGAATTCCAGTCGAATCCATTATATTCACTTACGTACTAATACCCTTGGGAAAGGTATGAATCCTCGTCCTCTCCTCACCCACAAAGCTAAGTGGTAAACAGCAGGACAGACCGGATTCTATAGCCTTCAATGGCAACTAGTCTGCCTCAGAAAAAATGGCAACCTACTGCGGGAAAAATCTGTTATTAGAAGTTATTATATTGTTATAGGCGAAAGAATGCTTCCTATAGGCTATAGCCGCTGAACAGGCACGTGTGAATCAGGAAAAAGGTGATTTTTCTAAACTGGACCGATAAAGCCGGATTGTTTATTTTTTTAAATTAGTTTTTACAATAATGAATAGGTCGCATATCCTAAATAAAATTTGTGAAGATGCATTCTAATGCTGATGTATTTATTCGAGTATATTATTACTATCTCCTGTCATTATCGGGAACAAAAATGTTGTCAGTAACATACAGAAAAAAAAAAACTTTTATTAAATTCATATTGACATTTTTAGGAACGCTTAATTTAAAATTAAAATATACGCGTATCGTAAAAACAAAATGTATTTTATTAAAACCTAAATTATGATGAAATAAAAAATGACCGTAATTGTCTCTAGAATGATCTTTCGAAGTGCCGAGTTCGAATTCTATTTGGGTTCGTTATATTCACTTACGCGCAAATACCCTTGGGAAAGCCATGAATCCATATCCTCCCTCTAGTTATGGGGTCAAATATTTGAACTTGTATCTGGACAAAAATCATTGTACCACTCCAAAAACTGTTAATACAATATTTGTTGGTTATGATGAAGGTCGTCTTGAGTAGAGAATCCAGAGGTTAGCAGTGAATATTTCGAAGACAGTAGAAAAGCGTAGTTCAGATTAGCAGTGGATATCTCGGTAAAGTAGCAGAGCGTAGTTCTTCCTTCTGTTTCTCTTCGCCTGATAAGCTGGCACTGGACATTCGGATAAAGTAAACAAAATGGCCGCCCTTATAAACGACGGATTGTATATTCTACGTCTTCTGATTGGTTAACTTTCTATTGGTGGACTATAAAATTAGTCAAGTCATTTGGACTGGCTCACTAGTACATAATGTATCCAAATTTGTAACAATATTCTCTTACAAAAATAGAATTATCTTTACAACCCAAAATATATTTTGGCATTAAATAACCTACAAATGTTTGATACGAGATAACGGAAAGAAAGAAGTCTTGCTTTGGCGTTTTTCAAATCGCTAATTCCCGAATCTGGATTAAAGTAGTTGTATTTGTAAGGGTAGCTTTTTGGGTTGAAAGCAAAACTAACATTTGTCAAACATAATCATTGATTCGGTGTTTGAAATAGGGTATCAAAACTAATGATCTTCAGTTTATTTCTATCAACAGGTGTTTAATGGTTTGGTTACCTGCTGGGCAAACAAAAAATATTCCGTTCCCGCACCTGATTACACATTGATGCATGGTTCATGTGACTCACGGTCATCTTTGAGTAAGCTCTAATGGGCGTCACGCTCATCGTTAAGCTATAATCTCCGGCTTGACCGTGGTGTGAATATTCAAACGTATACTCTTTGTATAAAACAAAGAGGAAATTATCAAGTCAACTGAACTGATTTTTATCATCGTTTTTATCAAATGTTGAAAATGGTTTTCTAAATTCTCACAACGGTACTTGAACTGGTTAAGTTTGGATAAGAGATTTTTTTTTTTCATTTCATTTCACATCCGGATAATCGAAGTCTGAAATTTCGTGGTTCGGATAATCGAAGGAGTACTCTTACTCCTTCGATTATCCGAACCTCGACATTATCCAAACTTAACCAGTATGTATATTTCTCTTAATCTGTTCTTTCTTTAGGGGCGTTTTTAAATGGCTTTTATTGAGACCAAAACGAAAGTTGCAAACAACGCTTATCTTCGACTGTCTCTAAACGATGCCTGAATACTTTTCGTAAATTCTCGGTTAATTTCTCTTTGAAATTTTAGATTTATGATCTTTGGGATTTATGAACGCCATCTTTGTTTCCTTCCGCCATTTTCCCCAGCAACACCATCCCATTCTTCTATGTGAGATAGGCGTAAGGATGTTGCTTTTGCTTTTCAAATAAATCCTTGGATTTCTTTGTTTCGCCGTTTTAGATTCTAAATAGTCTTCTCTTTTGTTGTTATTATTATTATTATTATTATTATTATTATTATTATTATACGTTTTCCTTAATGAGTTAGTTACTTAATTAGCGCGTAGGTAACGCTCTGCCAATACATAATAAATAATGGAGTGTTACGTTTTGATTGCGCGGAAAGACGAAAAAGATATATAAGAAACGCTGTGCGGTTTCAGTGAGAAAAAAGAAAGAAAGAGAAGGTAGAGGAGGCGATAAAACTCTCGCGTGTTTAGCATCTGCTTCCGTAAAACGGAAAAAAATTCAAAACTTTTCTCATAGTCTAGACGATTTCATTTAGTTTCTTTTGTCCATGTTTCCTTCACTTTCGTTATTAAATATCCCACATCAAGACAACAGAAGATCTGTCATGAAAGGTGAAATGCGGTAAGAGCCTGGACTAAAATATACCGTGAATGATCTGGCGATTAAAATACTTTTTATACATTTTCGTTTCAGTAAATTACTTTCTTTTAATTAGAGTATCATTTTCAATTGGAAATTATAGCTGAACTGATTATGGTGTGCAGATAATGCACTGAGTGTTTTTTTGTAAAAGATACTTTTTGTGTTCATACAATAATTTATTTAAATGCCTTGGTGTTTCTCCTGTCAGTATGTATAATATCCTGTAATAGAGCTGTGCTTATATAAGATAATAATGTGTGTGTGTGTGACGAGCACCTTATTCTAATGTATGGGAGGTACACGTGTAGTTTTCGTGTGCTTGCCAACGATCTTTTTTTACTAATGTTCACTCATTACAAAGCCCAGAAATGTCTTAACGCCAGTAACCTACTGAATAGAGCGTGCAAAAGGAGGAAGTAGCAAGTGAAGATGATGGAAGATAGCTAATGGCTTGAAGAAGTTACAATTGTAGTGTTCGTGGAAGCATTCAAACGAGAGTAAGTTCCACAAAGTAGCAGTACTTGGGAAGAAGCTTTCTGAGTATAAATCCCTTCTTACTAATTTAACCCTGTGGGCGTTATGCCTTGAGCTGGCGGGACTAAAAAATGTAACTGATCTGAACATTTGCCATGGAAATAGCATTAGTGTAGCAGCAGACTTGCCAGTTTGGGTCTATGGGAAACGGGGTGAGAGGCGGGAAGTAATTCATTACTCACAAGTCCGCGCAAACGATTTTGAGCACTATCAAGGCTAGAGATATGGAAATGAGTGCGGGTCTAAAGCTCCTTGGTAATCAGCCTACTGAGTCTGTCTGCCAATCGGCTTCGTAATAGCTAGGCGTTCTCAGTTATTGCGCGAGATTTTTCTAACGTTAAGTTGGATTGGTCCCTCCATATTTACGATGTCCGACAAATTCAAGCAATTCACCTGCATTAGATTTTAGGCGTGAAGATCAGAAAACTCTTCTAGCGACACCTTCAAAAAATTATTCGTCAAGCTTTTGGCAAAGGTTCTTTAGATTAGGCCGGTCGACACTCATTTCAAGATGATGACCTGGAGCGGCCAATCACTAACACTAAACAAGAAATGTAGCGAAAAAGAACGGTCACGGATCGATCAATCATCCAGAAGAGATGATTGACTATATAAATTTAGTATTTTACACGATCTTCAAAACTTTAAATGCAACATCAATCACCATGTTCGATTTTCCTAAATTCTGTTCTTATCGTTTAGTTTTTTCAACTCACGTTTTCTTATCATCTTTCACTCACTGTAAACATTTACATTTCTGTGGCATTATCGCCTTTCTCAGGGAGAGGTGATTAAAAAATGTAAGATGACATTTGATTTTCTATCAACTCACGTATAAACACAACCGATTATTTTTTTCACTTGATATATATATATATATATATATATATATATATATATATATATATATATATATATATATATATATATATATGTGTGTGTGTGTGTGTGTGTGTGTGTGTGTGAAAATATATAGAAAATAGGAAAGAACTGGTTAGGTAAATAATCCAAAGTTTAGTATTTTTGTTATTATTTTTTTAAAAATAGTGCTCGATACAAAAGTAGAACATAAATATAATTATTTATTTAAAAATATGATTTCAACACGCTACATAAGAGTTCTCATGTTTCAAAACAAGAGCCGAAAACTTCAATATAATTATTTGAATTAAATTGAATTAAAGTAAGCTCTGTTCCATCTTCAAGCGAAAAAAACAAATTTCGCTTGAAGATGGAACAGAGCTTACTTTAATTCAATTTAATTCAAATAATTATATTGAGGTTTTCGGCTCTTGTTTTGAAACATGAGAACTCTTATATAGCGTGTTGGAATCATATTTTTAAATAAATAATTATATATATATATATCTATGCATAGATAGATTGATAGATAGATGTGAAGAGATTATGATAGATAGATAGATAGATAGATAGATAGATAGTGTTTGGGTATAAAAATCAATACTGTATGGTGACTGTCCGTTTCAAGCTTCAAGTGATCTTCTGTCAATATGTCACAACATTTTGCGTGGGTGAGCTTTTTATATATATATATAGCTTCATTCTTATTAGAAGAGCTGGAAGTGGGAAACCCCGAACTTCCCAGTTTTGTTTTGTTTTTGTTTTTTTGTTGTCGGGGTGGGTATCGTTTTCGGTGATGTATGTTTATAACATATAATATCCTCATTTAATAATTTTCAGTTTATTATTTGGTTCTGTTCTAGGTACTAAAAAAAATTATTCCCTTCAGGTTATAGAATGTTTTTTATATATATATATATATATATATATATATATATATATATATATATATATATATATATATATATATAATTTATTGTACACCTCTGCTGTTAAAGGAAACTATAGGAATTAATCATATTTAATATTTGAAATTATTCATATTATTGTGCGTATTTTTGGTAGATACCTCATCAGAAACGCGATCCGTAGGATAAAATTAATTTTTAAAAACAAAAAATCTTTCTTAAAGCTTCTATTTTAGTCTTAATTTCAAGTTTATAGATTAAATTTAATAATTTCAATAAGTAAAATACCCTACCGTATTTCAAATCTAATTTAAATAAAGTAGTAGTTTTTGTTTTGAAATCGCTAAAAATGGCTGATGTTAGCGCAATTTTTAGCCATCTCGTAACACAATTTATTAAAAATCTTTCAAAAATAAAATATAGTTTTCTGAAACTTTATTTGAGGAATATTCGCTGACTTAAAGTTTAATTAATTTGATTTGAAATAAATAGTGCTTACTTTAATTTAAAATATCGGAGAAATATATTTTTTTAATAAAGAGGTAGTTGTTTACTTAAGGTGTTGACAGCTTGACTGACAAATGGAAGTTTATCTAATTTTTCTACGGTGGTCATATCTGTAAAAGTACTTGACGAATATAACATGAACGCCTTTTTTATATAATTTTTTAATTACTCAGTAATTTAAAAAAAATTAATAAAATAGTCTCCGTAATCTAATATTTTATTGAATTTTAAGTACTTTGGCTTTAAACTTGCTGTAATTATCACTCTTTTTTCTGATAATATCATGTATGGACGTTTCTATTTACAAAAACCGGCACGTTTATACAAAAACAATCAAAATTCTTTTTTAAAATATTGGGATGCGCTGAATTGTAGTATGCTTTTCGATTTATGATTAGTAAATATAGTTTTTACTTAATAACAATATCATCTCAGTTCACTTAGGCGATCAGGTATCTTTCTATACATAACTCGGCTATGCGATTCCTCAATCCGAGCCGCTATCCATTACATAGCGGCTATCCATTATTGATCCTATCCATTATGGATAGCGGCTCGGATTGAAGAATCGGAGGAGCCGAGTTCGAATTCCAGTCGAATCCATTATATTCACTTACGTGCTAATATCCTTGGGAAAGGTATGAATCCTCTTCTTCTCTAAATAGTAAGACAGACCTGGTTCTATAGCCTTGGATGGCAACTGGTCTACCACAGAAAGAAATGGCAACCTACTGCGGGAAAAATCAACCTCGTCAGTCGTATATCGAAAAATACGTGATCGTTTAAGCGTGTATCACGCATGGCACATAACTGACTTAATATCATCTCATTAGAACATAAATTTAAAATATTTAAAACTTGATAAATTATTAAGTTTGAGGCATATTTTCATTTATATCTTAGTATATCGTCTGATTAATAACCTGATTTCAATAACATCGTTAGTGCTTACTAAGAGACAAAAGTAAGTGATGACTGATCAATTCCGGCAAAATGGCGGATGGATTAGAAAAAAAAGTCACTGAATAAATGATGGCGACGGTGTGTAATTAATGAAACTGCATTTGTTTGAATCATTTATTTTTATTCCGACCACAAACCTAAGATGAAAAACAATTAAAATAACAATAAAATAATATCCTCCCTAACCTCTAGCTCACACGTTTGCATACTTTTTACAGTCCCCGGACTTCGTATCTATTTCTATTCAGTGAACACGGTCCAACCCTTATCTCGCTTATCCCAGGTTTTGCCAATATCGGCTTAATGTCGACTCTCTGTAGTCACATCAGACGGCATATGTTACCCGGCATGAAAATAAATAACAATAAGGCCTTCAACGTTAGCAATATATTTAATTTATAAGGTCCTTTTATTATTTTGTTTTTTATTTCTTTTTTTTTTTTTTTTTTTTTAACTAGGAATCTACTCACAGTCGACATTTTTTTTTTCAGTCTCTTGACAGCAAGTCTTCATCATTTCTTTCTTTCTTTTCTTTTTTTTTTTTTTTTTTTTTTTTTAAATCTTCACTAGCCTTTCACTTTTTATTTTTAATTTAGCCACCCGTATCCGTCGGACTGTTACTAGGTTGGTGCAAAAATAATGACGTTTTCTCACATATGTTACTATGTTAGAAAACGACGTTGTTTTTGCACCAACCTAATAATATTTTACTTTCCTTCTTGTTCACCTTCCTTGCACTTTTTTGTACTCTTTCCTTTTTTTTTTAGTGTTTGCTTCTCCTTTTCAGCTTTATCGCCGCCCCCATTTCTCCTATCTTCCTTTTTTTTTTTTTTCTTTTTTTTTTTTTGGCGGGAAGTCTCGCGGCCATATCACGTGGAAACATTGGTTCTTATTGGATCAGCGACGATCAAACGTTGAGATGAGCCTGGTCATTATCTAGATAGGTGACCGCTAAAGAGTATCAGGTGCTGTAAGCTTGGATGTGCTGGCGGTGTAATGGATAACGGCTCGTAATTGGAAATCGGAGGGCAGTGTTCCAATTCCAGTCGGATTCGTTATATTCACAGAACTCAGTTCAGAAAAAATAAACTAATTCATTTTCATTACGACAAATAATGTAAATACATTGAAAATGATTTTCCCACACAACTTTTAAATCTAAGAGAAATTAATTAAATCTGGCCAGTGACTAGGAAAATTTGGAGATCGGAGAGCCGAGTTTTATTTCAATTCATTTTCTTTATATTCAATTACATGTCAATTCCCTTGAGAAATGTATGAATCCATCTCTTCTTCCTCCAGCAATGGGTTAATTGGAAGAAGTTGTATTAGTAAATCATTATTATATCCCAAAATTTCTTAAAATTTAAAAATATTTTCTGGCTTTAAATAACCTGCAAAAGTTTGATAATGCGAAAAACATATGAATCTTAAATCTTTTTCCGCATGATTTTCGTCTTTAAAATTATTTTCTACATTAATTATTTCTTGCCTTCTTTAACGTGGACACGTTGATATTCATTACCATTTTTAAAATATTTTCCGAATTGTTTTTCTCAATTTGTATTGTTTGTCACTTCATTATATTCTGTGTTAACATTTTTCTTTTTCATTTTTCTTAGTGCCTTTGTCTTTATAGTTTCTTCTTCAATTGTTCTTCCTTTTATTTCTTCTTACTGAAAATTATTTTCTCACTTTCTCTGCTTCTTCTTTTTCATATCTTTTTTCGTGTCTATTTTGTCTATTTTCTTCGTCTGTTTTTTTTTTCGTCTATTTTTTTTTCTCTATTTTTCGTCTTTTATTTTTTTTCCTCCATTTTTTCCTCTATTTTTCGTCTGTTTTTTTCCTGTATTTTTCCTCTATATTTTGTCTATTTTTTCCTTTATTTTTCGTCTGTTTTTTTTTTTTCGTTTATTTTTCCCTCTATTTTTCGTGTTTTTTTCCTCTATTTTTACGTCTGTTTTTTTCCTCTATTTTTTTCCTCTATTTTTCCTCTATTTTTTCCTCTGTTTTTCGTCTGTTTTTTTTTCGTCTATTTTTCTCTCTATTTTTCGTCTGATTTTTCCTCTATTTTTCCTCTATTTTTTCCTCTATTTTTTCTTCTATATTTCGTCTATTTTTTTGTCCTCTATTTTTCGTCAGTTTTTTTTCCTCTATTTTTTCGTCTATTTTTTGTCTGTTTTTTACCTTTATTATTCCTCTATTTTTTTCCTTTATTTTTCCTCTTTTTTTTCGTCTGTTTTTTTTCCTCTATTTTTCCTCTATTTTTTCGTCTGTTTTTTTTTCCTCTATTTTTTCCTCTATTTTTCGTCTGTTTTTTACCTTTATTTTTCTTCTATTTTTCGGTCTGTTTTTTTTTTTCCTCTATTTTTTCCTCTATTTTTCGTCTGTTTTTTACCTTAATTTTTCCTCTATATTTCGTCTGTTTTTTTTTCGTCTATTTTTCCCACAATTTTTCGTCTGTTTTTTTCCTCTATTTTTTCTTCTATTTTTCGGTCTGTTTTTTTTTTCCTCTATTTTTCGTCTGTTTTTTACCTTAATTTTTCCTCTATATTTCGTCTGTTTTTTTTCCGTCTATTTTTCCCACAATTTTTCGTCTGTTTTTTTCCTTTATTTTTTCTTCTATTTTTCGGTCTGTTTTTTTTTTTCCTCTATTTTATCCTCTATTTTTTCCTCTATTTTTCGTCTGTTTTTTACCTTTATTTTTCCTCTATATTTCGTCTGTTTTTTTTTCGTCTATTTTTCCCTCAATTTTTCGTCTGTTTTTTTTCCTCTATTTTTCCTCTATTTTTTCTTCTATTTTTCGGTCTGTTTTTTTCTCGTCTATTTTTCGTCTGTTTTTTCCTCTATTTTTTCGTCTGTTTTTTTTTTTTGTTTACTTTTTCGTCTATTTCTTCGTCTATCTTTTCGTCTATTTTTTTCGTCAATTTTAACATATTTCCTTCTTTGTTATTTTCGTGTTTATTTCTTGTTTGTTATTTTCCCCTTGTTTCACACTTTCCTTTTCCTTGTCTTTTTTTTAATCATCTTCCTTTTCTTCATTCGTTCTTTCCTTTACCTTTTTTTTGTAATTTTTCTGACCTTCATCGTTTTTTTTTCTTTTTCTTTTTTTTTTCTTATGATACTATTGGAGATTCTGATACTCACAGGGGAGAGAGAGGCAAAAAAAAAAAGAAAAAGAAAAACAACACGTGACATAACTTAGCGAATGAATGACAGAACAGTGTCTGGGAGAAGTAGCAAAAGGACAAAACATTGAGAACTAAAAGATATAGGGAGGAAGTGGAGAGCCATTTTCGCCTACATCCTGAAGGGACATGCCACATAAAAGAAGACTTTTCTGTCTATATTTTGGGTCGTCGTTACCATTTTTCTCTCGTCCTCCTCTGCTCTTTTTCTTCTTCTTCTTCTAGTTTTTCTTTAATTTATTTTCTTCCTCTTCCCATTTGTCCATTTACATGTCTCTTCTTTCTATCCCTTTTATGGTTCAGGTTAGGACCAAGGAAGAACAACACGAACACAAGAGTCGAAATAACGAAGGTATATTACATGAAATAATAATACAAGATGTGGAAGGTGTTAGTATGACTGTCAGTCTGGTTTGGAGTGAACTAATATCGGCTCGACTCGATACGGTATCTAGCCATCCCCCCCCACGAGGGTTGCATATGGCACAAGGCCGAGTTTTACGTGGGTTTCCCGAGCCCGTAGGCTCGGCCAAAAGAATGCCCGTAGAACCTGTATATAAGGGATCGGGTTGGTCAACCTCCCCGAACGAGACTGCCCTTCGCCGGAGCCTCGTCCGGGTTCTTCTTTGCTCGGAGGCAGAGAGTTCGACCGTCAAGCCGAGAAGCTCGGCTTGATTCGGTATCTAGCCACCCTCCCACGAGGGTTTCCTGTGGCACAAGGCCGAGTTTAACGTGGGTTTCCTGAGCCCGTAGGCTCGGCCAACAAATGCCCGTAGAACCCGTATAAACCGGATCGGGTTGGTCAACCTCCCCGAACGAGACTCTGCCCTTCGGCGGAACCTCGTCCGGGTTCCTCTCTGCTCAGAGGCAGAGAGTTCGACTGTCAAGCCGAGAAGCTCGGCTTGATTCGTCCCTTTCTCTCGAGAGGCGTAGTATACATAGTGTTAGGAAGAGGTCATTCTGTAGTTATAAGTAAGAACCCATGACAATCCCCTAGTATTTTCTTTCATCTTACCTCGTCTTTCTTTTTACATCTTAACTTTTCTTCTTTGTTTTTATTTTCATTTTATTTTCTTTGTCTCTTTTCTTCTTTCTGTTCTCTTCTTCCCACATTTCTTTCTTTTCTTTATTCCTCTTTACCTGATGTTTTGATTTCTTTCCCTTCTCTTTCTCTTTCTTTCTTCTATTCTAACCTCCCCTCCTTCATAGTCCTTCTTACACACATCATCTTTAATTTAAACTACTTCACGTTCAAATCGAGTCCCGATCGTCATTTATTTGATATTTATTAGGACTCCTATAGAAAAACCGTCGCCTCTAGGCGTACAAACGGGGCTGCATGTTCGTGTGTCTTTGTGTGTGTGTGTCTACTTCTAAACAGATTGTGTGGGACTCATACAAGTAAAACAAAACCTGTGTTTAGAAAGACGTACTTAATAAGACTAAAAGAAAAAAAGAAAAAAAGAGAGACGAATTTGGGGTCTGCAAACAAAGCTAACGGATCAAACTATTTTACAATGACACGTTTATCAGAACTAAGCTATTTCCGCACACACACATAGACGAGCAAAGACACACAAACCTATTCCCTCACACACACTGAAACATATATATAAAATCTTAAAATCAAGAAGAATGTAAAATTTTTAAAAAATAGCATAAAATTGTTCAATATGCAACAACATAATCCAGGATCGTATTAAAAGGAATAGTCTAGGAACTTTACCATGAGCGCGCTTTCGCCTGAGGCCCAGTAATTTATAGTGGAAACCCGTATTTGAAATAAACGCCTCAACAGTGTGCATTACATCTTTTGGTCTGTGTACCTGAGAAAGAAGATGATTTCTCCGACAGAGTCCGAACTTGCGTGCCCCTTCGTAGGCGAAAACAACCCTTTACTCTGGCGTGCATTACACCTTTCATCTACAGGGAGGGAAAAGAGTAGGTCCTCTTTCACTTAATCCTAAAATTATCCTGGAATAATATATATATATATATATATTATTCTAGGATAATTTTTTTAACTTATTCAAGATGATATTCGCCCTCTCTAACTTTGTATTTTTTTTATCCTGAAGCAACAAGGTGCCTCACAGGTTTCATGTACGATTTCATTTTCAAATCTTTAGATCCGACGTGGTTGTACCGACTCAGACAGAGAGTACGTTGCCGATCAAGCAAAGTTGAATAGTGCCTTGTAAGGCGCTGTCTAGTAAATAAACGGAGAGTCTACTAAAATATGGATATCCATTAAAAATAACGTTTAAGTTATAATATATATATATATATATATATATATATATATATATATATATATATGTGTGTGTGTATACTAGGTAGAATTAAAACTTCCTAACGTTTTGTAAATAAATTTGAAAGATAATATTTTGATATTTGTACATTCAATCACATGCGTGCCATTTTGTCCCATTCGCCATCTTTTATGCGGTTTGATGATTCCATCGTCTCTGCAATCTTAGGAAGCCTCATGCAAAAATTATACTCACATACTAAGCAAAGATTCGCCCAATCTTATATGCTAAATAAATTTCTAAGAACTTTACTTCAGATCTCTGCTAAAAGAATTATATCCAACAGCAAATCATGATTGATTGATTTGTTTTTTACGCCTGAACAACTGTAGCTACGGATACAAGTCACAGAATGGCAAACTGAATCACATATTCTATATTGAAGATCTTAAAATGTTTGCCAAAGATGACAACCAGCAGAAAAACCAACTCACCATTGTCATAACCTTCAGCGAAGATATTAGGATGGAGTTCGGAATCGACAAATGTCCCAAAGCCACCTTCAAAGGCTGTAAACTAACGAAAACTAGATTTAGACCTTGATATCAACAACATGATTAAGGAACTAGACCAAGATGGTACATAAAAACATTTAACAAATATTCAATGAGACGGAATACAACATTCAATTATGAAGGAAAAGATCCGAAAAGAATATTACAGGAGAGTGCGTTTGATACTAGAAAGCGAACTTAATGGGTCCAATAAAATGAAGGCTATCAACACCTTAGCTATACCCGTAGTCACATATAGCTTTATTATTATTAAATTCAAGTTGAATGATAAAAATTGTACGCCAAGACCAGAAAAATGCTTACCCCAATGAGGATGCACCACCCGAAATCAGGCGTTGATAGGCTGTACGTACCAAGAGCTTTAGGAGGCCGAGGTCTGATCCAAATTGAACTAACTCTAAAACTACAATAATCGAATCGCAAAAGCAAATAACCATCTCCTACAAATAGTAAAACACTAAATCCAATCGATCAACAAAAAAGCTGCACTCTTCAAGAAAAAGCTTAATATTCCTGAAACCTTACCAACAAAAAAAAAATGAAGCGCATACCATCTACACCAAATGAGTAAAACAGAACGCAAAACAACTTGGCCAAATGAAATTACAAACAACTGGTAGGTCAAGGCATTGCATGGTAAATACCTAAAAAGGAACGAAAGCAGCAGATGTGGACCAGCAGGAAGCGCACCAGTGGTTGAGAAGCACTGGACTGAAAATTGACACAGAAGGTCTAATTATTGCAGCCAAGAACCAAAGCCACGGAATCAAATACTATCATTGTCATATAATCAAGGATGGAACTAACTCGAAATGATGCAGGATCTGCTGAAAATACGATGAAACTGCCGTCCATATTATCTCAGGATGTCCGGAACTGGCAAATAAACGAATATACCCACAGACATAACAAGGTAGCGACATATGTACATTGGAAGATATGCAATAAGCACAAAATCGAAACTACTGAGAGATGGTATCAGCACCAACCAGACACAGTTACCCAAAATAACAATGTAACTGTCCTCTGGGACATGTCATTTCAAATTGACAGGGAAATGAAATACAACAGACCTGACATTATCATCAAATTCAGAAAGTGTATACTTATTGACATACTAGAACCATCCAAGAAAAAAAATTCCATAAAACTTATCGAGAAATTGTCCAAATCCAGACCTAGATTAACAGGATGCGAGGAATGAAGACTGATACTGTACCAATAGTAATCTGGGCTCTGGGCTTCGTGAGAAAAGGAATGGATAATTTTACTAATAGTATCCCAGGTAACATCAATATACAAATTGAACCAAAGACCTAATAGGAACATCGCATATACTGAGAAAAGTGCTAGCAATTAAATAACAATTCTCCTATAAGGAATAAGGCCCATTATTTGGACCGGGGTCTACATGATACAAAGCAGGAAACATAACACACAACTAATAATAATATATTGTCACGAAAAAATTCAGGAAGTGTCTGCTTATTGACATAGCAGTACCCTCTGAGAGAAACACCTACAGGAAAATTATCGAGAAATTGTTCAAATACAAAGACCCTGGAAATCGAGATTAATAGGATGTGGGGAACAAAGACTGAGACTGTCGTACCAATAGTAATCGGAGCACTGGGCCTCGTGAGAAAAAGAATGGACAATTTTACGAAACAGTGTCCCAGGTAACATCAACATACAAGTTGCCGAGAACATCGCCCTACTAGGAATATCCCATATACTAAGAAAAATTCTATCAATTAAATGACAATTCTCCTATAGAGCCAGATACTACTACTACTACTACTACTACTAAAATAATAATAATAATAATAATACTGATATAAAAAGCACCATGATAGGTTAACCTTTATGTACATTAGTGATTGTGTCGAAAGTCTGTATACCAAGTTGAAAAAATGGTACGAGCAGAACAACTTGCAGAAGAATTGTAGAAGTTGGACAGCGAATAATATTCTGGGGCTATAATTTTCAGACAGAGAGATACACCATTCTGCTAGACAAAGGCGCCAAGAACTGCCATATTATTGATGGGACCATACCACAAATGACACAAATATAGCAAACACGGAGATTGAGGAAAATACAAACTACTTTGGTGTGAAAGTTAAGATTATTAGGAATGCTTGAAGGAAAGGTGATTCCAGTGGTGATTGGACTGTGACTTCCTTGACCAATTGAGGATGCCATGAAGTCATCCTCAATTGGTCAATCGGTTCTTTGGGGTACTGCGCATATTTTGAGGAAAGTGTTCTCTGTGTGAGGTTCTTTTGATATATAATTAATATAAGAATAGCCATGATAAGGTATGCTTATATATATATATATATATATTGGTACATCATCACCGCCCGGATATTATTGTGCTTAATAAAGGCACCAAGAACTGTCATATTATTGATGTTGCCGCACCAAATGACACAAATATAGCAAATAAGGAGATTGAGAAAGTTATTGTGATTTGAAAGTTGATTGTTTGGAATGTTGGAAGGAAATGTCAAGGTGATTCCAGTGGTGATTGGAGCATTGGGATCAATGCCATTAAAGCTGTGACTCTCTTAATCAATTGGAGATATCATGAAGTCATCCAAAAATCGATTCTTTTGGGCACTGCGCATATTTTGAGGAAAGTGTAGGCTGTGTGAGGTCTTTGTTGTGACTTGATAAATAACTTAATGCACCCGGTGTATTGAAAAACTTACACTGTCTGACAAAACATAATAATAATAATAATATAGTTTGGTATACGTAAAATTACATAATATACCGTGTATCAAGGTGAGCGGAATGTTGTCAATAAGGTGTACAAACGATATCTAAAAGAATTATTAATGTTATGAAGACATAAACATAAAAACAAATAAGATAAAACATACAACTAACCATCTGGAACCTAAAACATTTTGAGCTCTCAAATCATAGGAAAGAAATTTAAAAAAAAAAGAATAAAATAAAAAAAAAACATTCGAGGTGGTGATATTAGGTTGGTGCAAAAATAATGACGTAATAATGTCGTTTTTTGACGTATTTTTTAACGTCAAAAAACGACATTATTACGTCATTATTTTTGCACCAACCTAATATTATGACAGATGTTCACGCTGTGCATTCTTTTTGTCTTGGTTACCATCTACGACCGATTATTTAAAATATTTTGTTTATTTATTTATTTTCGTTTCGGTGCATTTATCTGAACATACCCGTATATAGAGATAAAGTTACCGGAGTAGCTCAGGAGGGTTTAAAGAATTAATTTTAGGACAGAAACTGGAGAGTTTTTCTGCCATTCATATGTCTAGCATTTCGAGTTCATAAGATTGAATAATTTGAAAATGAAATCCCTAGATGCCTCCAACCCGTTCCTATATCATTAAAAAAAAAAAGACATTAAAAATGACTATCCATTATATATTTATAGTGGACTCCCCTGTCGTATTCGACGTATGAGGGTCAAGCAGCTCAGTTTTTAGGAACCGACAACCCAGACACCAGTACATATGATTTGATTATAGTGGTGAAGGCATTGTGTAGAACCAACCACACTTTTTGAGGGGGCGAAAACGATCCTCCGCAGGTTTTGAATGCAAAGTTCTCCCTCTCCTAGACCATTTGCCATCCAAGGCTATTGAACCCGTTCAGTTCTGCTATTTACCCATAGCTTCAGTGGGGGGAGAAGAAGAGGATGAATACCATTCCAAAGGGTATTAGTACGTAAGTGAATGTAATCGATTCGACTGGAATTCGAACTCGGCACTACGATTCCTCAATCCGAGCCGTTATCCACTACTATATATATATATATATATATATATATATATATATATATATATATATATATATATATATATATATATATATATATATATATATATATATATATATATATATATATATATATATATATATATATATATATATATATATATATATTCTGTTAGTAACGATTGATTGATTTATTTGTTTTTTAAGGCTTATTATTCTTTTACATGTTATTCAAAGTCAGAAAACATTTTTGGATTATAATTTTGGGGAGTTAATAATGATTTACTGATACACGTTCTACAACTTAATTCATAGCTGGGAGAGAAGAGGTGGATTCATACCTTTCCCAAGGGTATTTGCGCGTGCCTGAATATAACGAACCTTACTGGAATTCCGTACCGTTATCTATCACACCTCCTACACACCCAAGTATACAGTACCTGGTATTCTAGGTACTGACCAGGCTTAATTAATTTCTCTTAGATTTACAAGTTCTTATGTGGGCAAATAATTTATCATGCATTTACATTATTTGTCGTGAAATTGAATTAGCTTCTCTGAACTGAATTCTGTCGGAATCCTGTTCCCTCTTCAATCCATGAGGCAGCCAAATTCTTTGAAGCCAAAGGTATTCCATCCATATTAGCTTACTTATTGTTGTGCCTTTTAGTAGTAGTAGTAGTTGTATCAGTAGAAGTCACGTGACTTCCGATTTATTCTTCCGACTTGTAATAGCATTTTGCTTTTCTTCTTCCTCCTCAGTATTTTTTCTAAATACTAATCGATGTGATGAGGATAATTAAAAATGTAGAAATTCTTTTTAAAATAATGAATGAAAATGTTCCTTTTTAAAAAAAAAAAAAAATAATTCCATGGTTGTATTGACATCAATGAAGTTTATTTTAGATATTAGTTTGATTGTATCGTCTATTCGAGGAGCAATTAGGAATATGTAGGTTCACCTATCGTCCGGTTCACACTCCTCCTCGGTCTTCTGAACAATTCCAGTAGCCCCCTTGAGTCTTAGTAGCGTTGTCGCCTTATTTGGGTGAATTGATTTAAAAAAAAAAAAAAAAAAAAAAAAAAAAAAAAAAGACACGCATTTTACAAGAAAGTGCCGAAAAGTTTTCGTCCAGATGTCTTCCGAAAAATCTGGAAAGCAACGATGGAGACTTAGAGAGAGAGAGAGAGAGAAAAATAAACAATTGTGCGCAGAATCATGAAGAGAAAGCTAAAATTCTTTGGACACACAATGAGAAAGGGGTTTGGAAAATTTAACCCTCACAGGGCGTACTGAGGGCAAAAAAGAATGCAATGAGCTGTCTATCTGACGGTCTTCTGTGAATGGGTGGAAGAACGGCTGAAAACTGCTAAGAGCGACATGGGATAGGAAGTTGTGGAGCGCCATGGTCACCTATGACATAGAAGATGTAATAGTAGGAGGAGGAGTATCAGTATATGTAGTAACATTCGTGTGTCTTTCTATTTAATTCTTCATGCTTGTTATATCTACCTTTACTTCTTCTTCTTCTTCTTATTATTATTATTATATTATTATTATTAGTAGTAGTAGTAGTAGAACTAGAAGTAGTAGTAGTAGTAGTAGTAGTAGTAGTAGTAGTAGTCATGCGTTTTCCTATGTATTTTTCTGCTTTTAATAACATCTTGTTTTCTTCTTTTTTTATTATATAACTGTCCTTGTCTCTCTCCTCCTTATTTCGCGCAGCCATTACAACTTGCCAGTACCTAACAAATAATAGACGATTTCTTTTTGATCGTGTGGAAAGTGAGCAAAAGACGCTACTTGGTTTCAGTGTGAAAATTAAAGAAAGAAAGAAGGGAAGATAAAAAATATTTGATCTCTCTTGCCAATACTTCATAAATTTTCGATTGCGTAGTAAAACAAAAGACATGTGCTACTTTGTTTCAGTGAAAAAATGAATGAAAGAAAAAAGGAAAAAAAGAAAAGATACAAGTGTTTTAGCGGCTGTTTCAGTGAAATAGAAAAAGCTATCAAATTCAAATCTTTTCATTTGTATCCCCTTACTTCTTAAAATAACGACCAGCATTCATATTTATGATTGTTATTGCAATATTTTGCTGAAGTTGCTCAGCTCAAATATTCAACGATGCGATAGGCGAATTTCTACGGATATTTTACTGTCATAGAACTCCCCATGAACTTATTCAATCATTAACTGAAGAATTGAGGTTCAGTGAAAAATTAAATGAGAAAACCGTGAAATTGTTATGGAGTGGTTTCACAGTGGAGGCTTGTATTTGTACTATGTCGGTCTTAAAATAGGAAATTCATATAATAGGTAATGACGCAGAGAAATCTAGTTGTGGTCGCTGATACTTTAGTATCCAACTAACGATCGTCCGGCATCGACTGACTGAGCGACGGTATTTAGTCACCCCCCCCACGTGGGCATCATGTGGCACAAGGCCGGTTTAACGTGGGATCTCCGAGCCCCTGGGCTCGGTCAAAAATATGCCCATTGAACCCGTATAAATGGGTTCAGGGTCGGTTTACCCCCCCGAAAGAGAGTCCGACTTCGGCGTAGCCTCGTTCGGGTTCCTACCCGCTCGAAGGCAGACAGTTCAAACTGTCAATCAGACCGACCCACTGAGCGACTCCCTTGTTACTCTTACTACGCCTACTTATAGGTGGGAGAGTCTATAGAATAGGTGTGTTCCACTATATCAGAAATATTCACGGTTCTTTCTAGTCATTATTGTTTTATTCCTTTTGATTTTTGGTGTGTAGACATTTCCTCTAAGGCATCATGATATTTTTCACTGAGCAGTTTTGAAAAAGAAAATCACTCATATTTTACATGGATAAAAACCTTCGTAAGGTGTGAGCTGTACTTCTGAAAACAATTTTTTTCTGTATTTCTTTAAAGTATGGGCTACCAGGAATCGCTTCAATGAATTCATTGGAATCTTTTTCAATCAATCCGAAGGCTCCAACTACAACTAAAATTGTTGATGTCCTCATGTGCCACATTTTTGAGATTTCGATTTCAATGTCTTTGTAATTTTATATTTCATAAATTGCAGTTTACAGTGACTGTCATGTCAATAAGAAGGCTCAGTTTGTCTTTGCGATCTTTAATCATAATGTCCGGGCGATTAGCTTTGGTTGTTCTGTCTGTGTGTATTGTAAAGTCCCATAAAATTGTTACAGGTTCTATCACAATAAACATGTCTGGGTGACGTTCATACCAATTTCTTGCAGTATCCTTCCCCTAAACCTTGCATATTGGTCCACTTTATCATGCCGATTTCTATATTCAGTAGAAGCTAACACTGTGCAGCTTGATACAAGATGATCATTTTTTTTTTCTGGATATTTATCACAGAATCTGCATTTCGGGTGGTTAATACGATTTTTCACTATGTCTGCTTGGTAATTTCTAGTTAACAAGCTTTGGTCCTGTGCAGCAAAAATAAAACCTTCGCTTTCAGCTTTTAACCCTGCACTACGTAACCACTGATGGGTACAGGGTTTGTCTACATCAGCCTGTTTGGTACAGGCAGAGTATTGACCATGAAGAGGATTATCTTGCCATCGTTTCTGCATTTGGTACATTGCATTTGCTTTTGCGTTTTTTGCTACTGTAGTAGGTGCATTATGCTTTACTTGCATTTCTTAACCCATTTGAAACTTGGCTTCTTTTATTACTGAATAAACCCACTTACTACTTTCATGTTCTTTGACCCAGATCTCTGTATATATATATATATATATATATATATATATATTGATCATTTTATTTTACAGCATTAGCATACAACAATCAATTCAAAAACTGTAAACTCTATCTGGAGAAGAAATTAGCGATAATTATTTTCTCAGACCAAGACAAATTACTAAACAAACGACCAGAACTCATCTCAAAAAGCAGACACGAAAATAGATTTTGAACTAAAAATCCAAGTTAATAAGTTGAAGTAAATAATACAAACATTTACAACCCACAAACGTTAACATAAAAACAAGTAAACGTAATAATAACCCCCAAAATAAACATATCAATATTAAAAATTAAAAATAAAAATACAACACTATAAATAGCCAAAAGACTGCCAAAATCCACAGTTATTTACCATCAGTAGCCCGTAGAAAAATTCGAAACATAACGGTTCAAGTCAAACTAAATAAAATTGGGGAGACTATACAGGAGCGTGCTGAGGTCTTGGTCCAAGAGACAACAAGATCTCGACTCAGCGACCCCTACCACAATTTCTCTTCTGTGTTTGCTATCAGTACTGTCACGTCTGCGTATCTTCTGTTGTTAAGATTGTGGCCGCCAATGCTAAATCCCGGTAGGTTTTCCAATTCCCTATGACTTGTCTCGCTGTATAGGTTGCCAACAAGCCAGGATACATCAATTACTAATTTTTTAGAAATTCAAATACAAGTACTTTTCTTGATTATTGACGCGATATAATTGGGATTACAAATAAAACTAAAAAGTAATTTTCTTCCAGATTCCCAAAATACAAAAACAGAAACAAATACTTCTGAATTTAGGAAAAGATCTAAATATAAATGGATTTTCACATAAATACAAATGCTCTGAAAAAGTATTTAAATACAATTCAAATACATTTTTATTTGATCCGCCACGAGCAACAAGCAATACGCATTGACAAAATCTGAATTAAAAGATGTCAAGGCTAGAACAATTCTTTTCATCTATTTGAATTCGTAAAGTCGAGACATACGTCCAGGCTTGGTGGTCAAAAAGTTTTCAGTAACTCCATCCACATTTATATGTCCATGTTCTTCATTTTCGATGATTAATAAAACCAAATTGATTAGACGTTCCTGACCCATTCTGCCTCAGCGGTAGTTTTTTTTTAAATAATTTTTGTTTGCTCACAGGATGTCACATAGACAGCAACAGCCATCATTATGCTATTTGCATTTTGGGGAACACATCGACACCGTAAGCTGTTGTGAAGTTGAAAAGCTCTATTGGGGTTTTTGGTTTAACGAAGGCATTGTCTTTTCTTTTTCTTTTTTTTTTTGTATTAACATTCAACAATCTGTATTTTTGTGGCCGAGTTCCATTCCGTCAAAATTACCCCCGTCTTCAGCAGCAGTAGCTACTTTGTATTTTTTCTACCGTGTCTTCGTTGGAGTCATCGTTCGACTCGAAGTCAATGAATCTTTCAATATCCACGAAGAACCCAAATTGTTCATGTAACTGACTCAACCTTGTAAATTGATCTTTCAGTTCAACCTTTTCAGTATTACCTTCATCCATTTCTTCTATCACATTTAAAGGCTCATCTTTCGTTTCCTCTCCAGCCATTTTTGCGACACGCTCTTTTCTGTTGATCAACGTCAATACCCCATTCTAAACATCTTTTACTCGCCTTTTGCAATTTAATTTTTACAGAGAGAATCCTGTTCACTCATAACAGATTGTAGCAGACTTTGAATATCAGCTCGAGCTTAATTGAAGTTCATTCCAGATCACTTTTCTGTACTTGGTCGATGGAACTTAGGATGTCGTCTCAGAACGGCAGCATAGTCAGAAAGCTAGAATTTTGCATGTTGCGCAGCAAGCAGCTGGCGTCGCTTCGTGTGTCGACTGATATTGAAGTGTCACTTGCTATATCCTCCAACAATTTAGCTGTGTCACCCAAATTCGTTTTACAACGTGAACAGCGTCGCGCCTAGCATTCTAGATTGTATCAGGGGTGGGGGCGCTTTAAAACCGTTTCTACTTCCTCCTTCCACTGCATTGTTGAGCTGAAGAAAAAATTGTACAACCAATCAAGAACTCTAAACAATGATATAACATACACCTGTTCTGATGCTGCATATACTCCTACAAGTTTCAAAGAATGGTTGTCATAATTCACAAAGATTGCTTTCGGGTTTCTCTGTGATGCGCGTTTCTGGATAGCGGAGATCTTCGCCGCCCTTGTTGCAACATTGTCATACGTCTGGCCACGACAGTCATTCAAATCAAGACCATCTCGTTCTAATTTTGAGGTAGTTTCGAACACAATACCATAGTATCTGTTTCTTTTGACTTTCCGACTGACATACTTCGTTGCCCAGCAGCTCATGAACTCATTCTGTATCTTGCCAGACAAAAATGTACCAGAATGTTGATGCGACTTGACATAATCCAAGTGATGCTTCAGCAGAGGGTCGTACTTGTTAACTAGCTTAATGAATGCAAGGATTTTACCGGGGTTATGACTTGATGCAATCACTTCTCGATATCCACGAAATGCCAGATGTTGAGTCACCGAAAACTTAATACAATCCAAAAAATGCATAAGCCCTCCACAATTGCTTTTTTCCTTTATATGCTCCAGTCTTTGTTAATCGTAGACCCTTCTGTTATGTGTCTCTCAAAGTCTTTCCGTGCAAGAAATGATGCACGGTGATGAGTGTACTTTTCCTGTTCTGGTATTCTTCCGTTAAATTTTTTCCATTTTCGAAATCCACAAGATTTTTCGAATACCGTGCTTTGGTTCAGTGGGGCTGTTGAAAAGAATGAACATTCAAAAGCAATACTGTTATATACCTCACATAAGAACACAAATGGATATGTCCCAATCCTTATAAATACGTTGGAGACTATTGCAAGTGGAAGTAATATCCTGTCTAAGTAGTCCACCACTAGCAGTGGTTTACCTACTTCACGGCGCTGGCGAGTATTGTATTTTGTTGATGTTATAAAGTTTACCATTTCATTTTCAACCTCCGTCTTGGTTATTCCTCATTCAGTAACCTTTTCTAGGTTACAAAATTTTGGTGACGAAGATGAGATACAAAGAGAATCAGCATTAACACGAAAAGGAGAAGATATTGACTCTGTACAGAGTAAATCTAAAAAAGGTGGCGTGTTATATACCGTATCTATGAACACTAATGGGTATGTCCCAATCCTCATAAATACGTTGGACACTATTGTAAATGGGTGGGGGGTAATATGCTAATTAGTACACCACTAGCAGTGGTTTACCTACTTCACGCCGCTGGCGAGTATTGTATTTTGGTGATGTTACAAAGATTACCATTTTCATTTCCAACCTCCGTTTTGGTTATTCTTCATTCAATAATCTTTTCTAGCTTCCAACAAATGCATTGCATCCTTTTTAATAGAGTACAACAACCAATTATGCGGAATCGTAGACCCATCCTGTAGTTTTCTTTGAAACCAGTAATTCGTGAAGGTGGAGTTGACACCTGCATATTTTGTGCTCATTTCTCTACTCATCGCTTCACCGACTCGTCGGCTCTCAATAACTTACCGATCTTTTGTAACTTTTAAAGGACCGTCTTTGTTTTGAAAAAAATTAGCACCCATCTTCACCATTTATACGTGTAGACCATCAGAAATTTGTGATTTATCGCAATTTATATAAAAATTTAAGCAACTTACATCTTTCTTGGTTAATACTGCATATTTAGTTTCATCATATTGTGCATGTTTATCAAATTGGCAACGAAACGAAGATGAAGGCTGATCGAAAGCATCGAATAAAACCGTTTGGTTTGCCTCATAATCTATCCTAACGTAACACCGAATACATATTTCCTTATATTGTCAGTGAGAGTGAATGGTTTTCCGTAATAAACTTCAATAATCTTTATAGAGTTTCTCGGTGTAGTATAAGCATTCGATAATAATGATTATTATTCTTGTTGAAGGGAAAACTTAAAAAAAAAAAAAAAACACCCTGTAAAGCGTTTGTCATCGTTAAAGGCATTCAAAATTGTCAAAAAAGTAATGAATCTTTTCGCATCAAAACCCTGTATATGGAAATATACGGCACGTTATATCCGACACTGATTTGCAATAAGTATGTTTGAATCTTTTATATATTCATTGAAATACTATGATCTATCAAGTGAGACAAGGAGAAAAAAAATACCATTATTATCATTTTACAAAGAAACGCTGCATCCCAGGAAAACATCTTGAAACATTAATACAGATCATTTTTCAATCTGGCTTCAACCGAGGGAAAATAGAATTAAACAATATATTTTCGTGTTTCTTTAACATATTTCACGTTTTGGCCGGCATGCACTTCCGTCCGGAGTGCGCATGATCGAAGAACTACTGAGGGCCGTCGACAAAATAATTCATGACGCGCCGTTAATGAAATAAATATCTGCGGGCAAACACAAAAAGGATATTAAATATATATCCAGTCTGACTATATATCAAACCAAGTTAAGAAAAAAAAAATTAAATGTAAAATTTAAGCGTTCCTTCTCTTCCTAGCAAATGTCTAGTCACATCAACGTAAGCATCACTTTAATCCTATGAAGTTCTAAATGATAAAATGCGTCACACGAAAAATCTTTTCTATTTTGTCACTGATTTTCCATATATATATATATATATATAATCCTAATACATATATATATATTGTGTATATATATATATATATATATGATGATGAGTCCCACATATATGACGAAACGGCCGTCCAGTGCTTTCTGCATTCTGTTTACTTAATTATCTCAAATTCTCCTTAATTTCTATCGTTTGTATATCCTTGCTTGAACCAGGTTCTAATGCTCTGGATGGAGCGGATTGGTGATGGTAGCCGTGGCTCTCTGAGGCACACTCCTATGGGTAAAGGAACTTGGATGAGTTCCACCACGGAATATGTGAATGAGCGCCGCAATATCAAGTCTGCATTCTGTTGAGGTTTCTTCTAGACTCGAAGAATTACTTGTATATTGTTTCTTATTACTGTAAAAGTAGTATGTTTAGTTGCTACACGTATTTGAGTAGATATCGTTTTTTTTAATTGAAATTAGTATCAACGATGCGAAAGATAGAAAGTTTTATTTAAAACAAAAATGTTCCTCCCGTTAGGAATTGAACCTGTATTCTTTTTATAACATAATAGGCCACCTTCAAGCCAGGGGGTGCTTTTCGCCATATGCTTACGAGAAGCCACTACATTATAAGTATTAGGTTGGTGCAAAAAAAAAAATGTCGTTTCAGCACATAGTAACATGTCAGAAAACGACATTATTTTTGCACCAACCTAACATATATATATATATATATATATATATATATATATGTGTGTGTGTGTGTGTGTGTGTGTGTGTGTGTGTGTGTGTGTGTGTCTGTGTGTGAAGTACGAGAGTTTTAGATAGATAGATAAATAGATACATAGATATGGACAGACATAGATATTTTTTTTAAATTCAAGCGATACGTTGTATCTGTTTAATATTTATATTTAATTTTTCCAGTTTTCAAATATGAACAGACACACACACACACACACACACACACACACACACACACACACACACACACACACACACACACACACACATATATATATATATATATATATATATATATACACGGAAAAAAAGACAAAAATTACCTCAACATGGGAATAGTCTATTTCAAGCTGGTCTGTACGCAGCTATCATCAGCCCCTAAGTTTCTGTCTCGAAGCATTGTTTTAAATTTATTTACAATGATGAAGCGGCTTGTGTTAGCTGGAGAGCGTAAGGTACCTTAATCCGGGGAAGCGGTCTGGGTCTAGAGCCTTCCGTTGTTTGTAGCTAAATATCGGTTCCTACTATGTGGCACTTCCTATACAACCGCCAAGTGTGTTTTCCTTTGATTCACAGTAATATATATGCTCTGTTATAATAAATGTATCGAGCAATCTATGTTTCTGGATTAGTTTTAAGAATTAATATTACTAGGATCCACCCGGATTATATACCAACGGATCGATTACCTGTACTATATATATATATATATATATATATATATATATATATATATATATATATATATATATATATATATATATGCCAGCAAAACGTGAAAACCAGGGTTACAAAGTAATATCCATACAACTGTATATGTCAGCTTTATCACAGATATTTAGCACTTTCCACTAAGTAACGTACATTATCTTTATATATATATATATATATATATATATATATATATATATATATATATATATATATAATTTCTATCTGATATTATTCCTTATTGCTACAAACGTTTGTTTAGTGGATACATGTGTTTTAGTTGCAACTCGAAATAAAAATAACGTTTACAGTAATAGCAATAATGCTAATATATATATATATATATATATATATATATATATATATATATATATATATATATTTGTGTATTAAGGCAGCAATCCTTCTGTCATGCACGTTTCCTTAAATACGACAGACAAGGTGCTTTCATTCTTTTTTTACACAATTTCTCATGTGACCTAATAATTTTTTTTCCTTTTCAGATGATCCATTATATAAAAACTGTCCGAATGTTCTTTTAATCCGAGCGCTATCGGCTATACATTTAACCATTTTCAAAGGATTAATTATTTTAACTGTTAAATAAGAAATAGTTTGTTGCATTTTATGTTTTCGTTTTTCCAAACACGGTCAAGATATTGTGTCCATGTTCAAAGTTAATATTATTAAGTGTTGTTTTTTTTTTTTTTATTATTAATAAGGCTTCCATTATTTTTAGCCTTTTTTGCATGTTGATGATGCAATTATATTAGTGTTGTCAACAAGTATGTTACGAATAGTATTCGGTAGGTCTCCATGAATATTTAAATGAGATCTAATTGAGCTATGGTCAGAAAAGTGTAGAGAGAGTCTGTGTCAAACATGTTGTAGTGTGGCCTATATAATTATTTACGAATTTTGATTGATCAGGAATACAATGGGCATTTAAATTCGTAAATAATATTTGGCATATATATATATATATATATATATATATATATATATATATATATATATATATATATATATATTGAACAATAAAATAATATTAAAAAATTAAAATCTTCAGACACACTGGGTTGTAGATTAATATTCTTTCGTTTTTTTTTTATTATTATTTCATTTAGATTCCTCGACTAGTTTCGGCCAAAATGGTCATCATCAGGAGAAGAAATATTTCTGTTTGCTGATAGCAGTAAACTACAGAAATGAATATATATATATATATATATATATATATATATATATATATATATATATATATATATGCTGTGTATTTAGGCACCAATCCTATGTTCATGCAAGCTTCTATGAATATGACAGACAAGGTGCTTCGATTAGGTTTTTTATATAATTTCACATAAGCCTTATTAATAAAACAAAAAAAAATAAACTAACACTCAGTAATATCAACTATGAACATGGACACAATATGTTGACTGTGCTGCGAAAATAAGACATTTCATAATGCTAAATACATACATACATACATACATACATCTGTTTCTTGTTAACAGTAAATATAATTCATCCTTCATAATGGCTAAATGTATAGCCGAAAGCACTTGGAAAAATAAAACAATTGAACTGTTTTTTCTATACTTCATCTACGGAAAAGAAAAAAAGATTATATGAGAAATTATATAAAAAACTTCACATTTAATGAAGTTTGAGTATATATATATATATATATATATATATATATATATATATATATATATATATATATAAAGAGCTAGGAAGGAACTACTGGCTAACCCTGAAGATCCGTTTAGGGGGAAACTAGGTAGGCTTTCCTGACTCTTTAGGGTTTATTTCATTCATCCCTTCTCTACTTTTGCGTATTGAGTAGTTTA
>OZ010574.1:89528420-89535920 GCA_963932145.1 Acanthosepion lycidas
TCTACGTGCTCGCTCACTGTGACTCCTACAACACTGTTACCTCACCCTCACTCTTCCGGTTAACTACAACCTTTTACTCTGACTGTCACTCTGGACTTGACTTGACTCGACTCTTCGGTCTAGCTCTCGTCTTACTCTCATCTTGCTCTTGCAGTAGTATATGTATATACTGGGTGAGTTCATTTGTATAAAAAGGGGTGGACTGCTCAACAGTAAAATATATTGGTGTTTTGTTATGTGGTGTTTTTATTCCTCGGGTTGTGTATTTTTTGTAAGAATATCTTTTTGTTGTTTATCAATGATGTAGTTGGAAAAATTATTGTTGACTAATGTTTATTTTACGTGATTTAGTTCGCTCAGAAATATTCGTTTGGAAGAGGAATTTTGATGTACTCTAGTTAAGAACTTTGTTATCACCGCCATTTTATAACTTTCTTTGCATTGGCTAACAGAGTTTAAAAGACAAAGAGTCCATACTGGTGTTTTTTGTTTTTTGTTTGTTTTGGTTTTTTTTACGGGTAGGTGGTAAATACTTTGAATTTTAGTTCCATATCAACATTAATGAATGGAATTTTGTTATTATCCATAAGTTCATATGTAAATTTGAGTACTGAGTTTTTCAAAAGTTGATTTTAGATTTATAATCTCGTCCTTATATTTTTATCAAAACAAAAATGTCGTTAACGTACCTTGTGTAGATTTGTGGTTTGTCATTTGGTTTTAAATACTTCGTTTTCAATATGAGACATGTAAAAATTTAAAAAAACAGGACCTAATGACATTTCCATGCGGACGCCATTAGTTTACATGTAGGTATTACCATTATGATCGCACAATGAAGCCTACGTTGTACAGGCGAGGAGTAGTTTGCGAAGAGTTACTGGTCGAGGTATTGACGGGATGCAGTCACTAATTATGTCGATTATTTCTTCAAGTGATAAAAATATTTTCAACATTGAGCGAAGCTAGTGTACTCCCTGTAGGATTTGTTGCTTTTAAGAATTCAGTTATATATTGATCCTAGATTAAAGGAAAATCCCACAGTATCATTAAAAAACGTACGTAAACAAGCTGATTAAAGCAAACAACGCTGAGATCGGGAGCTTAAAATTGTCGATGATTACCAGTCAGGTTAACTATACGGTAATACAAAAACATATAAACCAGATTTTCCTTTCTAATATATCATATCCCAAATATCTACACCAGTATAGTAGATATTAAAAGCAACAAAGAAAGAAATTTGGTTTCTTTGGGTAGAATGAATTCATTAAATACGCAAAAATAGAAAGGACCCTAAGACAAGGACGAGAATGCAGTGAAAGGAAACGAGAAAAAAGAACTAAAAATCAATTAGAAGAGGGCAGAATGCATGGTTGTTCGCAAAAGGAACAGCCCAAGATGCGAATTGCAAATTGGAAACAGCAAAATCATGCAAGTACAAAAATTTAGATAAAATGGAACCTCGGTTCACGAATTTAATGCGTTTCTGAAGGACGTTCGTAACCCGAAATGTTCGTAAACCGAAACCATTCTTCCAATACGAATCAATAAAGAGAAAAAAAGGTCACAGTATAATAAAATTGGAAACAAAAGCACAACACAACAAACGAATGAATACAACACGGCGGCCGAGTCAGAAATTATTCCTTTCGTGTTAACTTGGTTCGGCTATGTTGTTCGAGAACTGAAATGTTGTTCGATAACCGAAGCATTTTCATCTCGAATTTTCTGGTCGAAAACCGATTTGTTCGACATGTTGCACTGTACACATACACACACACACACACACACACACACACACATACATACACACAAACACACACACACACACACACATATATATATATATATATATATAAAAGTGAACATAGAAGTCAACACTTAGAGGCGACAGTCTGTTTCATGCTATATGCAATTGTCAAGCCACGACGTCGCCTCTAAGTGTTGACTTCTATGTTCACTTTTATATTTACACACGCTCTATCTCTGATATTGAGCACTTTATTCCATAAATATAGCACACCTTAAGACTATATTTCTTTATATATATATATATATATATATGTTGTTGCGTGTGTGTTTGTATGTGTGCCTGTTAATGTGCGTGTTTGTGTGCAAAATCCTTTAAGAATGTTCTTAAGTTTTCATATTAATAAAAAAGAATAGGAGATGGAATGTAAAAGGGTGCATAAAATTTAAAAAAGAGTTGTTGAGAGAGGAATTGTAGTGAACAAGAAAGAAGGAAAAGAGAAAAGAAAAAGACGAGAACAATAAAAAAAAAAACGTAATAAGAAAAAAAATAAAACAGGATGGAAAAAAAAGAAAGATTAAAGGAAATAAAAAGAAAGAAAGAGAATACAGAGAAGGCGATAATATTTTCTATTCGTTTAACGTCTGCATCAGTGAAATGGAAAAAAAAACTCATCAAATTAAAATCGTTTAAATTGTACCAGATTACTTCTTTAAATAATGCGATATATTCATTCTTATGATTGTAATGGCAAGATTTTGCTAATGTTGTTAAGCTCAAATACTTAACGGTCGACTAAGGAAATTCCTACGAACATTATATAGTCATGAAGAATCATTAAAAATTATTATTCATTAGGAAATGAACATAGAAAAACCGTGAAATTTCCTCGGGAACTTCTAGTCTTTGTGATTATATATATATATATATATATATATATATATATATATATATATATATATCGTGGAACCTTGGTTCACGAATTTAATTCGTACCCCGAAGGGCGTTCGTAACTCGAAATGTTTTTCAATAGGAATCAATATAGAGAAAAAAGAGTCACAGTATAATAAAATTGGAAACAAAAGCACAACACAACAAACGAATGAATACAACACGGCGGTCGAGTCAGAAATTATTCCTTTCGTGTTAACTTGGTTCGGCTATGTTGTTCGATAACCGAAATGTTGTTCGATAACCGAAGCATTTTCATCTCGAATTTTCTGGTCGAAAACCGATTTGTTCGACATGTAAGACGTTCGACAACTGAAGTTTGTCTGTATAGTGTATTTTTTTGTTTATCAATGATGTAGTTGGAAAATTATTGTTGTACCCTAGTTAAGAACTTTGAAACTGATTTTTTCAACATGTGAGACGTTCGACAACCGAGGTTTCTCTGTATCTAGAAAGTGTTTTAACAGAGGACGGAAAATACGACACCGATATGTAAAGACATATTGAGATGTCTTCCAAAAGTTAAGCACAAAAGTTTCGTTAGAAACAAATTACTATTGAAAATATAATAATGCAACGATAACTTTTGAGTTCTTCTGTAGTTTATTGTTGCCTATTGCATACGGCAGCAGTATGCCTCTCAAAAAGAAATTTCCACCAACAGAGGACCAGATTGCAATCAAAAGAGCCAAGGCTGCAGCGAGGAAAAGAAAGTCTCGTACAAATAAAAACCCAGATCAAACGGCAGCCAGGAGAGCTTCCAATGCTGGAAATATGCAAAGACTTAGGGACTCTCAAACTCCTGAACAAGCCGAAGGCATAATCAAGAGCACTCCGTAGGACCTAGTTTAAATGCCACCCGGATTTTAAGCTAGTATTAATACATATGTGCTTATGTGAATTTTACTTTGGGCACCTCGGGGTGGTGTAATAGTTAGCAAGCTTAGCTCACTAGAACAAATACGACTGAGCAGTGAGTTCGATTCTCACTGGGTGCCCCCAAATTTCGGCCTTGTGCCACATCTAAGCTACGCTTGGAAAATCACTGTGTGAATTTTACTACGATGTACAAACGAGAAGAAATTTTGGAGAGCCATGATTGCCAACGTTCTGAAATGGACACAGCGTACAGAAAAAGGAAATTCTGATGCCATCAAATGTCAAATAAGAAAAAGGGTGTTCAATTTTATTTTACCGACATTAGCAGAACTAATCTTCAACGTATGGTGATGGAAAAATTACGAATGCATCTTATTTATTATGTGGAGCAACAGACTCCTGAAGGGCGGAGGGTAAAACGGTCGAAACATTCTGATAAAAAAAAACAAAGATTAGAACGTTAGTCTGACTGAAAATAACAAAAAATAGAAAAAAATCTATGAATTAAATTTTAAAAGATTTTCGATGTGGTGTCATGGTTAGCAAGCTTGTCTTGTTTAATCAGTTACCAGTGTGTAGTGAGACTGATCCTCACTGAGTGCTCCATATTTTCGGCCTTATGCCACATCTAATCTACGCTTAGTAAATTACTATACATATTATATACAAAGGAATATATTGAAACCTAACCTAAGCAAAATCAACTATGGAATCTCTACATATATGCTTAAATGTCTATAATTGGTAACAGAAGCCATTGGTGTATATCAACGGCTTCCCATACTTAATACTTCTCGAATTCCCTCTCACGTGGTTATGTGTGACGTCATGAGCTGCGGTGCGATTTTCGCTTCCAGCGTCTTATATGCACGTTTTTATCGTTGTTTGGAACTCATCCATGTAAACAATAACAGACTATCATCACTATCTTGTCCGTATATTGCTTAATATGTTGTACAGTAATTGTCATCTTTGATAATGGCTTATGTAAGCCGAAAGCTTAGATTGGATTAAAAAATATGTATCAATATTATGATTTTCTTTCTTCGTTTAATGATAATGTTATTAAGCTTTTCAGACGATACGAAAAGAATTTACATAGAATAAACAGACAACACTTGTCTATATTATTTAATGAAACATGTATGAATATATATATATATTAAAGACATTTTTATGTTTAACGTTCTTTTTATAGATACAAGTATTTAATTAAATGCTCTGTTTATAATAAACAGTATTAAATAACATTTACCGGCCTGAATGTCCGAGAAATTTTCATAGAAAATATTCGTTCTTTGACAGGATTCGAACCTGCATCCTATACGGAACCGTCATTTACGCTGACGTGCCTTACTGTTAGGCTACAAAGAAGCGTTCGGTAGGCAAGGTGGAATTTAAGGCACGTCAGCGTAAATGACGGTTCCGTATAGGATGCAGGTTCGAATCCTGTCAAAGAACGAACATTTCCTATGAAAATTTCTCGGACATTCAGGCCGGTAAATGTTATTTAATACTGTTTATTATAAACAGAGCATTTACTTAAATACTTGTATCTATAAAAAGAACGTTAAACATAAAAATGTCTTTAATAAATAAATTGTCGGACTTTGTCCATTTCGTAATATATATATATATATATATATATATATATATATATATATATATATATATATATATATATATATATATATATATATATATATATATATATATACCGTATGTACTCGTGTATAAGTCTACTTAATGTATAATGCGACCCTTGAATTGCCTTTTGTGAAAAGCCTGATTCATTTCTGATAGTTCGAGTATAATGCGACATCGGCTTCTCATCAATACTAGTAGACCTACAGTATTCAAATATTGCAGTACTGGGTATCATCCTGGGCATATTTTATCGCAAATAAATGGTCTTCATTCTCTTTTGGACAAAGCTACCCCAAAATGGTGATAAAAATGACTTATCGTAAAATATCTGATACAAAGATTTAGATACAGTACTTTTGTTTTCGTTCGTGCCGGACTACGGCAGTTTCTTTATCTTAGGCCCCCTTCCTACGTAGTCTAAGTTTCTTCTTGTTGGTCGCTAGTTGAAGAAGAGCAAGATATCATCCACTTAAAATCAACAAATATCTTATATAAATGAAGAATTCATAGATTTTTCCTATTTCAAATTTTCATCCATCTTTGTTTTGCAAGTATTGCCTTTCAAATGATAACCTTTTTATACGGATTATCGGTACATAATGGTACTCCACAAGTTGAGGTACATACTCGGGGTTATGATAATTTAAGTAAAAAGTACTCTGTACACATAAGTTGGTTTTCTTTTTGTTTTATTTTGCTAGAAACTGGGGTTGTTTTAATGTTTGCTGTGATGTGCTGCCGAAGCGGCTCTCTGTTGGCCAGCCGTTGTTACTTAACCCATACTGATGAACATTTATTTGAAAAAATCTTGGCACTCAAATCTTTACAGAAAACGGATTAATTTTTTATGCTTGTTAAAGGAAGAGAATGTATACGTAACATAACAATACAGTAGTAGTTAAGTTCTACATTTTATGCACTGGCAACTCACCACAGTCAGCCACCCACTTACGATAAAGAGATCCGCTCCTACAAACCAACACATATTTAAACAACCTCAATTTCTCGCAAAATGAAAAAAAAAAAAGAAGCTACATATGTGTATAGTGAACTTTTTACTTAGAATGACTTCAATTACGACGTCCCGAAGTATGTACCTCAATGCTTGACTTCTGTATTTGTTTTATGTTTATTTTTTGAAAACGGAAGTGGTATTAAATCTAGGAACACCAAGGTATTGGCGGGAATTACAATTTTTAGTAAATTCCTGCCAACTGTTTCCGCCCTCACATCTTTCAGATTAGGGCGCACCAGTTTTCTATTGCAATGCTTCCTAGGCTCTCTATTTCAAAATGCAGAATGAACAAATGTGTAACAGAGAAAACAGCGCAGGTAGGATCTAAGCAGTATGGCCCAAGTGACCTAAAACCAGGTATAAACATGGGATCAAGGCCAACGTAACGATCCTTGCTCACAAACAGAATTTTCCTACTTGAATTTTAACGCCTCGAGAAAACATTTACCTGTGTAACCGAAAATGCCTTATAATTAACCTCTTTAAAAAAAATTACCTGTCTATATATGGAGTACAAAACTAGCCATAAAATCTCGCTTTATACTCGAGTATATACGGTAATAAAATTTCGAGTTAAGAATACAGTTCTGATTAAAAGGAAACATTTATTAAGGTGAAAATGCATGGCTTAATATATTGGCATTTGTTTACATTCGTAAAAACAATACACTAGAGTTAGCTACTGCATTCTGTCGATTGAAGATAGCTCAGTAGAAACTGCCTGACACCAAATCGGTTGGGTTTCAATCCAGGCTTGAGGCATATATATATATATATATATATATATATATATATATATATAATATTTATTTAAATATTATGACATAATCATGTTATAACGTCACTAGAAATATCGCCATTTTGTTTCAACACTTCTTGGGCCTTTTCAAGTTATGGTGTTCATTGCAAATAAAGACTTTTAAAAAGTTACGAAGCAACTACGCCCTACTTTGTATTGAGCACTTTTAAAAAAATAGTAGTTTTGACTATGGGAATTTTATTCCATCTATACCAATCTGGTATATATATATATATATATATATATATATATGTGTGTGTGTGTGTGTGTGTGTGTGTGTGTGTGTGTGTGTGTGTGTGTGTGTATGTATGCTTGTGTGTGTGAAAATATATAGAAAATGGGAAAGAACTGGTTAGGTAAATAATCCAAAGTTCTTTAGTATTTTTGTTATTATTTTTTAAAAATAGTGCTCGATACAAAAGTATAAGCATAAATATAATTATTTATTTAAAAATA
>OZ010574.1:89540920-89550920 GCA_963932145.1 Acanthosepion lycidas
GTTTGTTATACCAACGTTTTAACCACTCTGTTCTCCGACCATTTTCAGATCTCTAACATACATCTATATTTTTTTTCAGCATCATATAAAACCAATTCTGCTAATGTCGCTAAAAGTCTGTCTAATATCCTCATATCCAAGTTTGGCATCTGCGTTTTCCTCTCTTTTACTGAAAGTCAATCACTAGTGCAGACAGTTCTATTTTGCCAAACGCTTGAAGAATTTGAAAGCGTTTGGAAATGGCGGTACTAGTGTGTGCAAGTTTGGTGCTGAAATATCGTAGATGTATAGTCAAACAAGGGTCTGTAATGTAATAGATCCTGACTTAGCATCTCGTCTGCAGTCACTTTCTTACCGACGTGGCTTCCCTCTGTCTTTTCTACAAATATTTTCATGGAAAATCTGATGAGCATTTTTTTCACAGGCGCCTCGTCTGCATTAATTTCAGCCTGGACTCATAGCCAGATTTTGCTGTTAAATTAGATGCAATCGCCACTTTTCTCATAATAGTTTCTTTTCTCGAACTTCTCGCCTGTGGAACTCCCTTCCGATTTCTTGCTTCCCTGTCAACTACAATCTTCAAAAATTTAAATGCAACATCAGTCATGTCTTGGTGGCATTATCCCCTGGCTTGGGGGGAAACTATATTATTTATCGTATTTATATTCTGGATCGACAGTCGGAGGGTCACCCGAAGAAGTTCGGAGAGCCCAACGTTGTGATAATAAAAAAATAAAAGTGTCGCTAGTAGTCCGGCTATAAATAGAAATATTCCTCACCTGAGAAATTTAGAGGGAATTTTTTTTTTTACCTATGCTCTGTTTATATACAGCCGGGATTGATATATAATTTTTTATATATTTTTGTATACAGTAGCAGTTTTCATTATGCAAGACAATATTTTAGCAATATAATGGATACTAATTAATTAATACTGGTAAAACATTCAGGTTATACTTATGTTAATATCATAAATATACCATATGAAATGTAATAACTTATGAAGCAACGCGAGAGTTGTTTCTCATAATTTAAATAAGGTCTATTAACTGAAACTTGGAAATGTGGAAGGGTAGGATTCGGACCTACGTAGAACCTTGATTGATTGCAAAGCTCTTCGTGGCCGAGCAGTTAAATTACGACAGATAAAACGGCGATTTCTCCTGCAAAGGAGATCACAATGTGCAGACCGGTAGACGAAATGAATATTGTTTAAAATAAAGCGAAGCGTCTATTCAAATACGGGTATCCACTAAAAAATAACGCTTGAATTAATAATAAAAAAAAAAAATTGACCCGAAATGTCCCATAATAAAATCGCTTTTTCACACAAGGAAACCACATAAAAAAAATTAACTGAAGTACAAAAAGTCAGTCTTTTTCAAGGAAATGTATGCGTGTATATCTGTGTACTATTATTGAAATTTCTATGTATGAGGCTTTGCTGAATGTTGAATTTTAAAATCCTGAACTGAAGGGATAAACCTACGTAATCAACATTTGTTTTTGATAAAAAATAGTCCAGTTAATATTGTAAATATTTCACGTTCTCTCGAGATCACCGGATTTGAAAGCTTTCTCAAAATTGTTTATGAAAATGTTTCCGAGATTAATGAAATAGAACCATAAGAAGTAATAAAAAACAGATGTAGGGATATACACGGAGTAATTACATACATACATATATATATATATATATATATATATATATATATATATATATATATATATATATATATATATATATATATATATATATATATATATGTCAGGCAGGTAATAATCATGGTGTCATGTAGTATTAGAGCGTGCAAGACGTATCGGGTTTATATGAAACTAATTTAATCAACTCTGCACACAAACATGTGTGTAGGTGTGTACATGTGTGTGTGCTTGTGCTGATGCAAAAAATTGAATGAAGTTTGGCGGGAAAAGTGAAAGAAAACAGAATAAAGACGAAAAATGATAGATATACAAATAAATAGACAGGAATACATACATACATACATACATATATATATATATATATATATATATATATATATATAAAGGGAGAGAGAGACTAAAGAAAGAGAAAGACTGAACAGACTTAATATACATATACATATATATATATATATATATATATATATATATATATATATATATATATATATACAGAGAGAGAGAGGGGGAAGTGAAGGGAGAGCTGAACAGATAGGGTAGATAAAACGAAAAGAGGGAAAGTTTGTGTCTGTGAGAAAGAGAGAAAGCGAGACAGAGTGCTGAACAGTGCTAGATATAAATCGGCCGATATGTATATATATATATATATATATATATATATATATATATATATAGAGAGAGAGAGAGAGAGAGACAGACAGACAGACAGACAGACAGACAGAGGTAGAGAGAGAGAAAGAGGTGCACAGACTGAGAGGTATAAAAACCTGAAATAGATAGGAATCGACAGAGATAGATAGATAAATAGATATGAGCAGACTGAAATGTATATATATATATATATATATAGATAGATAGATAGATAGATAGATATGCCATTCACATACACACACACACACATACATATATGAGAGAGTAAAACAGACTGAGATAGATATGAATCGAGGACCGACATAGATAGATAGATAGATAGATAGATAGATAGATAGATAATGAACAGACTGAGATAGATAGATAGATAGATAGATAGATAGATAGATAGATAGATAGATAGATAGATAGATAGATAGATGCACACACGCATCCCTTTTCGTCTTTCTCGGTGCTAACGTCGATAAGTAGTTAGGTGGAGCTGGTAGCGAGGTGAAAGTGGGAGAGCTGAATGTACCCCTTCCCCACCTTCCATTTCCCAGCCTACACCCTTTTCTTTTTCTTATTCCCTGCCCCCGATCTGCCCCACCCTCTCTGATTTCCTTGTTGTGACAGCTCGAACATTACACAGACCAAGTCTGGTACGCATGTGTTCTCCAGACTGATAGATATACGTTTCGCAAGATGTTTTCCCTGACTTTTACCACGTGTTTTGCTCGTAACGACTGGCGCCTTCCAGTCTGTAGAAAATCTGTGAAATCGTTCTGTACGACCTGAACCACAACAAAAATTCTAACCACATGCGTTGGCAATACCTCCCTAATGGCTAAATACTATACAAGTAATGGCAAAGTCACATGTGTGCCTTATCGTAAAGCTCCAAGCTCTCACCCTTGGCTACACCACCCCTGCCCACCTGAAATACGTCCGCCTCCTCCGCCAAGACCTCATTCCAATAGACAACAGGAGAAATAAAAAAAAGAAAAAAAAGAACACAGCCAGAAAGTAGATTGAGAGAAAAGTAGTATGTGGCTTAAAGAAGAAGAAGAATACGAAGAAGAAGAAGAAGAAGAAGAATACGAAGAAGAAGAAGAAGAAGAAGAAGAAGAAGAAGAAGAAGTGGTAGAAGTAGAAAAATTCAAAGAAGAAGAATACGAATAAGAAAAAGAAGAAAAAGAAGAAGAATACGAAGAAGAAGAAGAAGAGGTAGAAGAATAGGAAGAAGAAAAAGAAGAAAAAGAAGAAAAAGAAGAAGAAGAATACAAAGAAGAAGAATCTGAAGAAGAAGAATCTAAAGAATACGACGAAGAAGAATACGACGAAGAAGAATCCGAAGAATACGAAGAAGAAGTAGAAGAAGAAGAATAAAAAGAAGAAGTACAAGAAGAAGAATACAAAGAAGAAGAATATGAAGAAGAAGCAGAGGTAGAAGAATACGAAGAATACAAAGAAGAAGAAGAAGAAGGAGAAGAAGAAGAAGAAGAAGAAAAGAAAGAAAGAAAGAAAGAAAGAAGGCAGCTTTTAGAATTAGTTCGCTGGCTTTTTCATTTTGTTTATTTCCAATCTTTTCCCTTCCACCCGTCTGAGTTATTCGTTTTAATTTTAGATTTTTCCTTTTTGTTATTCATTACTTTCTTTCTTTCTCTTTCTTTTTCTTTCTCAATGTAATTTTTTTCTTTACTTTTTCTGACTTCTTCTTCTTCTTCTTCTTCTTCTTCTTCTATTACTCCAAATTTTAAAAACTTTTTTTATTTCCCTTACTTCCTTACTTTTCTTTATCCTTTTTTATCGTCTGCGTTGTTACTCTCCTTCTCTCTTTCGCCACTTCATATTTCCCAATATCGTAGCCATCTTGATACCTCCATCATCATCTCTTTCGTTCCCTTCTTTTTTTTATCTTAACTTTATGTCTTATTTTTTTCCTGTTCCCTTTTTTCATTTTTTGTTTTTATTTGATAATCATTTTTCTTAATTTTCCTTCTTAACTTCTTACAAATCTTTCCTCTTTTTATCTTGTATTCGTCTTACCATTTTTTCAATTCCCTCATTGTATTTTCTGTTATATTTCTTAGAAGCATTTCACTAATTTTTATTTATTTTTTTTTTGATAGTTTTCTTTATTCATTTAATTTTTTCTTTCATTTTCTTCCTTCTTTTTATTCTTTTTTTATGTCCTTTTTATTTTCTTTCCTTATTTTCTTTCGATTTTTTTCTCCAGAAGTTCGATTATTTGTAATTTCATTTCTTTTTTTTTTAAGATTTTCGTTCAGTGTTTTTAAATAATCTTTAATTTTAAATCCTTATCTCGAGTTATTTTTGTTATTTCCTTCATGAGTTCATTTATCCTTCATTCTTCATCACTTTTCATCCTTTCGTTTTTTGTACTTTTTTGTTTGACAGTTTTTATTTTGCACAATCTTTATATTATAGTTGTACAGAATTAATCTTCCTTTCTTTCTTTCTTTTCTTTAATTTTTAACCTTCTTTTCTTTCTTTCTTTCTTTCTTTCTTTCTTTCTTTATTTCTTCCTTCTTTCCTTCCTTCCTTTCTTTCTTTCTTTCTTTATTTATTTATTTGATTAATTTTTAAACTTCTTTTCTCAACTCTTTCTTTCTTTCTTTCTTTCTTTCTTTATTTCTTCCTTCTTTCCTTCCTTCCTTTCTTTCTTTCTTTCTTTCTTTCTTTATTTATTTGATTAATTTTTAAACTTCTTTTCTCAACTCTTTCTTTCTTTCTTTCTTTCTTTCTTTATTTATTTATTTGATTAACTTTTAACCTTCTTTTCTCCACTCTTTCTTTCTTTCTTTCTTCTTTCTTCCTTCCTTTTTTCTTTCTTTCTTTCTTTCTTTCTTTCTTTCTTTCTTTATTTGATTAATTTTTAACCTTCTTTTCTCAACTCGTTCTTTCTTTCTCTCTCTCTCTCTTTCTTTCTTTCTTTTAGTACTCTTTTTTTTTTTACAATTTTCTTTTCTTCTTTATTTCGCTATTTTTCTTTTCAGTCTTCCGACTTACTTTTTCCCCCTCTTTTTCTTTTCATTCGATACGCTTATTGTTCGTTGTATCTTTAACTGGGTGAGGCTTGCTCTGACATCACACACACACACATACATACACACACATACACGCGCACGCGCGCCAAAAACATAATATATACATATATATAATCTTTGCTCTGTGTGTGTGCGTTTCTGCTATAGATAGCTGACTGCTGTTTCTACGTCTGGTTTTCAAATTACGAAAACACGCCCGTGCGCGTAAACACACTAGCACACACACACTCCCTCTCACAGACACACACTAGCACAGACGCACACACACATTCATACAGACTGACAATTATAATTAGAAATCCGGAGATAAAAAAGGAAAAAAAAAAAAAAAAGAAAAGGAAGAAAACGCTGTGGACCAACTTTTCTTACAGTTTTCATCACGTTATCAAACTGAAAGGAAATTTATAAACAAATTAAAATATATTGATAGACAGAAAAGAAAAAAAATATGAGAAATTGAAGACGTAAAACGAGGTGCAGAAGTCAACATCAATTGATAAAAGAGAGTCTGACAGCCTGAACTATTCTGAACGATTTTCTGAGAGAGAGAGAGAGAGAGAACGAGACAGATATATTCAGTAGATGAGAGAATCCGTAGAAAAGCCCTAGGTTGAAGTTAAATAAGAAGGAAAGAAAGAAAGAAAACGCTGACCAATAAAGGGACAATAAGCAAAGACAAAGGAGAGAGAGAGAGAGAGAGAGAGAGAGAGAGAGAGAGAGAGAGAGAGTAGAAGAAGAAACCCTGAAAGGGAAAGAGACTTAGAAATACGAAAATGCGTAAAAAGATAAGACAATAGACAGAGAGATGCGTACAAGGAGGGATCAATAAGTTCGTATTCTGCCATGGAGATCCGACATTTTCATTGTATGATGTTGGTGTTGAAATAAATGCGTTTGCTTCATTAGACTTATCTAAATGTGACTACACACACACACACACACACACACACACACACACACACACACACACACTCTCTCTCTCTCTCTCTCTCACACACACACACGTATTCTTACTGTAAACGTTATATTTAGTGCATACAAATGTTTGAATAGAGATCCTTATTATTAAACAATGTAAATCTATGTCTACCGGCTTGTTTATTCGAGAGTCTTCATAAAGAAAATGTGCCTTCTGGCCGTATTCGAACCTGCGTCCCCCTTATAGAGGGAATCCTCTTTAAGCCCAAAGTTCTTTTGCCCACTCAGCCACAGAAGAGATTCACAGAGAATTCAACTTCAGTTACTTGCAGATCTCTTGAAGCCCATATCTGCTAATATTTAATTTCTTATTTGAAACGTAAAAAACGTAATTTCTAAGGAATTAACAGGTTTTATTTATCATCAGGCAATATTTCTTATTAATTTAAAGGAATATTTCTGATTACTTTAATGTAATAACACAGGAAGGCAATAAGACCACTAAGGCACAAAGGGTTACTGGGTGTGAAAGAATAAGAAAAAGAAAATCATTATTAAGGAGTGAGAAAAATAAAAGAAGAGGAATCAAGAAGACAGTAGATAACGATTGACATTGCATTTAAATTTTTGAAGATCAAAGTTGGCTGGAAAACAAGATGCCAGAAGAGAGTTCCACAGACGAGAAGTGCGAAAAAAGAAAAATGAAGTTACGGTTCCATTATGCTAATTCAACTGTGAAATGATGAGACCTTACCGCCAATCTAGTACTGCGCTTAAATTCATAAAGTGTAGATACCATAGAGAAAAGTTCATCAGCATAATTACCATGAAAGTATTTATAGAAAAGGCACAGGGAAGCTATGTTATGGCGGTGGGAAAAGGGATTGAAGCCCGGATTCAAGGTCAGGGCCTATATATATATATATATATATATATATATATATATATATATATATATATATATATCCCAAAATTTTGTATACACTCTTTAAATATTAATAGTTAATAATACATTACCGTGATGTGAGAACTTATATGGATGAAAATCTGCAAGATAGATGGATTGGAGGAAGATGGACAGTTGAATACCCACCTAGATCACCATATTTGACATCTTTAGATTTCTTTTTGTGGGGGTTTCTAAAAGACAAAGTTTACAACAGGAAACCTGAAACAATTGCTGAAATGAAAGTAGCAATTGAAGAAAAATGTGCTCAAAATACCAGAGGAAATGATACTGGACATTTGTTGGTCTATTTCTTCAAGATATGAAAAGTGTATTGAACAGAACGGCAACCTTGCTCCAAATTTTCTGTAACCCTTGCTCCAAATTTTCAATAACCCCTTGCGTCCTAATAGCTTCTCGCCTTGCTTAGGGTGAAACGCTTAAAAAAAAAAAACATTTTGAGCACTTGATGTTAACTCATCATTATATGAACATTTTGCCATTGCCCCAAGTAGCTTTTATTTTATTATTTCTATGGGTTTTTTTTGTATATTTTACTTTCAAATTCATTAAATGTGTATTCTTTCTCTTGTATTAATCTTATTTACAAGTCAAAATACATAAATTGAACAAGTTATAACGATTCAAAGAGTGTATACATTATTTTGGGACACCCTGTATGTATTTCATTGAATACGACAGACAAGGTGCTTTGTTTTAATTTTTTATACAATTTCTCATGTGATCCAATATTTTTTTTTCCTTTCGGATGATAAATTATATAAAAACTGTCCAAGTGTTCATTTATCTGAACGCTTTCGGCTATACATTTAGCCATTTTCAAGTTTGAAATATATTAACTGCTAACAAGCAACAGATTATAGTAGTATGTATTTATATAATGTTTTCCTTTCCAAAACACGGTCAAGATATTGTGTCCGTGTTCACAGTTGATATTATTAAGTGTTGTTTTTTATTTGTCTTTATTAATAAGGCTTCCATTATTTTTAGCATTTTTTGCATGTAGATGATGCTATTATATTTGTGTTCTTAACAAGTATGTCACGAATAGGGTCCGGTAGGTCTCCATGAGTATATATATATATATATATATATATATATATATATATATATATATATATATATATATATATATATATGCGCAAGTATGCAGAAAAATAGGAAGGAACACGTCAGGTAAATAATCCGGAGTTCTTTAGTATTTTCGTTTTTATTTTTAAGAAGACAGTGCTCCATACAAATACGCGCAAACCACAAGATAGCTTATTCCTAAATTTTCGCTTGAAGATGAAACGGGACACAACACCTTGATTCAACTTAATTTTAATAATTATATTGATGGTTTCGTCTCTCGTTTTTGAAACATGAGAACTCTTATGTAGCGAAGGAATCATATTTTAAAAAAATATTATAATATATATATATATATATATATATATATATATATATATATATAGAGAGAGAGAGAGAGAGAGAGAAAGACATAGATAGATAGATAGATAGATAGATAGATAGATAGATAGATAGATAGATAGATAGATAGATAGATAGATAGATAGATAGATCAAGAAAACACCTTAAAAATCTATATCGGTTATAATATTGTTATATCCATCTTTTCAGACCGAAGTTTTTTTTTATTTAAACTTAAAAACTATCGAATAGTTTTAAATTAAAATAAAATTCTTTTCATTTTTCATTCAAAATACTCTATTTAAGAATACGCTTTCACAACATCGCCCACGTGACGCCGACGTGATCATATTGAAACGGAACGCTGATCTTGAAAAATTTCAGTTATTCTGTTTTGATTAGTCTTACTCTTATGTCCATCGTCTTTTCATGTTGAATTAAATATAGTCTAATGTTAATTATGTTTTATGAATATGTCCTGAAGATGGTCGACTAAACCGAAACGTCCGACGTTGACATTATATTAACATTAAAACAGCATAATTGCATATAAGGATTTTCGTTTGTTTTTTCCGTAATTTTTTCTTCATACTGTCGGATCTATATCCATATATTTGCTTACATATATATGTGTGAGTGTGTGTGTGTGCAACATATTATATATTACTTATATATTATATGCGCGGTACTTATTGGAAAACGCTCAATATCAGAGATAGAGTTAACATATTTGACTGACGATCACAAAAGCGTGACGTCAAGGGTCACAAACTCAAATCAATCCAACTAAATATATATATATATATATATATATATATATATATATATATATATATATATATATATATATATATTCACTTGGTCTGAGGATTATATTGTGACGTGAAATACCATATACTAAGACATTCCTTAAAAAATCACGCTGCATCTTAGCACTTAAGGGTCCAGTTGTAGAGAAGAGTTCGCCAACCCTCACGAACCCCAGACACGAGATACCAAAACCACGCAGCTCAGACATATAACATAAGCCTACAATTATCATTCCGATGCGATAAATACCATATGGGATATACGCTATTTATTAAATATGAAGGATAATTAGTATTGTGCCATATTTCTTCGAGCATTGATGATAACCATTTTTTTAATGTAAACACACTGCGTGTAGAGACGCCTTGCTGTCATCATGAGTTTCTCATGTAAATAGGTATAAAATTGTGCTAAACTTTTGAAAAGCTAATTACCGTGATTCACCATATAGAAGGTGTTCCAATAACTTCGACGGATTTTAAACTTAATTCACATTTAAAATCGGCCCAAGTTATTGGAACACCCT
>OZ010574.1:89560920-89570920 GCA_963932145.1 Acanthosepion lycidas
TCCGGAAAAAGTGGCAAAGAAAGAAACAAAAGACGAATGTGAAAATAAGTAAACATTAAATTAATATCTAAAAATCCCAAACAAGAGGTTTGTTTGGATAATATTGTTGTGGATTATGATAATGACAAGATACGTATTCACAAATCTCTGGATAATATTCCGTAGAACTATTTTCTCCTTCTTCTTCTTCAAAAAAAATGATCTTCCATATCGTCAACATTCAATCCTTCATAGATTTTTCCAGAACAGTGATGATTATTTGCTGGCTTCTCGTCTGCAAGCATCGTGCAACATTACATGCTACCAGCAGCAAGCAATAACCCACTAATCTATTAGATTTGGGCAAAAATAATGACGTAATAATGTCGTTTTTTGACGTATTTTTAACGTCAAAAAACGACATTATTACGTCATTATTTTTGCACCAACCTAATATTAAACGAGCTTGTTACAGATCATTCCCAAGGATAATGTAAATTGAACGTTTTCAACCAGGGATTTGAACTCAGTTCGCCAGATTCTCATTGCTGTTAGGCCAACTCCTTAATTTCTTTAAAATTGTTTAAGATGGATTTTAAAAAGTTTTGTTTATTTTACAGATGCACAAAAAAGTTAGTTACTACCCATAATCCTCTGTGGAGTTTGCTTGAAAAGTTATAAATCACTAAATAAATCATCAATATAGAGAATGCAAATATTTAAATTCAATCCTCCATAAACTGTCAGAAATGTCTAATCACCGCTGACATACGATTACTGTTTGTTGTTTTGTTTTGTTTTTTAGAGATATCATGTGCAAAAAAAAAAAAAAAAAGAAAAAAAAAAAGAAAGAAACGATTGCATGCGGAAAGATCGTACCAGAAAGAAAATATATCAAACATTTATAAGTATTAATATTATAGTAATCATATTATTTTATATGCATGCTGAACACAAAACGTGTCGGCCCACATCAATCTCTTCCTACTAATTACATTGTTCGGACTATTATTATCATCATTGTTACCATATTTATCACAACGTTTCGGCCGTTGTACCCTCCGGCCTTCTTCGGGTGGCTGGAATGTCGAACTGAACCCTTTATTTCACTCGGTAGGGTGGACTGTTCTAGTTCCACGTGCCATGTCTAATGGATGTCAGTTATCAGTTATCTCCTGTTAATTCACCTCTCCAAGTTCTCCACTGCCTTAACCAGGTATTGAACTCACACTCTTTTGGGTCCTGTCATTGGATCTAATCAACGCCTTTATCAACTGTGCCATGAGGACATCTGGGTATGAATTTATGGATATTATAAACCTAATGTCTTCAGCAACCATTTTTTACCAGTGCTAATATTGCAATTTTTGCTGTTATCATTGCATGTTTTTTTTTACCGAAACGTTGTGATAAATATGGCAACAAAGATGAGAATGATATTCCGAACAATGTAAACAGTGTACATAATATCTCATCTCAGAAATATAGACAAATTCAGTCTTCCAAGCCACCATTTTCTCTGTTTGACCTTAGATGAAAGTAAGGGCAAATATTTCCATGCTTGCGAACATGCACACACGCGAACATACATATTTAAAAGAAATTTGCTGCCCAAATATACAATAATCATATATATATATATATATAAATATAAAGAAAGAACAGTAAGATATATAATACGGTGTTCTTATAGATATTTTTATTTTTACAAAATAGTGCTCAATTTAAATTTACAGAGCATTAATATTATAAATTAATTGATTTAAAATATGTTTTTTTACGCTACACAGATCTAACCATGTTTCAAAAATGGAAGCTAAAAGCTCCGAATTTAATTTTGTAATTAAATTAAAGACATTGATTCCATTTCATCCTCAAGCAAATTTTTTAGTAGGAATTCGCTTGAGGATGAAATGGAACTAATGTCTTTAATTTAATTACAAAATTAAATTCGGAGCTTTTAGCTTCCATTTTTGAAACATGGTTAGAACTGTGTAGCATAAAACCCATATTTTAAATAAATTAATTTATTATATATATTAATATATATATATATATATATATATATATATATGTATGTATGTATGTATGTGTGTGTGTGTGTGTGTGTGTGTGTATATATATATAACCCCATAATTAATACCTGAATATTATTAGCCATTAACTAAAAATGGAACATTAGATAAACAATACCATATGATATAAACAAACACTTTATTTAGTACGTACACACAATTTAAAAATTACATATATGTTCGTGCGTGTGTTTGAGAGAATATATATATATATATAGTAATTAGGAGGATTTGATAATTATATTAATTGATTCATCGAGTCTGATAGAAGCCTCAGAAAGCACTGGACGGCCGTTTCGTCCTATACTTGGAACTCATCAGCAGTGCGCATCCACTACCGAGGGAATCGAAACCACGACGGTTAGGTTGGCAAGCGAACACCATACCAACTGCTCCACCGGGCCTCGGTAACGATGAGATTGCAAATCAGACTCAATGTAGCGCCACTCACTCCCACATTCCGTGGTGGAACTCAACTGAGATTCTCTCTGACCATAGGACTGAGCCTCCTAGAGCCACGACTACTCTCACCAAGCCGCTCCAACTGGAGCAGTTGGTATGGTGTTCGCTTGCCAACCGAACCGTCGGGGTTTCGATTCCGGTGGAGCAGTTGGTATGGTGTTCGCTTGCCAATCTAACTGTCGGGGTTTCGATTCCCTCGGTAGTGGATGCGCACTGCTGACGAGTCCCATATATAGGACGAAACGGCCGCTCCAGTGCTTTCTGAGGTTTCTATCAGACTCGATGAATCAATTAATATAATTATCAAATCCTCCTAATTACTATCTGTGTTTATCATCGCTTGAACCAGCTTATAACACGAATAAGAATAAAAACTTTATCAACATTTAATAAAATGATTTATTTACATTAAAAAAACATGAATACCACGATTGACATGGATATATATATTCGTATATATAGAGAATATGTCAGGCGGACTTACCTTCTGGTGGAGTGAAATGGGTTCAGACAATTTGTGTCTTTAAACCCTTGGTAACTTGCGTGTCGCTTCAGAGCATGTCCGAATCTCTTCTCCTCGTGGTCAGCTTTTTCAAAACCCACGTCAACCAATGAGAGACCACCTCCTATCATGTGAACTATCTCTATTTATGGGAGCAGACGAATTTTAGAGAACGAACACCCCGCTGTGATGGCCTTGTGTCTTATTAAATATGACACTGTTTTTTTGCTGCCCTGAACATATCCGGTCGCATATATCGCTCCCAGTACGACTGAAAGGCATTTCTCATCGGTTAAATGCGCTCAGATCAACTGTTTGTTTTAGGTAGATGTTCGGTAAGTGCCGAATAATATCAGTGGGTTCAATTCTCCCGCGTGGAATAATTCAATGACACGCGCTTCCTTTGTATGCCCTTTCATGCCAGACACAATACTGCCACAAAGCAAGAAAAATATGGGTGACGTGCAGAATGGTTAAATGTCCGCTGTTATACGACCAGCATCCGACTCTGTGAGTGAACGTTAGAAATCACTGTTTTTGTACGTCTATCATTGGTCGATAAAAGCTCAAATTGTAAAACTATCCTCTTTGGTATTGCATGATAATGACCTTTAGGTGAGCTCGGACAGCGGCCACTAGAAAACACTAAAATATTTCAGATCTCAAGCGAAATGGAAGCACGCATTATCCAGGCCCTCGAGAATCATTTGTAATTTTGCTGCTCCTGTTTCTGCATATTTCTCAGAAGTGTCAAAGTTCAGTGTTCGTATCAACCAGGGTCTTAGATAGTAATTTTCAAGGCAAACAGTCAGTTTCCATTCAGGTGATGGGCGCAACCTAATACTTTTTTTTTGTCTAATCCAATTTATTGTGACGCTGAACAATTTTCATTCGGATGTGCGGATAATGTAATGGTTATCAGCTTGAAAAGAGGAATCGGTGCCGGAGTTCTAGTTATGGTCGAGTTCATTGCATTCGCATTTGCACAAATAACTAAGGGGGAGATATGGATCCATCTCCTCTACCTTCAGCTATGGGTGAAATAGCAGGACAGACTGGCTTCACTAGCTGTTGTTGTCAGCGAGTCTAGAAGAAGGAATTCAAAACCAATTCGTATGCTGTCCTGGTGTGGCGCATACAATAGAGCCATGGAAAAAGACTATAAAAAGATGATAATTAATTGCGGCGCAGCGTTGTAGTTCTTTGAACTGAAGTCGAATTTACATTATATATATATATATATATATATATAGAGAGAGAGAGAGAGAGAGGTCGGGGAGAGACAGAGATATTTAAAATAGTTCTTAATATTGCTCTACAGTTTATGCATTGAACACTTATTTTAGATCGACAAGAACTTGTCAATTTTACAGTTGATTTTTCACTGAGATTGATATGATTGAATATTATATATAAAGGATGTTCCAATAACTTGGACCGATTTTAAATGTGAATTAAGTTTAAATGTTTAATGATTTTTTTCTTTTTCTTTCAGATTTGGCGGACATTTGGGTGATATTAATTTTCACGCATAATTGCCATGACTTAAATAACATGATCCGATAATTTAATAAATAAATTTTCACCAATAACCAGATTTATTTACTGCTGACTATGATCCATTTTAATGAAACACCTTTATATATAATCCGTCTTAATGAAACACCATTTATATAAATTGAGATTATGTGATTGAATATATATTTCTTGCGTATATTTTGGCAGGATGTTTTCTTTGAAACATATTTCATTGAATAATTTAGACAAGTTTTGTATACTTATTTTCAATTGTATCCTTGAAGGTTTAGAGAGAGAGAAATAGAGTGCGAGAGCGAGAGCAATAAACATTCAGATATAAATGTAATATAACTATAAACGAATACTATATATTGAGGAAACTTGCAGAAATTTAAATAAAACGTATCAATGGACATTAAAAGATCTTATACATTACAATTTATTAAATGCATTAGTTACAAAAAAAAAATGAGTTCAACCACAACTTTGATTTAAAGAATGCCACACTTATTAAAAGAAAAAATAACTGACTTAGATTGGAATTTCTTTACAGTGCCGCTAAATTACCAAATTAGTAACACGCCCCGTTCATTTGGCATTAAATTACATCACTTAGAATCCTTCATTGTTCATCATGACTTTCAAAGTTAGCTATAAGAATATTTTTGAACGTTCTTAAATGTAAAGATTTTGAAACCCTAACGATATTTTTCTTGTGGTTATGTCGCAAATTTTCCGTAATAATGTCCGTCAGAGGTCGAAACCCTTTGGTAAAGAAAAAATTCGTTTTGCCTGATTTGTTATTCCAATATTCTGATTCTTGATTTCTATATTGGAATATTTCCTTATGAATCTTTATTTGCAGCACTTATTTATAATTGAAGAACATATAATTGGTTCCTGGAGATTTCGAAACACGTCGATTACAGACCCTAGTACCATGCAGAATATGAATAGGGAAGCAAAAGCCAGTAGCAAGAGCCAGAACATCCCCACGCCCCCATAAAAGACGAATGAAAGGAATCTTGACTAACTACCGACATGTGCGTCGTTTGAATTCTTTAGCCCTTTGACGTATGTCGCTGTCGTTACAATTTAAGTGAAACCGCCACAATTAACACTCGGACAAAGTAGGGATCTCTCTCGAACGCTTAGTGGTTACAACGTTGGCGTTACGAAAATAACATCCATGTTCATTTTTTGTTATCTATTCACCCCAAGCAAAACGATAACGACACTAAAACATACAAGGTTACTACAAATGAAAGAAAAGGAACCGGAAACATAATCCTAAACAGGAAGCAAGGCATAAACCTTTTATTTTGTTAAAAAAAAAAAAAAAAATGGAAGGAGTGTGAACCGAACGATAGATAAACTTATCTACTCTAGTTGAAGAAAAAAATTAAATAGTAAATAAAACTAGAGAGTTTAGGCAGAGGTATTACAAGTACAGAGTTGAAGTAGAACCGGAAACATGATCCCAAACAGGAAACAAGGTATAAACCTCTGTTGCTGGTCAAAAGACCGAGTATGAGCCTTGTAATTCAAAATGAGTAAACAAAACCATTCGGAAACCGCCTATGGATATGTTAACACGAAGTTCCAAGTCATCGAAGACTGAATGTTTGAGGCTTCTAAACGAATAGGCAGCTATTATTAATTTTGAATACGTCTTTTCTCATTTTGTCTTCGTGCAAACACCATAACATGCATTCAGTTAAATTTCGATCGTGGCAAAATGCTAGAATCTAAAATCAAATTATATATTAATTCTTCTTTATCGATCAGTTTCTGTTTGAATTTATGAGATGAGGAGTTATTTACACTGTTTACATTCGCACTCTTTTCCTCGTCTTTGTTGTTTTTATGCTCCCCGGCCTTCATCAAGTGTGTGTCGATGAGTTAAGTGATATAGTAAACGTGAGTTCAATCCCTAGGCTGAACAGTGTGTACTTGAACACAGTGGGAACGAGGCGAGCAATAACTGAGCAGTACTAAAATAAGCACTAGACGAGATAATCCTTTAGATTAAATAAATTAAATTGCATGCAGGTGACACAGATCTACATAGATCTGATGAAGGCACAATGGTCGAAACGTTGTAATAACAACAACAAAGCCTGTATGTAAAAAGTATAAATAATCATAAAGTTTGGGTGAAAACGCACTCACGGACGTATATTCATTCATATATATTGATATGAATTTACTTGAATACTGGACCTTCCCATATTTGATGACAACAGACTTTCCCTTCTTCTATGTGTCGTCTAATCTTAGAACGTCGGCGAACATGACACTCCACATTTTCCGATCCTTTATAGTTCTTAATAAAATATGTAATTTTTCTATCTCTCCTAATCACTATTCTGCCAAATTCAACTATATAAATGTGATCTACTAAAAAAAGAACTAGACCAGGTATCCCGAGGGAGATTTGGGGCAGGGGGAGATTTGGACAGGGGGAGATTTGGGCACTGGAACACTTTACTCCGCCTAGATTAAATAAAGGCTTTTTAATTTGGAATTCACTGTCACTTACCCCGATTGACATGCACCTGATGAAGACGAAAGGATACAACATCCGAAAGGTTGTGATAACAACAACGCTATTTAGCAACTGCCCCACGCAGTCACATGTGGCACAAGGCCGAATTTAATGTGGGGTTCCCGAGCCCGTAAGCTCGGCCCAAAAATCCCTGTAGACCCCGCATAAACAGGATCGGGTCTGTCTCTCTGCCCGGACGAGACTCTGCCAGAAGGCATAGACTCGTCCGGGTTCCCCTCTGCCCGAAGGCAGAGAATTCCACCAGTACAACTGGAAAAGATCCCAGCTCAACTCTGTTGTTGTTAACAAAGACGAGGATAACAGTCAGCATATAAATAGTGTAATTAATCAGCTCCCAATTAATCGCTTACACGAACAACGGTTAGCTTTTTTTCCCCCTTGAACAAAGATGACACCGTCTAGATCATTATGCTGGCCTTGAAGATGCCATAAAGAACATTTCCCGTCTTTATGCTATTTTCGGATTAAAAACAATTATTACTTTCTCAAATGGAATTACTTTCTCAAGACATCTTTTTTTTGTTGTGATACATGTTTCTTTATTATATTTCCTTTCTTATTTACGTCATTTGCTTGAGTCCTTGCATTGTTTGCTGTTTCAAATATCTAATTATGAGTTTTAATTAAAGAAATAATTACGGACTAATTAAACGTGGTGATAATTAATCTATACAATTTTATAATTATACCACGTGGATAATGAAGATTTTTGGAAAGTTAATCGCGAGGTTTCTTGATATAAGTTTAAGACTCTTAAATTAGAAACAAAGAAAAGAGTATTTAACTGTTATGCAATGTCGGGCCTCATATATAGCAGTGAATGCTGGCCAATCTCATCACAGATATAGAAGAGACTTGAGGCAAAAAAATGTGGTTCTACAGAAGAACGCTGAGAATAGCATGGACAGAAAATGTGAGCAACAATGACGTTTTAGGAAAAAATGAAAACGAAAAGGACGCTTACACGTAGCATCAGAAAGAGACAACTTAAATTTCTAGGACACGTAATGAGGAAAGAGGGTTTGGAAAATTTGACACTCACAGGATATATTGAAGATAAACTGAGAGAAGAAAACAGCGCATAATCTGTCTAACAAGCTTGTGTAAATGATTGAAAGGCAGATATTAGGAGATATAGCAAAAAGAAAACATATCTTGAGAGCTACAAAGAACAGGAAGTTGTGGAGAGCCATGAAAGGATACAGCACATAGAAGAAGACTCTTATCTGAGATGATGTTTGGGATAGTAATTACATCATATATAAGATAGTACCTACTCCATACCTAGATACCCCATATATATAATAGTAGCTATCTCATACTGTATAGGAGGCATGGTGGAGTAGTGTATTGTAGTAGTGGATAGCGGATCGGACTGGGGAATCGGAGAGCCGAGTTCGAATTCCAGTCGAATCAATTATATTCACTTACGTACTAATCCCCTTGGGAAAGGTATGAATCCTCCTCTCCCCCCCCCCAGCTATGAGTAAATAGCAGGACAGAACGTGTTCTATAGTATTGGAGGGCAACTGGTCTACCGCAGAAAGAATAAAAAAACTGCCTCGTCAGTCATGTATCGAAAGATACATGATCGCCTAAGCGTGTATCACGCATGGCACGTAACTGACTGACTCCATTTTAATCCTGATCTTGTATGACAGCTTAATTTGGTGGGGGCATACTCTGTAAAACAAACAATAAAAACTAAGATTGTTAGGATGGATGGATGGTCATTGCCCACCCTTAATAGTCTCCAGACTTAGCACCTAAAAATTTTCAGTTTTTCGATCACGAGAATATTTCATTGGAATATTCAAAAACAAAGAATTTGAAAACAGTCATTCAAACACTTTTCAAACTCGCCTTTCTTTAAATGTGAAATTGAAAATGTGTCTTTCCATTAGATTGTAATCGTTGAAATTAAATTTTTTACGAACAATGTATAAGTAAATGTATCTTACATTTAGTTTTATATTTCTGGTAAACTGTCATTATTTTCTGTTTGTTTTTGTTTGTTTGTTTTTGTTTGTTTTTTTTTATTTATTTATTCAACCCCCGACGAGGTCAGATTGTGACATAAGGTCGGTTTAATGTGGGGAGCCCAAGCGCGAACACCCGGGCAAGGAACAAAAATTCCCCGAGTCCCTTCAACCGTCAGTTGCGTTGGCCTTGGTGCATGCACCGATCTTTCTCACTAGTGCAATGAGAAGACGCAGTCTCGGGCAGCTGTTCCCCAGGGCCGGCACCTCTCAGTATAATTTTCCTTAGTTGCAACTCTGTCCTTTGATGGAGTCGCCCCTGAGTGCACTCTGCCCAAAGACAGAGACGCAACTGAGAGATGATAAACAGATGTATTAGAAACTATTCGAAAGAATAATTTACACACTAAAAGAGTGATATAGTGATTTTCTAAGTGCTGCTTAGACGTGACACAAGGACAAAAGTATGGAGCACCAGGTGAGGATCGAACTCACTACTTGGTTGTTATTGTTCTAACCCGACAAGCTTGCTAACCATTACACCACGCCGAGGTGTCCTGACGCCATTATATTTCTGTTATATAGCAATAAAGTGTCACTGATGACACTTGCGTTCGAACGTAGATCGCCAGCAAACAAACACAGGCTATCTCATTAAACCAAGTAGATCACGTGACCATAGACAAAAACGTATATATTGAGGAAGTCGTGTGACGTCTAGTTGTGTTTTGCTTCCCTAGTCTATTACAGTATTCGCTAAATCTCCTCGATCCCCAATACTTTTCGGACTGCTATTCTCTTCTCACTATACGAAGTACTATTACTAAGAGTATTATACTAAGACGTCTGATACGAGTATTATTCAACGACGTATTATAATTGGTATCTGCGATTACAAAGTCCTACTACGTTGGCA
>OZ010574.1:89578420-89585920 GCA_963932145.1 Acanthosepion lycidas
GAAAAAAAGAAAGAAAAAAGAAAGAAATATAGGAGCTTAAAGAAACAAGCATATATGGAGAAGGAGGCTAAGAAAGAAAGAAAGAAAGAAAGAAAGAAAGAAAGAAAGAACGGATAACAGTAAGAAACAACGAAATAAAGAAAGAAAATCTGACATTAAGAAATAACAAAGGGAAAAAGAAACAAAGGTTGATTAATATTTAAACAAAAAAGGAAGAACACGGAAAAAAATGAAAGAAACAAAAAAAAAAGAAAGAAAAGAAACAAAGAAACAATGCGTAATATTAAGGTGAGTGAGACACTATGATGCTACATACTTCCGTAGTGTCGGTTGAACAGCAGTTATCAAGTTCAGTTCTTAATGGTCGTCCATAGAAGTAAGCAGAATAATAACTTGCATTTGAAACATTCCCACATATCGTGATTGGGGGAATCTGACTTGAAGAAGAGTTGTAACTCCCCAAACCACACTGTTTGCAACACTTGCGAAGATACTAAGAAAGGTAGGCTTGTTCAAAATCATTTCCGCGTTCTTGTGGGGGATGAATTATTATCCACTCTAAAACCTCTTTCTCACAGGCGTCGCAAACCTCTCATTACTCTGTCGCTATTTCTATAACGAGTTACATTCCTTAGTCCTGACCATTGCAGCTAAGAAACACTATGTCACATACACAGGGACGAATCATTATCGACGCCTTTTTATTCCATTAGTAAGGAAGTTCCACGTGAATAATTTCTTCCCTAGAACTGCTACTTTGTAGAACAAGCTCCCAAGAGGATGTTTTCCCGATCACTACAATCTTAAAAGTCGTGGGATAACCAGTATCTCTTCTAAATAACCTCATAAACTACACTTCTATCCTATTCTTATGCTGATACAACATTATTTTGTAACCCTCTACCTTGAGTGGCACTTGGGTCTTGTATCGGGTGAACATAAGTGTAAAAAGGAAGAACAGGTAACGTTGATCAAAACCATTGGGAATTGAAGAGATGATATTGGAATGGGGTTTCGTATAAAGAAATTGAATCTACTGGTGAGGCATAACGTAAAAGCGGGTAGCAACAGAAAGAACTGAACAACTTTATGGCAAAACAACAAGGCTATTTAACGAGCAGTCATAGCAAAGTCATAATAGAGAAAACCTAAAAAAGACATCATATAAGAATGAGTTGGTACTGTGAACGATGTCATAATTTGACAAAAAAAGGAATATAAAAAAATTACAACTATCACATGTTATGCTATGTTAAAATAACTGTAGTTGCAAATATGTAAAGAAAATCGTATAATGAAAGAAAACCCGAACTAGAAGAGGCTATACTGGAAAATAAAACAAAGAAGATACGCTTCGACTTTCACATCGAGATCGACCAATTCCTCCAGGATTTGACTGTCGTAAACAAAGACATGAACATCAGTGGACTGTAGATTAACAAAAAAACATCTCTTGATAAATGAGAAACCACTGCAACATTGACGTTACGGTTTTGTCTATAGTAGTTAACATATTTGAAACCCTGTCAGAAATTCTGTTCTGGTCCGGGTTAGGACCAAGGAAGAACAACACGAACACAAGAGTAGAAATAACGAAGGTATATTACACGAAATAATAATACAAGATGTGGAAGGTGTTAGTATGACTGTCAGTCTGGTTTGGAGTGAACTACTATCGGCTCGACTCGATTTGGTATCTAGCCACCCACTCACGAGGGTTGCATGTGGCACAAGACCGAGTTTAACGAGGGTTTCCCGAGCCCGTAGGATCGGCTAAAAAATGCCCGTAGAACCTGTATAAACGGGATCGGGTTGGTCAACCTCCCCGAACGAGACTGCCCTTTGGCGGAGCCTCGTCCGGGTTCCTCTCTGCTCAGAGGCAGAGAGTTCGACCGTCAAGCCGAGAAGCTTAATTCGACCCTCTCTCTTGAGAGGCGTAGTATGCATAGTGTTAGGAAGAGTTCATTCTGTAGTTATAGGTAATTAACCATGACAGAATCGAAATTGAATGCGTTAAGAATTCAGCAAATATGTGAAAATAATAATAATAATAATAATAATAATAATAATAATAATAATAATAATAATAATTATTATTATTATTATTATTATTATTTGAAACTGGTTATTTGGGAGCCGTCCATGGTTGAGCTAGCACGAAGTAGCAAGTCATTGTAACCGAGGGTTTGAATGTACTGGCCTTGTTCAGACTGCTAATAACGCCACTTTATGCGCTCACCGGGAAACTTTAACTCAGCTCCACTCAGCATAGTTGCAGTATAAACCATAAGTGGGCACTGTGGATACTGAACAAACACAAATGTGCCTGAGCAGGCGTCTGCAATAGGGATTGACTAACTGCCGTGCCAGATAGGCATACTCAGATAAGAGCGGCCAAACTATACATATTGGTGGGAAATAAAATAAAAATGGAAGAGTTAATGATCAATCTGTGGCGTCAATGTGCTATAGAGCAAAATGAATGAGAGAAGGTTTGGACTCGTAAGTCTTTCTGAGTTGAAGAAGGTTATCAGTTGTCATTAGTGTACTTGCTATGGTGCCCGGCAGAATAGAGACGTGGTTAAGGAAAATTGGCATGGATTGCTCAGATGAACTGTTGCAGAATGAAAGAAAACCTCCCAGAAATGCCTAGAATGATCCGGTAATGTCACCCACAGTGTCAGCTTTTGCTGAATGCTTGGAGAGAAAGAATACAACCACCGCTATGACAAAGTGGCCTCTCATCTGCATTGGTGCCTGTGAGGAAGTATGAATGTGAAGACGACGAGAAAAGATACTAACACAAATCAACAGAAGATCAGTGGAAAATATAATGAAGACATTTTTGACTTCAGGTCTCTGGGAACTGGAAGAAAATGTATATACGACAGAAATCCAAGGAAATACTACTACTACTACTACTACTACTACTACTACTAATAATAATAATAATAATAATACAGTATTTACATTATACGAACTATTTTCCTCATCTTTGTCGCCATATTTATCACAACGTTTCGGCCGTTGTGCACTCCGGCCTTCTTCAGTAGGTTGGAATTTCGAACTGAACCCTTTATTTCATTCACTGGGGTAGACTGTTCTAGTTCCACGTGCCATGTTTGATGGATGTCAGTTATCAGTTATCTCCTGCTAATTTTCCCTCTGAAAGTTCTCCACTGCCTTAACCGGGTATTGAACTCACACTCTTTGGGTCCTGTCATTGGATCTAACCAACGCCTTTATCCACTGTGCCATGTGTTCTTGAGGGCATCTGGGTATTATAAACCTAATGTTTTCAGCAACCATTTTTACCCGTGCTCATATTGCAATTTTACTGTTTACATGTTTTTACTAGAGCTCATATTGCAACTTTGTTATCATTGATTTTCTCTGGCACTCCTTATTACTGGTTCCCATATTGTATTTATTTCTATGCTTGGTCGGCTCAGGAGATTTTTGGGGCCTAGCATATGTCAGAGGGAAAATTAGCAGGAGATAACTGATAACTGACATCCATCAAACATGGCACGTGGAACTAGAACAGTCTACCCCAGTGATTGAAATAAAGGGTTCAGTTCGAAATTCCAACCACCTGAAGAAGGCCGGAGTGTACAACGGCCGAAACGTTGTGATAAATATGGCGACAAAGATGAGGACAATAGTCCGAATAATGTAAATACTGTACATAATACCTCATCTCAATAATAATAATAATAATAATAATAATAATAATTAAAATTCAAGGAACTTGAAATTGAAATCTAAAAAATGCGGCACATGGGACATCAATAATTCCAATTGAAATTGGAGTCGTCGGTTTGCCTGGAAACAGGTTCGATAGACTTATTGAAAGAGTCCTTGGTAGTAGCTCATGCCTTAATGAAAAACGAAAAATTGTATCTACAATTACAGCTCACACCTTACTAAGGGCTTTATCGATGAAAAATATGTGTGAGCATGGGTTTTGTTTTGTTATTTTTCAAAAACCGCTCAGTAGAACATGTCATTATACGATTTCTGAACTTAGGTCTCTGGCTGGGACCTGGAAAGAAAAGAGTATTCAAAATAAATCAAAGGAAATAATAATAATTATAATAGTCATTAATAGAAAGTCATAAAGTTAATATACTTGATATGGGAGATTCGAGCGCGTCGGCGTGGTGTAATGGTTAGCAAGCAGGTCTCGCTAAAACAGTTTGCAACTGAATAGTGTGTTCGATCCTCACTGGGTGCCCCATACTTTCGGCCATGTGCCACAAATAAACCACGCTTAGAAAATCAATACTTGATATAGGATGTTAGCAGATATATAAAAAAAACTTAAAATAGAAGAAAAAAACGATGATTGAAGCTATAGTTATTGCTTTACATTTGCATCAAGCATACATGGGTTAGCTGAAAATTTACGTAAAGAAAACCACATACAGGGTACGATGTGTAAATTGACGCCATTTTATATTTTTAATTTCACGCATGTGCGTTGTTTGTTTTTGATTTTGTCGACTACACAGTGTAGTAGGGTCAGTTGGGCTCCATCTGTGAGAAAAAGAGCACCATTCATTCCCCTAGAAATTTGGAAATGACATGCTATACGGCTTGGCATTCATGCCGGAATTTTCAATATGAACATTTCAGAGAGTTTGGGTTGTCAGAATGAGGACAGTGCAAAGAACTCGGAAAGAACTCCAAAATTTGTTGGTTAGGGCCTCAAACACAACACGGAGGTCTACATCAAGAGCCTTGAGGAGGTAGTGTTCCCCTGAGGCAAGAGGGTGGCTGCTGGAAGAGCCTATGTCAGGCACCACATCACCCCTTACATCTGACCACCTAACTCCCCAGATTTCAAACCCCTTAATTATTATGTATCGTGCGCAGTTGAGCGAGATACCAACAAACTCCTCTTAACACCAAAGATGAACTGAAGGCAAGGATTATGGCAGCATTCACCAACTTAAACAAGGAGACCGCCCAGAAGAGTTGAAGGAGATTCCGAAGTAGTATGGAGACCATGAATGAAACCAATTCATTTTATTGAATAAATTTACTCTTTAGTATTTCAAGATATTTTTGTGTAATGTTGGTTAATATATTTGTTTAAAAGAGATGTCAGTGTTATTTTCCTTTTTGCATAATTGAGATGACAATTTATCCATCGCACACTGTAGTTAAAACGCAATTGCAGGTAAAAAAAATAATTAACAAATAAGTTAAAAAAAAATCAAATGAAACGAAGAATGATGTAGTCTTAAAGCAAACTGGAAGGGGAATTCTTTTGATGGCGAACAACTTGCAACACTAGAAAATCGCGTATTTCTTCTGAATATACTTATACACTTCGTCAAGGTGGATACTTTGTGTTTTGTTTGATCTTAATTCGCAGCAGAAATCGGGTATCAAATCAAATTAGCTGTTGTAAACTTGACAACAAGTTATTTTATCTTTCGTCGGGGAACGATTATTTTAGCTCAAATCGTTGAGACAGTGTTCTTTATTAGAATACTTCTTTATGTGGCGTATCCCCTCGAGACGTGATTGATCTACTCGTTGAAGAAGATTAAATAAACGGTTTAATTCAGAATTCTCTGTAGGCTACCTAAATATGCACCTGAGGAAGATCAAAACGTAGTGATAACATCAACAAATATGAGGACAATAACTCGAATATAAACAGTATTAATAATAATAACTCATCCAGAAATTCAGACAGATTATATATATATATATATATATATATATATATATATATATATATATATATATATATATATACTAGCAGTAGAGACCGGCGTTGCCCGGGGGATGTAACAGTAAGAGATAGATCAAGTATCGACCATCATAAAGACTGAAAAATAAAATTGACAAAGATTATTGTTTAAGGTTGACGGACACGCATGTCTTAATTAGTTTTTTTTTTGTTTGTTTCTTACGAATTGGTCAAACCCAAACTCAAACAAAAAGTTTTCAATCGTTATGAGTCTACCGATTGAATAGAATTTTATTATAAACAATTGTCTTGTAAATGGAATTTTTAAAGCATTCTGAATGTAAAAATAAAGAAAAAAGTGTGCAAGACAATAAGAAACACTACCTGCCAAAAAAAAGTGAAGTTTTGTTGAAATCGGTTGAAAAATGTAGGAAATCCGATCCCATATATAAACGAACACACACACACACACACAAACAACCAACCTGGGTTTTATAATAAATATAACTCGATAACTCGATATTAATAAGTATAACTCGATATGAGTTGTCCCCCTTTCATTAATGCCTGTTAATCGTGTTTTCAAATTGATTTCGTGCAAAAACAATTGTGTTTTCCCAATTTTTGGTGCTGTCAGAACCACCGCAAGGTAATTTTACGTAGTCCTGTGAAGTTTTGTTGAAATCGGTTGAAAACTGTAGGAAATCAGATCCAATATATAAACCTACAGACACACACACAATCTGCGTTCTATAATATATATATATATATATATATATATATATATATATATATATATATGTATGTATTAGGTTGGTGCAAAAATAATGACGTAATAATGTTTTTTGACGTATTTTTTAACGTTGAAAAACGACATTATTACGTCATTATTTTTGCACCAACCTAATATATATATATATATATATATATATATATATATATATATATATATATATATATATATATATATATTCATGGTTGGTCATTGTCTTTAAAACAATCCAAATTGCCTGGGGTCTCATTTAGCCATCATAGAGATAATTCCCTGTCCGCCATTAGCATGCTTGATGCTAGAATCTAGGAAAGTGTCCTACTGCGCCTATTTGGCCTCACGCTTTCGAATGATTTCAAGTGAAACAACTATATTGAATCAATAGCTGCAACTGCTGCAAGGAAAGTTGGCTCACTGTCAGAAGTTTTTTCTCATCGGAGTCCATCTTAGATATCTACAAAGCTACAATTCGTCCTTGCAACGAATACTGTTGCCATATCTGTTCTGGTGCCACTGCTGTTCATTTCGAGGTTCTCGACAAAATCCGAAGAAGAATCCGCAATATAATCGATCCTGACCTGGCATCTCAACTCCAGTCCCTTTCCCACAGACGTGATGTGGCTTCCCTCTCTCTTTTGTTCAAATATTTTCATGGCAACTGTTGGAACGAGCTTTTTTTTTTACCTTGCTTCCCCGGTTTCATGAATTTGAGCGTGCTACTAGATTGGCATCTAGGTCCCACCTTTTTGTTGTTGAAATAGTTAAATATAACCGTTATTTCCACCCCAACAGTTTCTTTTCTCGCACTGTCTTACCATTATGTGGGAAGGAGTTCTAGGAGGGATATGTAGGAGGTATTTCTGTCGCACACTGTATTTTTTTGTATTACACTCTCCTCCTCTTTCTTTTTCGATTCGTTACTTCTTTCTATTCCTAATTCTCTTTCTTCCTCCCTCCTTCTTCCTTCTTTCAATTTTCTTTTTCCTCATCGTTTCTTTCATTCATTCTTCTGTTGTCTTTG
>OZ010574.1:89590920-89675920 GCA_963932145.1 Acanthosepion lycidas
TAGGCTCTCACTCTGGACAGTAGAAAATGGCAAACTACATGAGAACTGCCGTAGAAGCATGAAAAAATCGATTATTTCCACTATCGATGGGAGAAAGCCGGTCTTGGCCTTCCCGCTAACTTGGAGAATGTGCATGTAAATTTTGGTGCAAATCCGTCGTAATTTGCAGCCGTGCATTCATTACACACACACACACACACACACACACACACACACACACACACACACACTGCCTTTTATATTAGGTTGGTGTAAAAATAATGACGTAACAATGTCGTTTTTTGACGTAATTTTAACCTCAAAAAACCACATTATTACGTCATTATTTTTGCACCAAGCTAATAGATAGAGGTATATATATATATATATATATATATATATATATATATATATATATATATATATATATATATATATATATTATAAGAGATTATAATAAAAACATTTTGAAATCGCTACACAAATACTGTTTCAATACTGTGATTGTAATTCGTCGGGCGATGGTAGGTGATAAAATGATTTTTAAGGAAATTTAAAAGGTCAGAATTAAAAATAGACTTGTGGGTATGTCTTGATTAACCAATTAAATGTCAGATCTATGCTAAATAGAAAGAAAGAAAAAAGAAAGAAAGATAATATGATAAAAAAAAAAAAAAGGATTTACGATAAGAGAAATCCGAAGAAAGATCGAATGAACATGAGATGAAAGGATGCAAAAAAAGGAAACAAAATTGAATAAAACTGAATGGAAATTCGATAAGAAAGAAAGATACAAAATCGATGGATAAAGAATAAAAAGAAAAGAAAAAAAAATAACGATGAGTTAATGAAAATAGGATAAAAGAAGAAAGAAAAAAATAAAAATAAAACGAACAAAAACGAAAACGAATGATATAAAACAGAATAACGAATGAATGAAAATATGAGAAAGACAGAATCAATAAAATAAAGAAAAAAACAAGACGTTAAAGAGAGGGTGAAAAGTATGAGAGAACGGAAATTTAGGATGAAAGAAAGAAATTATAGTGAAGACAAAATAAAAAGAGAAGGAAAGAGAACATTATAAAGAACGAATGAGAATAGAGTAAAGAAAGAAAGAAAGAAAACACAATAAACAAATATTTAAAAATGAGGGAACAAAAAAAAAAAAGGAATGACTAAAAAGAAAAAAAAAATGAAAGACTGGACTCAAGAAAGAGCAGAAGAAAAGTGAATGAAAAGAATAAAGAATTAGAGGACGTAAAATAAAGGAAAAAGAAAACAAGAAAAGGAAAGAAATTGTGTAGAATTTTCGAGAAGAAAAAGAAAAAAAATAGCCTCTGGTTCAATAAGTTGTAGCGATTGTAAGGAAGAGAAATGTCAACTTTGGGTACCTTGACCAGGGTTAAGATGTCATCTTAACTATTTACCGTAAGTACGAATGCCGAAACAAAGTCGGCCGGGATGACAGCTGCTAAGAAAAGGATACTAAAATATGGCCGCTGGAAATTTATAAGCCAGATCTCTAATTGATTCAAAGACGTTTTACCTGCGTGTCTTCTTACCTATTAGGTTGGTGCAAAAATAATGACGTAATAATGTCGTTTCTTGACGTTAAAAATACGCCAAAAAACGACATTATTACGTCATTATTTACTTAATATTATTTACTTAATATTACCGTCTCCAGCAAATGTCTTAGGATACAATGTGCCAAGTACATTAAAAATTATACAACTTAAAACTGTGATTGGTGATTTAATCCTGAATTGAAATCGAGATAAACGACAAAGAAAAGAATATATTAATCTGAAATGTTTCTATCTATCTATCTATCTATCTATCTATCTATCTATCTATCTATCTATCTATCTCGGTCTCTATCTATCTCGGTCTCTATCTATCTATCTATCTATCTATCTATCTATCTATCTATCTATCTATCTATCTCGGTCTCTCATCTATCTATCTATCTATCTATCTATCTATCTATCTATCTCGGTCTCTCATCTATCTATCTATCTATCTATCTATCTATCTATCTATCTATCTATCTATCTATCTCGGTCTCTCATCTATCTATCTATCTATCTATCTATCTATCTATCTCGGTCTCTCATCTATCTATCTATCTATCTATCTATCTATCTATCTATCTATCTCGCTCTCTCATCTATCTATCTATCTATCTAACAACCAGAAGCATATCAACTATGCCAACCTGCCTCATCGTCCTGCCGACAATACCTGTGTTGTTTGCAAAAAGGTTTGTGATGAGCCATATGGTGGTAAACAGGATGTTTGTAGAAGATACAAATCCAATTTAATCCAAGCAAGGATAGAGGGTTTATCTTTCATATATGCCTTATACCTATGAAATGGGATGCTGGTCTCAAGAATTATCTTAGAGGCTATGGGTGTAGAAACGAGACGGAAGCCATTACAAGTGATACGAGAGGTGAGGAGGCGGTTCTCGCCTGAGTAATTTGTGGTAATCACCATCTCTGAATCTCTGACTCTCTCTCACGTACTCATTCTCGCTCTCTCTCCCCCTCTCTCTCTCTCTCTCTATATATATATATATATATATATATATATATATATATATATTTATATATAATAAAAAGGCTTAAACACTAATATTCCATGGTCATAATTTATTCGATTGGAATCGTAAATACGATCCAATTCATCAGACCTACAAATTCAAAAAGAAAACAGAAAAAACAACTCCTGGAATAAAAAATATAATTTAGTGAGAGTGTATGTATGAGAGTGTGGGACGTATGATAGAGTAAATGAAAGCTATAGGGAGGGGTAACAGACGAGAGAAGAACAGGAAGGTCTAAAGAAGAAGGGGGGATTAAAATTTAACAGAGAGGAGTTTTAAAGAGGGGAGCCAAAGCCGGTTTAAGTGAGAGAAATATGAATATTCTCGAATGTCTAAAATACATTAAATATATACCGGAAAAGATACATTTTGTGGTGACATACACACACACTAGACGATTTAATTTTAAAGCTCAGAACATGAGAGAGGGAGAGGAAAAGAAAAGAAAAAGGGGGTGGAAGGAGAAAGATGGGGTGGGGGTATTTTAGATATATGATTGCATATGTATGTGTATATTAACCACTGATATTATCTATCTATCTATCTATCTATCTATCTATCTATCTATATTTATATCTATCTATATATATATTCTGTAGTTCACTGCTAGCAGAAAGCAGAAATATTTCTCCTCCCGATGATGACCATTTCGGCCGAAACTAGTCGAGGAATCTAAATGAAATAATAATAAAAAAACGAAAGAATATGAATCTACAACCCAGTGTGTCTGAAGATTTTAATTTTTTAATTTTTTTTTATTGTTCAAAAATATATATATATATATATATATATATATATATATATATATATATATATAAAAGTGAACATAGAAGTCAACACTTCTGTCTGTTTCATGCTGAATGCAATCGTCAGGCCACGAGTCGTGTGTTGACTTCAATGTTCACTTTTATATTTACACACGCTCTATCTCTGATAATGAGCACTTCATCCCATAAATATAGCACATCTTAAGACTATATTTTTTCATATATATATATATATATATATATATGATAAAATATAGTTTGGCGGTATGTTATAGTTATGGGTTAAAGTGCTCATTATCAGGGATAGAGCGTATGTAAATATAAAAGTAGACATTGAAGTCAACACCCAGCGCCAATAGGCTGTTTCATACTTATATACAATCGTCAGGACATATGTGTTGTTTTTGTTAAACTGTTAACTTTTTATTTATTGATTATTTTATTGTTAATTGTTGTTATTACGTTTTCTTGTGTTTTGTGTTTGTTCGTGGTTTGTTAATTTGTTTATTATTTACTTAATTTATTTACTATTGGTTTGGGTTCATTTCACGTGTTTATTTTATTTTATTTATTTACTTTTGTTTATTTTTGTTCGTTTTTAATTTTCAATTTTTAAGTAACGCAGTAAAAAATTGTTTTCGTGTCTACATTTTGAGATGAGTTCTGATCGTTTATTTAGTAGTTTGTATTAGTCTGGGACATTATTTAATTAGAAAGTTTTTGAATACTTTTATGAATGAAATATATCAATGGCACTATTGTCTTAAGAGAAAAAACATTTTCGATGAATAACGAATTTTACCAGATTTAATATCATTTTTTTTTATATTTTAATTAGAATGTTTGAGTTTTTAATCTTTTAAAATTCTGTATTAATTTCATAATTTTAGATTATATTATTATAAAGTGTAAACTATATTTATTAATCATAAATTGAAAAGCTTAGTACAATTCATCAAGCACCAATATTTTTAAAAGAATTTTTAATTTTGTCTTATGTGCATAAACGTGCCGATTTTCTATATATGATCAACTAGCAGCATGACCCGGCGTTGCCCGGGCTTCATTCAAAAATCATACGACTAATACAGCAATCGCTATCACTTGACTTAAAATATTTTTTGCCCTTACGTACCTTTAAAGAAGAGCCCTTTGTCGTGCTGATGTTGCTACATGCCTTACTTCTTGCCTATCTCACACTGCGAATTCTTTCGAAGTTCTATACTAAACATTAAATCTGTTACGAAAAAAGAACTAAACAAAATGAACACAAAACGATCAGGTTTAAAAAAAGACTCGTAACTGGAAAAACCGAATGAAAAAAGAATGTTAACAACAAATACTTTTTCACACCAAACCCAGTTCTGCGGAATCAGAATCAACGTTGAGTTTAAGCAAGCGAATGAACCAATTGGAGTAAAGTGCCATGCAGATTTAAATTTTTCCCACTTGTGATGAATGCGACTATCGATTTTTTTTTTGCATGCTAGCATGCTAGTTAACATTTGTGTCAGTCAGCTGTTGGCTCCCACGATGGCCAATAGAATCTTCCTGACTATTCGTGGCAGCCAGCTATAGGCTCTCACTCTGGCCAATAGAAAATGGCCTAAAACTACATGAGAACTGCCGTAGAAGCATGAAAAAGTCGATTATTTCTACTATCGATGAGAAGTTGGAAAATGCAAAGTCGGTGTTGGCCTTCCCGCTAACTTGGAGCATGTGCATGTAAATTTTGGTGCAAATCCGTCGTAAATTGCAGCCGTGCATTCGTTACACACACACACACACGTCCTGCCTTTTATAGATAGAGATTATACACGACTTTATTAGAAAACAAGAGAGATAACTATAGTAAATTAGAAATATTTAAAATTCAATGAAACATTAAATCATGAAGAATATTTTCTTAAATTTTTAAGGTTACTGAGCACTTAAAAATGATATATAAAAGGCGTTCACATTAATTCAATTTGTTTTTTAACGATTAAAGCCCTCATAGAACAACATTAGATAAATATCATTCTGTAATCAAGCTGTCAAGCCCACCAGCAACTTATATAAACAGCAACTGTCAGGTTAAATATAATTTTTGGAAGAGAAAATGAAAGACGACTAAAAAGTGCGTTAATCAGCTACTTGGAAAAAAAAATAGTTACCTTCCAGTCAATTTAAATTAGTTTCTGAAATACAGTAAAGTATTTTGCTGATTGGAATATATATATATATATATATATATATATATATATATATATATATATATATATAGATATATATATAGATATAGATATATGGCGTGTACGCGTGTATTGGTGTGCATACACAGGCAAGAAAATAAATAATCGTTAAATTTATGCATGAATTGTAAACGTAATAGTGCTCAATGCGGTTATACAGAGCAAAGATATATATATACATATATATATATATATATATATATATATATATATATATATATATATATATATATACGCGTACCTGCGTTTTTGGCGTTCTGGGTGGTGACCTACGAACGGTGAACACCACCCAACAAAACTATAGTCGCACACCAAAATCGTAGGTACGCGTATATGTACAAATATATATATATATATATATATATTTGGTTGGATAGATGTGATCTCTGATATTGAGCGCTTTCTAATAAGTAGCGCGCATATAATATATAAATAATTATACCTATATATATCTATTTATTTATATTTATATACACACACTTTTCACACACACACATACACACACACACACACACACACACACACACATATATATATATATATATATATATTCGATGAGAACGAAATTAATATATAAATTCCAACGTTAACAGCATTAATCCAAAACAGGGCACGATACCTATATGAGAGCGATAATTATTTATTTACTATAATTTTGTCATATAGACAAAACCATTTTACTCACTACAAAGATGCAACTTCGTTTCAGTGCATTTCAACTGCACTTCTACGGGTGGACCATTTTTGATTCTCACCCGTCGAAGTGCAGTTGAAATGCACTGAAATCAAGTTGCATCTTTCTAGTGAGTAAAATGGTTTTGTCTATATGATAAAATTATAGTATATATATATATATATATATGGTTTAATATGGTCTTTTAAAATTCAAAATCTTGCTTGAATCTTTCTTTTTTTTGCCAAATAAGTAAGATACTTGGTTGTATTTCAAACCGAATTTAAATTGATTGGAATATTTTTTTTTAGGAAATCGCTACGATCAGTTATATCGACAAATTCCTCAAAACTGCATAATTGCCATTATTGAAAACATTTTTCAAAAATAAAATATACTTTTCTGAAACTTTATTTGAGAAAGATTAACTGGTTTTAAGTTTAATCTGAATTAAAACAAATATTATTACATTGAGTTTAAATTATCTTAGAAAAGCAATTTTTAACATGGAGGTGAATGTTTTGATCAGATATTGACGGATTTATCGATAGCTTAATGTTTGGTATTTTTATGCAGAGGGCTGATAACAGTATCATTACTTGAATATAACGTGAATGTCTTTATATATATATATATATATATATATATATATATATATATTCATTCCTTTGTGAATAAATCCATGGAAGTTTCATTAAAATCCAACAATTATCTGATTTTTACAAGAATTTCTAAATCAATGTGTTTTTTCTGTACTCATTTATAATCCGTTGCTGACGTAAGAAAAAACAAATTTTTAACCAAAATTTCAAAATTTCCAACAATAAGACTTTGGGATTATTTTTAAATTTTTTTTATTTAGAACAATTTCATGAAACATTGTTATTGGTATAAAAAAACATCTGTGCTCAAATCCAGTCAAGAGACGAGATTTGGAATGCTAATTTTCAAGAATGGACGGTATAGGTAAGCGTTTTTTGTTAACCATAGCTCTATAACAAAACCTGCCAACAATGACAGTTTTTTATTTTTTAGAATCATTCGATAATTGTTGTTATTATTAAGAGGTCTATATTCAAATCCAGTTAATAAACAGGATTTGAAATTCTGATTTTCAAGTCAGACACGCACATCTTGTTTTGAATACTGACGCACACGATCTTCGTCCATCTACGGCTCTATTTGAAGTAAGCTTTGTGAATTGTCAACAATTCTTTATTATGTTCAACTTTCAGAATTTATTTTTTTTCAAATCAAGTTCACCTCGGTCAAGGCATTAAAGCCGCTGAGAGACGGGGGGGTTTAGTGGGTGATGAAGAATTAGATAACACAAACATCACTAAGATGCGTGTACAGGAGAATTGTAATCAGAAGGACAGCAGACAGCGATTGGCATTGCATTTAAATTAAATATTAAAGTTAGCTAAAAAAGTTAAAGTTAGTTAAAGTTAGTTTAAATTAAAGATTAAAATTAGCTGGAAAGTATGGACCCAGAAGTGAAACTGTTAGCAGAAAAGTTCCGGTTCTACCCAACAGACCTCGATTCCAGTTTAGTACTGCGGTTATATTCAAAAAGCCTAACTCACCCAAACAATTACCATGAAAGTAATTCCAGAAAATGCACAGCGGGGTGGGATCAACTTTGCGTCGATGTGAAAGTGACTGAAGTGAAGATGCAAGATCAGGGCCAATAATATTTCTGGTTCTTCTTCGGATATTATTAAAAGATGCCCAAATTTACAGCCCGCGCTTAACCGGTCTTATCTAGAGCTTGATAGATTCTTCCACAATTATTGTCAGTATATCAGCAGGTGATCTGGAGAAACAAAAGCCCTGCGATGTGAGTTGCTTAACCAATTCAGCATTGATTAGGACCTCTAAAAGATTCCCTAACAGAGGTAGAAGGCCAATAGTTGGAATGATTGGATGGTTCACCTGAGTTCTTAAAAACTGGAAGAACAGAGGAAGATTCCCAACAGGCAGGGAAGCAAGAGGCAGCGAGGCATTTACTATACATTTTAGAGAGAACAGGAGTCAGTTCGGAAGCACACTTTTAATGACTATTACAGGGATACCATCAGGTTCACATGCTTTGTGAGGATCCAGATTAGAGATGATAGCAGAAACCACAGTAGGGATTATATGCATATCACTCAGCAGCGACTCAATTCTAAGTGGGAAGATAGGCAAGGATACTCCTAATGAGGCAAGAGTATAGTTTAAGGAGAATTTAAGGGTGAAACATTCAGCTTCATCAGTAGAATATCTTAAAACCCCAAATTGATTGAAGACATATGGAATATAAAACTTGCTCATATTTAATACACTATTACAGATCCGTCTGTAATCACGAGAGCAAAATTGTTAGATTCAATATGGTGCCTCATTTTCTCAGCAAACTGAGATTTAGCTCCTGCGAGGACTTCTTTAAATTTATTACGTGCAAGCGTGTCGTGATGAGAGTTGTCACGCCGGTATAACCGGAAACAGTGGTTTCTGTGGGCTATAACAGCAGAACATGGAGAAGATTGAGAGTTCACCTGGTATTTTTAGGAACGAATAAAAGCATACATGCCGGCTTTGACCCAAGAGGAAACCTCAATGGCGCATTTCTCAATATGAAGTTTACAAATGTCAGTCCAAGAGGCGTCTTGGAGAAAATCACGGAATGAGTCCCAATCAGCATGCTGTTAACGAAAAGTGGTCTTATGAATAGCAGTTCCACAAGCCAGAAGTGTGAGAAAAGAAACATTGCATTTAAATTTTTAAGATCAAAGTTAGCTGGAAAACATGAAACTGGAAGAAAGTACCACAAGCGAGAACTGTGAGAGAAGAAACTGTTAGCATAGAACTTACGGTTTCATCTTGCCAATTCAAATAATTTTAATTTTGTAATAAATACCGGCTTTTTGTTCCGTGCATTGAGTATTGCTACCAAATCTGGTCTGTGGCTTCCGTTGTATATCTAGAGATTCTTCGCATAATCCAAGGAATGATCTGCAATGTTATCGGTCCTGACATGGTACCTCGGCTTCAATCACTTTCCCACCTTTTTGCCTTTTTTAGGTTCAGTCAGTTATGTGCCATACGAGATGCATGATACATAACTGACCAGGGAGGTTTTTATTTTCCGCGGTAGGTTGCCATTTCTTTCTGAGGTAGACCAGTTACCATCTACAGAACCCGGTCTGTACTGCTATTTACCCATAGATGGTGGGGAGAAGAAGAGGTTTCATACCTTTCCCAAGGGTATTAGCACGTAAGGGAATGTAATGGATTCGACTGGAATTCGAACTCGGCTCTCCGATTCCTCAATCCGATCCGCTAGGTATGGAAACTTATTAATAGGCCTGTATGTATAAGTGTTCTGTGGATTTTATTTCATTTTTCTTCTATAATCTACTGAATACGTATTTTAAAGAAAGTGCTAGCATAGAACTTACGGTTACATCTAGCTAGTTCAACTGTAAATTGACCGAATTTCTAGGATGAAACATTATAATAAATATTATTATTAGTAGTAGTAGTATGAATTTTTCATTAGTATTTCTTTCTATTTTATTTTTGTTACTAATTTACACCAAGTAGTAGTAATGGATATAATAGTCTTTAATTGTGCATGTTTCTGAGAAGCGTTATTTTTATTATTATTTTTTGGTGAGTATTTTATCTTTTCATTTTGTTGCTGTCCACAGCAACTCTTAGTTCAATTTATCGTTCATTCTAAGACCATGATGTAATCAGAATGGAGGGGATTTAAATCACATCTCTTGCCCTTGGGATCAAGTCTGATCTTGACAGTACCTTGTTGATTAGCCTAAGAAATCTGAACACGTTGGAATCGTTTCAGATTAGCCTTTTGTCATATTTGTTCTGATAGTTATAAGGCGGTTACGATAGATAAATACATGCCTATATCTTATAAGACTGAGATAGATAGATAGATAGATAGATAGATAGATAGATAGATAGATAGATAGATAGATAGATAACGAACATACAAAGATAGATAGATAGATAATGAACACACAAAGATAGATAGATAGATAGATAGATAGATAGATAGATTTTGATTCTTTTCACATTATCTATTGATGTAAATAATGATAATAAATCTCATCTGTGATATCAAGTGTTATAACCAGCTGGTAGATAGATAGATAGATAGATAGATAGATAGATAGATAGATAGATAGATAGATAGATAGATCAACCATCCGTCCCTGCATGGAATATTGCTGTCACATATGGTGTGGTGTTTCCGCTGTACGTCTCGAGGTCATTGACAAAATCCAGAGACGAATATGCAAGATTATAGGTCCTGATCTGGCATCTAGCCTACAATCGCTATCCCACAGACGTTCTGCGGCCTCCCTCTGTCTCTTCTACAAATATGTTCACGGCAACTGTTCCGACGAGCTACTTTCGCTGGTTTCCGGACTGCATGAATTTAAGCGAGCTACCAGGCTGGCATCTCGGCCCTACCCTTTCACTGTCAAAACGGTTCAATGTAACCGTCTCTTCTTCTCCAAAGAGCTTCTTCTCCCGCACTTCCCATCTGTGGAACTCCCTTCCCCTTACTTGCTTCCCCGATGACTATAATCTTTAAATATTCAATTGTAATGTCTGACACACTGCGCTTGTATCCCCATCCTTCTCTGTATCCTTTCCTCAAACACGCCTATTTACTCTTTTTCTCAATTGTCTGTAACCCCTTGCGTGACAGTAGTACTCCCGCCTTCTTTGGGGTGAACTGCCTTAAAAAAAGGTACTGTGGATAATCGAAAGAATTTCTGATGTTCCGCGCTGGAGATATCTTTCTGAATGCTGATCCGCGCTGGAGATATCTTTCTGAATGCTGATCCGCGCTTAGGTAGAACGTTTTAGGATAGTAATAAAATAATGACATGGTTTGAAAATAATTAATGTTATAAAATACACTAAATGGCCAACATATTCAAAATATCCTTGGTTATGTTAGTACTGTTCCTGTTTTGCTTCTGCATTAATGAAATGAGAGAGAGAAAAAAAGAAACATTACTGAACAAAACTACTTAAATAACAAAGTCAATTTGTGGGGAACGATGAAAAGTGGATAATATACAACAATGAGGACTGCAAGAGATTGTAACGCAAACGAAATGAGATAGAACGAACTATACCACATGCTTGCTCGTATCCAAAGATGATAATATTGAGTATATGGTGAGATTCGAACGGAGTCCCCTACGATAAACTGTTTGGTAATCCCAGCGACACATTCAATCAAGAACAAATGCCACGATCGAGGGAAAGTGTTTATCTAGAATTATTATTGATCACCCAATAAAATTTCCAAGAGCCACTCAAGGTAGAGGATTACTGAATGCGGTTGTTATAAGGTGTAAAATGAGACAATAAGAAAGGCATATTGTGAGGATATGTAGGATAGATAACGTTTGACTCTAGTCCCAAAGAGGTAAAGACCGTAACGATCTGAAAAGCATCCTCTTGTGATTCTGCTCTACAAAGCAGCGGTTCTCGGGAAGATGATCAGATTAAACTTCTTTCTTACTAAATGAGCATAAAGGGAAAGTGGCATGAATGATCCTAGCTGTGGAGGTCTGAACTGGTAGAACTAAGGAATCTATCTGGTTGAAATATTTTCTATGAAAATAAAGACAGAATAGCGAGAGGCTAACAGCTTTTCGTCTGTTGGAAAGAGGTGGTAGAGTGGAAAATAATTCGCCCGAATGAGCACCAGGTGAAAATTTTTTTTTTACTCATTCGCCGTTTTCATTAGAGATTGAATCTGTGGATTAACATTACGTCTGGTCTTTTGAAAGAAATTCAATTCGCTTGAAAAATACAGTTCAAGGTTGCTCTTTGTTCAGTAAGATAAAAAGCTCTGAGAAAAGGAATTATGAAATTGCTTGAGAGATAGCCGAGGATAATGAAAAAGAACTGTAAATATTTTATTTACTAAAAACAATGTCTAAAATAAAAAGAAAATGGTTTATCTCTTCATTTCTGCTCAATAAATTTTGCAATTTGAGTAAATTAAAGTAAAAAAAAATGGTTACAATAGACATAGAAAGATAACAAGAAAGCAAGCAACTGAGATAGCTATATGCAGGAAAAAGCATTCAGTAGATTATAGGAGAAAAATGAAATAAAATTCACCGAATCCCTAATACATAAAGTCCTGTTAATAAGTTCCCGTCCCTAAAAAGGCAAAAAGGTGGGAAAGTGATTGAAGCCGAGGTGCCATGCCAGAACTGATAACATTGCAGATCATTCCTTGGATTTTGTGAAGCCACAGACCACATTCGGTCGAAATACACAGTGCACAGAACAAAAAGGCGGTACTAATTAAAAAATTAAAATTATCAAGTCATCCCATAAGTTCTGTCCGAATTTTGAATAAAGAAAAAAAGTGGCCAAATGTTACATTTAATTACAGATTCAATCAACAATCTATTTTCCCTGATTATCTATGACTTCCTTCCATCTATTAACAAGCTTACTAATTCCATTACTGTAAAATTCTTTTGGCTTTGATTCGAAGAACTCACAAATGTCAGTTTTAACCTCTTCATGAGTTACAAAAGCTGTTTCTTCCAAATTATTATGTAAGCTACAAAACAAACGGTAGTCTGAAGGAGCAAGATCGACAGAATAAGGTGGATGAGGAATTTTCTCCCAACCAAGTTCTTCGATCTTTTGTGACGTGATTCTTGCTGTGTGGGGTCACGCATTGTCCTGATGAAACATCACCTCTTTTCGATTCACTAGAGCAGGTCTTTTTTCCCTCAAAGCTTGGTTCAAACGCTCTAATTGCTGACAATATATTTGAGCATTAATTGTTGCATTAGGTGGTAAGAATTCAAAGTTGATTATTCCTTGGCGATCCCACCAGATTGAAAGAAGAACCTTTTGCCCATGAAGTTCCCTTCTCGGCTGTGACTGGGGTCCTTCCCCTTTACCAAGCCACTGTCTACGACGCTTAACATTTAGATAAAAGATCCATTTTCCATCGCCAGTCACAAGTCTATCCAAAAAAGGTGAAACAAGTTGGCGAGAATGGAGAGAAGAGCAGATGTCAACTCGGGATTTGAGGTTGTTTTCAGACAATTCATGAGGCACCCATTTTCCAAGTTTAGGAACTTTTCCAGGTTGTTGAAGATGACGATGAACAGTTGTATGGTTTGAACTGAGAACCACTGCCAATTCCTCAAGTGATAAAGCAGGATTTTCTTCAAGGGCTGCTTCAAGAAGCTTTTCATCAAACTCAACTGGACGTCCGGTTCGATCTTCATCTTCAAGGGTGAAATCTCCACCCCTGAATTTTGCAAATCATCTTCTGCAAGTTCTTTCATTCACACATTCCTCTCCATAAACTGAGTGAATGTTTCTAGCCGCTTCGGCTGCTGAGTTTCCTTTCTTGAACTCATAAAGCATTATGTACCTCAAATGATTCTTGGGTACTTCCATGTTAGCAGGGTTTTTAATCAAACAAAATTTAATTTTATTGTTCTCTGAAATAAAATTTGATCAGTTTAAATGCATCTAAACATAAAAATAATGTTTAGCTCCATTAGACATTATAAAATACTCTTTAAATTTCGTTCATTTTAACAAAAAGTTAAAATTCGAACAGAACTTATGGGATGACCTGATAGTTGAATTGGTTAGATGCAACCGTAAGTTGATAATTTGATCTTCAAAAATTCAAATGGTCTTCTTGATTACCCTTCTATTTGTTCATGCTAATTAATAACGTTTTTTTTTTTCTTATTTTTACACAGTCCCTAGTGTCTTAGTAGCTTTACTCCTTTGCTTGAGGTGAAATGATAAAAAAACGAAATTAATTGTAATCCGGTATTAATTAAGTTTACAAAAATCCGATAGTAATTATAGGTTTCTAAGCCCCTTGATGTCCCTCGTCGCACAACCCCCCACCAAAAAAAAAACAAAAAAAAAACAAGAAGGCCAGTGGACCTTAATGAATTAAAAGAAATGTTTATAAAAATGAAAACAAGATGCAAACAAAGATCTTTGTGAAGCTCTAAAAACTGTTGCAGGTATTAGATTGGTGCAAAAGTAATGTCGTTTTTTGACGTTCAACTTTATGTGAGAAAACGACATTTTTTGCACCAACCTAATAATTTAAAGATTAGAGAGTAGTAAGGTTGACAAAATGTTAAATGTTAATAAAGTATTTTTCAGGAACATTGGATATTGCATTAATCAAATATAAAAATCAAATATATGTTTCTACGGACTTTCTCGTTTAGAATTATGGTGTTTCATTAGGACGGATCAAAGTCAGCAGTGAATAAATCAGTGAAAATTTATTTATTTCTCAATTGGATCATGCTAATTAAGTCATGGCAATTATGTGTGAAAATAATGTCCGACAAGGCTTCGGCGGCACACCTCCAATCGATGGTCAACATTTTTGATGACGTCTCTGGATAGTTGCTCCTCGATCTCACAAATAAGCCTTATTATCTCATCCTTCAGTTGTTGAATTGTTGGTTTGTTAGCATAGACCTTATTTTTAATATGACTCCAAAGGAAGAAATCTAAAGTAGTTGATAAATAAATAGCTTCTTTAAGAAACTAGTAAATAATTTAAAGATATAGAATCATTTGGTAAATTAATATGCAACTGTTAAATAAAGATTCTTCATATAAGATGTTAATAACAATAACCAATCAATGTAAAATGTCAAAAATAGCAACCAAATACCAATACATCCTTACAAAATATGACTAATACTACCAGGAAATTAATACAAAATTATATTAAATCCAGAATAATCTACAAATAGGAAGATAAGACATATATAGTGCAATGCAGTACAACTAAAATATATATACCAGTATATAATAAATGAAGGGTGTTCAATAACTTGGACCGATTTTAAATGTGAATTAACTATGATCTTTTTCTTTTTCTTTCAGATCTAACAACATTTCAAACAATTCAAACAACGTGTTCAAGTTATCGAAGCCTATTAAGAAAATGGACGTTCAAACAGAAATACATTTCGCGCACTTCGCGATATTTTTTGGTCAACATAATCGACCAACCAAGAGTGCAATTGGAAATAATCTAACGTTGTTGTGGAGAGGTTCAATTCCTGCGCGCGATGACGAATAGAAGTGTCTGTATTTTCGGCCACATTCTCGTGCACTGCGGCAATGTTTTCAGCTGAACGGCGTAAACGAGAACGCAATGGTGATTTCACATCTGCCAACGACCCAGTTTGTTTGAATTTACGAACAATTTTCCAACTGCGCTCTTGGGACTTTAACACGTTGATTGATTGTTAATCTTTCCATGGTTGAAATTGCCAAAGACTTAAGTTGTTAAATGCGAAAGAAAAAAATCATCCGACGCTTAAACTTAATTCACATTTAAAATCAGTCCAAATTATTGGAACATCTGATTTTTGTTTCATTTGGTTTGCATGCATAATGTGTTCATATCAAAGTAACTTATAAATATTCTGGCAAGATTTATCGAACGAATCCGAGAAATAAAAACACTTTGCCAGAAGAACCGCTTTTATCTTGACATTGCTAGTTATTGTATAGTCCGTCAATAATTTTTATGGGTTTAAAAATATATATTTAGAATTTTGATAAAATTAAAACTAAAGAAGCAGGATTTATACATTTTATTCTCGATTGATTGATTAATTCGTTTTCTACGATTTATCAACCCTTTGTATGTTATTTAAAGCCAGAAAATATTTTATATTGTAAGATTTTTTTTTCATTTAAGATAATAATGATTTAGCGATACAAGTCATGATAATTAACCCATATCTAGTAAATAATACTAAGCTGCCTCGGGATATCTGTGCTAACAGAATTCAGCGAATATTGGACAATCTCCTCAAAGACGAAGAAGAGACACGTAGCAACAGAAATGTGGTTCTACAGAAGGACGCTAAGGTTACCATCGGTCAAACATGTGAGCAACGACGAGGTTTTGCAGAGAATGGAAGCAAAAAAGAAATTTATATTTAACATTAGGGAGAGACTGTTGAAATTACTGAGCTACATAATGAGAAAGGAGGGCTTGGAAAACCTGATACACACAGGACAGATTGAAGGAAAGAGGGACAGAGGAAAGCAGTGCGTAACATACTTGGTGAGTTTGAGTAAATGGATGGTAAAACGGAGTTTGGGAGGAATAAAAATATACAAAGCTTATTAAGAGCTATAAGTGAAAGGAAGATGTGGAGGATCATGATCGTCTACACCCTGAAGGAACACGTCACATGTCAATTTACAATGAATTTTCATAGAAAACTGTACCTCGCTATGCTGACAGTTTCTTTTCTTGCATTTCTCGCTTCTGGAAATCTCTTCTGGCTTCCTACTTTCCAGCCATATTTGATATTACAAAATTTAAATGTAATGTCAGCCATTATCTTCTGTCTTCTTGATTATTCTTCATTTATTGTTCTTGCTCCTTAGTAATGTTTCTCTTTTTTTTTTTTTTACTCTTTCACGCTCAGTAACCTTTTATGTATTAGTGGCTTTACTACCTTGCACGGGGTGAAATGATTAAAAAAACGTTTATATTAGGTTTGTGCAAAAATAATGTCGTTTTCTCGCATATGTTACTATGTGAGAAAACGACATTATTTTTGCACCAACTTAATAGAATCTAATGAAAATACATTTAGTTTTGATATTTGTAATCTGGGGTACGGCAATGTAAAAATGATTTTGAAATAAATGATTATTTCTGGTCGCTACGCCTATTTTACAAATCCACACTTTTTCCTTATTTATGATTTTCTCTTTGAAAAAAAACAAAAAAAAAAACAAAAAAACGAAACAATCACCGTCGTAACATAAGGTGTTTCAGAAGTCTTGGGAGCATTTCAAGTCTTCATATTTTTCTGAACTATGAACGGCAGTAAGATGAAACTGGTACCATTTTAAAGCTAAATTCATTAAGTTTTTTGTAATGCTAATAATTTTTCTCATATTTTTTTCAGATCCAGTAATGGCGTTCACTCAACCAGAAAAGGCGTTTTGAGTCCTTCTATTTGCAAAAACTGAACAATAGACACTTGTTCAACGTCCATTCCCCAGGTCTCCAGATGTCAGACACTGTGATTTCTTTTTGTGAGGGTTTGTGAAAGGATTAATCTATATGCCTCCCCTTCCAAAAGTCCTGAATGAACTGAAGGCCTGAATAATGGAAGCTGTTGCGACCATCGACAACGCAATGCTGGAACGCGTTTGGCATGAACTGGACTATCGGCTTGATGTGTGCCGTGTGACCAACGGTGTTCAAATTGAACATTCCATATAAAACATGAGATTAAATTCTTTCAGAATATGCCAGTCGCGTTTTTACATCCTTAATAGTTTTCGAGATATTCAATGTCAAAATGTGCACAAGACTTTTGGAACACCCTGTATTACTCTTGAAATTTTAAATAATTCTCAGTTCTATAGATTGCTATTAGGTTGGTGCAAAAATAATGACGTAATAATGTCGTTTTTTGACGTTACGTCAGAAAACGACATTATTACGTCATTATTTTTGCACCAACCTAATATTTTGAAATAAGAGAAAGTCGGGCATTTGTTTCATGGCAATTGTTCTGATGACTTCTCTCCTCCTTGGTAATTTGACTGCGTGAATTTAAGCGTCTAAGTCTCGTCGTTTTACGGTTGAATTAGCAAGATATAACTGTCAGTTCTATTTTAATAGTATCTTTTCTTTTTCTCACTCGTGGAACTGTCTACCTTTTTCTTACTTCCCTGCCACCGACAATCTTCAAAAATCTAAATGCAACGCTAATCGACATTTTCTATCTTCTTCTTTTATTGTCTTTTCTCCTCGTTAAATTCATCCCATTCTCTTTCACTTCCAGTAACTCCTTGCGTCTTAGTGGCATTTTCGCCTTCTTTGGGTTGAAGTGTCTGAAAAAAAGAAGACCCACGTGGCACGTGTGAACCATATTTCAAATGAGAATGGAATAGGAAATGGAATTTTTTTTTGTTTACCCTGGATGTAGCGACGTCATCATGCCAACTGATTTTGGTATAAATGAACTTTGGCCCTAATGACCATGTTTTGGTTTTTTGCCTTGTCCTTTACGGCTTATCAACCTTCTTGAGGTTATTTAAAGCCTAAACATAGTTTGAGATTGTAAGAGTTTTTTTGGAGATAATAATGATTTTCTGATACAAGTGCTGTTATTTAACCCATAGATGGGAAGAGAAGAAGTAAATTCATTTCCCTTCCTAATTCATTTTCTCTTTAATGAGAAAAGAAGCTTTTTCAAAACAATTCCCGCTACAATATTATTTTGACATGACTTTCAGTTCTATAGATTGCTCTTTTTAAATAATAGAAAGTCAGGGATTTGTTTAGAACATTAATTATGATAAAAACTGATCCCCCATATCTGCAGCATCGTTTCCACACTCCTGAACTCCAGTATATTTTCGCGCTGGTAGATCCTTGATTCCTTGTATAGAGAATCAAGGCTCTACCAGTGCGAAAAAAAAAACTGTCTTAACATGAGAACATGTCTCGCTGGCGTTCTCCACACCGCCCTCCTCCAAGCTGCCGGCGCCAGTGTGTCTCAGAGTCAGTCAGGCCACACCCAACACTGTGGGAATTCTACAGTTGTCGTCCCTGAGATGGGAGAGGGAAAAATCTGCAGACTCACAAATTTGGTTTCTGTGTGTGTGTGAGTGTGTGTACGTGTGTGCGCGCTTTCACCAAACATCGCAGGCCAATACCCCCCTCCTACGATATTAAGTGTCGTGGGTGGGGGTCAGGGTTCGTTCGCGCCGTCGTCAATTTCGACAGGAAGTTTAACCTGATACACCTTAATTTGACAAGCCGGTACAAGGAGGCGGGCGTTGTCACTAGCAGGCAGCGGGATTTTCCACTGGAATTTGGGATAGACGAGATGGCCTAAAAGGTAGAAGAGTGTGCAGCCTCAACTTATCGGATGTAGAAGGCCTGCAAACCCAAATCATCGGATCAAGTACCAAAAACAACGCAATTTATGTAGGTCAGTACTTTCTCGATTATCCGGACTTCGGTTTTTCAGGACTACGATTCTGCGGATGTGAAATAAAGAGAAAAGCACAAACCATCGTAATATTTTCCCATTATCCGAAGCAAGTCATATCTAATATTCCATCTCAGACAAGCATTTTGAGAATTTAGATTTAGCCATTTTTAGCCTTTGATAAAAAACGCTGTTCTATTAATTCCTGTTAATTTCCTCGTTCTTTTAAAACAAAGAATATAGGTTGGAGGAATTACAACAGCATGGTCAAACCATTATGGCAGCCACCATTCTCAGATATTCTAATCACCATAGAGAACCGATTTTGCCACTCATTAGCAGGCTAATGCTAACCTCCAGAAGAGTTATTCATTGTGCCTTCTCAGTCTGACATTTTCCACTGACATGAAGTGAACTCATTATATTGAATCAGTTGCTGGGTCTCATACTAGGAAATTTGGCTCACTGTGTCGTGCCAGACAATTTTTTTCATCAGAATCCATCTTGGACATTTGTAAAGCTACCATTCGTCACTGCATTGAATATTGCTACCACGGAGTTAACCGGAACAAGAAATGTCTTCTGAATTTTAACGTCGTCAAAACAAAACTGCATTGGGAACCATGGCCGATGCTAACCTCCAAGAGACTAACTCATTGCTTCTTCTTGGTCTCACGTTTTCTATTGACATAAAGTGGAGTGATTATATTGAATCAGTTGCTAGTTCTACTGATAGGAAAGTTGCTTCACTGTATCATGCCAGACAATTTTTTCTCCCTGAATTTCTGGAATAAAGAGTTATCATTATTTACACTATTTACATGCGGACTATTGTCCCCATCTTTGTTGTTGTTATCACAAATTAGAATTGCGTCTCTTGGTTTTCTTTTCCCAAGGCTAACAGCAAAATATAATTGAAGATCACAACATAGTTATTAACAACACACACTGACAATAATCACTTGGCAGGAAAAAAAAAAAAAAAAAAAAAAAAACAGATTACGATAAAAAAAAATATGCAATACAAATCAAAGCCCCTCCCTAAAGAGAATTGAATAAAATAATGCTCTTACCATTTTAGAGTGACTAGATTAGTAGTGACTCTGAGAGCAGTTCTAAATCGGGCAGCCCCTTCTAACTTAGCACTTGCTTATATCCAGTGTCCAAACGGCCATCCTGCAGTAGTATGAGGGCATTGGTACAGTGGATAAAGGCGTTGGTTAGATCCAGTGACAGGACCCAATACCCAGTTAAGAACTTGGAGAGGGGAATTAACAGGAGATAACTGATAACTGGCATCCATTAAACATGGCACGTGGAATTAGAACTGTCTACTCCAGTGAGCGGAATAAAGGGTTCAGTTCGACATTCCAACCATCTGAAGAAGGCCGGAGCGTACAACAACCGAAACGTTGTAATAAATATGGCGACAAAGATGAGAACAATAGTCCGAATAATATAAATAATGTGCATAATACCTCATCTCAGAAATATAGACAGATACTGAAGTTATTCAGCTTTTAATTTTTCGACTGGTGGGAGATTTTATTGCTTCACATGTATCTTCCCCTTTTGAATATTGTTTTCGGTTCCCATATAAATCACATTTAAAGATAGACAGCAATAGTTCTGTTGGATTAATATCTGGAGATGCCTGAGGAAGATCTCCAATAATGTGTTGTCTTTTGAGCATGTGTAGTAATCTGAGAATAGACTGTGACCTGGAACACTCAAAGAAAAGATGTGTCCAAAGATTTATCGAACGACTTCCAGGTCACGTTGACTGACATAGTCCTCATGTTAGACTTCTGCTACAGTACATTTCCATTACATTGCAGGAATGTTAGCGGAATGGAATGAAATTATAATCCAGATGAACAAATTGAGTGGCATGGGCATCATGCGGCGGGCATTCTCCTGCTGGTACAGTACATCACCATACCGTTGGAGGAATGACAACAATATGGCCTGAAATTATATGCCTGGTGAACAAATTGAGTAGCATGGGCATCATGCGGCGGGCACTCTCCTGCTGCTACAGTACATCACCAAAATGGACAATAAACTGCAGTAAGACAAAAATGTGCATAGAACAACGAGTCAATTTCAATAGTTAAATTTTAAGACCTGGCTGCCAATCTAGTTGTGCAATTAGATTCATGAATTCAAAGTACCAACAAGGAATGCTCATCAGAAGAAAAACTGTGAAAAGATATTTAGGGAATAGGCAAATGAAACTACGTTACAGCGGTCGGGAAGTGACTGATGACGATATGCATGTTGTAGATTCTTCTTCTTCTTTATATATATATATGAAGAAATATAGTTTTAAAGTGTGCTATATTTATGGCATAAAGTGCTCAATATCAGAGATAGAGCGTATCTAAATATAAAAGTGAACATTGAAGTCAACACTCAGAGGCGACAGACTGTTTCATGCCAGGCGCAATCATCAGACGGCCTGACGATTGCGTCTAGCATGAAACACCTTGTTGCCTCTGAGTGTTGACTTCAATGTACACTTTTACACACACACACACACACACACACACACACACACATATATATATATATGTATAAACATAAATATATAAGTAAGCATTAAAGTAAACACTCAGAGGCAACAGAGTGTTTCATGCCAGACGCAATCATCAGGCCACATTATGTCTGTCGCCTGAGTGTTGACTTCAATTTTCACAAATACACACACACACACACACACACACACACACACACACACACACACATATATATATATATATATATATATATATATATATATATATATATATATATATATGCAGTTATTTCTAACGCATATATCTAGCTCAAAATCTCATTAAAATATGTAACCACTCGACGTTATAAAATTTTGATCCTAATTGGTTTGTCTTTCATTGAAATGAAATAGAATTAACAAATAGATTTTTTTTAAAAAGTGAAAAGAAAATGCATATTGATTTGTAGCGACGTAATCTACAGAATATAGAGCTGATTTTAGGATTGGTTTAATACGCTATTTTTTAATCAATTCAAACCAAGCAAGGTGATAATGTCACTAAGACGCATGGGGCTATTGAGAGTAAAAGAGAAAGGAAAGGATTTAGGAAGAACCATAAACCCAGGCCTAAACAGGGTACAAAAGATAAACCTCTACTCCTGTTCAAAAGAATAAGGAGAAGGGTAAGTTCAGTAACCTAGTGTAAAGTATAAATATTTAGAAATAAATTAGAAATATTACAAATGGTACACTATTGGCATTAATCATTTTACCTGAACTGGTGAACACAGAACGATAACAGTAAAAAATGCCTGAAAGAGCGGACAGGTAAAACTCAACACCATTTCATTTAGCGACCAAATCGTTGGAATAGAACAGATCATTAAGGGAATAGTTAATATATATATATATATATATATATATATATATATATATATATATATATCTGTGTGTATATGTGTCTGTGTCAGTGCGTGTGTGTGCGCGCATATGTATATATTTGTGTGTGTGTGTTTATATATATACACACACACACACACACACATATATATATATATATATATATATATATATATATATATATATACATACATATATACATTGATAAAATTAGTGAACAATATATATATATATATATATATATATTCCCAATAGGATAGAATCCTGGTAGAACTCAATGTCCAGGACAGAGTAAGAGTATAATTGTAGGTCTGATGAATTGGATCGTGATTAGGATTCCAATGTAATAAATTATAGCCATGGACTATTAGTGTTTGAGCCTTATATATATATATATATATATATATATATATATATATATATATATATATAAAAGCGTGTTTGTGTATATATGTATGTTTTCAGTGGTAGTAGAGGATTTCAGAGCATTCACGTTCAATATATGTTTTTTATTTTCGCGTTGATATGTCGAGTCTTATCATTAGTGTGATTTCTCTTTCTATAAGAGTTTTTATATGAATGTCAGAGAAATAGAATCCATACTAGCCAAAAACAAGATTCGACGTGAACTTAACCTAAATCTTCCACTATCTTCGACAAAAAACAAGGAAAGTAAATACTGTATATATACATACATACATACATACATATATATATATATATATATATATATATATATATATGTATATCAAAGGTATATAATTAAATACACACACATATATCATTAAATAAACCCACACACACATATATATGTGTGCGTGTATATATATATATATATATATATATATATATATATATGTGTGTGTGTGTGTGTGTGTGTGTGTGTGTGTGTGTGTGTGTGTGTGTGTGCGCGCGTGCGTGCATGGTAGCCTAGAAGCCGTCATTCGTGCGCACTTTAGACCAAATCCTGCGGAGGACTTTTGGGCCTTGAGCTTTTTACCTTCAGCATCCTATCTACGTTAAAGATTATAAGAATTTAGAAATGTTAAATTTATTTTTTTAATTATATTTATTTATTTTATGTTTACTCGACACTTGAATTCGGCATAAGTTTGTTCGTAAACGCAACCGATCTCTAGGTTTTTTACAATTATTTTTGCGCACAATTATTTTAAGATATAACGGAACGCCAACTATATAAAATTTCGAATACGTCACACCTGTGCTAGAAAAACAAAACAAAAACATATGAGCAACGTACTACGTCCCGCTTAAGTTTTAATTATGGTTTAATTAAAAACGAATGAAACCTTAAAGAATTGTTTTGTTTTTTTAAACCTTTCACTCTGTTCGATATTTAAATTTAAGTTTAAATTAGTCATTTATTTAATTTTTAATCCTGTGAACTGCAGTAGTTACTACCTGTTACTTGAGGTTGTTTTTGATTCGTCGAGATTGAAAAACAGACGGCCAGACGGCCAGACGGACACACGTGCACTGCGCTTCATATATATATATATATATATATATATATATATATATATATATATATATATATATATATAAATTGCATACTAACAATTTATGTCCACTTTGTGGACAAGGTTTGAAGTCAGCTTGTGGACTGAAAAGATATGCAAACAGTTACCAAAATAAACTTAACGATAAAATTTATGTGTTGCATATCTCTCGACTTTATACCAGAGAATTTATAAGTTTGTCCGGTTTAAAAAGCCATATCCGTTTAAAGCACAACTGAGTTCCGACAGTCATCGCTTGCAATGCTTATACTGGAGAGGGAAGTGGTGACCATACATATATATGTGTGTCTGTGTTTGTGCCTGTCTCTCTTGATAGATAGATAGATAGATAGATAGATAGATAGATAGATAGATATACATAATTTGAAATTTGCTGTATTTATGTATAAAGAATGTACAATATTTGAGTGATCAAAATGGCCAGAAATCGCTTGAATGGTGAAATTCGATAGTCACTGTGTGGTATCGAAACCTATTTCCTCTCTATTTGTTTCTGTTTATTTTCTCCCTTTCTTTCTCTCGCTACTCACACAGGTACACCTCTTATAAACGGACTAATAAGAGAGAGGAGTGGTGTCATTAAAGCCTATTGTCCGTAAATGGGAAGGGATTATTTTTGAGTTATAAAAACCACTATAGTAACTACCATTAGTTATGATCATAATGTAAATACTATAACCATGTATATATGGCATAAATAAATATATACTTAATATAGATATATTAATCAAAATAACAAAATAGATTTCTCACGCACGCGCTAATGTATCGTACTTTCCGTCTTTGCTTACACTGGAAAGGCCCGCCACTGCCGCCAAGCAGTCACTTTGAGAACTAATACGACTCGTTCCGCTAAGCCCACAAATTTTGAAATACATCGCCGACGATTTGGAATTTTTTCCTGCAGATTTTGTCCGTTGCATCCGAATTCCATTGATGGGGGGAGGGCGTAGATGAAAGGATTGTCTGTATATATACATATATAATTTAGGTACCTCCACTAATTCGTTGAAAAAAAGACAATATTATAATGAAAAATGCCGTAAACTTGAGTAAAATCGAACTCCATCTTACCGAAAATCTATTCTGAATCGTAAAATAAAAAACGCAATAAAAACTAAGACAGTTTAATTAGTAAAGCTTTTATTGTCTTAAGTTTGTTTTTGATACATAATTAATTTTTACAAGATTTGTTTTCATTTTTTTTTAATTTTAATTAGAATAATTTATCAAATTTTTAGATATTTTAAATTTCAGTTTCAATAGTGTAAAGACTGAGGAATATTATTATTAAAACTATATTTGCTAATGATAAATCGTTAAGTTTATTACAATCTACGGACCTCGTGTATTTTAAAAAGAATTTTGAATTTTGTAGATACGGAAGTTCATACACGACATTATCAAAAAAGGAGCGCGACAACTATAGAAAATTTAAAGCGAAAGTATCTAAAATTCAATAAAAACATTAGATTACAGAGACTATTTTCCTAAATTTTAAAGGTTAATGAGTAATTGACTCGAGATTATTCATCGAGATTAATTCCGCGGAATGCCTTCTTTGATAATGACGTCGTTATCACTGTTAGGAAAAGTGCGTAATTTCCACTGGCATAGTTTTTTGTTTTCTTCTTTTACAAGCACGATATGCAGACTCATGTTAATTACCGGCGAAAATGCGTAGCCAATGATGACGAGTAGCTTGAAAAATGGTGTTGGTAACTGTTATGCTCCGGTTCCTTGTACCTCGGTGATAGTCCAAGGTAGAACGAATAAAGATCTCGAACACAGGTATGGAATAACACAGATATATTACAACCAGGAATATATACAGAGAAGTAGAAGTCTTAGTATGAACAATCAGGTTTAGTAGAGAGAACAATGTAGTCTCGACCAGTATCACTATTCCAATGTCTTGCAGTAATTGTCTGAACGCAACTCTGTTTCGGACTGCCTGTGACTCGACTCTTGACTCGACTCTTGACTCGACTTGAACTACTGACTCAAATTGAACTACTGACTCACTCGAACTACTGACTGACTATATTTAGTCACCGCCCCCACGTGGGCATCATGTGGCATAAGGCCGGTTATTTAATGTAGGCTCTCCGAGCCCGTGGGCTCGGCAAAAAATATGCCCATTGAACCTGTATGAACGGATTCAGGGTCGGTTTACCTCCCGGAAAGAGACTCCCCCCTTCGGCGTAGCCACGTTCGGGTTCCTCCCCGCCCGAAGGCAGGGATTTCAACCGAACAGCCGGTCAAGACTTGAGCGACTGACTGACGATATTCAGTCACCCCCACCACCATCACTGGGGCATCATATGACACAAGGTCGGTTATTTATTGTAGATTTTCCGAGCCCGTGGCCTCGGCCCAAAAATATGCCAATCGAACCCGTATAAACGGGCTCAGGGCCGGTTTACCTCCCCGAACGAGACTCCGCCCTTCGGCGTAGCCTCGTTCGGGTTCCTCTCCGCCCGACGGGAGAGAGTTAACCGAACAGTCGCTCAGAAAGTGAGCGACTGACTGACGATATTCAGACCCCCCCACGAGGCCGTCATGTGACACAAGGCCTTTTTAACGTGGGCTCTCCGAGCCCGTGGGCTCGGCCAAAAATATGTCCATTGAACACGTATAAACGGATTCAGTCCGGTCTACCTCCCCGAAGGAGACTGCCCTTCGGCGTAGCCCCCTTCGGGTTCCTCCCACCCGAAGGCAGAGAGTTCAACCAATCAACCGGTCGACCAAGATCGACTTGAACGACTGACAAAGAGCGACTGACTGTAAGTATGGAATAGTCCATTATTATTATTATGGGTAAGATCCCATAACAGTAACACTCCTCTCTTCAACGGTGCTCCCTGTATTTGTCATAGATTCCAATGAAATAAAATAGTCGCATTAATTTTAAACATTTTCTCTTTCTCTCTCTCTCTCTCACACATACACACACACACACCCGCACCCCCAAACACACCCGCACGCACATACTCCCTATATATATATATATGAAACGGCCGTCCAGTGCTTCCGGCATTCTCTTGAGGTAGCGCGTAAATTGCTCCTTGGAGGGATTTCGCATTATTTATCATCACTCAGTTGCGTCTCTGTCCTTGGACAATGTGCCCTCAGGGGCTTCTCTGTCAAAGGACAGAGGGGCAACTGAGGAAAATTATACTGAGAGGTGCCCAGGCCTGGTGAACAGCTGCCCGTGGCCGCGCCCTCTCATTGCACAAGAGGGAGGGATCGGTGCTCGACGCCAGCGCAACCGACGGTTGCGGAGGCTGTGGGGAATTTTTGTCCCTGCCCGGGTGCACGCGCTAGGGTCCCCACATTAATCCTACCTTGTGTGGCATCTCATTCTCGTGGGGGAATGAGTAAACACCGCATTCTGTTGAGCTTTCTTCTAGACTCGATGAATTAATTATGATTATCTCAAATCCTCCTAATAATTTCTATCACTTGTATATCCTTGCTTGAACCGGCTTCTAATGCTCTGGGTGGAGTGGCTTGAGTATAGCAGTTGTGGCTCGTGGGGGTACAGTCCTATGGGTAAGGGAAACACGGATGAATTACATTACGGAATTTGTGAAGAGTGGCGCTGTATAATTCGTTACCTCATCGCCACCGAGGCCCGTTGGTACAGTTGGTATGACGCTTGCGTCGTATCTTAATGGCTCTGGTTCAATTCTCGGTAGTAGACGCGCATTGCTGATGAGTCCCAAATATAGAACGAAACGACCGTCCAGTGTATTCTGTTGGGCTTTCTTCTAGACTATGAATTACTTATGATATATTGCATTTGGACAGTAATCCCTCTTTTATACAGGTTTCATTGAAGATGACTGACATGATACTGCGATTAAACTTTTTATTATATTATTCTTGCATTCGTATCTTTCGTAGAGTTTGACCAAACTCACTGCCTCCAGACAGAAATTAACCCCAGACGATACTATGTCGTGAGCAGAGTCTCCTCTCAGGAAACAGCTACCCGACCCTGTTTTATAAGAGGTCAACGGGGAATTTTTGGCCGAGCCTACGAGCTTGGATATCCCACATTAATTTCGGCTTTGTGCCACATCTGATCGCATGGGGCAATTGGTAGATATTCCACAGTTGGACATTCATTGTAGAATTCACTTGTCTCACTTCTAGCAGTTGACTATTACTTCTACGCGCCACTGGCGAATCTTATATGTGTTGTTCTTGTCCTAAGTATTATCTTTCATTATCAACCTTCGCGTGATTATTCTATTCAGTAACCTTCGCTAGGTTACGACAAATAATTACATTGATCTTACAACTACATGCTTATCGAGAATATTTACTTTGCACTTCTCGTATCATAGGCCGATTAGGAGACATTTAAATAGAGACAAAAATCTACCAATCCCTATTTGTTAACTAATCGAATAAAACAATGCACTCAGCTAACTGCAGAAGCCGCCTAAAATAATGGAAGCTTTAATAATAAAAATTAACCAAATCTTAATAATATTAATTATGAACACGGTCACAATGTTCTGACTGTGTTCAGGAATTAAAACATTCCTATTGCTAAAAGGGAATCTACATATTAAGTCAAATGAAACATCTTTGATAATGGTTTACACATTAACTGAAAGCACTCGTATCCAAAGATCATTTGGACTGCTCGTACACACTCTATGCCCCAAAATGAAATCTCTTGTACAACGGTAAAAAAAAATTACACAAAAGCTAAATCGCAGTGCCTTGTCAGCCATCTTCAATGAAACACACACACACACAAACACAAACACATATATATAAAAGTCTCAAATACTAATATATATATATATATATATATATATATATAAATGTTTAATACAAAGAAAATTTGCCCCCCAAGGTGATTGATTTTATATTCAGCTCCACAACACTCGAGTTTCGTAGACGATCTTTTCCTTAATTGTCTACTCCACTCTTCAGGAGGTTTCAGCTAATGGCTGGCGTTTTTTTCTCAATTTTCGTTGAAACGCTAAATAATAACTTTCTTAGTTAACGTGTCTTTTATTTCTCTCTCTCTCTTTTCTCTCTCTATCTCTCTCTCTGTCTATATATATATATATATATATATATATATATATATATAATATATATATATATATATATATATATATATATATATATATATATATATATATATATATATATATAAATGAAAATGGCTAAATAAGTGGCCGAAAGCGATTGGATAAATTTAAAATACGCACAGTTTTTGCACTCCTTTACTCCAGGCAAACGGGCATTACATTTTCTTTGTCTATCATATTCAACGAACATGTTTAAAAGAAGAGTTGCTGACCAAATATACATTAATATGGCCGGCTGCTACTCGTTTCTAGGCACATCCAGATACTTGGGCGGCTAGCCAAACCCTATTACACACGCCTGCTCAACCCACAGAGTACACCTACGATTTATACTGCAATTAAACTAAGCAGATCTCAAATAAAGTTTCTCGGAGAGAACGCAGAATGTTGTGTGATCATTTTTTTTTTTTTTTTTTTTTTTTTTTTGAGTAAACCCGGGACGCTTAAATTCTCGTTTACGTTGACTTGAGACTTCATGTTCGTACAACCATTGACGGCTTCCGAACGCTTCCGAACGATTCTACCTAATTATAATCTCAAGGCTAGGATCAACTCGTCGTATGGTTTTCTGAGATGGCCTTCTCCTGCCGATATTATCAAGAAGTCACCTCCCTCGCAAATAGACCCTGCGGGGAGGATTCTCATAGTCGGAAATCAAATGGTCTACCCATTCATCCACGCGCTCATAATATATATATATATATATATATATATATATATATATATATATATATATATATATTCGATACACTAAATATGTATTTAATTAGAATAAACTCGCTTTCACGACGCTTGACACTACATTTAAATGAAAACTCTAACATTTTTAGGCATTTAAAACAACATGCCTGCCAGCACACACAATTCTGTAAAATACTTGTCGAAAACACAATTATACTTCGACATGAAAACAATTGACAAAAACTAAAAATCCTTGAAGCATTATACATCAAACAGTTGAAACCCAACCTAAACAAAATCAATTATGGCATCTCTACAAATATTCTTAAATGTCTATAATTGGTAACAGAAGCCATTGGTTTATACCAACGGCTTTTGATTCATACTTCTCCAATTCACTCTCGTGTGGTCATGTGTGACGTCATGAGATGCGGTGCGATTTTCGCTTCTAGCGTCTTATATGCACGTGTTTATCGTTGCTTAGAAATCATCTATGTAAACAATGACAGACTATCATCACTGTCGTATACGTATATTGCTTAATATGTTGTAATTGGCATCTTTGATAATGGCTTATGTAAGCCGAAAGCTTAGATTGTATTTAAAAAAAAAATAGATCAATGTTGTGAATTTCTTTCTTCGTTGAACGATAATGTTATTAAACTTATCAGACTTTACGAAAAAAAATTACATAAAATAAATAGACAACACTTGTCTATATTATTTAATGTAACGTGTATGAATATATATATATATATATATATATATATATATATATATATATATATATATATATATATAAAATAAGATAATACCGATAATTACTCCATTTCTCCTGTCCAATTTTAATTGTTTTATAACCCTTTACGCAGAACTCTTCACTGCCAGTTCAAGAAAGACATTTTGGCCACTAACACAGAAAAAGAAAATCTCTCATATCGAGAATATTTTACATTGAAAAACATAAAGGAAAAAATCAATTATTTTTAAGAATATTAGGTTGGTGCAAAAATAATGACGTAATAATGTCGTTTTTTGACGTTAAAAACTACGTCAAAACGACATTATTACGTCATTATTTTTGCCCCAACCTAATAGATGGAAATCTCCACCCGTGTAGCAAAATTATGGAAAATAAAGCATAATATTTTTTAAAAGAAATTCACACTACAATCAAAAACTTCTTTTTAATATCCACACTTTTCTCTCGTTGGAACTATTATAATCTCTTCCTTTTTTTTAATAGGAGTAGGCCGGTTTCCCTGCCGCCCGGTCAATACTCCTCCCCATTCTCTTGGACAAGAGTAGAAACTTACACCTTGCTTAGGAAGTTTAGGAAGTTGTTCCCGGTTCTATCTCTCTGGCCTTTGTACTGGAGGCTGCGGTGTTTCTCCCATGATGTGTGCAGACTCTGGCAATGCCTCTTCATTCTGAGGGTACGCGGTTGACAGTTTTCTGGTTACTGTTTCCGACTGGTACTTAGGAGCTCTAACTCTCGCGTAGCGTCTTGAGCGCCCGCTTTGATCAACAGTTGTATAATACCGAGGCGTCTGTAGTACCATGTCGCGCATGGATAGGTGTCCCTGCATTCTTCTCCGATGGGCAACCCTGAGGCCATATTATGTTGCAGGCTGCGCCAATTTCCGTCTGCTGCTTCTACTTCAGGCTTTTTTTTTTTTTGCTACCGCAATTACACATCATGAAAACTAACAACGATCCCAAAAGAAATCCTAAACCAGCCCTTAAAAAATCATCTAAACCCTTTAACATTTCATTTTTTAACATCTGTGGTATTAGAACCAACTTCTGCAGGGTTGAATCTTTCCTTGTTGCGAACTGCCCGGATATACTTGATTCGTCTATCCCCTCCTCTGACCTCTCGATCCCTGGCTACCTTCCTCTCCTTAGAAAAGACTCTCAAACCCATATGCATGGCTTTAGTGTTTACGTCAAGGACCATCTCCCGCTGTCTAGAGATCTGTCTCTTGAATCTCCAGACCATTCGTATATGTGTCTGCGGCTATCCCTTCCCAATGCTGTAAGCTATCTCTTCTTCCCTTATCGCTCACCACCCTTCCAAGACTGTGGTATAATTGGATTAATTTCGGACAGCATTGACAAGGCTCTCTCTCTCCATCCGTTTGCTCGCATATTCGTGTTTGGCGATTTTAAGTAACTTAATAACACTACTACAGACCTTGCAGGCATACAAACCCTTAATTTGTCAATTTCTCAATCCCTCACGCAAATAGTTGACTTCCTCACACGTTTCCCCTACAATCTGGATGGCAAGGCTTCTCTTCTTGATCTATGTTTTACCTCCATCCCCGAGTCCTGTACCACCACGCAGCTCTTCCCTCTTGGCAACTCCGATCACGCTGTAGTGTCTGTCAACATCTCCTTCAACTCCACCCCCTGCAAAGAATCTCTTACCACTAGAACCTCGTTCTGCTATCAATGAGCAGACTGGGACTCGTTCCGGGATTTCATTCGCGACGTCTCCTGGGACGTTGTCTTCACGATCCCCGTTCAAGAATGTGCTTCCAAGGTCTCCACCTGGGTAAAAGGTGGAATCGAGGCTTTCATCCGCTCAAGGAAATACAAGGTCAAATCGCGCTCCTCCCTCTGGTTCTCCGCTGCTTACTCAGCTGCCATTGCCCATAGGAATTACTTCTTCCGGTTTCGTGTCTGATTGCAATAGACGTCTCTTTGTCTCTGTCCGTAACGAGTGTAAACGTGTCCTCAATGAAGCAAAGTCACTATTTGCTGCTCGAATGAAAGAACGTTTTGCATCTCACAAATTCGGCTCCAAGGATTATTGGCGTCTCTGCAAGAGCATACTTAACAATAGCAAACCCTCTATACCTTCTTTGTTCAACCAGTTTAAGGTTCTGATCTCTTCTGACGACAAGGCTGAATGCTTTGCTCAGAAATTCTCATTCAATTCAACACTCAACACTTCCGGTGTACCCACACCCGATTTCCCCTTTCGAACTGAGGCTCAATTGAGCTACTTGCACATAACCCGGTCATCGGTTCTGGGCATCATCTCTAAATTAGACCCCACAAGGCTAGTGGAGATGGGATACCAGCCATTGTCCTGAAGAAATTTGCGCCTGAACTGGCCCCTGCCCTCTCCAAATTATTTAACTACTGCCTCAATGAATCTTGTTTTCCAGCCTGTTGGAAGTCCTCATCCATTGTTCATGTCTTTAAGAACTCTGGAGACCCTTCTGACCCTTCTAATTACCATCCATCAGTCTCCTACCACTCTTCGGTAAAATCTTTGAAGCTTTAATCAACGCTGAAGTGCTTATGCACCTTACATCCCATAATCTGCTCTCCGACAAGCAATATGGTATCCACTTTGCCCGTTCTACGGCTGACGTGCTTATGGCCATAACTGAAATTGTTTACCAAGTTCTTTATAATAACGGAGAAGCTCGTACCGTGGCTCTTGATATCTCCAAAGCGTTTGATAGGGTTTGACATGCGTTCTTCGCAAGCTTCAGGGTTATGGAATTACAGGTCGATTGTTCGACTTAATACAATCAAACCGTGTAGTGAAGGTTGTTCTCAATGGATTCTCCTCCAGATCCTACCCCACGAACGCAGGTGTTTCCCAAGGCTCTATCCTAGGCTCTACTCTGTTCCTTATCTTCATTAACGATACTCCTGATGACATAGGTTCCCAAGTAGGCATCTATGCGGATGACGCTGCTATTTACTCCTGCCTCAAAAACAAATCTAGTGTCGCCGACAAAACTAACCTGACTGTTTGTCTCGAAAAGGACCTCCAATCGGATGTAGACTGGGGTAGGAATTGGCTGGTTAACTTTAATGCCTCAAAAACAAAACTGCTCTCTATTACTCACCAGAGAGAACCATCCCTGCCCGCCATTAGAATGTCTGACGCTCAACTCCACGCGTGCACCTCTTTGCGACTGCTTCGTCTCACATTGTCTGCTGACCTGAGATGGAACAAATACATTGTATACATTGAATAGCTTCGTCCACCGCAATAAAGTCGGCTCCCCGAACCGCGCCAGAAAATTTTTCTCGCCGGAGTCGATCCTTCAAATCTACACATCAACCATTCGCCCATGCATGGAGTATTGCTGCCATATATGGTCTGGGGCCCCTTCTGTTAGTCTCAAGGTCCTTGATAAAATCCAAAGACGGATATGCAATGTAATTGGCCCTGATCTGGCATCTCGTCTACAGTCGCTCTCTCACAGACGTGCCGTTGCCTCCCTCTGTCTTTTTTACAAATACTTTCACGGTAACTGCTCCGATGAGCTGCATTCGCTGGTTCCCAGACTTCATAAATTTGAGCGCTCAACTAGGCTGGCATCTCGCTCTCTTTCACTGTCGAAACTGTTAAATGTAGCCGTCTCTTCTACTCCAATAGCTTCATATCTCGCACTTCTCACCTGTGGAACTCCCCCACCATTTCTTGTTTCCCTGATAGCTATAATCTCCAACTGTTCAAATGTAACATCAATCGACATCTCCAGATGTCCTAATCTATCCCCTAAACTTCTGTTCTTCCTTTCCTCTATCACTCCTCTTTGTTCTCGTTCCAACTTTCTGTAACCCCTTGCGTGCTAGTGGCCTCCCACCTTGCTTGGGGTTGAATGCTTAATATATATATATATATATATATTCGATACACTAAATATGTATTTTTCAACGTAATCTACTTTTTTTTCTGAGATAGATAGATAGATATGAACAGAGAAATATAGATTGATATATAGATATGAACAGGCATAGATAGATAGATAGATAGATAGATAGATAGATAGATAGATAGATAGATACTGGAGAAGATAAACGGAGAAGGTGATCATTCGAAAAGAAATAGAGATACCATTTAGAAGAAGAAGAAGAAAGAAAGAAAGAAAGAAAGAAAGAAAGAAAGAACGAAAGAAAGAAAGAAAAAAGGAAGTTGAAAAAACAAGTGCGCTGAAAATGTAGAAGTTACAAAATGTTAAGGGGTTATTTCAAAGAATAGTGAAGAGAAAAAAGGAAAAATAAAAGGAACGTCTAAGAAAGAGAGGAAAGAGAGAGGAAACAAGAAGTGAAGAAGAAGAAAAAGACATAGATATATAGATAGATAGATAGATAATGAACAGAATAAAAGATAGATAGATAGATAAGAACGGGTTTATGAACAGGTTTAGATAGACAGATAAATAAATAATATTATTAAGAACGGCAGAAATTTTGTGTCAATTGATTATAATTTTTCCAAGTTACGAATAAATATTTTTCAGTCAAAGAGGAAATTACGTCAGAAATTGTCCGAAGTTCATTTCGTTTGACAAGTACAGGAAATATGGTTCATGCTTTCGACTTTCTTAAGTCATCATCAGGGTAAGTAGAGACAATTGGTGAGTTTAGTAAATTTTTAAAATAAGCTGTTACAAGTGTATAATGAGAGCGGTTATTATAAGCTAAAATTGTAGAACTAATGAATGTCGTGACGTAAGCAAAGTGTGTTGCGACGTAAGCGAAGTGTGACAAAGTTTGTTTTATTATATATGCATTTAAGAATGTGAGCTCTTTATTTATTGATAGTTTGCTTTAGTTGCATGATTGATTATCTATCTATCTATCTATCTATCTATCTATCTATCTATCTATCATAGAGAGATATGAATGAATTGAGATAGACATGTATGAAAAAATAACGAGTAAGTGCATTTTTAAATGATAATGTTTTTTTACGTATGATAAATGAAACATACTCTTAAACGGCCTCAGTATCAGATAAGAACGACAACTATAATAACTTTAAGGCCAACTTTTCTAAAATTCAATAAAACATGAGATTATGGAGAATATTTTCGTAATTTTTTAAGATTACTGAGTACTTAAAAATTATATAAAAAAGGCGTTCACGATATTTTCTTCAATAAAGTTTTGCAGAAAAAGTCTCCGGAGAACAACATTAAAACTGTCATCAGGCTACCAACAAGGTGACTGTCGGGTTAAAAAAACAGCTGTAGTCGGGTTAGAAAATGCATTTCTGCGATATTTTAAACGTAAAGTTCCAATTCTAGTTGGGTTTGTTATATTTACTTACCCGCGAATACCCTTGAGAAAGATATGAATTCACCTTTTCTTCCCCCTAGTTATGGGTTAATTAGTAAAACTTGTATCACTAAATCACTATTAATTAAATAATTCTGACAATCTAAAAATATTTTTTGCCTTTGGTTGATAAGCCGTGTTTCAACGTGATAAGGCCGTCAGTCAGTTATGTGCCACGGGTGATATATGATTGACGAAGCAGATTTTCCTCGGTAGTAGGATGCCATCTCTTTCTGCGGTAGACCAGTTGCCATCCAAGGCTATAGAACCCCGTCTATCTCGCGATTTACACATAACTGGAGGGAGAAGGAGATGTGAATTCATACCTTTCCCAAGGGTATTAGTACGTAAGTGAATATAATGGATTCGACAGAAATTCGATCTCGGCATATATACAAGGAATCAGTCAGTTATGTGCCATGCGTGATACACGCTTAGGCATTCATGTATCTTTCGATAGCAGGTTTTTTTCCCCGCAGTAGGTTGTCATTTCTTTTTGCGGTAGATCAGTTGCCATCCAAGGCTATAGAACCCCCCGGTCTGTCCTGCTATTTACCCAGAGCTGGGAGGGAGAAGAAGAGGATTCATACCTTTCCTAAGGGTTTTAGCATGTAAGTGAATGTAATATATATATATATATATATATATATATATATATATATATATATATATATATATATATATATATATAACGTCATCCACATTCGTTTCACAGCTCATCAGTGTGGCTAGACATCCGGTTGCCTCTAGCTCGGATCGAAACCCGACTGAATTGGTATCACCGGAGATTCTACCACTAAGCCGTCGGCGAACGGCAGGGAAGCAGGTGGATTTTTAGCGTATTTATTTTTAGAAACACGCCCAGTGACTGACAGTGACTCGATTCGCTATGCGAAGAGTCTCGCTATATATAAGCTATAATAGTCACTGTTTACAAACCCAAACCTACTCCCTAGAGAGCTCAACCGAAATTAATATTTATTTCAGGAGCCAATATATATATATATATGTATGTATATATTACTGGAATTCGAACTCGGCCCTACGATATCTGCTATCCATTACGCCATTGTGCCTCCACATGACCGTAAACTATCTTATTTTTACGTTTATTTTTTTTAATAAATAAAGTTGAATAACCTCCAACGGATAACTTATTGGGGATAGGAATGACAAAGTAGCAACCGAAAATATTTACATTTGTATCTCTTATCGCAAGAACTCGCTTTTCATGGATGATGCCATAACCAGTTCTGCTACTGAAACCTATGGCTCAAACAGATTACAAAACTAGTCATATTTTTCACCTTTCTATTTAAAATCATCACATCATATTGTTTAAACTTGTACCAACATTACATCATATTCTTATCTCTATCTATAAAAGGCAGGATGTGTGTGTGTCTGTGTGTGTGGGTAACGAATGGACGGCCGCAATTTTCGACGGATTTGCACCAAAATTTACATGCGCATGCTCCAAGTTAGCGGGAAGGGCAAGACCGACTTTATATTTCCCAACTCCCATCGATAGTGGAAATAATCGATTTTTTCATGCTTCTACGGCAGTTTTCATGTGGTTTGCGGCTATTTTCTACTGGCCAGAGTGAGAGCCTATAGCTGGCTGCTACGAATAGGCAGGAAGATTCTATTGGCCAGCGTGAGAGCCAACAGCTGACTGACACGAATGTTAACTAGCAAGCTAGCATGCAAAAAAATAATCGATAGCTGCATTCGTCACAAGTCGGAAAAATTTAAATTTGCATGGCATTTTACTCCAATTAGCTCATTCGTTTGTTTAAACTCAACGTTGATTCTGATTCCGTAGAACTGGGTTGTATGTGAAAAAGTATTTGTTGTTAACATTCTTTTTTCATTCGGTTTTTCCAGTTACGAGTCCTTTTTTAAAGCTGATCGTTTTGTGTTCATTTTGTTTAGTTCTTTTTTCGTAACAGATTTAATGTTTAGTATAGAGCTTAGAAAAAATTCACAGTGTGAGATAGGCAAGAAGTAAGGCATGTAGCAACATCAGCACGGCAAAGAGCACTCCTTTAAAGGCAAGGAAGGGCAAAAATATTTTAAGTCAAGTGATAGCGATTGCTGTATGAGTAGCACGATTTTTGAATTAAGCACGGGCAACGACGGGCCATGCTGCTAGTTAAGAATAATATTAAATTATTTGATCTCTGAGATTTATTTTTGCTATTAGTTTTCCTATGAATCTTTTTCATTGTTGGTTCTTATCACAGTTTTCTATGTTGAATGATCTCTGGATATGAAATGTCGAGAGTTTTGTCCTCTTTAGACATAAGTTTCCATGATGAATTTGCTTAAAGAATTACACATGAAAGACAACTTCTTTAGATAAGAACACGAGTTGAAGTCTTGTCGGGAGTTGGTCATTTATTATTTTTTAGCGTTGCTTTCATGAACGGGGGAATTCAATGAAGAAACTTGTTGGAATAAGACAAAAATGAGATAATTAATTAGCGGCAATGGAAATAGTGCGTAATTTAAATAAAACTTCTTTTTTTTTATTTTAGCATATCAGAAATGAAAAAGAAAGAAAGAAAGAAAGAATGGAAAGTAATAAAAAGAGAAAGAAAGAAAAAGTGGAAACAAAAAAGAAAAAGAAAAGAAGAAAGAAAGAAAGAAAGAAGGGAAAATAATAAAAAGAGACAGAAAGAAAAAAACAAAAAAGAAGAAAGAAAGAAAGAAAGAAAGAAAGAAAGAATAGAAAATAATAAAAAGAGAAAAAAAAGAAAAAAACACGAAAGGAGGAAAACGAAAAGAAGTATACGTGAAAATGAAAAAATATAAAGAATGAAGTGGAAATAAAAGTAAAAATGAATGAAAGAAAGAAAGAAAGAAAGAAAGAAAGAAATGTAGGAGCTTAAAGAAGCAAGCATATATGGAGAAGGAGGCTAAGAAAGAAAGAAAGAAAGAAAGAAAGAAAGAAAGAAAGAAAGAAAGAAAGAAATGTAGAAGCTTAAAGAAACAGGCATATATGGAGAAGGAGGCTAAGAAAGAAAGAAAGAAAGAAAGAAAGAAAGAAAGAAAGAAAGAAAGAAAGAAAGAAATGTAGAAGCTTAAAGAAGCAAGCATATATGGAGAAGGAGGCTAAGAAAGAAAGAAAGAAAGAAAGAAAGAAAGAAAGAAAGAAATGTAGAAGCTTAAAGAAGCAGGCATATATGGAGAAGGAGGCTAAGAAAGAAAGAAGGAAAGAAAGAAAGAAAGAAAGAAAGGAAGAAAGAAATGTAGGCGCTTAAAGAAACAAAGAAAGAGTGAGAAAAATATTCAATATTTAAAAAATAAATCTGACAGAACCGAAGCGACAGAAGCCAAAAAAAAAAATGAAAAAGAAGAAAAAAGAAAAACAAGGCCCGACATGAAGAAACTTTACATTTTTCTTCTGTTGTTCCTGTATTCGAAAAAGTTAAGACGGCGAACCCCGAGCCACGTGAAAAAAGCAGAGGGATGTGGGTGCAGGAAGTGGGTGGGAGGGGGTCGTTGACTTGCGGTTGGGGGTGATTAGGGTAGGGGTAAGCCAGCTTTTGGCTCCATCTTGTCTGGGCCGACACTTCGCACGGCAGGTGCACACCATCAGAGGGCGGCCTCGGCTCGGACGGCTCCTTTTTCAAAACCGATTCCGTTCTTCTGCAATGGGGCCCTGCCGAAAACTGCGGAGGTCGACTAGTATATGGTAACAATGGCGGTGGCGGTGGTGTTGCCGTTGGCGGTGGCGAGATAGTGGTGACGGGTCGAAGATACGTATGTGTCTAGTCGATGGTCTTTTCGCGTAAAATCCCCAGACACTGCACGGACAGTGATGGAAGAAACAAAGCCAGAAATGTCATAGACTGATTTTACATCTATCTATCTATCTATCTATCTATCTATCTATCTATCTATCTATCTATCTATCTATCCTTGTCTTTTTGTTATCTATCTATCTATCTATCTATCTATCTATCTATCTATCTATCTATCTATCTAACTATCTATCTATCTATCTATCCTTGTCTTTTTGTTATCTATCTATCTATCTATCTATCTATCTATCTATCTATCTATCTACCCTTGTCTTTTTGTTATCTATCTATCTATCTATCTATCTATCTATCTATCTATCTATCTATCTATCTATCCTTGTCTTTTTGTTATCTATCTATCTATCTATCTATCTATCTATCTATCTATCTATCTATCCTTGTCTTTTTGTTATCTATCTATCTATCTATCTATCTATCTATCTATCTATCTATCTACCCTTGTCTTTTTGTTATCTATCTATCTATCTATCTATCTATCTATCTATCTATCTATCTATCTATCTATCTATCTATCCTTGTCTTTTTGTCATCTATCTATCTATCTATCTATCTATCCTTGTCTTTTTGTCATCTATCTATCTATCTATCTATCTATCTATCTATCTATCTATCTATCTATTCTTGTCTTTTTGTTATCTATCTAGCTATCTATCTATCTATCTATCTATCTATCCTTGTCTTTTTGTTATCTATCTATCTATCTATCTATCTATCTATCTATCTATCTATCTATCTATCTATCTATCCTTGTCTTTTTGTCATCTATCTATCTATCTATCTATCTATCTATCTATCTATCTATTCTTGTCTTTTTGTTATCTATCTATCTATCTATCTATCTATCTATCTATCTATCTATCTATCTATCTATCTATCTAGCTGCATGTCTGTCTGTCGCTTTCAGTCTGTAGCCATCTTATCTACCTATTAATTTAAAGACCAGAAACACTGTTTATGTAATTTTGCCATTAATGCTCAGGCAACGTATGTCTGCCAAAATACTTACTTATTAATCGAACCACCAGGCTTTCAATTGCTGGAAAAAAATTACTTAATCCGCAATCTAGCTATCTATCAATCTACGAGGGGGTGCTGAAAAGTTCTCCGCTTGAACGAGAATCTCTTCTGCACCAAAAATGTTATGCTTAGAGAGTTGATGATATTTTAGGATGTGGGTCGGGCAGAACACTTTACAGTACCACACTCGTTTTCTATCACATTATCTTAACTTTCTGTGTACGAGAGGGCGCTGAAAAACTTTCGGCCCGAACAAGAAGCCCTTCATCACCAATAATCTTGTTTGACAATTTGATGAGATTTGAAGATGTGGTCTAAGCAGAATATTTTTCAGCACCTCCGACATTTCTATCATTCGATCTGAACGTGTTCATTATCTATCTATCTATCTATCTATCTATCTATCTATCTATCTATCTATCTATCTCACCATGTTCATATCTATCTATCTATCTCACTCTGTTCATATCTATCTATCTATCTATCTATCTATCTATCTATCTATCTATCTATCTATCTATTTATCTATCTATCTCACTCTGTTCATATCTATCTATCTATCTATCTATCTCACCCTGTTCATATCTATCTATCTATCTATCTATCTATCTATCTATCTATCTCACCCTGTTCATATCAATCTATCTATCTCACTATGTTCATATCTATCTATATATCTATCTATTACGTTGGTGCGAAAATAATGTCATTTTTTGACGTATTTTAACGTCAAAAACGACATTATTTTTGCACCAATCTAATATCTATCTATCTATCTATCTATCTATCTATCTATCTATCTATCTATCTATCTATGCCTGTTCATATCTATATATCAATCTATATTTCTCTGTTCATATCTATCTATCTATCTATCTATCTATCTCACCCTGTTCATATCTATCTATCTATCTATCTATCTATCTATCTATCTATCTATCTATCTATCTCACCCTGTTCATATCTATCTATCTATCTATCTATCTATCTATCTATCTATCTATCTATCTATCTATCTCACTCTGTTCATATCTATCTATCTACCTATCTATCTATGCTTACGACCACATCACGCTGAAACACCGTTCCCCCACCCCGACGATCACCGAATTTAAGCAATGTAGGGACTAATCCGTACCTCGTTGGTTAACCGCGGTTCAATGAATAATGGCTCAGAATTGTTAATCGAAGATCCGAGTTCCAATTCAAGTTGGGTTCGTTATATTCGTTTACGTGCAACTACCCTCGGGAAAGGTATGAATGCATTTCTTCTGACCACCTAATGTTGGATTAATTAGTAAGACTTGTATCACTAAATCATTATTATCACAAAAAAAAAAATAATAATAATTCTGGCTTTAAATAACCTTTAACGGATTGATAAAGCCGTATCAGTGAATAATATTTATCTGCCCACGTGGGTGCTGAAAAGTTGTCGAGCCGAGCCCTTCACTATCGAAAATTTTGGATACATTTTAGATTGGGACGTGTAGAATTTTTCTTTTAACGCCCCTTTCCTTTTTTTATCATTTTATATCTGCCTATTTATATTCTTTCTTTCTATTCTACAAGGGAGTGCTGAAAACTTCTACGACTGAAGAAGTTATTCGCCACTAAAACTTTATGGTTGGTCATTTGATCTCATTTTGGTTTATGGGTAAGGCAGAAGAGTTGTCAGCACCGCCCGGCTTCTATCACTCTTTATCGGATTATGTAACTATCTACGGGGCCTACTGAAAAGCTCTTGGCCCGGAAAAGACGCACTACTTCCCATTTGGTTATTTGATAAGATTTTAGCATGCGGGTCAGGACGAAATCATGTTCAGCACGCCACTCGTTTCTATCTGAGAGCCCACCTCAGTCTATCTATCTATCTATCTATCTATCTATCTATCTATCTATCTATCTATCTATCTATCTATCTATCTGTTATGGGACCTTACCCATAATAACATAATGGACTATTCCATACGTAATAAATACTGCACCTCAAGAGGAAGCAGGGAGTTCAGTCCGAAGTCGGGCGATCGGCTGATCGGTTGAACTCTCTGCCTACGGGCGGGGAGGAACACGAAGGAGGCTACGCCGAAGGGCGGAGTCTCTTTCGGGAAGGTAAACCGACCATGAACCCGTTTATACAGGTTCAAAGGGCATATTTTTGCCCGAGCTCACGGGCTCGGAAACCCCACATTAAACCGGCCTTGTGTCACATGATGCCCTCGTGGGGGGTAACTAAATACCGTTCAGTCCGAAGTCGGGCGACCGGCTGATCGGTTGAACTGTCTGCCTTCGGGCGGGGAGGAACCGGAAGGAGGCTACGCCGAAGAGCGTTGTAGACCGACCCTGAACCCGTTTATACAGGTTCAAAGGGCATATTCTTGCCCGAGCCCTCGTGTGTGTGTGTGGGGGGGGGACTAAATACCGTTCAGTCCGAAGTCGGGCGACCGGCTGACTGGCTGATAGGTTGAACTCTCTGCCTTCGGGCGGGGAGGAACCCGAACGAGGCTACGCCGAAGGGCGCAGTCTCTTTCGGGGAGGTAAACCGACCCTGAACCTGTTTATACGGGTTCAAAGGGCTTATTTTTGGCCGAGCCCACGGGCTCGGAAAACCCACGTTAAACCTGCCTTGTGCCACATGATGCCCTCATGGGAGGGGTGACTAAATACTGTTCCGTCGGAAGTCTAAAGTTCAGTCTGAAGTCTGGAGTGAAGTCCGTCAGAAGTCTGTCAGTCAGTCAGAGCGAGCGAGTCAGTCAGTCGAGTCAGAGGCAGTCCGAAACAGAGTCGCGTTCAGTCAATTACTACTAAACCTGATTATTCGTACTAACACCTTTTCTACCTCTCTGTATATATTCCTGTTTGTAATATATCTGTGTTATTCCATATCCGTGTTCGAGTTCTTCTTTATTGGTTCTACCTTGGACTATCACCGTGGTACAAGGAACCGGACCATAACACTATCTATCTATCTATCTATCTATAGCCTTGTTAGGGCCTGAAATAAAGACACAAAGAGAAGAATTGAGTTAAACAAATATATTAACAGAAACAGTAATACAAACATATACAAACGAGTGTTACAGCAAGAATGTTCGGTCTGACTCTCAGAGCTGACTGCTGGAAACTTCTCTCTCTAAAAGGCAGTACCTGCTCTTATTTATAGCTGGGAGAGTCCATGGGTGCGTGGGTAAATTACCATAACACTATCATTTTCTGTTAATCGCTCGTTCTCCTTCCGTATTTTCTCCATCGCCTCAAAACGATGTTCATGCCAAGTTAAAATCTAAATTTTCGAGTGCCGATTTTCAAGGCATTCAGCATGTTTCTGCATTTGTAATTGCAATAACAACATTACTTACAACGGCCATGAACAAAGGAAATAAAATCAGCAGACCACGTTCGAATTACGACTGAATCTGCTCATGTACAATTAAGACTAATGAACCGAATATACAGTCTGTCCCATCGCCAGAAATGTTGACAAAATTGATGTTTAGCCACATGAAAAAATCACTTTCTTACAACCAACACAGTGACAACAGATACACACACACACACATATATATATATATATATATATATATATATATATATATATATATATATATATATATATAAAGAAAGAACAGTAAGATATATAATCCGGTGTTCTTATAGATATTTTTATTTTTACAAAATAGTGTTCAATGTAAATTTACAGAGCATTAATATTATAAATTAATTGATTTCAAATACGTTTTTTCGCTACACAGTTCTTACCATGTTTCAAAAATGGAAGCTAAAAACTCCGAATTTAATTTTGTAATGAAATTAAAGACATTAGTTCCATTTCACCCTCAAGCGAATTTTGGAGTAACTTTTAAAATTACTGGGTTTTAAAGACACAGCAAAAATCATAATTCACTTTTCCAAGAATACAGAGAAATCCACTTCAACCAGACGAGGGGTGTTTGCGTGTTCATTATGTCTGTATTTTGATGTACCAGTTATTAGTTACGTTTTGGTAGGGGTAGGGATGTATTTTTCAATGAAATCTGATATCCGTTAAATGCATGTCGTCTGGATTTTTTAAAAAATTTCTTTAATTTGATTACAAAATTAAATTCGGAGCTTTTAGCTTCCATTTTTGAAACATGGTTAGAACTGTGTAGCGAAAAAATATTTTAAATGAATTAATTTATAATATATATATATATATATATATATATATATATATATATATATATATATATTAATAAATGCACATATACCAACGTTTGGTGTGCGAGACGAATTTCGTTGGTTACACAACTCATCTGGCACTAGGTATAGTGATTTTCCAAGCGTAGCTTAGATGTGGCACAAGGCCGAAATTAGGGGGTACCCAGTGAGGATCGAACTCGCTACTCAGTCGTAATTGTTCTAGCGAGACAAGTGAGATATAAGCGATATCTCGTGCCCGATTAGTTGTGTAACCAAGCAAACTCGAGTGACACATCAAAAGTTGGGATATATGTATTTATTAATTATATTTCTTAGTTGTGTTAGATCACTTTGAACAATATTATATGTACACCTTTTCGGTAAATTTGGTAATTATTTATTTGCTTACCAGCGCATGCACGGCATCACACTGGTATACGGTTGCTAATATCCTAGTTATCTCATTTACCTAACCCTTTACTGATTTATATATATATATATATATATATATATATATATATATATATATGTATATATATATATTGGGGCAGTATTATTTGCGTGTGTGTATATGTGCGAGTTATATTTCTAGTTGCTAACCGCGAAGGATACATTTTACTCTCTCTCTCTCTCTCTCTCTCTATATATATATATATATATATATATATATATATATATATATATATATATGTGTGTGTGTGTGTGTGTGTGTGCGCACGCGCGCATTTCATTGAATACAACAGACAAAGAGCTTTGATTTAGTTTTTTTTTGTACAATTTCACATGTGATTTAATAAGTTTTTTCTTTTCTTTTCAGATGATAAATTATATAAAAACTGTCCGAATGTTCTTTTTATTCCGAACGCTTTCGGCTATACATTTAGCCATTTTCAAGGATGAAATATTTTGACTATTAAATAAGAAATAGTTTGCTGCGTGTATGTATTTAAATATTGTTTTCATTTTTTCAAAACACGGTCAAGATATTATGTCCATGTTCATAGTTGATATTTTTTTCTTTTTTTTTCTTTTTATTAATAAGGCTTAAAAAAAAAATGTGTTTTGGTATATAATCTAGTTGATTTCAGTTTTAGATTTTTTTTTTTTCGTTTAAGTCCCCATCACTTTTATTTTTAGAATATCCCACATTGTGATAATAGAATATCTCCCAAGAATGGTGAAACGTTTGTAAGAACCTGGACGCAAATATACTGTGGATGATCTGACGATTAAAGCATTATAAATCAAAATTGTGGTCAGTCTCATTACAGCGAGACTGATTTAATGTGTTATTTTGTAAAATATTCCACTTGTGTTCATATAATCTTTTATTTTAAATGTGTATATATATATATATATATATATATATATATATATATATATATATATATATATATACATATACAAATCTTAAAGAAATGTGATATCTTAGTTAAAAAAATAAATACTATAAAAATTAAAGAGTATATCTACATTTTACGCTGTATCGGATATATTTGATTTTACTTTGTGTACACGACGTTGTCATAAAATGTCCTTGTCTTTCGAAGGTCTTAAAAAAGACGTCGATTTTAAAACGTGAATCGAATTATTGGGTTTTAATACAAATATATTTAAGTTTTACAGGGAGTTTCACCCTTTACAAGGCCAATGGGATACTCAAGGTAGAGGGTTACGCCTGAAGGCCATTTGTGTGTTTAGGAGTGTAAGATAACGGTTAACCCTAGCATCTAAGATTGTATATACGATAATAAAACTTTTTTTTTTTCTGTTAATTTGATTATTACTCTTCTGAACGTATTTGAAAAATAAATAGTGTGAAAATGAAAATTTGGAACTGTGAAGAAATTTTGTTATGGATTACTTAGTCTCGAAATTCTGAAAATAAAATAAAAGTTAAATTTAAATATGGCTTTTTTTTTATTATTGTAATTTATTTAGAGCTATTGTATATTAAAAAAAAATGGCTATAATTTATAGATATTATATTTGTGCTTTTCTATAATGCGATTTAACAATTTCATATTTTTCAAAATCCTTTCTTTATCCTTTTAAAAGTTGTTCCCTTCGGGGATTCTGATTTTAAGAAATATTCTTCAATAAATGAATATAGAAAGATATAGGGAAAATTTATACGGCTGTTGATTGTATGTTATTATTAAGTATGGGTGAGCAGACACGCAATCATTTCCGCTTTAACTGTTAAAGATACGAGGTAGCTAAGGCGCACTGCTCGTAAAGAATGCTAAGCAGTGTTTTACGAGTATTTGAAATAAAATAACGAGTACTGAACTGCTACTTGATGTCTGTCCCCCTGTATGGCAGCGAATACTGGAAATCTCCTTAAATAACATTAATCAATAACATTACAAAAGAATTTTCTAAAGAATTTGTCGAAGAATTGAATATTATAAAGAGAGATATATATGGAATGTAAGTGATTGCAATGTGCAAAATAAGGAAAAATCTTAAATTTTGCTAATATTAATTATAAAATGCTATATTTTACAGGAGATGTCGGTGATGAAAAATGTACAGTTTCAAAATATGAATCGAGAGTATATTATTAAAATAAGGACTTTTGTTTTAGATTAAACTAAATATATTATATGTTTTTATTGTTATATTGTTTAATTGATAATGTATACAGGACATTAATTTCTCATGTAAACTAATAAGATATTTTGCACTTGACTTCATTGTAAAACTCTTTTTCTGAATGCTCCAATACTTTTTCTGATTGCTCCAATATTTTTCTGATTGCTCCAATACTTTTTCTGATTGCTCCAATACTTTTTCTTGTTGCTCCAATACTTTTTCTGGTTCCTCCAATACTTTTACTGATTGCTCTAATACTTTTTCTGATTGCTCCAGTACTTTTTCTGGTTGCTCCAATACTTTTTTCTGATTGCTCCACTATTTTCTGATTGCTCCAATACCTTTTATGGTTGCCCCAATACTTTTTCTGATTGCTCCAATACTTTTTCTGATTGCTCCAATACTTCATTTGTGTATAAGGTAAATGACTTTTATTTCTATTTTGAAAATAAAATTGTTTGCTTCCTAAATATTCTTCGCAATGAACATTTTGTTTCTTTAAAAATCATAATAATCATTTTCACCAAAAAATATTTTGTGAATCGTGACCAAAATATAGCAAGTGTATTTTAATTTTTCTTGCATTTTTTTTTTATAATCAGCATTTCATGAGAGAGAGAATGTCTTCCAGGATTATTTAAAAAAAATATATATATATAAATATTGGTTTTTATTGCGTTTTATATTATTATGGACCACCGTACTCACAAACGGAATGCATTGCTTTACAGCTGCAACATGTCTGTCGTCAAGCCGCAATACAAATATCCCGCCTTACTTTCTTTTATGTGTCGTGTGCCTTCACGACGTTTGGGGTAATAGCCCTCCACCTCCTCCTGTAGCTATTAATAAAATTTGGACTTTTTGCCATTTCTCCAAGACCCTGTTCCACCATCATCTACTTGCTCAAGCTCAGTATTTATGCCACACGTTGCTTTCCCCTGTCCCCGTTTCCCCTCTATCTGCCCTGTGAGTATCAGATTTTCCAAGCCTTCTTTCCTCATAACTTTAATGAGGAAGAGACAACTGAAAGTTCTCAGCTTTCTTCTTGATGTTAAATATAAAATTTCCTTTTTGTTTCCATTCTCTGCAAAACCTCGTCGTTGCTCACATGTTCAGTTTTGGAGTTATCGACAATAGAATTTCGGACTCATTACTGGCGTTGTTTGCAGATATTTGCTGCGGAACAGTCCTGATTACTGCGCACGCAATTAGTCCTCAGTCGCGCAGTAATTGAATCAAGAACCGTAAGAAAGCTGTTAACAATGTAATCTTCCGCGCAAATCTAATCAGCAGCGAATGTATGCGAACAACTGTCGATAACTCGTAAACGGCAGTTTTTTTTTTTTTTAAATTTCTTTGTTATTTTCGTATTAAGCATGTAAATTTACACGTACATATAACGATTCGGCAAATTTTTATTACATATTTAGCAAGTGGCTTAAAAATCAAATTACCCGATTATTTTTCATAAAAGAGTTGTTATCAAGATTATTTTCATTTTGAATCCAATTTAATCAGATAATGTTTGTTCTTTTTTGCGAGTGAATATTGATTTAACGGTTATTTGGCATTAACAATGATTTTTCCAAATCTGCTGTTGCTGCTATTTAACACATAGCTTGTTGAAAGAGATGGATTCATATGAGATAGCAAACATTTTTATTTGCATTTTAGAACCCCGTTATCTAAAAGGACGCTGTCATGTTAAATAACTTTTCTGGTAGCCCAAGCTATTCCTTCATTGAAATTAATTTGATTTTACGGCTTTACATATTATTTAAAACCGAAGCATATTTCGTATTGTAATGATAATTGTTTTAATCTAGCGAGTCCTACTATTTAACCCATAAATGGGGGAGATGAATTGACATTCCCCATACGTATTTGCCCGTATGTGAATACAATGAACATGACTAGAAATCGAACACGGCTCTCCAATTTTTAATTTCGATCCACTATCCATTATACCATCGTAATCATCAGAATATGGCTATTTATAGTTGTTCTAATATATAAAACTAGCGCTGCCCGTGCTTGATTCAAAAATCGTACGACTCATACAGCAATCGCTACCACTTGACTTAAAATATTTTTGCCCTTCCTTGCCTTTAAAGGAGTGCCCTTTGACGTGCTGATGTTGCTACGTGCCTTACGTCTTGTCTATCTCACACTGCACATTTTTTCTAAGCTCTATACTAAACATTAAATCTGTTACGAAAAAAGAACTAAACAAATTGAACACAAGACCATCAGCTTTAAAAAAAGACTCGTAACTGGAAAAACCGAATGCAAAAGAATGTTAACAACAAATACTTTTTCACACACAACCCAGTTCTGCGGAATCAGAATCAATGTTGAGTTTAAGCAAGCGAATGAGCCAATTGGAGTAAAGTGCCATGCAGATTTAAATTTTTCCCACTTGTGACGAATGCAGCTATCGAATTTTTTTGCATGCTAGTTAACATTCATGTCAGTCAGCTGTTGTCTCTCACGCTGGCCAATAGAATCTTCCTGCCTATTCGTGGCAGCCAGCTTTTGGATCTCACTCTAGCCAGTAGAAAATGACCGCAAACTACATGAAAACTGCCGTAGAAGCATGAAAAAAATCGATTATTTCCACTATCGATGGGAGTTGGGAAATGCAAAGTCGGTGTTGGCCTTCCCGCTAACTTGGAGTATGTGCATGTAAATTTTGGTGCAAATCCCTCGAAAATTACGGCCGTGAATTCGTCACACACACACACACACACACACACACACACACACACACACACACACACACACACACACACACATCCTGCCTTTTATAGATAGAGAGAGATTTTGCACAAATCCTTAAAATGGTGATGGCCGAGGTGGTCATCACCGTTGTGCCATTTAACCAAGCGAGTGAAAATCAATGACTCATTCGATCAATAGTGTTTGCTTTTACTAAAATTTCACAATTACAATTCTTGTTCATACGGCAAACATCTTAATACCATAATTTATCTTAGACGTTTTAACTAGTTCCATATGTGTTATGGTGGAACACACCTATTCTATAGTTAACAGACTCTCCCACCTATAATAAGTAGAAGTAGTAAGAGTAACGAGTGGGTCGGAGAGAGTTGGTCAGTCAGTCGATGCCAGACGACCGTTAGTCGGATACTAAAGTATCAGCAACCACAACTAGATTACTGCATCATTACCTATTATATCAAGTTCCTAACGTTTTGTACGTCGAACCTATTTTAGGACCGACTTAGTACAAATACAAGCCTCCACTGTTAAACGACTCCATAACAATATGTAAAATGTTTATGCTGATGATGGGTGTGGGTAATAAAAAGTAATTATATACAATTAAAAACCCACAATGTTCTTGTATATTGAACAAAATATTTATTTACATTACGAAAATATTAATACCAGAAACACAATAATTTAGATATTCCAATATATATATATATATATATATATATATATATATATATATATAACGGTTTATGATAATACTAAGCGCGTTTCAAACACATTACTTACCATTTATGATGGTCTATGATATTACTTAGTAGGAGTGAAGCAGATTTTCTCCCCCATATGCAATGGTTTACGACAATACTTAACGTCTTTGAAAACACACTTCCTAGCATTTATCATTGTTTATGATATTACTTAGCGGGATTGAAACTGATTTTATCCCCCATATATTACAGTTTACTATAATACTATTGAATTAAATAGGCCACATGCCCATACAGGAAACTAGCTTCCTACCTCACACCTCTCGCCTGTTGAGCTGCCTTCTCTATTCCAGTTTCCCTGAGTGCTATAATCTCCAACTATTCAAATGTAATGTCAATCGACATCTCCAGTTGCCTTGATCTATCCACTATCCTTCTCCTCATCCATTCCTCTATCACTCCTATCTAATCTTGCTCTAAATCTTCTGTAACGCCTTGTGTCCTAGTGGCTTCTCGCTTTGCTTGGGGTGAAACGCTTAAAAAAAAGTGCAGTTTGTTCCCCAAAATATACTTTTTAACTTACTATTTCTTGAATCTTTTTTTCCGTTTCATGTATTTAATTAAATTGTTAATCTTCATTGTAAGTCAATGAACATCAATATCTCTTAATTCTAACCATTAAATTTATTTGCAATTCAATTGTTATATAGGAATGAAGTGTCGCTGCCGACACTTGGGTTTGAACATAGATCGCCAGTGAGCAAACACAGGCGATCCCATTATTGAATTAAATAGGCCACATGCCCATAGAGGAAACGCATATATTAGCGTGTGTCTAAGCGATCGCCATTTCTCTTCTATCCTCTATTACTATACGGACCGCTATTCTCTACTCTATTCTCTATGCATTTTCTCTATTGAGATTACTATAAGGTGGTTACATTCGTGCGAGTATTATCGAACAAGTACTATTAGTGCGAATGCTATTCGAAGGCGTTTGACACCAGTATTGTTCAACGGCGTTAGTATAATTGTATCTGCGATTACAAAGTCTCACCACGACGAGAATTACGAAAGTAACAACGAGTGTTCGTTGACATTACAAAATAAATGAACACTGAATTCATTGTCATTTAGAAATTGATTACATTTTGAGGTGACACCCTGTATTCATATATATATATATATATATATATATATATATATATATATATATATATGTCTATATTAGTGAAATGAGGTATTATGTAAATTATTTACATTACTCGGACTATTGTCCTCATCTTTGTCGCTATATTTATCACAACGTTTCGGCCGTTGTACAAACATGACACGTGGAACTAGAACAGTCTACCCCAGTGAGCAAAATAAAGGGTTCAGTTAGACATTCCAACCACCTGAAGAAGGCCGGAGCGTACAACGGCCGAAGCGTTGTGATAAATATAGCGACAAAGATGAGGACAATAGTCCGAGTAATGTAAATAATATATATATATATATATATATATATATATATATATATATATATATAATAATAATAATAATAATAATAATAAAAAATAAAACAGTTTATTATCCGAAAATAATAAGGAGAGATTAAGTAATAATAAAATACTAATAAAACCATGCACTCACTCAAACATAAAGGGAAAAAAATAATTCGAAAGGAATTCAGTAGTTAACCGAGAACTGGGAAGGAGATGAGAATTCAATTGAACAATACGGAACAAAATGGTTAAAAAAGATGCTTTTATTACCACTCTTTGTGTACTGACCATGTCACTCAAGGTCGATGCATACTAACATTAACCTCCTCACCCCCGATAGGGGAGGTAGAGCAAGCCTGATTGGAAACCTGGGGCAGTGTATTTGTGACCCACCTATCTTACAAACATTTGTTATTTTTTTTTTTCTACCTATATTTATATACGGTTATAAATTAAACTAATCACAACCGACTATTAAAAGATGACAATTATTTTTGCGGATTCTGACCTAATTGATGGTTCTTATTTCTCCCCCTCCAAATCTGTAAATTTGTTTTGCCCATGCTAAATCTCGAAAAAATTATTATACAAAATTCACCATTTTTTTATCCATAATGTTAAATGTGTTAAAATTCTTCAAACGTTCTGACAGGAAAGTCTCAATTTAACGTTAAAAACGCCGCAAAACATTGTTGATTGATTTAGGATGGAATCATCTATAATGACATATCTCTAATTTGTATTTAGATACATTGTATTTATTTTCAATTTTTTCTAGTTGAATTATTCACATACAATGTATCAGGTCATCCCGTAAGTTCTGTCCGAATTTGGGATAAAGAAAACAAGTGACCAAATGTTACATTTAATTACAGATTTAATCAACAATGTATTTTCCATGATTATCTATGGCTTTCTTCCATCTATTAACAAGCTTACTATCAGGTCATCCCATAAGTTCTGTTCAAATTTTGAATAAAGAAAACAAGTGACCAAATGTTATATATAATTACAGATTTAATCAACAATGTATTTTCCATGATTATATATGACTTCCTTCCATCTATTAACAAGCTTACTATCAGGTCATCCCATAAGTTCTGTTCGAATTTTGAATAAAGAAAACAAGTGACCAAATGTTACATTTAATTACAGATTTAATCAACAATGTATTTTCCATGATTATCTATGACTTCATTCCATCTATTAACAAGCTTACTATCAGGTCATCCCATAAGTTCTGTCTGAATTTTGAATAAAGAAAACAAGTGACCAAATGTTACATTTAATTACAGATTTAATCAACAATGTATTTTCCATGATTATATATGACTCCCTTCCATCTATTAACAAGCTTACTAATCCCATTACTGTAAAATTCTTTTAGCTTTGATTCGAAGTTCTCACAAATGTCAGTTTATCCTCTTCGTATGTTATAATACAAAAGCTGTTTTTCCAAATTATTCTGTAAGCTACGAAACAAATGGTAGTCTGAAGGAGCAAGATCGGGAGAATAAGGTGGATGAGGAATTTTCTCCCAACCAAGTTCTTCGATCTTTTGTGACGTGATTCTTGCTGTGTGGGTTCGTGCATTTTCCTGATGAAACATCATCCCTTTTCGATTCACTAGAGCAGGTCTTTTTTTCCTCAAAGCTTGGTTCAAACGATCTAATTGCTGACATTATATTTGAGCATTAATTATTGCATTAGGTGGTAAGAATTCAAAGTGGATTATTCCTTGGAGATCCCACCAGATTGAAAGAAGAACTTTTTGCCCATGAAGTTCCTTCTCGGCTGTGGCTGGGGTCCTTCCCCTTTATCAAGCCACTGTCTACGACGCTTCACATTTCGATAAAAGATCCATTTTTCGTCGCCAGTCTATCCAAAATGCGAAACAAGTTGGCGAGAATAGAGAGAAGAGCAGATGTCAACTCGTGATTTGAGGTTGTTTTCAGACAATTCATGAGGCACCCATTTTCCAAGTTTAGGAACTTTTCCAAGTTGTTGAAGATGACGATGAACAGTTGTATGGTTTGAACTGAGAACCACTGCCAATTCCTCAATTTATAAAGCAGGACTTTCTTCAAAGGCTGCTTCAAGACGCTTTTCATCAACCTCAACTTGACGTCCGGTTCGATCTTCATCTTCAAGGGTGAAATCTCCAGCTCTGAATTTTGCACACCATCTTCTTCAAGTTCTTTCATTCACACATTCCTCCCCATAAACTGAGTGAATGTTTCTAGCCGCTTCGGCTGCTGAGTTTCCTTTCTTGAACTCATAAAGCATTATGTGCCTCAAATGATTCTTGGGTCCTTCCATGTTAGTAGGGATTTAATCAAACAAAATTTAATTTTTATTGTTCTCTGAAATACAATTTGATCAGCTTAAATGCATCTAAACATAAAAATATTGTTCATCTCCATTAGACCTTATAATATACACTTTAAATTTCGTTCATTTTAACAAAAAGTTAAAATTCGGACAGAACTTATGGGATGACCTGATATATAGTCCATTATTGTGTAGATAATTAGATTACAACATTCTCTTCATATGAATACTACCTCATGGAAATTGAGAAACCCCGTTTCATAGCCATGTGGAGATACGTAAAGAATAGTAACACCAGGGCTGGTACAAAGGATTTGGGGTGGGGCGTGGATGAGGCGCGAAACCCTTGTACCAACCTTGACGTTCTTTTTCTTTTTATGAGCCGTGTCCTTTCAGCACGTAGACTATCATGGCTCTCCACTTCCCCCTATCCTTTGTGTCTCTCAATATGTTTCGTGCCTCCGCCAACTCCCTTAGACCACGTTCTGCTATCCATTTGCTGAAGCCCGCCAAGTATGTCATGCGTTGCTTTACCTTGTCTTTTTTTCCATTTATTCTACCTGTGAGTATCAGATTCCCCGGGCCCTCCTTTCTCATTATGTGGCCCAGTAATTTCATCTGCCTCTTCCTTTCAAAGGAGAAAAAAATCAGATATTAATAAAATATCATCCTTATCATCCTCATCATCCTGCTGCTGATGATGATGATCAGCTTAATTCATTTATTTATAGCACCGTTTAATTTCGAATATTATTTTTATAACTACGAGGTCGATACCTGTAGCTGCTCTGACAGCAAAAAGATCAAATTTAAAATCTAAATTTGTTTGTTTATTTCTACCACTTCGTCCCCAGTTCCTCACCCTCCGGCGTCTTCCTCTTTGGGTTGAGGGGTCCACTCGGTCCGAACCGAACTTAGGGGTAAATGGCCGTACGCTCCCCGAGTACCCGTAGATTATTTCGACCGGTCAACTGGTCAAGTCCTGCTTGCCGTCCACGCTGTGTTAGTTTTTAGATCCAGTAATCGGGGTGTTGTCCATACGTTCACGGTTGACTGGGGGTCTGGACACGGCTGTGAGAGTTGGTGGTAGGAAGTTTGGAATGTGGCAAAATAAAACAAGAAATAATATTTGCAGAAGCCAATGGGGGAAATATTGACGTCTTTTATATAAGAAGATAACATCAGAACAGAGGTTACAGGGAGAATAAAAACATTTAACATAAATGAGAAAAGAAAAAGAGAAAGACAAAATGCATCCAGCGAATTCCCAACAGAGAGAGGGTTTGTGTGTGATAAACGCGTATTGAATCGCTTGGGGTAGGTTTATGACTAATAGTCCCGTCTCATACAGACTTCTCAGAACAGGGGGCAGTCTTCTGTCTTTTCACCAAAATTCTCCCGCAAATCTCTCGACTCACTTCGACGATAGTCTCGTGGCTCTCTCGAGTGCGGTCTCTTTCCCCGACTCTCCTTTATTAGCAAAATCTCGAGTTAATATAGAAAAAGGATCATCTGATCACAATTGACCCTCTACCCGGCACGCAACTACCACGAGTGCCAAAAACTATCCCTTGACATGTAAACCTATTCTCCATTTATTTACCTTATCTCAATCACAAGTTCTCGCTTCACCAAAATTATACTTTGGGATATCAAACATTGATTCAACTTTTTAATCAAAACAAATACTTTTAAACAAAACCAAGTATCTTGCCCATCCCCATTGTTTACTAGTGACCCAGGTTTAAAACATCGCCTCCTTCCCCTGAGATCGTGTTTCTCATCGGTAAACACACATCTTAACCCAAACTGTACTTTGATATATAAACACCATTTCCACTTCCAGTCAATAAAATTTATATTTTCGTGTGTGCGATCATGTGGGTGTGTGTGTATACCTCTCTCTGTTACAATTTAGATACGACATTTATTAAAAAATATATTCAGTCTTGTTATATTCCGTGCTAATAGGAATGTATACTTGAAAAACAAGGTGGATAAAATAAGTAAAAGTTTATTGCAAAAAAACAAAAAACAAAAAAAAACGAAACAAAAAAAAAAAACAGTACAATTCGAATAAAGGTAACACTTATGCGCAAGGCCATCGCAAGTCAATCCAGTAGTGAGTGCTACTACTGGAAGGTCAGTAGTTCTCGCGTCAGTCTGAGTCGTACTCAAGAGATCCCAGCTAGAATTATTCACCAGCTTCCCCACGAGGTAGGATGCGGCACAAGGTCGAATTTTATGTGGGGCAATCCGAGCCCTTAATTTCGGCCAAGAATTCCCCATAAACCCCGCATAAACGGGTTCGGCTCTGTCTACCTCCCCGGACGAAACTCTGCCCTTCGTCATAGTCTCGTCCGGGTACGTCTCTGCACGAAGGCAGAGAGTTCGACAACAGCTAAGAGCTGAGTAACAGACCCCAGCTAGCCGATATTTACCAGCCTCCCCAGGAGGTAGGCTTTGACACAAGGCCGAGTTTAATGTGTGACAATCGAAGCCCTTAGGCTCGGCCAAAAATTCCCCGTAGACACCGTACAAAACGGGGTCGGGTAGCTGTTTCCCGAGACGAAACTCTGCTCTTCGCCAGAGCCTCGTCTGAGGATCCTCTCTGCCAGGAGGCAGAGAGTTTGCTGGAAAAGATTCCAGCTCGTCTCTGTAGTACGTTGACTTACAGATACTTATAGGTAGTTACTACCTATAGTGTAATCACTCATGAGGGTGACAGGTCTTTCGATTACATCAAGTTTAAATATGGAAGGTGTCATGGAAAGACACTTTTCCTTTAGTCAATGAGTGAAAACAGAAGGGCAAATTAGCACTTGCGGCGCCAATATATATTTCAGTTTCATCCTAGTTATGTATATACGTCTGAACATGCCCTTGTCTATTTTAATTCAATGACTGGCCTATCTTTCTACAAATTTATTTAAAAAAAAAAGCTTTTAAAAATATTTCTGTTTGCTACCGAATAATTTCCGAAAAACTGAATAAAGCCTTTAGTTACCTGATGTGTTTTCTTTTTTAGAATTTTTTAAAATAATATTTTTTTTTTTAAATCTTCTCTGCAGAATAATTTTCTTGTAAATTATCTGTGAATTACCATGCATTATTGGGAAAGATAATGAAGTGGTTCTCCATTGTCTTCGTCACGGCCCGGTATTCAAAATGTTCTTTTTCTTAGAATGCTTTCCATCCATGGCTAGAGAGTTCTGTCTATCCTTCTATTTAAGTTCAGCGTCAACCGTCATGTATCATTCATATCCTCATAAACTGCCCTTCATCCTCTTACGTCTATACAACTTCATTCAGTAACCTTCTATCTTGAGTGGCTCTTAGGCCGTACATTGAACGAACATTTAATAAAACAGAAAAACAAAAGTGGCCAATTTGAAATTCATTAAATTCCCCCAAGCACCCGCATCAGCCAATAACACATAGCCCTGCGCTTCTTTGTCTTGATTTACCATTCACTGATGTTTGCTTTTCTTACGTTAAACGGAATACAGCAGCTGTGATTCGATTATATCGGGTGATGAATTTGGCGCCAATTTTCAGGTGAAGGAGAAAAGAGAAATTAAGAAACCAAACATATTAATTATGAATTAAATGTCTAATCTGTTAATTTTAATTTTGGTTTGTTTTACAGCATAACCTCAATGGGTTTATTTAATGCTAACAAAATTTTTATTGGTGGCAATATATTGTTTTTTTTTTCGAAAAAAGTATTGCTGGCAATATTTCTTTCAAAAATGTATTGCTTGTAATATTTTTTTTCAAAAATGTATTGCTTGTAGTAATATTTTTTTTTAAATGGTAATTTTTTAAATGTATTGGTGGTAATTTTCTTTTCAAAATTGCATTGTTGGTAATATTTTTTTCCTAAAATGTATTGCTGGTAATAATTGTTCCAAAAAGTATTGTTGGTATTAAAACCTATTTTTATACTTTCATAGTGTTTTGAGTCCTTTTGGGGGGTTAACTATTTGCCCATATCTTAAACCCTGACAGGTGCTACGACCCCGAATCAGGGTGAACCTGGGAACAACAGCAATTAAGAGGTGGTTCCATGCTACTCAAAACCTCCTGATAAGGGGCCTTGCTGTCGGAAGTAGTTTATCGTCTTACTCAGGACGCGGCTGTAGTTTAACGTCATACCCAGGACGGCTTAATTTTGGAATCAAAAACCTCATATCGGTTTTCACATAGATTTTAATTTTAATTTTTTTTCCAGAAAAATTAATGCAAAGGGATGAGACAAAGTGGAAAAGTTTGTACTGACATCGCGTTTCACCTTCATCTATCTGGCGTCCTAATGTTGGAATGTTTAAACTCATCTAATACCTGAGTTATTTCCTGTATAATCTTAAACACAATATCTACAAAATCCATAGAAGAAAAATAATAAAAAAGATAATAATTCTATCAAACCTGAAAAATATTAGGTACTTAATACTACCCACCAGCTTCACAACAAAGAGCATCAAAAACAACTAACCTTGCTCTAAAAGTCATCAACATTTCTAAAATCCTAATAATTATATATATATATATATATATATATATATATAGTAAGCAATAGACGGACAAATTAGTGATGATGCCTGTTTCTGTTTACATGGAAGATTTTGTCCTTGCCTGGAAATCTTCAATATATATATATATGCATACAGACATTGACACATAAATTTAAACAATAAGAAATAAGAATTTAATTATAATCCTAAACGCGTACAATCAATATTTAAGATACCACTAAACCAAATAAGAAAACGAAATTATAGCCCAGTGAAGATATATAAATGTATGCTTGTCTTATGTCTGTGCTTATATATATATATACTAGATGCTCGATGTAATGGTTAGCAAGCGTGTCTCGCTAGAACAGTAACTCACTGAATAGTGAGTTTGATCCTCACTGAGTGCCCCCTACTTTCGACCTTGTGCCACATCTAAGCTGCGCTTGGAAAATCACTATATACTAGATGCACGTGGGCACATCGAAGTAGTGTAATAGTTTGTAAGCTTGTCTCGCTAACACAATTACGACTGACTAGTGAGTTCGATCCCAACTGTTTTCGGTCTTGTGCCGCATCTAAGCTACGCTTGGAAAATCATTATACTAGATTTGCGTAATTATTATTATAAATAGTATTTAAATGGCTTTCTCTCGCGTATTGTTTCAGAAGAGGGCACTGGGAAATTTTGTACATGCCTCCTGTTTTATTTCGCTGTCCATTCAAGACGCGCAATCAACATTCGTTGCAGATTCCTTTTCATATGAAATGCCACACATTTTTGGGAAGTATATTTGTGCGGAAATGAACGTGGCGGACTACCCCGAAATTTGAACTCTGCATGTTGATTCAATTACTGACGCCGATATTCGTTGCATTACCCAAGCATCTACACATGGCGTTTTTTTTTTGTCTTTTTAAAAATAATGTTCACTGTGTACAAGGTCCAGTAGCCATTCGAGGTAGAGGGTTAAGAGTAAGAGGCATAGTATCTGGGAATATGTGGGGTAAGCTAACAGTTAACCATAGACAGGATAACATTGTAGGGATCCGAGGAGTATCCTCTGGGGAGTCGGTTCCACAACGCGTTCGTTAGAAGAAGATGCTTGAGTGGAACTTACATCTCACTAATGACATACAAAGGGAATGTGAGGGGTTCACTATAATGGGTGTGGCATGGCGGGTCTTAGCCGTGAAGGTAAGAACTGGTGGGACTTTTTAATGTAGAACGTTTGAACGTTTTACATGGAAGAATATCGAGAAGTTTGCAAATTTTCCACTAATAGCTATATATATATATATATATATATATATATATATATATATATATATATATATATATGAATACAGGGTGTCACCTCAAAATGTAATCAATTTCTAAATGACAATGAATTCAGTGTTCATTTATTTTGTAATGTCAACGAACACTCGTTGTTACTTTCGTAATTCTCGTCGTGGTGAGACTTTGTAATCGCAGATACAATTATAGTAACGCCGTTGAACAATACTGGTGTCAAACGCCTTCGAATAGCATTCGCACTAATAGTACTTGTTCGATAATACTCGCACGAAAGTAACCACCTTATAGTAATCTCAATAGAGAAAAAGCATAGAGAATAGAGTAGAGAATAGCGGTCCGTATAGTAATAGAGGATAGAAGAGAAATGGCGATCGCTTAGACACACGCTAATATATGCGTTTCCTCTATGGGCATGTGGCCTATTTAATTCAATAATGGGATCGCCTGTGTTTGCTCACTGGCGATCTATGTTCAAACCCAAGTGTCGGCAGCGACACTTCATTCCTATATAACAATTGAATTTCAAATAAGTTTAATGGTTAGAATTAAGAGATATTGATGTTCATTGACTTACAATGAAGATTAACAATTTAATTAAATACATGAAACGGAAAAAAAGATTCAAGAAATAGTAAGTTAAAAAGTATATTTTGGGGAACAAACTGCGTTTTTTTTTAAGCGTTTCACCCCAAGCAAAGCGAGAAGCCACTAGGACACAAGGCGTTACAGAAGATTTAGAGCAAGATCAGATAGGAGTGATAGGGGAAAGGATGAGGAGAAGGATAGTGGATAGATCAAGGCAACTGGAGATGTCGATTGACATTACATTTGAATAGCTGGAGATTATAGCTCACAGGGAAACAGGAATAGGGAAGGGAGTTCCACAGGCGAGAGGTGTGAGGTAGGAAGCTATTGGAGTAGAAGAGACGGCTACATTTAGTAGTTTCAACAGTGAAAGTGGGAGAGCGGGATGCCAGCCTCGTAGGGATCTTGAACTCATGAAGTCTAGGAACCAGTGAATGCAGCTCCTCGGAGCAATTACCATGGAAGTATTTGTAAAAAAAAGACAGCGAGAGGCGATGGCGCGTCTGTGAGAGAGCGACTGTAGACGAAATGCCAGAACAGGGCCAATTATATTGCATATCCGCCTCTGGAGCTTATCAAGAACCCCGAGGCAAACAGAAGGTACTCCAGACCATATATGGCAGCAATACTTCATGCAAGGGCGAATTGTTGATTTGTAGATCTGAAGGATCGATTCTGGGAAGAAAAATTTCCTGGCGCGGCACAGGGAGCCAACTTTCCTTGCGTAAGACAATTTGGTAAACGTCTGTTTTAACATGTGTCGATTATGAATCGGTATCATAAGAAAGTCGGGATTCACGTTAAGCATATAGGCGTTTGACTTTTAATTCAACTGTATCGATTTAGAAATTATATTTCAACACAGTTTTTTTTTAATTTTATTTATTCATATATTGATTTATTTCAAGGTTTACGCCCACCCCCCCACATTGAATTTATTATCCATTGTTGTTTTTAATGTAACTTTACAAGGCAGCGTATTAGCAACATTACAATGCAAATTTTGCGGCTACGTTGCGGGGCCTTTACAAAAATAAAATTTTAAAAAATTAAAAAAATTATAAGCCTCTATACAACGTTGTCGAAAAGTTGTAGCAACGTTATCTTCTGACTTGAATGAAGAGATTTTGTCACGCACATCGACAAGTATCAATGCCAGTCAGTTTCATGCGTGATACACGCCGAGGCAGATTTTTCCCGCAGTAGGTTGCTATTTCAGTAAACCAGTTGGTATCAAAGGCTATAGAACCCGGTTTGTCCTGCTATTTACCCATAGCTGGGAGGAGAATTAGAAGATTCATACCTTTCCCAAGGGTATTAGCACGTAAGTGAATGTAATGGATTGGACTGGAATTCGAACTCGGCATATATGCAAGGAATCAATCAGCTAAAATCTAGGCTAACACGTAGGCTAAGTCGAACCTTCTCCATTCTCGTCTCTTTAATATAAAGAAAAGAGAAAGAAGATCGAACAGTGGGAATTGTATGCATTATTATAATTTCTGCGTTTCTTTCGGTTAAACATATGTTGACAGACTAAGATGGCTTGTTTATTTCGACATACTGGCTTTTCATATGGCGCCAATCTCCCAAAAGCCGAAAGACAGAAACGCTCCAGATGGTGAGAGAAAGATCAAAAGTTAGACATCCCGTCGCGTGGATTTGTCTGACAAAGCACAGGAGGAGCTGATGGAGTCAGCTTCCTGAACCCCCCTACGTGTGTCGAGGGGAAAGGGAAGGGGGTGAAAAGCAGTGTTAAAGGAGGACAAGTGATGGCTGATAAGGACGAAAGGGTCTCGCTTGCGGGGATGTTCGAACAAGAAGTGAAAGCCTGGAATACCATTGGCAATAATCGAGAGTCTCATCACACCGGGACCCCCACACTCCAAAAATAATAATCGGCTTGATAAGACGCTGAGAAGAACAGGGATTTCCATTTTCAAATTATCAAAGTGTATTAATATCTTCAATATGGGAACATACCTGAAAATTTGCAAAGAGGGTGCTGGAAAAGATTGTTTGCTTTTGCTTTCCGTCTTATTGGCTATCTATCTATCTATCTATCTATCTATCTATCTATCTATCTATCTATCTATCTATCTATCTCAGTCTGTTCATATCTATCTATCTATCTATCTATCTATCTATCTATCTATCTATCCTTGTCTCTTCGTTATCTATCTATCTATCTATCTATCTATCTATCTATCTATCTATCTATCTATCTATCTTTGTCAGTTCGTTATCTATCTATCTATCTATCTATCTCAATCTGTTCATATCTATCTATCTATTGTAGTCTATTATCTATAATAGTCTTTCTATCTATCATAGTCTATCTATCTATATATATATATATATATCGTAGTCTTTTATCTATCGTAGTCTATATATCTATCTATCTATCTATCTATCTATCTATCTATCGTAGTCTATTATCTATATTAGTCTATCTTTCTATCTATCATAGTCTATCTATCTATCAATATATATATATATATATATATATATATATCGTAGTCTGTTATCTATCGTAGTCTGTCTATCTATCTATCTATAATAGTCTATCTTTCTATCTATCATATTCTATCAATCTATCTATCTATCTATCTATACATATATATATATATATATATATATATATATCGTAGTCTGTTATTTATCGTAGTCTATCTATCTATCTATCTATCTATCGTAGTCTATTATCTATAATAGTCTATCTTTCTATCATAGTCTATCTCTCTATCGATCTATCTATTGTAAGCTATTATCTATCATAGTCTATCTATCTATCTGCCAGTCTATCTATCGTAGTCATTTATCCTAGTCTATCTATCTATCTATCTATCTATCTATCTATCTATCTATCTATCTATCAACATCTTGGCTTGACGGTCGAACTCTCTGCCTCTGAGAGGAACCCGGACGAGGCTCCGCCGAAGGCCAGAGTCTCGTTCGGGGAGGTTGACCAACCCGATCCCGTTTATACGGGTTCTACGGGTATTTTTTTGGCCGAGCCTATGGGCTTGGGAAACCCACGTTAAACTTGGCCTTGTGCCACATGCAACCCTCGTGGGGGGGTAGATATCGAATCGAGTCGAGCCGATAGTAGTTCACGCCAAACCAGACTGTCAGATTTTGTATTATTATTTCGTGTAATATACCTTCATTATTTCTACTCTTGTGTTCGTGTTGTTCTTCCTTGGTCCTAACCTGGACCATAACATTGTGAAAAGAATCCTTGTCATATGCCAAAAGTTTTACTTCTGGTCAAGCTATATATTCTAAATGGTATTTTGAATAAATAGTCATGTTATCTACAAAGAGCGATCACTTATCTATGCAAAATTATTTTATCAATTCATCGACGTATAAAGTTAGGGTCGAGTGGTAGTTAGGAAGGCTTTCTTTTATCTAATTTGTTTTATTCTCACCGTGTAACCTTGTATATTACTAAATACCCGGGTGAGTTTCGGGTGTCTCTGCGCTGTAAGAAAGGTGAGCAAATCACTTTTTGGATCTCTTTGGTGGGAGGGAATTAAACAAAACAAATGAGAGCTAAAAAGCCCAAAAAAAAAAACAGTTCTAAGATTTTGCAAACGTTATCTAGAAAATGGTATCGTTAACATTTGCATCTACCTAATCATGGCCGGCGCGTACTACCACAGAATTTTCCGACCAAGCGCACCCAAGTCTCAATGGGGGCACCAGGCAGTGCTTTGTAACTCTCGTTATCTTATCAACATTTTCTTTTTTTTTTATCTACCTACATTACCTACGTCGTAAATTAACCTAAACTGTATATCACGCTTTATTGCGGGGTACATTTTTGTTGATATTTTGAATATTAAACGTTGTATAAAAATGAAACGTGGTTCGTTAAAAGATTCTAAGTAGGTAAGTATGTAGTGAAAATTTTAGCCATATTGATAAGTTGCACACAAAGTTATATCAAGTTATGTAATTCAAAGTGTTTTTAACTGTCTCACAAGTGTACAAGAATGCCACTAAAACGACGTCTGACAGTTAAAGAAATGACACAGATTGTTTCAGGTTCCACAGAATGCTTATCTTTGAGTCAATTAATCAAAGATCTTGGTTTGGGTATACGAACATTGAAGTCATATGTGGAAACCCCATAACCAAGCCAAAATAAAATAAAGGAACGAGAAATAGTGGATCCCAGTGTGACATTCGAAAAATACATAGACAAGTGAGAAAAGACTTCGGTAACACAAGTGCTAACATATTTGAACGTGCTGGGGTTGCTCTTTTATCTAGAAGCACACGGTGTAGAATTCTTAAAGAGAAGGCAAACCCATCTCCAGACCCACAAAGAAAAACGCGTTGCTTGGGCACAGAAATGATGACTAATTTCCTTCTCTTCGCTAATGAGACCAGAGCTACACTGGATGGCCCTGATGTATGGGCCAAAGCTTGGGTACTACTTCGACGTCAACAAGGAGATGGTGGTATTGTTTTGGGTATGGCATCATAGGAAATGAAATGTCAGACACTTACTAGTACCAGAATGTGTCAAACTCACCAGCAATTCCTACACCGCATTTCTAGAGGAGAATTTTTCAGCATGGTTCGATGGTTTTCCACTCTCACGTAGAAGGCTGTTCATTTTTATACATGACAATGTTACATCGCGTTCAGTCAAGGCTACAGTTTAATACCCCGAAGAACAAACACTCATGGCTTGGTCTCCTTGTTCCCCTGATCTTAAGCCTATCGAGCAGCTCTGTTTAATCTTGAAGAGGAAAATTTACAAAAGAGGTGTGCAGTTTTCATCGAAGGATGACCTGTGGGAAAAGATCAAAACTGTTTCTGGTACCACAACATCTCAAATTATTTGGCTAACAGCTTCTCTGGACAAAAGACTGATGTAATTTTTATTATATATATATCATAGTCTGTTATCTATCTATCTATCTATCTATCTATCTATCTATATATCTATCTATCTATCTGTTGTAGTCTATTATCTATAATAGTCTTTCTATCTATCATAGTCTATGTATCTATCTATATATATATCGTAGTCTGTTATCTATCTATCTATCTATCTATCTATCTATCTATCTATCGTAGTCTATTATCTATATTAGTCTATCTTTCTATCTATCATAGTCTATGTATCTCTCTATATATATATATATCGTAGTCTGTTATCTATCTATCTATCTATCTATCTATCTATCTATCTATCTATCTATCTATCGTAGTCTATTATCTATATTAGTCTATCTTTCTATCTATCATAGTCTATGTATCTATCTATATATATATATATATCGTAGTCTGTTATCTATCTATCTATCTATCTATCTATCGTAGTCTATTATCTATATTAGTCTATCTTTCTATCTATCATAGTCTATGTATCTATCTATATATATATATATATATATATTGTAGTCTGTTATCTATCTATCTATCTATCTATCTATCTATCGTAGTCTATTATCTATATTAGTCTATCTTTCTATCTATCATAGTCTATGTATCTATCTATCTATCTATATATATATATATATCGTAGTCTGTTATCTATCTATCTATCTATCTATCTATCTATCTATCTATCGTAGTCTATTATCTATATTAGTCTATCTTTCTATCTATCATAGTCTATGTATCTATATATATATATATATATATATATATATATATATATATATATCGTAGTCTGTTATCTATCTATCTATCTATCTATCTATCTATCTATCTATCTATCTATCTATCTATCGTAGTCTATTATCTATATAGATATATAAACATGGAAGTTACATAGACCAATGAAATACATCCCGTGCAATCTAACTGTGTTTCTCTATATATTTTTGCTATCATTCTTTAGTCATGTGCTTCATTATTACAATAAAATGGTAGCAAAAAGATAAATAGCTTGTTTCATTACCTTCAATTAACATTTTTGTACAGGTGCAATAAAGCATAACACAATTGATAACACATCAAAAGACATAACATAACGTTGTATGTCGCTTTTTCATTGCATGCTTGGCCTGCAATAAAGCGTGATACACATTTTAAGCGCAAATAAATATTAAAGGATGAAGAATCTTTGCAGATTTTGGTGTCATCCTGTGTTCTTTTTTTATCCAATTCGTTTTGATCATGCTAAGTCTTGAAAAAAAAAAAAAACTATATAAAATGCATTATTTTTTTATCCATAATATTGATGTAACGACAAAAGTACGCAGGTGTAGGCTTTAAGAAAGCTATATTCAACTGGGAATACAAGGTTCGCGTATGGTGTCCTTTTACAGCCCCAGTAAATAGAAATAGATCTCTCAAAGAGGGGAGTATCAAAACAAGGGATGACTACTCTTGATTATTCTTACTGAAGACTTTTGACGCATTCAACTGTTATGAGAGTTGAATGTGTCAAATTCTTCAATTATTTAATAAGAAAAATCCCAAATTGATGTTAAAAATTGTTGTAAAACACTGATTTATTTAAGATAGAATAATCTATTATGACATGTCACTAATTTGTATTTAGACACATTGTATATATTTTCAGTTTTCTAGTTGAATTGTTCACCTATATTGCATATGATCGATTATTGTACACAAATAGGTATCCTATATGGAATATAAACATAAAAATGTCTTAAAATAATTGTCGGACTTTGTCCATTTCATAATGTGTGACGTCATTTGTTTACATTTGATACGCCGTGAGAGATTCATGGAGGATTGAAGTTTAAATACAGTAAATTCGACCTTGCTAACCGAACGCTCCTCTGTGGCCAAATCGGTAAAGGCACGTCAAGCTAAATGACGGTTCCGAATAGGATACAGTTTCGAATCCTGTCAGAGGACGAATATTTTCTGTGAAAATTTATCAGGCATTCAGGCCGGTAAATGTTGTTTAATACTGTTTATTATAAACAGAGCATTTACTTAAATATTTGTATCTATAAACATAAAAATGTCTTAAAATAATTGCCGGACTTTGTCCATTTATGTGTTAACAATATATGTTTGAATAATGACCTGTTGTTCCAATACACTACATATATATATATATATATATATATATATATATATATATATATATATATATATATATATAGTTGGATAGATGTGAGCTTGTGACCCTGGGTTTCACGCTTTCAAATATTTCTAATAAGTACCGCGCATATAATATATAAATAATTATACATATATATATATTTATTTATATACACACACTTTTCACACACACACACACACACACACACACATATATATATATATATATATATATATATATATATATTCAGACACATGTTGTTAAATATTACAGATAACGAATGTCTATTATAATTGATCAAAGATCACATCGTGTTTGCTATGCGACGATAACGGCAGTCGCGGAGTAGCAGACGCAGGTCGAAAATTCGTAATGCTTTTCTATGACGTCGAACATGACCTCGTGAGAGAAAGTAATGTTATCTTTGATGGTGAACATCTCTGTTGTAATGTCCATATAATCACTCTGATGGCTCATGCGAGCCGAAGGCTAAGATCAAGAGACAGCCTAATGAAAGTATATGCAAATATTGGACAGTTTTTTCCCAAAACTAAAGCCATTATACCAAGCTTAGAACGGCTCATGGTATATATATTTATTAAAGACATTTTTATATTTAACGTTCTTTTTATAGATACAAGTATTTAAGTAAATGCTCTGTTTATGAGAAACATTTAAGTATTAAATAACATTTACCGGCCTGAATGTCCGAGAAATTTTCATAGAAAATATTCGTCCTTTGACAGGATTCGAACCTGCATCCTATACGGAACCGCCATTTATCCCGGCGTGCCTAACCGATTCGACCACAAAGGACGAATATTTTCTATGAAAATTTCTCGGACATTCAGGCCGGTAAATGTTATTTAATACTGTTTATTATAAACAGAGCATTTACTTAAATACTTGTATCTATAAAAAGAACGTTAAACATAAAAATGTCTTTAATAAATAAATTGTCGGACTTTGTCCATTTCTTAATGTATATATATATATATATATATATATATATATATATATATATATATATATATAAGTATAGGATTGGTGTATACGGAATAAATTCCAATAACCAACAATTACTATTCTTAAAAGAGTGCTCAATACAAAGTAGAGCAGATATAATTATTTATTTAAAAATTATAAATATATTATGAAAACACTACAAAAATTTTGTTTCAACACCTCCAGCGTCTTATCAAGTGATGATGTTGAATGTAGAAGAAATGGTTTTAAATGTTTCACCTCCAGTGTCTTATCAAGGGATGATGTTGAATGTAGAATAAATGGTTTTAAAGGCTTGGAGTATGTCTATTATATATATATATATATATATATATATATATATATATATATATATATATATATATATATAGGCATACTATATATATATATATGTCTGTTTTAAAAATCATGAAAATTCTTGTTTCAAACACTGGTATTTTCCTGTAACGACAATTACTATTTACATCAATTACTATTTACAAATCTTAAACTGGCACAAGGAATAAGGTGAGCACTATAAAGTGTATCTGAAAGCTCCTGGGCTAGCCCTGAAAAACATTTCCCTTCAGTAAATCACTCGCAGAAAAAAAATGTTAGAATTTCCTGTAATGGCGGAAGAAAATTTTTTTCGGTGACCCATGTCATTCATTATCATTAAAACTTTTTTGACTTGAGGGCACATTGCAAATCAGTGTGATTTCTCATTCAGCATGTCTTCTTGTTACCAATCTTATCAGACCTATTTGTATTTGCATCTATGCAGGGCCATATATGGCTTTTAAGTTCAGAGTTGATCTTCTGTACTGCTTGCCAAATACGACTGGAGGCTCCAATCTGCCTTGTTATTTAAGCCATAGTTGGTTGGAGGGTGAGAAGTAGATTCATGCCTTTCCCAAGAGTATTAGGGCGAAAGTGAATGCAACGATACCAGCCAGAATTCGAACTCTGCTCACTGATTTCTCGTTTCGAACCTCTAACCATTACACCACGTGCACATCCGATGTCATTGATATCCCCCAAACGATAAACATTCCACTGCTGTCTTCTCTCCGGGCCGTAACATTAGATCCAACTATTATTAAAAATGGCTTCAAACGATTATATTCTTTAAATCTTAAATAAACAATCCTTCAGCAGATCCTACGGCCAGGCGCTGCAAGATCATATAAAAGAGCATTACCAAATAATAATAAAAAAAAGCATATCCCTCGAACTATTCTATCAGCAGCAACAACACAGATAGCAACACATGGAATCAGACGCTAATCGCCGAATTTTACAAGTTGTAAAGATTTCAGATAGACCTTTCTAAAACAGAATCTATTGTCTGGAATTGAAATGAGATTAATACTGGTCCCATCCTAAATCCGCCATAAAAATTCAGATTATTGCATTGATAAATTCTAAATAATTCAAATATTTTGGTGTATGGACCAATAGTTAAAAATATCTTCAAACGAATTTATCCTGTAAAGCGTGCTAGTTTAATGAATTCGATTATCAATGATAGCGCGGTATTTGTCACCTTGTGCCAAATTAAACCTTTTGTTACCCTGTGGATAGGTCCATGGCAAATGTTGAGGCAATGACGAAGAGTATGTTGATAATGTATGTGTTCAAAGTTGGTATAAGAATTATTATGAACAAAAGATCAACATCCTGTTATAAGCGTTCCAAGAATTAAGGTTTTAAATAAATATTTCTAAAACAGAAACTATCGTCTGGAATTGAAATGAGATTAATATTAGCCCCCACCATAAATCCGTCATAAAAATTCAGATTATTGCATTGATAAATTCTAAATAGTTCAAATATTTCGGAGTATGGATCAGTTATAACAAATTCATGATAGCATATAAGGAAGTTGAACAGAATAGAAGCTGCATCAGTGTGACTTTTGTCCAGCATTTGAAAACTCGAGTTATGTTCTTAAATAACCTCGTCGGATCTATACCTCCATTTGCCTGTCATGCATGGCACCCAACTCTTTCAGAAATGTCTAAGTTATCATTTGTATACAACTGTTTTCTAGGACCAGTAGTTAAAAATAGCTTCAAATGAATTAATCACGTAAAGCTTAAAAACGATCCTTAAGCAGATCTTATAGGTTAGCGTTAAAAAAATCTTAAACAAAACAAATAACAAAAATACAAAAAAAATCTCTTGAAGACTTCCCACAACAGCAACAATGAAAATGGATAGCATATTGAACCAGAAGCTAATCGCCGAATATTCCAAATTGTACAGGAAGTAAAAAAAAAATAAAAAAAATAAGAGATAGGTTTAAATTTTAATACACGTCAATATATGAGAGTGAGGATCCTTGATTAACCTATGGATTGATGCCATCACAAACGAAGATCTTTATCAAATAACAAAAACTATATCATTTGAACACTTCTAAGAGCAGCAGTAACAAAGATCATTGGAACATATAACCAGAAAAGAAAACAATGGAAAAATCAAACAGTTAAGTTTCCATGCTACTAAAAACAAAAGGTTTGGAAAGAAACTCCTGTCAGTGTTAGAAAGAGCTATAACAGTAGTGTTCTGGGTATGACGATAAACTACATCCGGTAGCAAGGCCTCTGATCGTGAGTTTTTTTTTTTCAGGAGCGTGGAATCACCTCTTAATTGATGTGGTCCCCAGGTCCACCTAGTCTCGGATTGATAGCACCTGTTAGATTCCCACCAATAGGCAAATACTGAACACCCAAACTGGAGTCAAAACAATTTGAAAGTGTAGAAATATATTTTTATAGTGAAAGTACCAGCAGTTTTCATAGCAAATAAATTAGCAGCAATCGGTTTTGTAAAAAAAAAAAAAAAAAAAAAAAAAAAGTACTTGCAATATATTTTTGGAAAGGTAATTATATTACTGGCATTACAATTTGCAAAAGAAAAATTGCCAGTAATATATGAGGTTGGTGCAAAAATAATATCGTTTTTTGACGTTAAAAAATACGTCAAAAATCGATATTATTTTTGCACCAACCTAATATTTTTGTAGAAGAAATTACTAATGCTCCCGCGAAAATTAAATTTCGGCCTTTCGGCATTTCAGATTGATATCTGCAGATTTGAAAAGACACACTTTATTGCCTGCATAGTGCTAACTGGATCATTTTCTTTATTCAAATATGTGTAGAACGTACTCATCCAAGGCCCCGCATAGCATCTTCACCATGATTCCCAGAAATTGGGTTTCCACGATAGCTGCATGTTCTTTAAGTAAAGTTTACAACCGTAGAATTTTTTCGTTGGATCCAGAAATTCCAAAGACAAAATTCTTGATTTTGTCAAATTTCTAAAACCAAAGCCTCCCAGATGAAATATTAAAGTGCAGCTGGTTCCTTCGGAATTTAGGGATTAAGGACAATGGAAGCTCTTTTTGTCGGAAAAAGGTCTTCATGGTATTTACGTGTCTTAATTTCTTACTATATCGTAGGGGATTCATGACCACAATAATCCTCTATATTGTGGAGACCTGGCCGAGTGGTTAGAACGTTCGAATTCTGACCAAAAAACCCGGGTTCGAATCTCACCATGGTCGATTTATCAGTAACGAGTCTCCTTGATATTATCGGACTGGAGGGGTCGATTCCAGCGAGCGGCACCCTTGGAAAGTGCCTGAAAACCATACCACGGGTTGACCCAAGCCTTGTGAGTGAAACTGTGTAGACGGAACCCTTGGGGGTCGTCGATAGTTATAATAACACAAAGTCACAAGTCATCGTGGCCGAGGGCTTCATTGTTGATCACGCTAGATAACACGCTCTTTACCAGAAACTGTAATTAAGGTCTGCTCAGCATAGTTGTAGTATAAATCACAGGTAGGATCTGTGAGTGCTGAATAAACACAAATGCGCCTGAGCAAGCGTCCGCAATAAGGATTGGCTAGCCAGTAGACAGGTAACCTCGAATACGAGTAGCCAGTTACACTACTAGTAATCCTCTATGCTAGACACTCACTGCCATGTATGTCTCTATAATTTCTCTCTCATTCTCGGAGCACCTTTCATTATTTTATTCGGTTGGTGCAAAAATAATGACGTAATAATGTCGTTTTTTGACGTATTTTTTAACGTCGAAAACGACATTATTATGTCATTATTTTTGCACCAACCTAATACTTGAAACTGTTTCTGAACTGTGTAGATTGCAGTTTAATCCAATTAGATTTAAGTTCCTCTCATTTTCCAATAAAAAAAAAAAATCAGTTAAATGGTTGACGGGAGCTCGGTCTGTCAAGTAGCATTTTATTTCTGATATAATATTTTGAGAACTGTCAGCAACATTTATGCCAGTAGGTATGCGCATATTTCAGCCAGGTTACTGATGCATTCAGAAATATACTGCTTATAGTCTTGTGCAGCCCTTCCCGGAAGACGTCCCTGCGTCACTAGATGAGAGGATGCTGGAATGGTTAATATTATATAACTGACGTGATTCCTACCTTGTGTCATTGCATCAAATACTAAAGTGAAACTTTCCGCATTTAAAACTGCATTAATTGTTTTTAAATCCGAAAAAAAAAACCTCTCCCACCATTCGGTAAATTGTGGTTGCTTAACTAATGTCGACAGAAGCTTTCTGTAAATTGAGAGATTTGAAGATGCGACCCAACAGTTTAGCAACATCTGACTCCACTCAAAATACAATCATAATGAAGCTTCCTTATAGTGAAGACTTTATACATCTCTTTTTTTCTTTTTTTTTTCAATTTCTCTCCGTTTTCTCATTTTGTGTTACAGAAATTGAATTTTTTTACCAGTTTCATTCTTAAATATTTCATTTTAACTGTGTCTGAAAGTGGTTTGGTAGTTGTATTTTGTGCATCCGTGGAAATTCCTTGTTGGGCGTGTCCGTGGAAGTTCCCGCTGTATCTTCTGAAATGGTACCATGGGCCACCTTTTTTGCATATATTTAAAAAGGTTTCAAAACTGTTTCTGACATATCTACCTCTGTATAGGCTATAAAGTTTCACAAATATAGGCAATTCAACTGGAGGAAAGCCATTTTTTTTTGCATTTTCCAAGGAGGCCTAATTTGTTATTGTTGTGGTACTAATTTGCATAGTGGAGTACCGACCATATAAATATGGTTGGTACCGGGAAGGAAGGAAGAGATTGAACGAGAGAAACTTAGCTAGGGTATGCATGCGCATTGGTCCCTTTTATTTCTGTCCCTATTTTTTTTCTTTGTTTAATTCCCCGTCCCCTCCCTCGTTAGGTGGTCAGTGATGTCAGTTCTCTGGTGGATGCGGGACGCCTTTCGTTTCGTGTGTGTGATTTTTCGTATTTGTTGTTGTGTATGAATGTGTGTATGCCTGCGTGAATGCTTGGAGGTATGAATGATTTTTTTTTTTTTTTTTTTTCATTTCTTCATAGTCCCGCATTGATTTCGTCCGGTGAACTGATGTTTCTGCCACTTTCATGGTTTGTGGGGGGGTTTATTACTAACACAGTTTTGTTTAGTTTAGTGTAAATATTTAAAGCATATTGTAAATATTCATTTGGGGATCATTTTAAAAGTTGTTAATTTTGACCCTCCCCCCACGAACAATAATTGTGCATAAGGGGTCTAGTTAGGCCATCATAGAGAATTTGAGGTATTATGGTGGACGTAGTAAGAAAGGTAGGAGTGAATGTGCTGTTTTGGTGATTGGAATATTGTTGGCTTGATTGGGTCAGTGTCTGCGACTAGCTAAGTTTAGAATTAAGACAGATGAAGACCATCCTTCCCCATCCCCCTTTTAGGCCTCGTGCCGCATTTTGTATTTATACAAATAAATATTGAGATTGAACGAGAGACTCTGTCCGACTGCGACTCAGGCAACACACATTCCAGGAACGGTCTTCCCAGGAATATACAAAAGACTATATGTAAATATTGTGTACACTTTCTTGTTTCAATACATTTTGTTCTAAGTACATTTTGTGTTGCATTATTATTCCATGCATTAGTCAAGTTTCAACCGTTATATTCCGAACTAACGTATTTACAAATAATCGTTTGAAAATATGGTCATACAGAACTGGCTGACCACTTTCAATTACGCTTTACAAGTCCAAGAACTTTTCAGTTTTGCTCATCTAAAAATTTCAAAATAAAAATAAACATAAGTAGTAAATAAAGTATTGTATTCTAAAAATAGATTCAAGGTGGGGGAGGGGATATTAAGAAATAACAGTACTTGAATAAGTAAGAACAATTAGCATTGGTTTACATTTCGAGATATATTCATGATTGAAACTAAAAACGAAAATGAATTTTTAAGTAGAACTCACTAATAAATGCAAAACTTTTAAATATTTTTTTTTATTGAAATAGGATTAAAAAATAGAACCTATTTTTTTTAAATTTGGTTGGAAATGTTTAATTGAAAAGCCTGGGTCTCGACTTTGGGCTATTCATTCTTCTTAATTTTTGAATTAAAAAAAAAAAAAAAAAAAAAGTTGGGGGGAGAATTAATTAATTGAACTTGAAGTATGACTCACTAAAAACAATAAATACAAAACTTGGAAATAACGACTGAGATAGGAATTAAAAAAAAAATATATAAAATAAAATTTACTTCCCCAAATTTTGTAACGTTGTTGCTCAGCCAGGGGGCCGACTCTTTAGTTCATTTTTCTAATATAGTTAATTATTATTTTTTTTTTTTTTTAGTTTCAATTAATTGAAACTAACAAAATAATAATTAATTAATGACTCTATAAATCAATAAATAGAAAATATATTGAAATAGGAATTACAAATAATATAAAGCTGAACTTTTTGAAAATTTACTAATGGAGATTTCCAAACCCCGAAGAAATTGGTTTTCATCAATTTCGTCGCTAAGATTGAAGCGGGAAAAAAAAAGAAAATAATTAATTAATTGCAGTATGACTGTCACTGAAAAATAAAACTTTTAAAAGCGTAAGAATAATTATCAAATCCAGAGTCAGACAATTCGTCAATACGTGCACACAGAATGAAGACATACATTGTATGAGTCTGATTTAATCCGTTGAGGGCGGCAAACATCACATGACTTTAATAATTATGTCAGGTATGAGCATCCATATTTACAAATTCTGCATGCATATACACATAACAAAAATAAATCGATGTTCTTTTAAAAAATATTCGGGATCGTTAGATTGTAATAAGCTTTAAATATATAATTAGTAAATATAGGTTTACTTAATAAGAATATTTTATAAAAAAAAAACTCGATGAAATTTATAAAATTACAAAATTTTAAATTTTTTTGATAAATTATTCAATTTAAAATTGTACAAAATGAAAACAAATCCTGTAAAAAAACATTTTCGTCGGAAATTCTTTTTCTTCAAACAATATTGTCCTTAATATATACTATTCATAAAAGCAAATAAAAGATTCTCTAATTAAATAATGTCTTAGTTTTATTGCGATTTTTGTTTTTCGATTCAGAACAGATTTCCGGTAAGACGGGGTCCGATTTTACAAAAAAACAAAACAAAAAAAAAACAAAAAAAAAATCGATTATTTAAATTCTTTAAAGAATTCTTTTAACTAATATATTTACTAAAAATTATCTGGACGAATTTCTTCGTCAGTGCTACTAGGGGTACGGCAATTCTCGAGAATCGTCTGTAGTACCCTATAGTCCCTATAAATCCTCTTACTTGTCTCACTGACTTAGGTTCTGGCATTTTTCTTATAACTTTCACCGTATCCATGTCGGGCTTAATACCTTCACCGTTTATATCAAAGCCCAAATATCTAGTCTCATCCTTCAGAAACTGACATTTTGATAATTTAAATTTGAAACCGTGCTTTCTTAGTCTTCCCAAAACTTGTTTTAGATGGAAAAAGTGTTGTTCTGCTGTTTCTGAAAATATCAGAATATCGTCTAGATATGCCATGGCAAAACTCTCGCATCCCCCTAACACTATTGACATAATTTGTTGGAAGATTCCCGGGGCATTAGCCAAACCGAATGGCATCACCCTGAACTGAAACAATCCCAGGTGACACGCAAATGCGGCCTTTTCCTTGTAAGCCTCATCAAGGACTACCTGCCAATACCCGGACCACAAGCCCAACGTGGAGAAGTACTTCTCTTTCCCCAATAATGCCAATATGTCATCAATTAGTGGCAATGGCACCGCCAAAGACTTAGATATGGAATTCAGTTTCCTAAAATCCACACAAAAACGGTGCCCGCCATCTTTCTTGTCTACTATCACGATTGGGAAGCCCCAAGGGGAAATTGATCTTTCTATCATCCCAGCTTCCAACATCTTTTTCACTGCCTCTTCCACTTGGGGTCTCTTATGAACAGGTGTTCTATAAGGCTTCAATTTCACAGGGTGGGGGGGTGATCGCCGGTATCGATCTTCATTTTTACAGTGCGGGTCTGGCCTAATTCCTTATCTGATCTGGCCACCACATCCCAATTATTTCTTAGCAGACCTCCCACTCTGGCCCTAAATTTATCAGGTGCTAATATCTCTTCATCTGCTATTTCTCATGGTTGCTCTATGTATTTTCTTTGCTTCTCATCGAATTTCACTCGATTCAGAGTTCACAGGGGTAGTGCCTTTTCTACCTCCACTCCTCTCTTAACCTTTATTGTCTTGTGGGCCTGGTTCACCATCATAGTGGGCATTATTTCAGCTGTCTCTACTACTGCCTCACACAGAGCTACTTCATTCTCTTCCAGGCCCTTTTCTTCCACGGGAACCAATTGCAGGGTTCTCTTTCTTTTCCCTGTCATCAGCCTACCCTTAACTAACACCGCTGTTCTAGGGGGTAGCCTTATATTTTCCTCCATAACTCCTTCTGGTGGATCGCCCAATGGCGTTCTCTCGTCATTTACTACTAACACAGTAGGGTTAAACTCTACGCGAGCCCTCTGGATGCGAAGCCAATTTTCTCCCAAGATTGCTTCCGTACACAGGTTGGGCGTTATGTAGAAGTTCTGGGTAATTCTTAATTTTCCGATTCTCACAGGAAGCCTCGCCATCCTTTTTATGTCCAGGGGGCCATCATCCGCCTGTGTGATTTCTATGTCCGCTTCCTGCATCCTTTCCCTCTGTTTCATTCGCCTGTATTCTTTCTCTCTCGGCAATGAAACAGACGCTCCTGTGTCTATCAGAGCTTTCATTGCTATACCCCCTATTCTTGCCTTACAAGATAACTCCCTCTCTTGCATCAGCGAAGAGAACACCCTGTCCTTCTGTGTTATCCCAGACATAGGTGCTGGCAACAGTAATTTCCCGTCATCCTCCTCACGTAGGGGAGTTCTTCGTTTTCTCTGCCTGGGTGGTCTCGGTTGGGCCCTTCCCAGACTCTTTCTGTCGTTTCTGAAAGCACAATTCCTCTTCAGGTACCCTGGTCTTCTACAAAAGCAGTACATTATTGTTGTGCAGTTAACTGTAAAGTGGCCCACCCGACCACATATCCAACATTTTATTCTCCTTCTTTTAAACTGAGCCACCTTCTCTCTTATTTCTGGGGGGGGGGCTGCCCTCTACCTAAGTGGCTCTCCTGGCCACATATACAACGTTTCATGCTCCTTTTTAACTGGGCCACCCTCCCTCTTATTTCCGGGGTGGCTCGCTGGCTTTTCCCTGATCCTGTCTTCCAGGTGCAGCCTTCTTTAATAATATCGGTGGAGCACCTTTCCTTATCCCGCACCACTTACCTAGGTGTCCCTTCTTTCCACACCTAGTAGATCTATCTTGATCAAAGTCTGGGGGCAATCCCCACTTCGTCGGGCATTCCTCTACTCTGTGGTCCTCATACCCACATGTCCAGCAGACCAGCTCGTACCGACCCGGCGCGGGCTTATAAAACCCATGGCTTGTCCACCAAGCCTTTCTTTTGGGATCCTCTTCCCAAACTTCAGGCTCCTCCACCTCCTGCTTGACCTTTCGATTCCACGCGGGGGCTCTCTTCCCTTCCCACTTTCTTTCTACCTCCCGACTTTGCTCTTGCGCCTTCCTACCTCCTCTTACTTTCTCCCAAACTCCCTGGCTCTCTTTAGCCAGCGCCACTGCCGCCGACAAACTTAGCGGTCCTTCCTTCATTACGTCATGGCGAATACGCACGTCACTGAGCGCCTCTATATATAAATCGGCCAACTGAGCCTGCATTACTGCGTTGGGTTTTACTTCCTCTGGGAAAGCTAATGAAGAGAGCTTCTTTACTTGGGTTCCTAATTCTCCATGAGTTTCGCCCTTCAGCTGCGTCATCTTCAGGAGGGCTCTCATGGCCTCTATTGCTGTCCCCTCGTCAGCAAACTCCTGACTCAGCAATACCTCTAGCCTTTCCCATGACAAATGTGATTCACTGGCTGAGCCCCTTTAGGAACTCCGACGTTTTTCCTTCTCGTGGCATCATACGCTAAGTACAGGGTTTCTCGGTCTGCGAGTTCATATATTATGCGGCTCTTATCCAGAATTTCCAAACAATCCCTAAAATTTTTCGAATTATCGTCAAAGGCTGGAATCCTAGGTCCGCCCAACAATTTCGTCAGGTCTACTGGCAATCACTGCTCAACCCCCACTTCCTCTATGTCTATCTTATCCGAATCGTGGTCAGACATATTTAAACGATTAAAAAAACAAAAAACAAAACAAAACAAAACAAAAAAAAACAAAACAAAAACAATCATAACAGCAACAATCGAAATATTATTGGGAGATTAACCGAAAAAAAAAGTGTCTCACCTGGCAGACGATTTCCAGGTCGTTCTTCTCCGGTTCCGGGCTCTCGAACTAGAGGGTCTGGAACCGTATGGTTATAATTAACCAAAGTCCTTTGCTTCCCACTCTAGCCTGTTTCCGTTTGTCTACTTGAGACGCTGCGAGTTGTCCTGGGCGAAATTCTCCGCAATTCCTTTGGCAGTGGTTAGTGGGTCGAATCCTGTGGTCACGGCACCACTATGTGGGGTCGAATCCTGGTCACGGCACCAAGATGTGACACCCAGCCGTAGGCCCGTGGTCAACTCCCAGTCGCGGCGCAAAACTAATGTTTCTTCTACCGGCGTTTTGGTGTTGACTCTTTGTCGTCGCCACCAGCCTGTGTCCCGGTCGATCTGTTGTCGTCGCTACTCGGCGAAATTCCCTGGCCAGGATACCAGTATGGGACACTGGCTCGTCCAGGGTCGAATTCTGGTCTACAATGTTAACGGCTTCACCAGCTGTACCGGTTCAATACCAGCTCTATCATTACCAGCTCACTTGCAACGTCTGGTTACTGGAGTAACTGCTTCGATCTTAAGTCTAACCTACCGATATTGTGACTTTGATCTTAGGTAGACGAGACCAATCAGGCGTCGGTAGTGTAGGCTGAGTCCAGACTGAAGGTGGTATCGCACAAGTGCAAAGGAAAATAAATAAAAGAAAAACCCAAGAGGTTCAAGTATGTTAAGAATTAACAAATTAACTTTATCCTTCTATTATATAAAGCAGTGTGTTTTTCTTGCAGCCCATTTTCTATGAAATGTTACACTTATATGTTTCAAGCAAGTTGGTATCTTAAATCAACTGATTTAGTTCTTAGGTGTTGGCTTGGCTTCGTTCGTCAGAATAACTTGCTATTGGTAGGATAGGCGAAGTCGGAGGTCATGGAATCTCTCGATCAGGCGACACTCTGTTTCCCGCTACTCGAACTAACTGAATCGACTGTAACTCAGAACTGTCCGAACGACCCGAGGACGTTCGTTTATATGTGTACCAACCAAAACTCGGTGTGGGGCCAGACGCGGCCAGGGGTTCTCGGTAAATGTCGATTTCTAGCAAGAAATCTCTTTGTTGTCAGGCCAGGAAATTTGATTACTTCCCATTTTTGGAAAATTAATCACTTTCCATTTTGGGGTGGGGGGTCTCCGTCATCCATGAGGGAAGGTCGGAAGAGAGCTATCCTCCTAGACTCTTTCTCTCTCACATTGATATCTCATACCAATCCCTTCAGTGGGCGTTAATAAATTCTCTGTCTTTCTCATCCATTCACTTCCGCCCATCACCATTACTACCACTCGATTAATGGCATCCCGGCCGTGCGGGTGTTACGAAGCTGGCCTCCTTAAAATTATAATTTAGAATTTTTGTTTACAAAAATTTTCCTTTTTTCCATCGCCCAAATTTTTTACGAATTCCATATTGCCAATTAAATTTCTGTCATATCTTTGGGCCACCCAGAATTCACTTAGCCAGCACTCTCTACTGACTCCATCAATCACTGTCAAAGTTTACCATCTTGTCCCTTCGGGAAGTTAGCTTTATAATGGAATCCTTGGCTTGTTGAAAAATTAAATTCTTTTATCTCGCCAAATCTCAATTCTCTACTCTATTTTCTGTATCATGCCAAAATTTTACAAACGCCATCTTGCTATTCAACGTTTCAGCGTCTGAAGCGACATGTTGGTAAGGTAAATAATACCAATCCTCTCACCTATCTTGAGATAATGCCAAAATTTTATAATTGCCACATTGCTTTTCCTTGCCGGTGGCCAAGAAAAAAAAAAGAACGATATCTTAGAAAGACAATTAACATTGATTCTCCCTGCCTATATCGGCGATCGTCTCAAGCCCAAATTTTTATGACCGTCATCTTCTTAATATTTACATTTCTTCATATCTCCCTCGGCAAGACATTAATCAACCTGACAAAACCTCACATATGGCTTTTTCCACGGGTTTACTGTATTTTGTGAAAAAGTATCTTTTTCGTAAATAAAAAAAAATATTTATTTTAACATCGATCGGGATATCTTTCGGGATAGCTCTTTTTCGCCTTAAGTATTTCCTGTTTTAATTTCTATGGTTAATTAATTAGCCAATTACCATAGCCAAATAGTGTCACAGTATTTAATTAATTCATTATTTGTTGTTGATTATCATTTTTAAAATTACTTTGCTGCAATTTTGTGTTCTTTTGTAGTTCATTTATTATTTTACTAGTATTTTAATTTTTTGTGGGGGTGGTTATCTTATTTGTTTAATTTACAAAGGTCGGCTGAAAAGTTCATAGGCCGACCAATATATTTTCATAGAAATTGACTAAATAATGTTTATTTTTCAACGCAGTTTCCTGGGTAGTTATTACACTTCTTCCATTTGTGTTGCAGTGCTTGGATCCTTTTAGTGAAGAATCTTTCATCCTTTTGGTAAAAAGTCAACAACAGATATGATATCATCACTGCGATACAGGTATAAAACCATTTATTTCTTTTTTTATGATAGATGGGACCAAACCAGGAGAATAGGTGTGATGATCGTTGAGCCAGAGTCATACACAGCAGCTATTGAAAACCAAGGTTTGGTGTGCTGGGACATTGTCCTGATGAAACAAAATCTCTTTCGTCAGTTTTTTCCTGGGTTTTTGGTCTTAATAGCCTTTCGTAACTGCCTCAGCCATTTGTTAAAGTACTAGCCTTTGATTGCGTGGTACTTCTGAAGATAGTCAATAAGCACAATACCTTTTGTCTCCCAAAAACTGAGGCCATCACCTTCCCTGAAGATGAAACGACTTTGGCCTTCTTTGGAGAAAGTGAGGATGGGGTGTTTCCACTTAATTTCCACCGTCTTTTTGTGTCTGACTCAAAGCGATGAACCCAACACTTAGCCTGGTTTAGAAAACGGAAACCATATGCATCTGCTTCAAACAATGTTAGATTTTCCTGTGATGTGATCAGCCTGGTACGCTTTTTATCTTCAGTCAGAAGACGTGGCACCCACCAAGCAGAAACCTTCGTCTTGCCAAGTTCATTTTTTTTTTTTTTTTTTTTTAAGCATTTCACCCCAAGCAAGGCAGGAAGCCACTAGGACGTAAGGGGTTACAGAAAATTTAGAGCAAGGTCAGATAGGAGTGATAGAAGAAAGGATGGGGGTAGTGGATGGATCAAGGCAACTGGAGATGTCGATTGACATTACACTTGAATAGCTGGAGATTATAGCTCACAGGGAAACAGTAATAAGGAAGGGAGTTCCACAGGCGAGAGGTGTGAGGTAGGAAGCTATTAGAGTAGAAGAGACGGCTACATTTAGGAGTTTCGACAGTGAAGGGGTGAGAGCGGGATGCCAGCATAGTATGGCGCTTGAACTCATGACGTCTGGGAACCAGCGAATACAGCTCCTCGGAGCAATTTCCATGGAAGTATTTGTAGAACAGACAGAGGAAGGTGACGGCTCGTTTGCGAGAAAGTGACTGTAGACGAGACGCCAGGGCAGGGCCAATTACATTGCATATCCGCCTCTGGAGCCTATCAAGAACCCAGAGGCAAACAGAAGGGGCACCAGACCATATATGGCAGCAATACTCCATGCAAGGGCGAATTGTTGTTTTGTAGATCTGGAGGATCGACTCCGGGGAGAAAAAGTTCCTGGCGCGACTCAGGGAGCCAACTTTCCTTGCAGTGGACGAGGCAATTGACTCAATGTATTTATTCCATCTCAGGTCAGCAGTCAAGAAGGGAAGGACCTCTGTGGTGATTAATAGAGAGCAGTTTTGTCTTCGAAGCGTTGAAGCTGACTAGCCAATTCGTGCCCCAGTTCACAATCGATTGGAGGTCCTTTTCGAGACGCACGGCCAGGCGAGTTTTGTCAGCGAGACTAGATTTGTTTTTGAGGCAGGAATAAATTGTGGTGTCATCCGCGTATATGCCAACTTGGGAAGTAATTGCGTCAGGGAGGTCATTTATGTAGATAAGGAATAGAGTGAGGCCTAGGATGGAGCCTTGAGGAACCTGCGTTCGTGGGATAGGAACTGGAGGAGAATCCATTGAGAACGACCTTCAATTCACGGTTTGACAGGAATGATCGTATTAGGTTATATAATCGACCGGTAATGCCATAACCCTGGAGCTTGCGAAGAAGGCCGGCATGCCAAACCCTATCAAATGCTTTGGAGATGTCTAGTGTCACGCTCGGGCTTCCCCGTTATTTTGAAGAGCTCGGTAGACTGTTTCAGTGATGGCCATAAGCACATCGGCTGTAGATCGGGCAAAGCGGAAACTATATTGCTTGTCTGAGAGCAGATTATGGGATGTGAGGTGGTTAACTACCCCGGTATTGATTAGGGCTTCGAAGATTTTGCCGAAGAGGGGAAGGAGACTGATAGGGCGGTAGTTGGAAGGGTCAGAGGGGTCGCCGGAGTTCTTGAAGACATGAACGATGGAAGAGGACTTCCAGCAGTCAGGAAAACAAGATTCTTTGAGGCAGTAGTTGTATAGTTTAGAAAGGGCGGGCGCCAGTTCGGGCGTGCATTTCTTCAAGACAATGGCTGGTATCCCGTCTCCACCACTAGCCTTGTTGGGGTCTAAATTGGAGATAACGCCCAGTACCAAAGATGGGGTTATGTTTAACCCGCTTAATAAGGCCTCAGTTCTAAGAGGGAAGTCAGGTATGGGTACACCGGAAGAGTCGAGCGTCGAGTTGAATGAAAAGCATTCAGCCTTGTCGGTAGAGGAGGTCAGGACTTCAAACTGGTTGAATAAAAGAGGTATAGAGGTTTTG
>OZ010574.1:89680920-89720920 GCA_963932145.1 Acanthosepion lycidas
ATCATTCCCAGATGTTTTTTTCTCCTCTTTGCTCTTTCTTGGATTTGTCTCACGGAGAAAATCATGTCGATGGTTGCTCTGAAATCGCAATGACTTGAAAGAGGATGTCCTCACAAGACCAGGAGGCGACTGAGAAAGGTCCCGGCGATGATCTTCCCTCTGATGGACAGCAGAGAGTTTCCACGGTAGTTTCCACCAAACGCTTCTGTCTTCTTTCTTGAAGATGGGGGTGATATTCACATTCTTCAGATCTGATAGAAATTCCACTTTTTACTAGATCCGTAGGAGGAGGAAGATTCTTCTTTTGACGGCGTAATCCGCCATGCTTGATCAGTTCCAGGGAGAATGTTATCATGTCTCGGGGGCCTAAAGAATCGGAAGGACTTGAGCGCAGCTTGGATATAATGATAAGTAGGGTCGGAAAACATCCATTGTCGTACCAGATACTGTGGAATGCGTCTGAGGAAGTTTGACACTACAGTGGAGTCACAATTAAGAAGAATAGAGAAGTCTTCTTGCCATCTCGCTAGAATGTTTTGAACCTCAATGAAATCGGTAATGTTGTCAGGCGCTTTTACGATGGATGTCGACTTTCTGACGGGAACGAAAACCGCCTAAATTCATCAGAAGAATTGTCTCATATTGCGTCTGTCTGCGTATTGTTTTAGTTCTTCCGTCTTGTTTCTCCACCAATTGGTTTTGGATACTGCAGAGCTCCTTTTGACAGTGAGTATCTGCACTTATTATTATCGAATACATTTTCATCTTATAGTCTCGTAAATTCTCGCATATACTCGCTGTCTTAACACACTAGAAAAACATAGTTAAAAAGTTTTCAACCACACATTTCACCCCTATAATTGAAGTTGTCTGGCTGGAGTAAGAGACAAAAAAAAAAAAAAGAAAAGAAAAGGGTGGCAGTGACAATAATAATCTTTATCGGGTACCGTGATCAAAGAATTGGGGATATGGCACTGTGACTATAAACGTCTACTGGATTTGAAATTAGCAATAATATGCACATTGATATCATAAATACTTCCATGAAACCTTTTTTTTCTTCAGTTTTCTAAATATTAGTTTGGTTTGGTTTGTTTTACGACATATCAACCTCAATGGGTTATTTAATGCCGACAAATTTTTTACACAAAATTTTTTCTTCAAAAATCTATTTCTGGGAATATTTTTCCTTGAAGAAATCTATAGCTGGGAATATTTTTTTTTCAAAAAATGTATAGCTATTTGCATTTCTGGTATTTTTTAAAAGTACTGCTGATAATAATTTTTCCTTCAAAATTATTGCTGGTAATATTTTTTTTTAGATTACAAAGTATTTCTGGTATTAAAACCTATTTTTTCACAAGTTTAGATTGATAAATATTTGCCCATAACCGAGACCCTAATAGGTGCTACCACATAGACCTGGAAACACCAGCAATTAAGAAGTGTCTCCACGCTCCTCAAAACCTCCTGATCACAGGGTTTACTGTTGGACGTAGTTTATCGTCTTACCCAGGACGCGGATGTAGTTTATCGTCATACCCAGGACGTTAATATTAGTAAAAACTGAAAACGGTTAATAATGTGAAACCTAGCGTATATATTATTAATTTTAATAATAATGACTGCTCGTTTCCGAGTATTCCCATCTACTCTGGAAGCTAACTAGTTCTTGTTGCACTTGTCCTCTCAGACATCCGGAGCGTGGCTGATCTTTTAGGTTAAAAATCACCCTGACGAAATCTGCCAAAACACTTTTTGACCGTTCGAATAGCTGGAGCACAATTCAAATAAATCTTCTGAATTTTTTTTTTTTTTTTTTGTCGCAGTTCCAACGCCTAATCCTTCCCGAAATTCATAGAGCATTTCTTTAAGACATTCATTTATGAACGAAACGTCAATATTCAACAAAGTCTGATTCGCAACCTACGATGCAATTGTTTCAGTCTAGAACACAGCAGAAGCCAGCACTAAAACAAACGCCATTATCAAGTTGCGGCCATTTTAGATTAACAATGAAAATCGGACACAAACTTTTGCAATGAGTTTATATTTCAGGACGTTTTACGACAACTACGCTTCCCCACTTTACGACATATGACATAAGTTTTCTTTAAATTAAATTGCATTGTATGTCACAATATCCGCCATCATCTGATTTGTTTTGTTTTAATCTTAAGATAGGAGTGAAGTTGCAACATTCACCACGACACATAATATACCTAACCAATTCCAATATATCTCTGCTATATCTCTATACATTTTTTATTCGGCAATCAACGTGCATTCCTGAGACATTTAATTATTTATTTCCCCACTTCGTTCCGACGCCATTAATATTTAAGAGCCACCGCTAAGGATCAAGTGATAACAATTATACCAAAGTCAAAAGCACTCTTTCCAGAATTAGAGCCGATTGAAGGAATCCTGCAATCTGGATATTTTCCCTTCTTTCTCGGATTTCCATTTCTCCTATTAAGTTTCCAAATGAAGAAAATTAATGAACCGCAACATTTCTGGACCGACTCTCAAGAGGATGCTTCCTCGATCGCTACAACATTAACCTGTTCAAGTCAAAGCTTAATCATTATTATCTTTCCCACATATCCTCATAACAAGTACCTTTTACGCTGTAACTATCTACCTCGAGTGGCTCTTGTGCCTGGTGTAAGGGGGAACATTATTGTAAAAAGAAAAGGCTCTTTGAAACGGTTTGTAAGCCTTGTAATAATTACTACACGATTTTCCACCTTTTTTAAGTTTTCTCTCAGCGTCCAGATATCTTTCCAGTTTTTCGTTCTTACAGATTTACTTTACGCTCGGCTGCAACGGCATCAGCCAATAACAAAAAATAAAATAAAATAAATAAATATGATAACTGGATCTATTCCCCGAACTTGGATTGGCTGAACTGTTTGATTAGGATCTTTACTTGCCGCTTTTTTTCCATGATTACATTTTCATCTTTTATCTTTTAGGCACACCACCATCCTCATCATCATTATTATTATTATTATTATTATTATTATTATTATTATTATTATTTTCTTCGATTTCTGGCGTTTACACATTTCTTTCCGGGTCTCGCCCACGGACCTAAGGTTAGAAATGGCATCATGACACTTTCCACTGACAAAAAAAAAAAAAATAAATAAATAAAGCTCTTCGTAAAGTGTGGGCTGTACTTGTCAGAACAATTTTTTGTATCTCTTTGAGGCATGGACTTCCAGGAATCCCTTCAATTAGTCCACTGCAATCTTTTCCAACCAGTCCTAGGGCTCCAACTACAACAGGGATTGTTGATGTTCCCATATGCCACATTTCGAGATTTCTTTTTCAAGGTCCTTGTATTTTGACAGCTTTTTGAATATCTTCAAAGATACATTCCAGTCTGCAGGTACTGCCATATCAATAAGGAGGCACTGGTTTTGTTTGTGGTCTTTAATAACACTATCTGGGCGGTTGGCTTTGATTGTTCTGTCAGTGTGTATTGTGTAGTCCCATAGAATTGTAACAGGTCCTATCTCCGTAACCGGATCTGGGTGGTGTTCATTCCAGTTTCTTTCAATTTCCTTCCCGTAGAAGTTGCAGATTTTCCAGTGCAGATATTGGCCCACTCTGTCATACCGGGTTTTATATTCAGTGGGTGCCAATATCGTGAAACCTGATACAAGATGATCAATCGTTTCTGGATATTTATCACAGAATCTGCATTTTGGGCTGACACAATAAGTATCCAGATAAAGAGGATAATAAGTATATGTGCTTGATAATTCCTAGTTAGCAAGCATTGGTCCTGTGCAGCAAGGATAAAACCTTCAGTTTCAGCTTTCAACCCCTACGTAGCCACTGATGGGTACGGGTTTTGACTACATCAGCTTGTTTGGTACGGGCAGAGTATTGGCCATGAAGCGGTTTATTTTCCCATCGCTTCTGTATCTAGTCGGTTGCATTCGTCTTTGCTGTCTTTTTAAAGTATTTCGCAGTTTCAGCCGGTGTATTGTGCTGTACTTGCATCTCTACGCCCATTTGAAACTCCATTTTGAATTTGTTGGCTTCTTTTATTACGGAGTAAAGACGCTTACTACTTTCATGTTCCTTGACGCATACCATCATCCAGTCTTTTGTAGTTTCCAAGTATCTTTGGAGGCCAATTGTTGTAGTTTTGTAGGACAGTTCTAGTTGAACTAATCCTCTGCCTCCTTCGGATCTGGGCACATACAGGCGATCAACATCAGCGTTGGGATGATGCATACGGTAGCAAGTGAGAAGCTATCTCGTTTTGGCATCCATTCGCTTAATTTCAGCTATGGTCCAGTTAAGGACATTAAAGCTGTATTGCGCCACGGGGACAGCCAATGTGTTTATGGCTGATATTCTGTTTTTTGAGTTTAGCTCAGTATTTAGTACCAGACGTACACACCTGTAGTACTCTTTTCTTATTTTTTCCTTCATTTGTGGGGGGGGGGCGGTTGTATGCCATCTCCTTCGCTAATTCCTAGGTACTTATAAGCTTCATCATGCTCCAGTTCCCTAATCTTTGTGACGAAATCTAAATCTATTAAGGGTGTTTCTGTGTTATTATTATTATCATCATCCTTATCACCATCATCACCACCACCACCACCATCATCATCATCATCATCGTCATTATTATTCCTTCCTTCCTTCCTTCTAGACCTTCTACTTCTTATCCTCCACCGCCTCTTCCTCCTCCTCCTTCGTCTCTTTCTTCCCTCCCTTCTTTCTTTCCTCTTCCTTCCTTCTTCATCTCCTCCTCTTCTTCTTCTTCTAGCCTAAGTAGTAGCATCTCTTAGCCAATTGTTTTCCTTTTCTTTCTGCTTTTAATAACGCCTCGATTTCCTTCTTCTTTTTATTTCTATTAGCAGTAGTAGTAGTAGTAGTAAGAGTTTTAGAATCATATGTTTTTCTGTTTATTTTTCCTTCTTGTAACGAGCACTTTCTTCAACATCTTTTTCTTCGTGTTCTTTTTATTGTTATAGTATAAGTAGGAGGTCCAGTGGAGTAATGGATAGAGGCTTGGATTGAGGATTCGGAGAGCCGAGTTCGAATTCCAATCGAATCCATTACATGCTAATACCCTTGGTTAAAGACGTGAACCCTCTTTTTCTTTAAGCTATGGTGGGGGAGAAGAAGAGGATTCATATGTGTAAATATCCTTGGATGGGAACTGGTCTACCGCAGAAAGAAATGGCAACCTACCACAGGAAAAAAAATCTGTCTAGTCATTCATGTATGAAAAGATACATGATCTCCTAAACGTGTATCACGCATGGCACATAACTGACTGAACAGTATTAGTTATACGTCTTCCTTTCTGCTTTTAATAACACATTGAATTTCTTCTTCTTCTTCTTCTTCTTCTTATTATTATTATTATTATTAGTAGTAGTAGTAGTAGTAGTAGTAGTAGCAATAGTAGTAGTAGCAGTAATAGCAGTAGTAACAGCAGTAGTGATGGTAGCAGTAGCATTAGTAGTAATTGTGGTGGTCATAATTTCTTTCTGCTTGTAAATTATTACACGCTCTTTGTTTTTTTTTTTTTTTTTTTTTGTTTATCATTTTTCTTTTTCATCTACTTTTAATGATTCTTATTCAAATTCTCTCTCCACGAATCTAAAACGATTTTCCTCTGGACGTCTCTAACAGCAAATCTATGAAGTGCGTCTATCGATCAGTCAATCTATAATCCTTATCATGCTTTACACTTCCTTTATATAATCTTCACCTCTTCTCATCACCATTACCCAAATATTACCAAGTCACACTTTCAATATCTTCCTCTCAGATCTTCAAGCAATGATAACTATGACCGTCATTGAGTTGATACTGATATCACACTGAGATAAGCACCTCGCTTCGTTAGCATACACCTGCGGGTATGGTTTAGTGGTAAAAGTATGAGACTGGCGGTCGCTAAATATGATTCCAACGACAGGATAGGAATCTTTTGGTTTGGTTTATTTTGTTTTACGGTATAGCTGAAATTTCTGGGACATATAATGAGGAAGGAGGGCCTGGAGAATCGAATACTCACGGGTCGAATAGAGGGAAAGAGAGACAAGGGAAAACAACGTATGACATACCCAGCGGCCTTAAGCAAGTGGATGACAGAACGTGGTCTTGGGGAGGTGGCAGGGGGATGGAACTTGTTGTGAGCTGCGAGGGATACAGGCAGGTGGAGAGCCATGATCGCATACGTCCTGAAAGAATACGGCACAAAGAAGAATGCTGACAAGATTTTTATTGCTGGTAATATTTTAAAAATATATATATATATTGTTGGTAATTTTTTCACCAAAAATGTATTGTTGGTAATTTTTTTTTTCCAAAAATATACTGCTGGTAATTCTTTCCAAAAATGTATTGCTGGTAATTTTTTCAAAAATGTATTGCTGGTAATTCTTTCCAAAAATATATTGCTGGTAATTTTTTGCCAAAAATGTATTGCTGGTAATTTTTTACCAAAAATGTATTGCTGGTAATTCTTTCCAAAAATATATTGCTGGTAATTTTTTTCCAAAAATGTATTGCTGGTAATTCTTTCCAAAAATGTATTGTTGGTAATTCTTTCCAAAAATATATTGCTGGTAATTCTTTCCAAAAATGTATTTCTGGTAATTTTTTTCCAAAAATGTATTGCTGATAATTATTTCCAAAAATGTATTGCTGGTAGTTCTTTCCAAAAATGTATTGCTGGTAATTTTTTTCCAAAAATGTATTGCTGGTAATTCTTTCCAAAAATGTATTGCTGATAATTCTTTCCAAAAATGTATTGCTGGTAATTCTTTCCAAAAATGTATTGCTGGTAATTCTTTCCAAAAATGTATTGCTGATAATTCTTTCCAAAAATGTATTGCTGGTAATTCTTTCCAAAAATGTATTGCTGGTAATTCTTTCCAAAAATGTATTGCTGGTAATTTTTTCTAAGCATGTATTGCTGGGAAAAAATTTTCTAAATTAATACCTATTTCTATACTTTCAGAGTGTTTTGACCCGTTTTCGGGGGTTAACTATTTGCCCATTGCCGGGAACCTAACAGGTGCTACCACCCCGGGCCACGGTGGACCTGGGAACACGAGCAATTAAGAGGTGGCTCCACGCTCCTCAAAACCTACCCACCAAAGATCTTGCTGTTGGATGTAGTTTATCGCCATACCCAGAACGGTAAGAATCTTTTAATACTAAAAGAGTGAAACGAATTAGTTGATCTCCGACTGTCAGTAGTACTAATTTTCGAAGTTGAAGAGATGTGAGAACAATCAAAACAGAAATTGAAAACGTTGTTAAGATTGGAACAAGGAGAAAACAAAACCACCTTTAAGAATGACAAGAGAGATTAGAAAAATGAAACGGTCAATAAAACTTTTGTAATGTCAACGAATACTCGTTGTCACTTCCGTAATGCTCGTTGTAGTAGAGACTTTGTAATCGCAGATCCTATTATAGTAACGCCGTTGAACAATACTGGTGTCAGACGCCTTCGAATAGCACTCGCACTAATGGTACTTGCTCGATAATACTCGCTCGAATAGTAACCACAGAATAGTGATCTGAATAGAGGAATAACAGTCCGTATGGTAATAGAGGACAGACTAGAAATAACGATCAATTAAACACACGCTACCTCCCATATATGCGTTTCCTATATGGTCAAGTGGCCTACTTAATTCAATAATGGGATCGCCTGTGTTTGCCTACTGCCGTTCAAACTATGTTCAAACTCAAGTGTCGGCAGCGACATTTTATTCCTATATAACAAAAACAAAAAAATGGATTGACCAATAAGAAAATAGGTAATATGCAACACCGAAATCCGAACGCGCATTCGGATAGTGAAAGATGCCTTCCAAAATTTAAGCAAAGTATTAAGAAACGAGAAATTTTCGTTAGAAACAAAGAAAAGAGTACTGACCTGTTATCTAATGTCGGTCCTCCTATATGACAATGGATGCTTTACAATCTCCACAGAGATAAAGGGATTCGAGACAACAGAAATGTGGTTCTACAGAAGGATGCTGAGGATATCATGGATTGAACATGTGAGCAACAACAAATTCTTAGAGAAAATGGAAATAAAAAGAATGCTTATACTTAACATCAGAAAGAGATAGTTAAAATTTCTAGGGCACATAATGAGGAAAGAGGGTTTGGAAAATTTGACACTCACAAAATATAGTGAAGGCAAGAGGCACAGAGGAAAGCAGCAGATTACCTACCTAACCAACTTGTGCTAATGGTTGGTAGAACAGGGATTAGAAGAGATAGGAAAAAGACAAATTTTACTATGAGCTGCAAAGGACAGGAAATTGTGGAGAGCCATGATCGCTCACGTCCTTAAGGGACACGACACAAAGAAGAAGAAGAAAGATCTTGAATAAATGGATGGCAGAACAGGGTTTAAGAGTGATAACAAAATGATAAAATTTATTAAGAGCTACAAAGGACAGGAAATTGTGGAGAGCCATGACCGTCCACGTCCTTAAGGGACACGACACATAGAAGAAGAAGAAGAAACAACAAAGACAAAATGTGAAAAATATTCATCTTTTATTCTTAAATCATTTTACTCAAAGCAAGGCGATAATGCCACTAAGACTGAAGGGGTTACTGGGTGTAAAGAGAATGAAAAGAGCTTAAAAGGAACCTAATCGTAAACAGGGAACAATGGAGAAACAAGGGATTCGTCCATTCGCTCTGAGTAGAACGTCTGCTCATAGGAACGGCCGTCGCAAAGTGGGTCGCAAGGCGTAGCGTTGAGTCATACGCACTGCCGCGCTCAACAACGCTATTCTCTTTTACTGTAGTCATGTCTCTCAAGTGAGTGAACCTATTCTTCATTCGACCTTTTATTCCAGTGCTACGAGTGTTATACGCACTTTATAACAAACATATATATATATATATATATATATATATATATAGAAATTTTATATTTTATATATATATATATATATATATATATATATATATATATATAAAATATATTTTATATATATATATATATAAAATATATATAAAATATATATATATATATAATATATATAAAATATATATATATATATAAAATTATATTTTATATATATATATATATATATATATATATATATATATATATAAAAGCATCTACGTATGGAATTAATTTCTTTGTAAGATTACAAAAGAAAACCATTACAGTTCGTAACCCCATTTCATCATAAGTAGTAACATCCATCCATTACAGTTTCTCTCTGATCAGTGGCTACTATATAATACTGATATCTACGCTTGGCCTGCTAATCGGATGATTTTAGTTTAGTATGTGGACTGATTCCATCAACTACATTACTCTTTCAGACTTTTTTTTAATATTTTGACTTTATTCGAATGATTTTGCTACTCTCAAAATAACGTTCGATATTCCAGAAGGTAAGAGAAGCCCGGAGAATATAACTGCCGAAACGTCTTGATAAAAAAAAGAAAAAAAAAAGAAGCAAAAATGAGAATATTACTATCTGATTTTCTGCGACGAGATATTATCCTTATTTAGATTTTCGGACGAGTGTCCTCATACTTGTTATTATCACAACGTTTCGACCATTGTGCCATCCAGCCATATTAAGGTGTCTGTCAATCCGAGTAACTTAGACTCAAGGGAAACAGAAAGCTCAACAATTGATCAGCACAGACGTTATTTCCCTAGTGACAGACAGCAGAATGAGAGAAAAAAAAAACTAAAAGATTTAAAAGATTAAATAAAGAGTTCAATTCAAAATCCTCTGATTACCCGGGTCGACAGACACTTGGAAAAGGGTAGATGGCAAAACACTGTGATAATAAAAACGAAGATGAGAATACTAGTTCGAATGTAAATAAATAAGACGAGGAAATTAGCTTGAATGAACCAAAGCAGAATGATTCGACACCTCGTCTAAGAAGAAAAGACAGACAAGAGCGACAAAAAACTTTGGTAATTGTGTTTAAATAAACAAATTATAGACACAAATTAAAATAGAGAGAGACGGAGAAAGATAGAGAAAAAAAGGTGTGAGACAGAGAAAGAAGAACTATAGACGAAAGTCGGGCGGGGTTTCAGGCTGGGGGCTGGGGTTGGTGATGGATAAACAAACTCGTCTGTCAAAGATGGATTTAGCGGCTGTTGCAATCAACGGACTGTTGTCAAATAACGTACCTACCAGCTTCTCCATCTTTGCCATTCAGGTGCGCACCTGATTATTTTCGCAGAACTTTCCGACGCTGAGAAAACTAGGATTCAAAATCCTGATAAACAAACTAACTTATACAGAATTTTTTTTTTTTTTTGCTTTCTTCTTCTTCTTCTTCTTCTTCTTCTTCTTCTTCTTCTTCTTCTTTATTATTATTATTATTATGTTGGTGCAAAAATAATGTCGTTTTCTCACATATGTTAATATGTGAGAAAACGACATTATTTTTGCACCAATCTAATATTATTATTATTATTATTATTATTATTATTATTATTATTATTATTATTATTATTATTAGTTAAGAAAACAGTACATTTACAAAGTGACGTTGAGATACAATTATACAAACCACACTATAACTATTATGATATCCACTCTGATAAGATTATATCAGGCAAATGCATAACAGCCACATATGAACAATATGAAGACATATTTTGATAAAAGCAATGCATGAATTTGAAAGTTGGGACCAGTGATAGATAGATAGAAAGATAGATAGATTGATTGATTGATTGTGACATAGGAATTGATACTGCCAGATTTATGCTTGAAGATATCTTCAGAGACCACATATCATAAACTCCATTATCGGACTCTCTATAAAGGCCAATGTAGGACATAATATACAGCCCTCTAAAGGAGTGGTGACACATGGTCTGAAGATCGCCTGTGACGTGAAACTGAAAGTCACAATTCAGTGCTAATTCGTATATCCATCTTGTTTATATTTAAACCACCCTAACTCCGTTATTGAGAATTCATTATATATATATATATATATATATATATATATATATATATATATATATATATATACATATATGGAACACATTACAACCAAATCCACATTACAACCAAAAACATTGCAGTTTCTCTCTTCTTTTTTAATATATATATATATATATATATATATATATATATATATATATATATATATATATATTTCTAAAGAATTAACTGATTTATTTTTAATCTGACATTTACAATTTTTTTTACTTCAAGCGTTATTAGAGTGAATACCCGTATTTGTAATAATCGTCCCATTTTTTTGTTCTCAATAGTGTGTATCACGGCTATCGTAAGAAATCTTATTAAATATCTATACACACACACATACACACACACATGTATACATATCTATATATATATATATATATATATATATATATATATATAAATATATATATATACACACACACACATACATACATATATATATATATATATATATATATATATATATATATATATATATATATATATATATATATTGGGCCCTCCCGTCGTTTTCGATGGTCCAACCATCCAGACGACCCGCACCTATGATTTGATTATAAGGGTGAAGATTTGTGAAGAACCAACCGCATTTTTTAGAAGGGCCGAATAGAGATGGCTGGTGCACATAGTCTGCCACAAGGTCCCCCCTCAGGTTTTGATTTCAGAGTTGTTGTTCTAGATTGGTAGCAACCGAAATCTATAGGACTCTGTCCGTCCTGCTATTTACCCATAGCTGGGGAGAAGGGTATTTACATGTGAATATAAGGAAGTGAATGCATAAATATACATCCAAAAGGATAGAGATAAGTAAAAAAAAAAAGAGATTGGGCCGAATCGATTGTGACAATTTAAGATTACCGAGTGAAAAGGTATATAGATAGACTCAAATAGACAGATATGGAGGGGCATAGATAGATAGATAGATAGATAGATAGATAGATAGATAGATATGAATAATCTGTGGCAGCTAAATAGATAATGAATAATAGCCTGCGATATATATATATATATATATATATATAGATAGATAGATAGATATGAATAATCTGTGGCAGCTAAATAGATAATGAATAATAGCCTGCGATATAATTATATATATATATATATATATATATATATATATATATATATATATATATATATAGATAGATAGATAGATAGATAGATAGATAGATAGATTTCATATAAAGCACTGGTTCGCAAAGTCATATCATTGTTAGTCTCAAGTGAGGGATTTTGTATTTCTGATCTTGTGTCAGACACAGTGAAATAGGAAATTAAATCCTTAGTCGGTATCCAAAAGTCGTGGCCTTATGTCACACTAAGCTGTGAGGAATAAATATTGATAGCTGCTCTTCAATTTTCAAGCAGACAATTAAGAAGTACAACCTATGAATAAATTCACACTCTTAGATACAAAGAATGTTACGCGCAGTTTCTCAGCAGACCAAAAGTTTCGGCAAAACTTAAAATTGCTAAACCTTTAATATCAATTTAGTTCATTGCCGATTACCGATATAAAAAAAAATTAAACGCCAGCCTGTCGCATCCAACAAAACGCTTCGTTTATTGTTTGTTTTCCTTGCGCAACTTCCGCCGGAGGATGCGATCTGAGCATGCCCACATTTATGAACTTCCGGGAGCAACGAAGTAAAACAAATATTTGAAAAGTGAATAAATAAATAAATAAATAAATAAATAAATAAAAAGGAGTGAGTGAATTTGGCTGTGAGATTTCAAAGTTCGACACAAATGAAATCACGCAAACCGCTTAATCAATGTCTTCTAGGCAAAAGAGAGATTGAATTATTGAGACTTTGCATCGGGGATCGCCGATGAAGGTGGAGAAAGATGAGGCAAACAACACAAATTGCCAAATCTGTTTAGAAATTTTCAAACGAAGAAAATGAAAACTTCCTTGGGAAGTTGGCAAACTCTATTGAAAGTTAATTCAATATTTAAACGGAAACGGAGATTGCGTATAACAGAAAGAAAAAATGTATTGCGTGCCCCAAACCGTGCTTTGCGATTAGAGAAGGTATCCAGCAAATATTCAAGAAGATTGAACTGATATCCACTCAAGGGCACACGATATGTTTATATATATATAAATATCAATATATACATGTATCAATCAGCATGTATGCATGTATATTATGTGTGTGTGTGTTCGTGATAGCTTGATTTATATGTATATATAGGGAGTGAATAAGCACGAAGATATATATACATATTGAAGTATATATATTAGGTTGGTGCAAAAATAATTTCGTTTTCTCACATAGTAAGATATGTGAGAAAACGACATTATTTTTGCACCAACCTAATAGATATATGTATGTGTGCGTGTGTTTGAACAATAAAATATAAAATAAATAAAATTTTCAGACACAATATTGGGTTGCATATTAATATTTTTTTGTTTTATTTCAATTAGGCTTGTATACTAATATTCTTTGTTTTCTATCTGTCTGTATTTCTGAGATGAGGTATTATGTACATTATTTACATTATTCGGACTATTGCCCTCATCTTTGTCGTCATATTTATTACAACGTTTTGGCCGTTGTACGCTCCGGCCTTCTACAGATTTGTTGGGATGTCGAACTGACCCCTTTATTTCACTCACTGGGGTAAATGATGTATTTTTTTATTTTATTATTTCAATTAGGTTTTTCGACTAGAAACTAGTCCATCATCAGGGGAAATAAATAAATAAACATTCCCTGCTTGTTAGTAGCCGTGAACTACAGGAGTGAATGACTGTTTCTGAAACAAGTGAACTTTAACTGTAGTTTTCATTGTTTGTTTTTTTTTGTTTTTGTTTTTCTATCGTTAATTTTGATCGGTCCTTGTGTTGGTCAAACGGCCCCTTTCAAGTTATTTTTATGATAGAGAATGCGAAATTCTCATATCTCAAAATTTCTTCCTTGGTCATTTTGACAGTTTTATTGGTTGCTCGGAATGGGATGTGTATGTTAAGTGTATGTTATCTTTTGGTTCTTTGGAAGTGTTTGTGTGTGTGTGTATGTGTATATATTAGAATGAGCCTGTGTATAAGTGTGAGACCACTGTGGGCATGTCTGTCTTGTGTGGGTGAGAAATGTGGGTAGGGCTTGATTTATGGGATTATATATTAATTCTATCTGTGTCTGGACGAAGTATTTTGTAGCGCAAAATCCATTTGTCTTCATGTTCCTTGTGTGTTTTTTCTAATGATATCTTTTCTGTCTGTTTCTATTTTTTCAATTATAGTGAATTTTGCATAGCTTTTAAAATCGTGTTTTTTCTAGGCGGAAATGTTGTTCTGCAGGTAATAATCTTCCGTGGGGAGTCGACTTAATCCGATTCCGATAATTCTGTAGTGAAAGGACCATTCAGATTTTCCTACATATTGTTTAGTTAGTATGCATTCAAATATGTAAATTATGTTATGACTTCTACAGTTAGAGTTGTGATTTTGAAAGTATATATATATATATATATATATATATATATATATATATATATATATATATATATATATATACTTAATAGAAATCTTATAACTATACTCGCTCGGAAAACCTTCGGTATATTGATTTGCAAATAAACAAGCCAATACCAAAGGGAAAAAAAACGGTATAAGAAAAGAAAGAACCAAGAACATGTACGTTGGCCGGAAATAATCGTCCAGCATACGAGTGAAAGGCCTAAAGAAAAAAAAAAACCCGATGCGAGTACCCAAAACAACTAAATAAAGTGCTCAATACAATGAGTAGAGCTGGCTCTTCCCTGACGATCCGCTTAGGTGAAACCTTGGTAGGTTTGTCTGGCTCTCTAGGTTTAACTATATATATATATATATATATATATATATATATATATATATATATTATGCAAGGAGATAAAAAGGAATATGATTACACAGGAGCAGGGGTATATTCACATACACATATTCACGCACGCACGCACACACACACACACACACACATATATATTAGGTTGGTGCAAAAATAATGTCGTTTTCTCACATATGTTACTATGTGAGAAAACGATATTATTTTTGCACCAACCTAATATAGATATATAATTTTACAAACTTGGGGGTGGATCCTGACACCCAAACAAGGTAAAATGTCCATATAAATATATTTACAAAAGGCCATCTTTCTATCTCAACACACCAACTCATAACAATATCCTCCGCTTTCCTTTACATACGCATGCACCCGTCGGATCATTGACTAGCGGACCCTTTCAAATACTCCCACACGGTGTCGATGATTTTGCAGGCCACAATGACACGTTGATGAAGCATATCTCCATTATTAATATCTGCTGCATAAAGCAATTGTTTTAGGTGACCCCACAGATAAAAATCCAAAGGATTGACATCAAAGAAAACGTGCAGGTCATGGAAGAGGTCCTTGCGCACCTATTCATTTTTAACGTTAGATGTCACTCAGTACGTCGCTAACAGTGTGACTGAAAGGAGCCCTATTATACATGAACCACATGCATCTTCGCATTAGCAGGGGTACGTCTTTTAGCAGGCCGGGAAGTGTGCTCGAAATAAAGCCCCTGTAGACAGCCCCTGTAACGCGTGCTGGGAGAACATATGGACCTACCAGACAGTCACCTACAATTCCAGCTCAATCGTAAACTGATGCTGCTGTATTCTTCCATGGGGATTCCGACCTGCTCACAAATATTGGAATGTAAATTTCTTATTGTTTCTCTTCCAAATGTTGCCTAAGCGTAAACAAGACTGAAGAGACAAACAACGAATCGGAAGTTTGGGCAATAAACCATCGGCAAAAGATGTCCTGCGGTGAATGATCAGAGGATGAAAGACCCTGTGCACATTGCAAATGATACGGATATAAGAGCTGCTCTTCAAGTACCCTGCATGTGATACTATGAGATATACATGCTAGGGCAACTTGATGTGTGCTGATAACTGGATCGTCTCCAACAGCCTGTGGGATGTATTCTTTGTGGTCGGGTGTACGAACAGATCACATTATTACTCGAGCCATTGTTTTTTTTTATCCTGTCTTAACAACGCGACGATAAATAGCAGTAAAGGTTGGATAACCCGGCTGGTTTTGACCTGGAAATGCAATTTGATACAGCCGTGCAGCATCGCATCCATTGCCAGTCGCGCAGCCGTTTGTAAAAATTATATGTCTGCTCACGATATGAATATACTGCCATGTTAATAACTCAAAAACGAAGCGTGTGTGTAAATTTTATATATCAGGCGTACTGCAATATATAATCTAAAACTGTCAAAACGTGTATACACTATGGGGTTAAACTTTGGGTCCACCTTGGTTAATTAATTATTTTTATCAATTTTAACCCCAAATCGAGAGGGATTAGCAGAATAGTTTTATCAATATATTCTAGGTACTTTGAGGGCCAGAAAACAAGGTATTGTATTTTCCTAAATGTTTTATGATGGATAATAACGCATCTTAAGCATAGGGATGATGAAAGAAAAAAAAAACATGAAAAATGCTGGGCCACCAGGGAAGATTTCACCATTCAGCACTTTTCGTAAGTTAAAAAGGTTATTTTTACGAAAGTGACCTTTATTACAGAAAGTACAAATGCTCAAAGTATGGAAGTCCTCATCTATAGTCCCTGGAGAATCTTCTGACTCCTCCAATTATCACACACTCTCCTACCGCTTTTCGGCAAAGTATAATGCTGAAGTAGTTAAGCCAATTATCTGTCACGACCTACTATCTGGCAAACAACATGTCTTTTGTTTTGCTAGGTCTACCGCTGACGTGCTAACGGCCATCACTGAATATGTGTATAAAGATCTTGCTAATAACGGCGAATCTCTTGATATATCAAAGGCATTTGACAGGGTTTGCCACACTTGCCTTCTATGTAAGCTCTAGAGCTACGGTATTACAGGACGATTGTTTGATTTAATTCAATCAAATCGGGAAATGAAGGTCGTTGTTAACGGGCTCGCTTCCAGATCCTTTCTCACGAGCGCGGAGGTTCCCCAAAGCTCTATGCTTGATCTTCTTGATGTCATTAGTTCCTAATTAGTCATTTACATTCGTAGAAAATCGGTCAGAGCTGACAAAGTTAACAAGGCCGCTACTCTCGAAAAGGACTCTCAGTCAGAGTTTAACTGAGGCAGAAAGTGACTTGCAAATTTTTATGGCTCCAAAAAGAAACTGCTCTCTTTTGACCACTATAGAGAAACGTTCCTGTCAGCCCTCTGCATTCCGGATGCTAAACTCACGGAGAGCAACACACTGAGTCTTCTTGGCCTCACGTTTTCAACTGACTTGAAGTGGAACGACTACAACGGATCAATAGGTGCATCCCCTGCAAAGAAAGTTGGGTCACTGTGTTGTGGCAGAAGGTTTTTCTCGTCAGAGTCCATCTTACACATTTACAAATCTATCATTCGCCCGTGCATTGAATTCTGTTACCATATCTGGTCTGGTGTTCCTGCTGCTTATCTGGAGGTTCTTGACAAAATCCGAAGAAGTATCTGTAATGTAATCGATCCTGACTTGTCATCTCGACTTCAATCGCTTTCTCTGAGACGTGTTGTGGCTTTTCTCTGTCTGTTTTTACAAATATTTTCATGGCAACTGCTACGACGAGCTTTTTTTCCTGGTGCCCCGACAACATGAATTTAAGAGTGCTCCGAGATTGGCATCTAGGTCCACACTTTTTACTATCGAAATAGTTAAATGTAACCTCCGCTTCTACTCCAACAGTTTCTTTTCTCGCACTTCCCGCCTGTGAAATTTACTTCCGTTTACTTACTTCCCTGAAAATTACAGTCTTCAAAAATGTAAATGCAACGTCAATCGCGATCTTCTGTCTTCTTGAATCCCGTTCTCGTTTCTCCTTTCCTCGGTCGTCCCCCCCCGACCTTTACCCAGTCTTTTTTCTCATTTTCACTCTTTGTGACCCCCCATACACTAGTGGCACTCCTGCCTTGCTTGGATAAAAAAAATTGAATATATATATATATATATATATATAGACACACGGTGCGATGGGTGAATTGCGTTTTAAATTACGCAAAAATGAAAATAACACTGACATCGTATTTTAAAATATATATTTACCAAAATTGCACAAAAGTATCTTGAAATTTCGAAAGAGTAAATTTATTTAATAAAATCGCCATTAGCTTCAACCACGGCCTCCAGACAACTTTTGCATCTCCTGCAAATCTTCTGGACTGTTTCCTTGTTTAAGTTGGTGAATGCTGCGATAACCCTTGCCTTCAGTTCATCTTTGATGTTACAAGATTTGTTGGTCTCTCGCTCAACTGCGCCCCACATATAATAATCAAGGGGGTTTCCAGTCTGGAGGTTAGGTGGATAGATGTAAGAGGCGATGTGGTCGCAGAAATTGTCTGGCAGCCAAGACTGTGTTCGGCTGCATGTGTGACATGCTGCAGTGTCCTGTTGCCAGATATATTGTCTTTCAGTGGCCGCCCACTTTACCTAGGACAGCATTACCTCCTCAAGGCATTTGATTTAGGCCTCCGTTTTTGAGTTTGAGGCCCTGTGGGAAAATGATTGGAAGCATAACGACGTCATCGCTAGTGATCACTACAATTGCATTCGTAATCACCATTAGACTCATCTAAATCTTTCGGAATTCTCTGCACTGTCCTCAAGTTTACACTCAATCACACTTTCCAAATTTCTGGCGGAGGGAATTGCGTCACTGTGGTCTTTTTCTCACAGACGTTGCCCAACTGATTCTACTATATTGTGAAGTCGACAAAATCAAAAACAAACAAGGCGCATGCGCGAAATTAAAAATATAAAATGGCGTCCATTCACCCATCTCACCCAATATCTATATACTAATGCCAATAAATCCGTAAGACGATGATTAAAAATGATTATACTACCAGGAATGTACAGGTTTTCCTATTTCCAGTATTATGTATTTAAACCAACGCTTCTCTGTTAATCTCATTGATCAAATATAATATATTGAACATTTCAAATCAACATAAATCTAATGACTGTGCGAGGTTACGAAATTATTGATCCATGTTCATATGAAATTTGGCAAAACGTGTTTGAATCTTGGCTGAGAATGTTTGCGTTCACGTAGCCACTGGTGCCTCTGTGAAAAATGTGAATCTCCATCTCTGTACTCTATCAAATCGCTCTGATATCTTACCCAAAAGGTCTCGTCACCGGCAGGTCATGATAACAAATAAAGAATAGATTGGAAATGTGATCCCGTGGACAAATCTCACTTCTATAAAGACATTATTTTCTAAGCAGAATAAAAATCCATTGTGAAACTTGAAAAGTATAAAAAAAAAAAAAGATAGACAGAGTAAAATTCAATTATTTCTGTAATATATAATAGGAAAGGCGTCCATTTTGAAAAAGAAAGAAATAAAATAGGGTTATAAGAGACACAGATTAAAAGAAAAAAGAAACAAATTCAGTTAACATCTGTTTATATTTCTGAGATGAAGTAACCATTGCCATATTCATGACATTTCGGCCGTTGTACGTTCCGGCCTTCTTCAGGATCTCTCTATATTTCTGAGATGAAACATCGTAACTATTCAGACTATTTACATCGTTTGATCTGTTGCCCTCATCTTTATTGCTATATTCACGACGTTTCTGTCGTTGTACGCTTCGGCCTTCTTGAAGATTTGACTATATTACTTAGAAGTGGTATTGTAACTATTTACTCTATTTACATCTTTCGGACTGTTGTCCTCATCTTTATTACTGTTTCTATGGGAATACTGTTAACTGAGGTAAGTTTGAAAAAAGAAGAATGAAGGTGTCAGAATGAAAGCAAAAAGAGAGAAAGAAAGAAAAATGAAAACAAATACGCAAAGAAAAGAAAACGTGAAAGTGAAAAATGTCGAAAAGAAAGAAACATTAAATTTGTGCAAAATGAAAGTGATAACAAAAGATATAAAGCAATAATAGAAAAAAAAATGCAAGTCAATCTAAGGAAACTTGAAAGAAAGACAAAAACAAAAAACAATGTTGAAGTCTTTGGTGAAAAGGAAGAAAATGGAATTCTAAATCACTTGGGACAGGTGAGAAAGTTCAAAATAGTGCATCCATTCGCGAGATTAAAAATTAAAAAAAAAATCCATATCGCTCCATTATTTTAATTTTTTTCTTTTTCTTGTTTTTGTTTTGTTTTTTCTTACTTCTTTGTTTATTGCAAGAATTCTCTAAGCTTCGTTTTAATCAATCGTCGCTCTGGTGCCACATCTAATTCCAAGTTCCTCGGAGACTTTCGAAGAAGGACACATTTCTTCCGCACAATTTAATATAATCGGCACTGGAGATGAATGCAAGAAAATAAACTGGTTAAAATCAGAACAGCTCTTGGAGAAATTCGATAAAGTTTTGCACATTGCTAAAGACGTCGAGATTTTGGTAAAATAGAATGATGGTCGTTGACAGAAGTATCAGTGTTTTCACCTGCGGGAATTCCTACGCTCTTTGAGAAAGTACGGTGGCCGAAACGTTGCAATATAAAATGTAAGGAGAATAGGAAAATGGTCGCCGGAAAGCATTGGATACACAATGGCAATATAAAATCTTTCCTGGAATTTATAATGAAGAGTGATACAGTGGCGGGAGGACCCTGAAAAACATACAAAATATTTTGAAATCAAATATTTAATTCGGTTCAGTCGCAATATGTTACTTGCGTTTATCTGCGAAGAAAAGAAGACGTGCGTGTAGTGTAACGGATATCGGTTCGAAAAATAAAATCTACGAGCCGTTTTCAAATTCCGGATTAGTCTGTTTAGGTCTGATATTTTTTTTCACAAATATCTTTTAGAAATGTATTATTATTTCTTTTCCCGCTCACAGCTATCGGTTTATTCAATAATGAATTTTTCTCATTACCCACTTTATAGTAAGGCGGGGGTTTTAACGATCAGCTAACAATGGGCGAGTCTATTGTATTTATTTGATTAATATGGTTACATTAATTTGTGGCACAAGGCCGAAGAAGAAGTGGGGGAAAAGGTTGGTCAACACTGACTATTCTACACTGAGCTAATCCGCCTCAGGACCCATTTCCTCCAACAAATTTCTCAATCACCACCAGAACGTATCCTTCTCTATCCACCCCAACTTGTACCACAATACCACATATTCGCAGGGATTCTAATAAAACACCCAGGATTGACACACACACACACACACACACACACACACATATATATATATATATATATATATATATATATATATTAGGTTGGTGCAAAAATAATGACGTAACAATGTCGTTTTTTACGCATTTTTTAACGTCAAAAAACGACATTATTACGTCATTATTTTTGCACCAACCTAATATATATATATATATATATATATATATATATAAGTTACATAATAGAGAAATTCAAAATTACCTCATGAGAATAGCTAGTTCAACTAACGTTAAAACGTTAGCATTTTTCCACTCAAATGGTGTGTAGATACAAAATCTGGTCGACAATATAACGGACACGTTAGCTAATAATTTTAATATTACTGATAGAATGGCGAAAATCTATACCAAAGACGCCTATTTAAGGTCCACAAACCCAACTTTACTAATAATACTCAATCTATATTGGTAAGTCCCTCTAAAAACGAACTACGTTTAATTTTTTTTTTAAATAACTGATAAACTCTCAATTGCAACCTGTGCCAATGTTTGGAAGGATTCATCAGTTACTATCAAATGGTTCATTAATATGAATGATAAAAATAGAGCTAGTTTTATTAAGTTTGATATTATAGACTTTTATTCCTCTATCTCCAGAGACCGCTTAGTGGATTATTTCAACTTTGCGGGAAAAAAAAACATACGGAGATAACAGAGGATGAAATTAATATAATCTTAACTGCTAGGAAATCACTATTAGTAGTTAACGAGTCTACCTGGATTAAGTGCCAGAATGACGATTTTTATGTCGCTATGGGAGCATATGATTCCGCCCCAGTAGAATTGTAGATCCTAAACTAGTAGGCCTATATAGAGATGATGGCCTCATTTTCTTCCCAATAGCAATGGCCCACTTACTGTGAAGTTACAGAAGAAAATTATTAGAGCTTTTAAGTTACTGGGGTTTAGAATTGGGATTGCTTTTAACCTCAAAATTGTAGATTATCTAGATATCACACTTAACCTTAATAATAATACCTTTAAAACTTACCATAAAGTACATGAAACCCACAATTAAATTAATGTCGATTCTAACCACCCTATGCCATTGTCGGCTCCAAAATTAGTAAACTTTTGTCTAACAGAAATATTTTTAATAAAATTAAAGAATTGTAAGAAAATTCTCTGCACGAAAATGGTTTTAAAAATAAATTATCTTACTTAAACCCCATAAGTAACACTGACGTATCTAATATCGGTTGTAAGCACAGAAATAAAAAAAACATTTTTTTTATGGATCAGCCCCCACCTTCTTTAAATTATGAAACATTAATATCGGACAGTATTTTCTGAAGTTAATAAATAAACATTTCCACAAAACAGCCTTCTAAGTGAGATCTTCAATAGGAAAAACATCAAAATTAGCTATTCCTGCACAAATAACATGTACAAAATTATCAACTCCCATAACAACAACATTTTAAGTAAATTCTATGGATTAACAAAAAGCCTGTTATGGAAGTCCCTGTAATTGTAGAAATAGTGAAAATTGTCCACTAGATGGAAAATGCAGAGCTTCGAAGATTATATGCCAAGCAACCATTTACCCCAAAGAAAATAATTTAATGTTTACATTGGAATTTTCGCGGGGAAATGGAAACAAAGACTTTACACTCATAGGCGCTCTTTTTCCAAGATATATTTATGTTATTATTTTTTTAATAAAAACAGTCTAATTAATATTTATTGTTAATCTTATATTATTTACCAGCATATTTTTGTTAATTTTTAAAAGAAAAAATATTTTTGTTTTTTTTATTTCATAACTAATAATTTATTACTTCCTTTTTTAAAAAAAATTGTTTGAACTCGTGTTTGTTTGTTTTTTTTTTTTTTTTTTTTTTAACTTGGTTTTTAAATTTTTCCTGACATTATTAATTATTTAATTTCCCCTCAAATTTTTTTGCATTACTCCTACTTGGGGTGTTAGAATTAAAAATCCGGGTCATGGTTGTATGAAACTTTAATTTAATCCAGACAATATCGGCCTCATCCTTCCGCTATACTAGTGTCTGGCTAACTCAATATCCGTGTTTTCAATGGTGCATTCTTCCTTTTCTTTTTTTTCCTTTCTCTTTTTTCTTTATATTTTCTTTTTCTAAAATGTTTATTTTTTTAAGTTTTTGACTTTGTATCTACACACCATTTTAATCGAATAATGCTAACATTTTAACGTTAGTTGAAATAGCTACGCTCATGAGGCAATTTTGAATTTCTCTATTATGTAATTTATATGATCTGTTATAATAAATACATTGAGCTCTTTGTGTGGATCAGTTTTAATATTTTATACTATTAGGATTCACTTGGATTATATACCAACGGATTATTACCTCTCATCTCTCTCTCTCTCTCTCTCTATATATATATATATATATATATATATATATATATATATACATATATATATATATATATATATATATATATATATATATATAAAAGTGAACATAGAAGTCAACACTTAGAGGCGACAGTCTGTTTCATGCTATATGCAATCGTCAGGCAATCGCGGCCTGACGATTGCATATAGCATGAAACAGACTGTCGCCTCTAAGTGTTGACTTCTATGTTCACTTTTATATTTACACACGCTCAATCTCTGATATTGAGCACTTTATCCCATAAATATAGTACATCTTAAGACTATATTTATTCATATTTCTTTATATATATATATATATATATATATATATATATATATATATATATATATATATATATATATATGATGTTCGTAGTAGAGCGATCTTCTGGGCAAATTTATGTTTATGTTACCTGCGACAATGTGAGTAAAACTGTTCATTCCTTTTGTCACAAGGCCATGAGTTCCGATTACTATTGGTAGAATCCCAGTCTTCATTCCTCACATCCTGTTAACCTCGATCTACAGGTCCTCGTATTTGGCCAATTTCTCGATAATTTTCATGGTAGTGTTTCTCTCAGATGGTACTGTTATATCAAAAAGCAGGCACTTTCTGAATTTCTTGTCATTTTTCACAATATCAGGTCCGTTTGCTTTTATTTTCCTGTCACTTTGAATTGTCATGCCCCAGAGGATAGTTACATCGTTATTTTGGGTAACTGTGTCTGGTTGGTGCTCCTACCAGTTCTCAGTGGTTTCGCTTTTGTGCTTTTTGCAAATCTTCCAGTGTACATATGTCGCTATTTTGTTATGTCTGTGAGTATATTCATTTTTTTTTTTTTTTTTGCCAATTCTGGACATTCTGAGATAATATGGTCAACAATTTCATCATTTTTTTCAGCAGAATCTGCATCATTTCGGGTTAGTTCCATCCTTGATTATGTGACAGTAATTGTATCTGGTTGCGAGATTTGGGTCCTGAGCTGCAGTAATTAGACTTTCTGTCTCAGTTTTCAACCGGATGCTCCTCAGCCAATTTTGTGTTTTCTGTTGGTTCAACCCTGCTTTCGTTCTTTTTAGTTATTTACCATACAACGCCTTGTCCTTTCAGTTTTTTGTAATTTCATTTAGCCAATTTTTTTTATTTTCTTTTATTTTCTGCTTTCTGTTTTACTTGTTTGGCGTACATGGCATTTGCTTCGTTTATTTGTAGGTAGGGTTTCAGGCATATTAACCTGTTTCATGAAGAGTGTATTGGGGTGGATTTGGTGTTTTACTATTTATAGGAGAGGGTCATTAGTTTTTGTGAGGTATGCTTCCAATCCGATTGTTGTAGTTTTTAGAGTTAATTCAATTTGGATTAGGCCTTGGCCTCCTAAAGCTCTTGGTACGTACAGCCTATCAACGTCTGTTTTCGGGTGGTGCATCCTTATTTGGGCAAGCAATTTTCTGGTCTTGGCGTCCAATCTTTTAATGTCATTCAACTTCCATTTAATAATATTGAAGCTGTATCTTACTACGGGTATAGCTAAGGTGTTGATAGCCTTCATTTTATTGGCCCGATTAAATTCAATTTCTCGTATGAAACACACTCTCTCCTATAATATTCTTTTCGGATCTTTTCCTTCATAACTGAATATTGTATTCCGTCTCCCTCAATAATTCCTAAGTATTTGTATGTACCATCTTTGTCTAGTTCCTTAATCTTGTTAATATCAATGTCTAAATATTTTGTTTACCGCCTTTGAAGCTAGCTTTGGCACATTTGTCGATTCCGAGCTCCAACCCAATGTCATCGATGAAGATTTTGACAGTGGTTAGTAGGTTCTTCTGTAGATTGTCATCTTTGGCAAACGTTTTAAGATTATCAATATAGAATAGGTGATTCAGTTTGCCATTCTGTGACTTGTATCCGTAGCTACTGTTGTTCAGTAGGCAGCTGAGTGGCGCTAATGCAATTCACAAAAGTAGCGGTAACAATGAATCATCTTGGGAGATCTCGCTTTTGATGTTGATTGGTTTCGATGTTAATGACCCTTTTGTATGGTTTAGGTTTAGTGTTGTCTTCTAAGTTTCTTATGCTCTCCGTTATGAATTTGACCGTCGAGGTTAAAATTTTCACCCTGAGTAATTCATTTTGAGATTCGAGCCATATTTTTTGTCACTTTCATCCAGCTTTTCTAGTTCCTTGGTTTCAATGTCAGTTGTTTTCATATTAGAATTATATACGATCACGTTATCTTTCATACCTTGGTTTGTAAAGCTCTCAGCAACCTTTATAGTTTCACCTCTAGTTACAATTTTATCCATCACATTCACAAATTAGGTTCATTTGGAAAAAGCTTGTCAATCATTTCAGTAAACTGTTGTTACATGTGTGACCCTTGTTTCCTCTTCTACCAAATAACCACACTCTCTACCACTTTGTCTATAAAGGCCAGCAGAAGTTTGCTGACAAATTTACTTGTGAATGGATCTTTTTTTTTAAGCATTTCACCCCAAGCAAGCTACTAGCACGCAAGGGGTTATAGAGGATTTGGAGCGAGAGCAGATCGGAATGATAGAGGAAAGGATGGGGAGAAGGATAGTGGATAGGCAACTGGAGATGTCGATTGACATTACTTTTGAATAGTTGGAGATTATAGCCCTCAAGGAAACTGGAATAGGGAAGGGAGTTCCACAGTCGAGAGGTGCGAGACATGAAGCTATTGGAGTAGAAGAGACTGATACATTTAGTAGTTTCGACAGTGAAAGGGTGAGAGCGGGATGCCAGCCTCGTAGGGATCTTGAACTCATGAAGTCTGGGAACCAGCGAATACAGATCCTCGGAAAATATTTGTAAAAAAGACAGAGAGAAGCGACGGCGCGTCTGTGAGAGAGCGATTGCAGACGAGATGCCAGATCAGAGCCATTTATATTGTATATCCGTCTCTGGATCTTGTCAAGAAACCCGAGGCAAACAGTAGGGCCTCCAGAACATATATGGCAACAATACTCCATGCAAAGGCGAATGGTTGATTTGTAGATTTGAAGGATCGATTCCGGGGAGAAAAATTTCCTGGCGCGGCACAAGGAGCCAACTTTTCTTGCGGTGGACGAAGCAATTGACTCAATGTATTTGTTCCATCTCAGGTCAGTAGACAAGATGAGACCGAGCAGACGCAGAGAGTTGCTGTCAAGAAGCTGAGCGTCAGACATTCTAATGGGGGTGCAGGGAAGGATCTCTGTGGTGATTAATAGAGAGCAGTTTTGTTTTGGAGACGTTAAAGTTAACCAGCCAAATCCTGCTCCAGTTCACAACCGATTGGAGGTCCTTTTCGAAACGAACGGCCAGGTTAATTTTGTCAACGACTCTAGATTTGTTTTTGAGGCAGGAGTAAATTGTGGTGTCATCGGCGTAAATGCCTACTTGGGGATTAAATGAGTAAGCTGCTTTGTATTTATCAAGTGTTCTTTCTTCATTATTCATCCAAAAAATTTCAGCTGTCTCTTTTTTGTCATTTATGTTTCCATTTTCTTTAAGACATCTTCGTTGCTTATTTCTCTCTGTCCATATTCTCGGCGTTCTTCTGTAGAACCACATTTCTGTTGCCTTCAGTATTCTTTTTATCACTATGGAGATTGCCCTGATTTCACTGCCACACAAGAGGAATGATATTACATAACAGTTAAGTACTGTTTTTTTTGTTTTTTTATAATTAAATTTTTCTTGTTTCTTAATATATTGTTTAGTTTTTGGAATGCCTCTTTTGCTATTATGCGTGTTCGGATTTGGGGGTTGCATATTCTGCCCTGTGTTAAAACGCTTGCTAGATATTTAAAAGGACAGAAAGAACAACACAGGTAGAAATTAGAACGAATAAAGAATAGTTCAAGCATCCGATGTGAAAATTATTCTATCAAAGTTTTCCGACATTTATACGATCTAGTCCAAAGAAATCGGCCTGAAAAATACTCATTTCCTGCGACTTGAGGTATCAGTCGTACTGAGCTTGATTTTGTAACTATCGTAGACCCTAAGCCAGCATTCGACAGTTTGGCGCCTGGCTTAGAGATTGTAGCAGAAGATAAAAGCCGATCTCGACTTCCTGTCGCCAACCATCAAACGTCGACTAAAAATGAAAGGTTGCTAGTATCTTTCTTCACAGGCTTCTGAGGCATATTTCAGCGTGTCACGATGCACCTGACTTGGGTGCAGCTTTTTTTTTCGGTTTCTCGTCGATTTATACATGTATATAGCATTATCATACTGCTCGCTTCCATATTCGAAGAAACAAGAAAACATAGATAAAAGTAGACTGCGTGTGTCTAGGTCCTATATTGAGCTATATCTTATTCTTCTTCTCACCGTGTCCCTTCAGAAGCTGGGTGATCATGGCACTCCACAACTTCCTGTCCTTTGTAGGTCTTATAAGGTTTTTAACTATCATTCCTACCACCTGATCTGACATCCGTTTATACAAGTTTGTTAGGGAGGTTATTCGATGTTTCCCCTTGTCACTCTTGACTTCACTGTGTTCGTGGGTGTCAAATTCTCCAAGCCCTCGTTCCACCTTATGACTCAAAGAAATTTCAACTGTCTCTTTCTGATTCTAAGTAAGCATCCATTTTCCTGAAATTTTCCTCGTTGCATACTTGCTCTGTCCATGGTATTCTCCTTATTCTTCTGTAGAATCACGTTTCTGTTTCCTCAAATTTTCTCTTTATCTGTGAATTGTTCACACCCTTCAGTGCTATAGAGAAGAACTGATATTACGTAGCATTTCAGCTTACTCTTTTTTTTCTTTCTTTCTTTTTTTTTTTTTTTGTTTCTCCCAAATTTTTCCCGTTTCTTAATACTTTGCTTAGCTTTTGGAAGGCTTATTTCCATATATTAATGCATCTTTGGATTTCGGTGTCAAATTTTCCGTCATCTGTTGTAACATTTCCCAGAAATTAAACTTCTAATCTTGCTTAATTTTGATATCTCCAATTCATAGCTCGTATCTTGGACTATCCCACTTGCCGATAACCATTCATCTCTACTTACAGTTGATGATCTGGCCTTTCTTTCCCGCTTTCGCTCATTCTTTTTTTGGTTGACTAAATGTTAACCCCAAAAGGCCCAAGAGTAATTCAAGGTAGAGGATTACTGAATGATATTGTTGTACGAACATAAGAGGAAGAAAAAAAATGCTGATTATGAGGATAGATAAGATAAATAATGGTAGAACCTAGACTTGAAGAGGTTAAGAGTTTAGTGACCGGGGAAGTAGCAGTTATCAGGAAGAAGCTTTCTCAGTGGAATGTCTTGGTTGCCAGGGGAATACGAAGGGAATGTGAATGATTGAATTTTTGAGAACTTAGCGTGGCGGGTCCAAACTGTAACCGGTAGAAATATAGCTCGTCTGAACATTTCACATGAAAATAGCCATAGAATAATGATAGACTGTAACATTAAAAATGATTCACAATGCTCCGTAAACGCTTATGAAACTCTTTCATGGTTGGAAAGTTAATAGTGGGCAACTCCAGCCCAGGTATTTGCTTTGAATATTGCTGCCACATCTGGTTTGGCGCCCCTGCTATATATTTAGAGATTCTTGACTAACTCCAAACCAGAATCTGCAATATCATTGCTCCGGACCTGGCACCTCGGCTTCAGTCTCTTTTCCACCGCTGTAGCGCAGCCCACTTCTGCCTTTTCTATAAATATTTTTATGGCAATTGCTCTGATTCTTTTTCCGCTATGGTACCTAGACTTTATGCAGTACTAGATTGGCCGCAAGGTTGCATCATTTTGCAGTCAAAATAGATACAACTGTAAGTTTTTTCCTAATAGTTTCTTCTGTCGCACTTCTCACGTGTGGAAATATCTCCCGGCATTTTGCTTCCCAGTCAACTTTGATCTTAAAAAATTTAAATGCAATGTCAATCGTTATCTTCTGCCTTCTTAATACTTGTTCTTTTATTGTTCTCTCTTCTTAATAGTAGTTTTTCTTATATTCTCTAACACTTAGTACGTCCCTGCGTCCTAGTGGCTTTATTGCCTTGATTAAAGTGAAATGATTAACAAAGAAAGATACAGAAGCATATTTGGACTGATTCAACACTAAAATTGTGTTGGGATCCCTGCACTTTTCATTCTATCTGCCATCAGTACAGCGTCATCTGCGTATCTTACGTTGATAAGATTGTGTTCACCAATAATAAATCCTGGTAAATATTCTTAGTTCCATTGCAGCTATTATATTGTTCGTTTCGAGAATAGAAGAAAAGAAAAAGAAAAAAAAAGCTAAAAGAACATATACGTAAGTTCAGGCATTCTACTGAGCAAAATATAATGAATGAATTGGGCTGAATTATTTTTTAAAAAATGAAAACGATAAATAGAGGATCATACTATAAACATGTCATTTTTTTTTTTTTTGAAGAGGTTAAAATTCATTCTCTTTCATTGACCGGTTACACTATATACAGGTATATTTTTTTATGGAGGTGTTAAAATTCCTGCGTTTTAAACAACCTCAGTTTCTAGAAAAATAAAGCAAAGATAAAAATATGTATTGAGTACGTTTTACTTAGAATTACTTCAATTATCACAGCCCAAAGTATCTACCTTAACTCGTGTCTCCTGCATTTATTTACAGATACTTGTATCCAAAAATCACCAATACTTACTTCAGTAATTAAACATAAATTGTTCTCTTACGTTTTTTATCATTTTAAAAACAAATCATTGTCGTATTTTTCCTATACCACCAAGAAAATTTTCAGAATTACGACGAAGCCATTTCATTCGCATAAAAGAATATTTTATACTGTAATTTTTCTCTGAGAATATTTTTTTCTTTTCACATTAATCGAACGCTAATTACATTTATGTTATATTTTGGTTCTTATAGCGCATTAATGTCATCAAATGTGTTCATTATGTTAGACATTTTCATGGCGGTCGTCTTCGAGTATAGAATCCAGAGGTTGGCAGTGAATATTTCGGAGACAGTAGGAAAGCGTAGTTCAGGTTAGCAGTGGATATTTCGTAGCAAAGTAGCAGAGCGTAGTCCTTCCTTCTGTCATCTTCGCCTGGTCAAGTTGGCACTGGTCCTTCGGTAGGGTAAACAAAGATGGCCGCCTTTATACACGACGGATACCATGTTCTGCGGCTTCTGATTGGTTAAACTTCTATTGGTAGACTATAAAGGAAGTTAAGTCATCTGGATTGTCTCACTAGTTATATATATATATATACCCAAAAAACCGTAATACATTATACTAAGTTTAATAAAAGCTTATAGAATAAAAAATTATGTTCTTAAACTATTGGTTACACAAGGTTAAAAAATCTTTTAAAACATTAATAACTTCTTGATAATTATACTGCTGGTCTTTCGTATTTAGGTTGTCTTTTTTTCTTTTTCATGTGTTTTTCCGAAGTGCGGGCGGGGAATAACAGTGTTTTTATTTTAGCGCATTGAACTTGTAGCTATCTTGCGTAATTAGAACATTATTTTCATTCTGTTAGTGTATGAGATCGCTAAAAAAGAGTATAGCATGACGAAAAAGACGCCAAACGTGACCAAAACAAAACTTTGTCATCTAAATGTTTATGCTATTATTAAGAGGAAAGATCAAAGTATTTTGGGGCATTCCTAGCACGTCCAAAATTTTTGTTAAAAATCTTTTTTTTTAGTCAGCAAAATTGACAGATAATCGATCATGTCAGCCATTTTTTTTCCAATTTATAAAAAAATGAAAATCTCAAGTTTGAAATTCTTTTAAAAATCAATTATAATTTTTTCAAAAGTTATTTTAAGAAAATCAGAAATTATAATGTTTATTTAAAATATTTTGAACCAAGATTAACTTAGTTTCTGCGCCGAAAAGACGTAGTTTGAAAATAAAACAAAGCAGGTCATAACCTTTTGCGTCACTTGACAAGGTGAGGAAAGACATTCATGACGTTTTGATAGCTTACGTGAGGATAATTCCTTCTACGGAAGGAGAGATGTGAAGTTATTTAGATTTAAGTGAACAAATTATTTACCTCGTTATTTTTAAGGAAAACTTTCAATGCTCTAATTTTTTTATTTTTTGTACTTAGCTTTCACCTTTACGTTTACGATGCTTTACGGAAAATATATTATAAAGAAATTAAAATAAGACTGTTGAGAGTGAGATTAAATTTCATAAGAAAGGTATCTAGGTAATTTATAGGTACCTTTCTTGTGAGATTTTATCAGAAGTGTACATAAAATACAAATTTAAATTTCATAAGATGATACTGATACTTCTCAGTTGAAACTGAAAAATCAAATTAACTTTTCCACACGTGTTTCGCAAAAATAAATCTATATCTCAAAAAGACATTTAAGAAACTGAATGCGACTTTTTAATAATATTTTAACAACTTAAATGTAAAAATCTATTATAATTAAAGAAATAACAAATAATTGTATTAAAAATTCAGTATTAAAGACAGAAACTCAATCCACGAGACGTTTTTTATTGCACGCATGATACTACTGATCTTCCGTAGATTTGATTTACAGTCTTATTACTGACACAAATTATATTTTTTTTGTATGTTGTTGTTCGTTATTTCGTAAGAAGCTTTGGAAATTATAATCTGTAAATATATATCTACTTAATAACAATCGTTAAATTTTACAAACTTTTCCTTAACTTTAGAAGAATTAACAACATAATGTAAAAATAATAAAATATTTCAGAAATAAAAAATAATTGTTTTAAAAATTCATTTTTCATCGAAATATCTTTTTGCTTTCAGAAAATATTGTCCATGTTCATTGAAATAAATAAAAGAAATTAAAAGCTTTTGAAATTAAATAATATTTTTGTTTATTGAGTTTTGTATGTTACAATTCAGAGATGATTTTCAGGTAAAGGTGGTCCAACTAAAAAAAAAAAAAAAAAAAAAAAAAAAAAAAAGCATGATTTGGTTTCCTCAAAGCCTTGTGCTTTTAAGTAATATAATCACTAATCTTCCCAAAATTGAAATTATAGAGTTTTCGTACAATTAGTTATGGTGGGAGGGGGTAATTCATATGAAAAAAATATTTTTGCCACGACTTTAAAAAAGAAAAACATATTTATAATAAGTTCCATCATTTGTGAATAGTTTCTGAAAGTTTCATTAAAATCCAACAATTATTTTTATTTTTGCAAGATTTTCAAAATTAATGTCTGTCATACAGAAAAAAATGAGCTAAAATTTTATGTTATTTTACTAGTTCCGGTGACACAAAGAGAAACAACGTTTTTTTTTTAATCAAAATTTAGAATTTTCTAAAAAGAAGGAAAAATTAAAAAAAATAATTAAAAAATACTTTGATCTTTCCTCTCAATAATAATATGAACAGTTAGACGCTAAAATTTTGTTTTCGTCAAGTTTGACGTCTTTTTCATCATGCTATGCTCTGTTTTTAGAGATCTCACGAAGGTACCTATAAAAGGTAAGCATTACTTTTAGAAAATCCAGTTAATTAATCCTTAAATTTTCTTTTGGATTTCGAAATACATCTCTAGTACAAATATTAGATTTTAAAGTGGATTTTAAAGGGTTGTTTACACTTTTCGTATACAATAGCAGTTCGATGAGTCAAAAAGGTGTCAATGTTTTAAAAATGCTAAAAACTTCATTTGCATACGGAAATTAATTTTTCTTTTAATTCAGGTTAGCTTTAGGCTAGGTACCTCCCCAAAAATCGCGATACCTAACCTTTTAAATTAATTCTTAAAAATGAAAACCTTTCTGGAATCGTTCATTTTAGTTTTAACTGAAAGAGAAAGGATTAAATTTACTGTTTCCAGTAAGCGAAATACTCTTGTGTATTTCAAACAGAAATTATATTGATTGGAATCGATTTACATTTTTTGTTATTTTTTCAGTAACATCGACAAAGACATTTGTAAACACAAGTTATATTTCGGTTTTAAAAATCTTCCAAAAATAAAATACACTTTTTTGAAACTTTAATTGCGGAATATTAGCTCATATAAAGTATTATTATTCTGATTTAAAACAAGTATTATTTGCTTTAAGTGTACACTATAGAAGAAAGCATTTTTAACTCGAGAGTAGCTGTATTTTTAACCTCATTTAACCTGATTTGATATATTAACAGACTGATGATGGGTCTAATCTTGTTTTATGGAGATTTAAATGCAAAAAAAAAGAAATGAAAAAAATGAGATGAGCGCATTTTAAGTATAATTTTTTAAGTTTTTAATTTTAAATTTTTAAGAACGCAGTAATCTTAAAAATTTAGGAAAACAAACTCTGTAATCTAATGTTTTATTAAAATTTAGAAATTTTGTCTTTAAATTTACTATATTCGTCGCTCTTACTTTCTAATAATATCGTACTTACAAAAATGGGCAGCTTTATACACACACAAAAAATTCTAAATTCTTTTTTAAAAATATTGGTGCGTGATAATTTGTATTGAGTTTTTTTTTTCCATTTATGATTAGTAAATATAGTTTTCACTTAAGAATAATATTACCTAAAAAGTTGAAATTAATACAAAATTTTAAAAGATTTAAAACTTTATAAATTATTATAATTAAAATTTTTAAAAAATGAAAGCAATTCTTGTAAAAATTCATTATTCATCGAAAAAACTTTTTCTTAAGACAATATTGTCCTTAATAAATCTTATTTATAAAAGCAATTAAAAGCTTTGTCTAATTAGATAAAGTCATAGTTTAGCGCATTTTTTTTATTTTACGTTTCGGAGCAGATTTTTGCTAAATGAGTGTTTTAAAAAAAAAAAAAAATGAAGATTTACATTCTACAAGGAGTCCTGCTTTTAACTAAAAAACAAACAAAAAAAAATAATCGGATCAAAATTTAATTTCTCGAAATTTCATAAAATTAAGTAAATGGGTGTGACAGATGCAAAAATGAAATATTTTTACCAAGATTTTCTAAAATAAAATATTTCAAAAATAATTTTATTCATTTGGGAATAAGTCCTGAAAATTTAATCTGACAATTATTTGATTTTTGCAAGACTTTCCAAACAATGTGCTTTTACCGAAAAAACAAAAAAATGCTAAATTTCCCATAAATAACGCTAAATTTCCTGACGCAAGAAAAATAAAAGTTTTAACCAAAGTTTCGAACGAGCTAGAAAGGATTTCAAAAATTTAATAAAATAATAAAAAAATACTTTGTCTTTCCTCTTAATAGTAACAAACATTTTGACGATGAAACTTTGTTTTCATTAATTTTCGCGCCTTTTTCATCATGCTATGGTCTTTTTTAGCGAAAAAGTGAAAGTATCAATTTTAGACCATTATCTTTCAAATAGAACCGAAATTTAAGCTAAAAAAGGCATTTAAATTGTGTTTTTTTCTGTTTTTCTTTTAGAAAAACCGTGGTGGCTCCTATCTTAACTCAAAACTGGAAGCATTCTCATCAACCTAGTACATTTAAAATGATGTTGGAGAATTCTAACACACACACAAACACACACGCACATATATATATATATATATATATATATATATATATATATACAACATCTAAAATATTATTACAGTTAGATTTACGTTAAAAATATTCGAACACAGTGCCGTTCCATATCATGTGACGTCCGCATCTCGCGACGAACGCTACTTGTAAACAAACCTCTAAAAACAGTTATTTCTGAAGAAAGATCGAGGTCGATCTGAAATATCAAATATAAATAAATACTTTCATAAAAAAACATTATTATTTTTTTAATTTGCAACTTTTTAGTTGTTTTATATATATACACACATATATATATATATATATATATATATATATATATGAAGCATTTCACCCCAAGCAAGGCGGAAGTGCCGCTAGCACGCAGAGTATTACAGAGTGTGAAAACGAGAGAAAGGATTGGGTATAGGGCATTGAGGAAAGGAGAAATGATGAACGAGGTTCAAGTCAACAGAAGATGGCGGTTGACACTGCATTTTAATTTTTGAAGATTGTAGTTGTCAGGAAAGTAGGTACTATGGAGCTCCACAGTCAGGAAGTGCGAAAAAAGAAACTGTTGGAGTAGAAGGGGGGTTACATTTAACTATTTCAACAGTAAAAGTGTGAGATCTAGATGCCAGTCTAGGAGCACGCTTAAATTCATGAAGCCGGTGAACCAGGAAAAAAAGCTCGTTGCAACAGTTGCCATAAAATATTTGTAGAAAATACAAAGGGAAGCTATATCACGTCGGTGAGAAAGTGACTGAAGTCGAGATGCCAGGTCAGGAAGATTTACATTGCAGATCCTTCTTTGGATTTTGTCGAGAACCTCGAGATGAACAGCAGGGGCACTAGACCAGATATGGCAACAATATTCAATGCACGGACGAATGGTAGATTTATAGATCAGTAAGATGGGCTCTGACGAGAGAAATACAACCTTCTGGCACAACCCAAAGAACCAACTTTCCTTGCAGTAGATGCATCTATTGATTCAATGTGCTTATCCAAGCTCAACTCGGTGGAAAACGTGAGGCCAAGAAGCCGCAGTGGGACGTTCTCCTGGAATCGAGAATCAGCCATGCTGATGGTAGGCAGAGAAGATTCTCTATGATTCTTAAATGAGAGCAGTTTAGTTTTGGGTATTTTAAAATTCACAAGCCATTTCTTGCCTCAGTTAACCATTGATTGGAGGTCTTTTCGAGCAGCGGCCAGTTTAACTGTAATCGTTGCTGGATTTACAACTCAGACAGGAGTAAATGTTTGTGTCGTCTGCATAGATGCCTACTTGTGGACCGACGACATCAGGAAATTCATCGATGAAGATCAGAAACAGTGTAGGGCCCAGAATAGAGCCTTGGGGAAGATCCGCGGTCGTATGAGAGAATCTGGAAGAGCACCCATTCAGAACAGATTTGATAGAAATAACTGGATTAAATCAAATAATCGTCCCGTAACACCGTAGCCATGAAGCTTACTTAGAAGACTAGCATGCCAAACCCTGTCAAACCCCTTCGCCGTTATTATCAAGAGCTTGATATACAAATTCAGTTATATCCGTAAGCACATCAGCGGTAAACCGGCGGGCAGAAGACATATTGTTTGTCAGAGAGTAGATCGTGAGTGGTATTATGCGTAACAACTTCAGCATTGATTAAACCCTCGAATACTTTACCAAAAAGATGTAGGAGACTAATAGGGCGGTAATTACAGGGGTCAGAAGGTTCTCCAGAGTTCTTAAAAAGCAGGAAGCAGCGAGGAAATATTTGTATAGCTTGGATAGAACAGGATCCAGCTCGGGAGCACATTTCTTTAGGATGACGGCTGGTATCCCGTCACCTCCACTTTCCTTATAGGAGTCTAATTTAAAAATGATGTCCGAGACCAGTGAAGGGGTTATGAGCATATCACTCAGCGGCGGGTGGGGGGGATCAGGTGTTGGCACTTTGGATATGTCGAGTGTTGAGTTGGATGAGAATTTCCGAGCAAAGCTTTCACACTTATCTGTTGTAGATGTTAGGAGTTCATATTGATTGAATAGAGGAGGGATTGAGTATTTTCTATTGTTCAGCGGACTCTTGAAGAGCCGCCAGTAATCTCTAGAAACAAATTTGCGAGTTGCTATACGTTGTTTCATTCTATCAGCAAACAGTAACTTTGCTTCTTTGAGGACACGCTTGCACTCGTTATCAGCGTCTGTTGCTATTAGACATGTCGCTCTGGTACAGTCGGAAGAAGAGATTCCTCTGGACTATAGCGGCTGAGCAAGCAGGTGAGAACCAAGGAAATAAACGCGGTTTAACTTGGTATCTCCTTGCACGAATGTAAGCATCGATGTTTGCTCTCACTGAGGTGGAGAGCTCAGATGCGCATTTTTTTAACAAGGTGGTTAAAAACTACATTCCAAGGAGGAAATCACGGAACGAGTCCCAGTCTGCACGTTGATAACAGAAAGATGGCTTCATGGCTGGTAGGGGAACGGAAGGAGACGTTCACAGACACTACCGTAGGATCAGAGTTGCCAAGAGGGCAGAGCTGTGTAGCGTGACAAGAGAACGGGTCTGAGATCGAGAAGAGAAGCGTTTCAGTCAGGGGTCCTGAGGAAATTGTAGGAAAGTCAACCACATGTGTGGAGGATTGAGTGTCTGAAAAGTTAAAAGTCTGGATGCCATCGAGGTCTGTGACAGAGGGTTTAACCTACCTGGTATGGTGTGCGTTAAAGTTACAGAACACGAATATGTTTGCAAATGGGTGTAGGGAGATGGCCTTGTCTATATTATCGGAAATAATAGCTATTAGGTTGGTGCAAAAATAATGACGTAATAATGTCGTTTTTTGACGTACTTTTAACGTCAAAAAACGACATTATTACGTTATTATTTTTGCACCAACCTAATGGCATGCAACAGTCTGGAGAGGAAGGGGAACAGTAGAGAAAGAAGAGATAGCTGACTGAATTAAGTAGAGAGACGAATGGTCTGGATCTTCAAGAGAGAGTTTCCTAGCCACCGGGAGATGTTTGCGGACATAAACTCCCAGGCCATGCATAAGCAAAAATACGTACAATTATGTTAACTCTTCTATAGATTTATCATCGTTCATTTCAGTAATTTAGTAAAAATCGACATTCTTGTGACGCCTTACGCGCCATTTTCTATGGTCACGTGATCTTGTCTTTCACTGAGCAGACGATTGAGCGACGGAGCGGTTAAGTGTCGAGTAAATTGATATACTTATTATTTTATTAGAACGCGCACTTCTGAAACATTTAATCATCAATTAATTACCGTCAGACATGAAGTAAAGTTAATAATAATAATAATAATAATAATAATAATAATAATAATAATAATAATGATCATGATCATGATGATTTTAAAAAAATAAAAAATATCGCTACAATATACGTTTTTATATCCCCAGACCTGACGTAAAATACTATACAGTGTGCGTCGGAAATATCGCTCACATCATGGCGAAACATTATTAGAGACACTGGTGTCTTAATTTAGCTAATGTCTTACCCATATGTGGGAGATTTTGCTGCCGCACCGTGTAGTTGAAAACTATTAGAGTATATTCTAATTCTTCTATAAAGTACATATATATTTTGAAACCCAAATATCCAATTTTCAATCATTTCCTATATTTTGCATTGAGATACAACGAAATTATTGCCATTCGCCACAGATAAATATGACATTGTTTTCTTGGAAAATGGAAGTATTTAAATAAAACTTTAAGTACATTTTTTTTCTTTTTATTCCGAATCTGATTTCTTCAACAGGAATAAAAGAACTGCTTCTATAGAGGGCTTATGTTTTTAGTAATAATGATTAACTTTTCAATCAATGAATCAAGATTGTTATATTTGAACGCATTCTTATGTTAATTTATCAATATATTTTTCTTAATCATTTTTAAATGATTAAGAAAGAAAATATATGTAAGTGTTAGAGAATATGAGAATATAGGATTACGTGTTAGGGAATAGAGAATATGAGAATATATGAGTATTAGTGATATGAGAATATCGGTAAGTGTTAGAGAATATGAGAATATATGATTAAGTGTTAGAGAATAGAGAATATATGTGTTCGCGAATGTAAGAATATATGAGTGTTAGAGAATATAAGTATTAGGTTGGTGCAAAAATAATGACGTAATAATGTCGTTTTTTGACGTATTTTATAACGTCAAAAACGACATTATTACGACATTATTTTTGCAAAAACCTAATACATATGAATAAGTGTCAGAGAATATGGGAACACACGAGTTAGAGAATATGAGAATATATAAGTGTTCGAGAATATAAGAATATATGAGTAAGTATTAGAGAATATGAGAACACATGAATTAGAGAATATGAGAATATGTAAGTGTTCGAGAATATAAGAATATATGAGTAAGTATTAGAGAATATGAGAACACATGAATTAGAGAATAGGAGAATATATATTAGTGTTCGAGAATATAAGAATATATGAGTAAGTATTAGGGAATATGAGAACACATGAATTAGAGAATATGAGAATATATAAGTGTTCGGAAATATAAGAATATATGAGTAAGTGTTAGAGAATATGAGAATATATAAGTGTTCGAGAATATAAGAATATATGAGTAAGTATTAGAGAATATGAGAACACATGAGTTAGAGAATATGAGAATATATAAGTGTTCGAAAATATAAGAATATATGTGTAAGTGTTAGAGAATATGAGAACACATGAGTTATAGAATATGAGAATATATAAGTGTTCGAAAATATAAGAATATATGAGTAAGTGTTAGAGAATATGAGAACACATGAGTTAGAGAATATGAGAATATATAAGTGTTCGAGAATATAAGAATATATGACTAAGTATTAGAGAATATGAGAACACATGAATTAGAGAATATGAGAATATATAAGTGTTCGAAAATATAAGAATAATGAGTAAGTGTTAGAGA
>OZ010574.1:89725920-89775920 GCA_963932145.1 Acanthosepion lycidas
CAGACGGTGGTGATGTTCTCTGTCTTGTTCCCTTTTTTGTGTGTGTATATGTCTTGGTGCTTATGTATTAGAATCTGACTGTGTTTGTTTTACGCGTGAGTTTGGGACCCCATTTACACATCATGAGGATTAAAATGTATACATTGTAAAAAGACCGGATATTAAATATAGCTAAAGTAACTTCAATGAAAAAATAAATTGAATAACATATATATTTCTTCTTTTCTCCTCAGTAATTTTATAGTTGTAAACTTGATAGCGAATAAATGTTAAATTTTGGTTTTGTAATTAGCAGTTTTAAATTTTAATATTAAATTTTATCATATAATTTAGTAATTATTCGTTGGAATAAATTATTTTTTAATACTAAACATCTGAGTAGATATTATAACATGACTTCGTTATCGAGCTTTTTGAATTTTCCTGTAATTGTGTTCTGATTGGTCTACCTAGCCTTTGTAACAACGTTTTCCCCTTGCGTAGAATATTAATTAATTTGAAACTTTTAAAACCATTTATTTTACATTCAACGTCATCACTTGATAAGACACCGAAGGTGTTGAAACAAAATGGCTATTTTTGTAGTGATTTTATAACATATTTATGTTATAAATTTTTTTTTCTTTAAAAATAAATAATTATATATATATATATATATATATATATAGATAGATAGATAGATAGATAGATAGATAGATATGAACAGGCATAGATAGATAGAAAGAAAGAAAGAAAGAAAGAAAGAAAGAAAGAAAGAAAGAAAGAAACTGGGATAGATAGATAGGTTAATGGCACAGTGTCTATTAATCTTAACGGCAACTTTAACCCGCAATTTCCTTTTCGTCACTCTTTCAAATAACTTAAGTCGTATAAAAGAAAACATGTACTATTCTTCCGACTACTCACGCTATATAATGTGTAGTTTTAATGTCGATAGATTTTTTCTTTATTTTTATCCACAATTCTTCAACAAAAAATAAAAACAGAAATATTTTATAGCGGCCTTTACTATTACTAACAATATTTATCATATTTTTGACGTAAATCCGACATCGATTATATTTTAATGGGTTTTTATCCTGATTTTTAAAAACACCCAACATTATTTTCTAAAAAAAAACAAAAAAATAAATAAAATCTACGACCACTTTGAGAATCCTCATAGTGGTCGCCATGGAATCGAGGGTTGAGTGCTTAGAAAAGAAAACGCCTGGACGATTGCGTAGCCTATGAGTTGACACGTGACCGATCCGATCTTCTGTGTGTTGCGACGCTGATAAGCGGCCAAGGTGTATCGCACAGACGCAGCAAAAAGAGAAGCGCAGGGGTAGCGGGAGAGGCACAGGTGGGATGAGGGGATATACGGGTTCTGGGCCTACATGAAAGGAGGGTGGAGGAAAAATAAGAGTCAAAGTCCACTCTATCCCAAACTGACGTTAATGTGTGCGTGCCAACGATAAAACGCAAAACCAATGCGAAGGACCATCTCCAGTGATATGCACATGTATTAAAAACGTACATGTACGAACAAAGGAGACATTGCGCTTTTCCGAACAGATGTGCATGTACAACCTCTAAACATGAGTGTAGGTATTTAAGTCTGGCACTGGGCTAGATGTGTAGGGGAGGATATTGTGAAGACTAGGAATCTGACTTTTGTAAAGTTTAGTGATACTATTGTACTGAGATTTAAGATAGAGATAGTTAAGAAATTTATTTTAAGCTGACACTTATCCGGAATTGTGTGCACACAGTGAGGATCGAACACGCTATGGTCTACTAGATTCGCTAAGATTAGCTCGAATTCATTTCAGTGGTAAAACCGAATTAAAATTGTTTACTAAATACGAATTTACAGAAACCAGATAGATAGCAAGCTAGCTAGCTATTAGTTTGTTGCAACAATAGTATCGTTTTTTGACGTATTTTTTAATGTTAAAAAACGATATTATTTTTGCACCAACCTAATAGATAGATACATACATAGATATGAAGAGAGTGAGAAATATAGATTGATATATAGATATGAAAGTGTATTGTCCTCGGTTCAAAAGTTGGGTTTAGGTCGGCGCTGGAACTTCCAACAAGTCAATGATCTGAAACATAAAACCAAATCCACAAAAGAATGGGTTCGTAAAATGAAATTTCAACTTTTAGAACGCTCTAGTGAAGGCCCTGATTTAAACCCATTTGAAAATCTGTTATTCACGTGAAAGAAGGCAGTGCATGAAAGAAACCCAGGTAATATGGAGCAATTGTGGGAGTTTTGCCACGAAAAAGGATCAAAAATAGACACTCACTACTGCCAAAAACGTCTTAAAAATTAATGAAAAAGACGGGTTTACAACGTAACCTCAAAAGGAGCAGTCACCAAATAAAGAAAAAATGAGACTATTTTTTAAATATTATCTTAAGGGTTCACTTACTTTTTCACAGAACTGTATATATATATATATATATATATATATATATATATATATATATATATATATATATATACATATATATACACACACACACACACATAAATATATATATATATATATATATATATATATATATATATATATATATATATATATATATATAAAACTAGGTAAACCCAAGGAGAATAAAATCCAGACAGCTCAATGTAAATCCAGAGCAAATAATTTAAATAAAAACAGACCATTTTAAGGTTCCATGTAATAAATTATTTCACCACACCCCTTTTAAAGGACTGCGGATCATCAGACTTTACTTCCAAAGGTTGAAACAAAAACAAAAAAAAATTTTTTTCTTTCAACCTTTGGAAGTCTGATGATCCAGTGTAAAGTGCCCTGTTTTTATTTAAATTATATATATATATATATATATATATATATATATATATATATATATATATATATATATATGTATGTATGTGTGTGTGTGTGAGATATATTCAGTACTTGAAAATTTTAAATGAAAATTTCATTTATAAATTGGCTTGTTATAGTTAAGGAAGGTTTTACAACTTGATGCCAACTTGTTGAAAGCCAAGTAAAATGCAAATTTCAAACACTTTTCTGCACTATATAAAACAAGATTCCTAAATAACTATTTTTGATAAGAAAATCAAAGTAATCCTCGAATAAAATAAGAGAAATGAAGGACAATTAATTAATTGAATACATTTTTTTAAAATCAATATGCAAATTAGTTAAACCAGAAGAGTGAAATTGCCTAGAAGTAGATGATATATAATACCGATATTGAGCGCTTCGCGTGTAAATTGCTATAAAGTTAAGCTGGATTTTTTTAATCTAAGTGTGTGTGTGTATTATCACTTTATTTTACGTTATTTTTAGTGGATAATCATATTTCAGTGGACATTCCGTTTGTTTATTAAACAGTTTATTTATTTTCATCTACCGACCAGACTGCGCATATATTTGGACCTCTTTCTCTCATTAGCCAGTGTAATAAACTCTTCCAATGACACCGACAGTTCCCAAAGGATACACTGCTTCGTGTTGTCGGAGTGCAATATCAGATCTGGTCTCAGTGATGTTACGGCTATGTGTCTGGTGAACTTCAGCTGGGTCTCTAGGTCCACTATCAACTGCCAATCATCTGCGGAAGATAACAGACTTGTTCCCTCTCTTTCTGTATCTTTACTCCAGCTTTGATGAAGTTAATTTGATTCAGCTTCTTTCCTGGTGAATACTTATCACCCCTTATAGCTTTAGTCACCTCGTTTGCAATCACTTTAAAGGCTTGGTCGTGGCGCCACACAAAACAAAATATTTTGGTAGAAATTATATTTTAATTAAAACATTCATATCTTGCAAACGATCTAAGTTTTAAATATACATCTTCTCTGACATAACACGTTGCCTAATCTGAACTAACCCCAACGAAACCTCACAAAAGAACAATTTTTCAGATTTATCAGTATATGAAGCTACACATTTGAATACGAATCTATATTCTTGATGTAATATTTTTTTGTTTTAATGCCAGGTCATTTCAGGAAAAAGGAAATCATTGCTCTCTATAAATTCCTTTCTTTATTATCTGTAAATTGCCATCGATTTCTCTGGTAATATAGTGGAGTAGTTTTTCAGTGCCTTCTATAGTTTCATATTCAAAGTACCGACCATCACCCAAAGCTTTTGGACAGCTACTCAGGATGTGTTGTAATGATCCTTTCCTTGCTCATAGTTGGCAACTGGGGGTATCGCTCTTCCCCCATATATGCAGGTTAGCTGGGCTCATTAGAACATCATAGACTGATTTGATCAGACATCTAATCTGTCTAAAATCTGATCGACATCACTCTGATCAGATAATTCTTTTTTTGATCAACGTTCCCCCATTTCGTCCTTATTTAGACCAACTATTCTACGGCATCGTGCTTCTTCGACGCCTGCGCGGACTTCATCTTGGAATAGCTGGCGCCTTTCTTTGCCTTTGGCAAGGGTTGGTTTGAAGGTTAGGGAAAACCCCAACCCCGCTTTGCCTTTAGCTATTGACCCCAATGTAGCTTTATGCCTAAGTCTCTCCTCTGCCACTCGCAACTCTCCTTCAGTGCTTCATTTCCTGCCAGATCTTGTCTGCATTCCAGCTGCTACCACTTTTGGATCTTTGGATTCTGCATACAGTATCTGTTCTCTCGTTTTCATGACTTTGGATTCTTCTATAAGGGAAGGTGCAACACGTTGCTGTTACCATAGAAGGCCGCACTACTTAAGCATCTCGGCAAATCCAGCCACCTTCTCAACCGATTTCTAATAGCTCTTTCTAACATTTCCACGGTGGTAATAGGAACATCATAGACTAGCAATAGCTACAATATCCGGGGCAATACTGAATGCTGGAAAAGCCATGACTTGAAACGTCCTGGCAATCCTGATTTGTCGATCTTTGTCACCACTCCTCATCCTTTTTAGTCTGCTGGATCGCGGCTGTATCCTTCAGACTACAGTTGAAAGTCTTGCCCAAGCTATTCACAGGCTTTTCGATCAGGTTAGGAATTGATGCTTCTGCAAATAAAAATCGGACTTTCTCCATGACTTTGCCTTTTTTCAATACTAGGGACCTAGATTTAGCTGGCTTGAATTTCATTCTGGCCCAGGTCATATTTTCTTCGAGACCCTTTAATAGCCATCTGCTTCCAGTGACAGATGTCGCTGTTACGGTTAAATCATCCATATAAGCCCTTATCTGTGCTTGGCGGACTCTTGATTTAGACACTTGACTTGTTTTCACGCTGGTCGAGTTGAACCGGCTTCCTCCCGAGCAAGTACAGCATCACGGACCATCGCTGCCGATCCTGAGCCAGGTCCCACGAAATGGCGAGCCAATCGCGATTCCATCGTCGAAGACCAACTACTTGTGTACCCGATAGTACTGCTAGGTACATCCTTCATTGTGCTAGCCCGCGTCCTCAGCTGCCCGCCGACACGTTTACGCGAGCCAGAAAGAGAAGGAGGGATAAGTACATCGGGGATGAGCTCTCTTTCCGGGCGTCGAGCGCGTGCCGGAACTACCGGAGACGACGCTGGAGCAGGACGGGTGGAAGATGACAGAGACTCAGGCGACGACGTATAGTGATTGTGGGCACACGATCGATTCGGCGGCATCGTAGAATGCAGCGAAGGCAATCGTTGTCGAACACTTCAAGCCTTTGTAGGTCAACCGCTCTCAGTGGCCACGTTTCGTAGCCATAGAGAAGGAGAGTCTGAACAATAGCCTGATAGATGCGCCCCTTCGTAGCCGTGGAAATCTCGCGTCGCTCCCATAGTGACTGCTTGAGACGAACGAATGCGGACCTTGCAGCTCCTATACGGCGTTCAACATCAGCAGCAGCCAGCCCGGATGGTATAATGGTTGAACCGAGATAGACGAAAAACTACACGTCCTCCAGATTGACCCTGTCTAGCGTCAGTGGCTGCCAGTTGACTGGATCAACCAGGGACGGCATAACTTTGGTCTTCAAGGCATTGATGGTTATACCCACATCCTGTGTTGCAGCTTTCACATCGTCACAGTTCGATCCGACCAAGACAATGTCGTCCGTGTAGGCCAGATCAGACACCCTGACATTCCGACCAACCGCAACTCCGGCGTAGTCCCGAACGGCCTTACCGAGGATGTAGTCGATTGCATAGTTGAATAGGGTAGGGGATAGGGCTCACCCTTGGGCACACCAGTCTTCACCTCAAACGTCTCCGACTCCTCACTATAAGCACGAACGGGATCACGTCGACCGGTAGTAGCCCTTGATGAGACGAAGGAGTTTAGCGGGCATGCCATCGGCCTCCTTGATACGCCAGAGTGAGCCTCTATCAACGGAGTCGAAAGCAGCCGCAAAGTCGATGAAGCAGAGGACTGTTAGTTGCTGGTATTCCCAGCGTTATTCGATGGTGCGTCGCAGGCTGAAGATCTGATCAACACAGCCTCTGCCTGGGCGGAAGCCACCCTGATTTAGACACAGGGCTTCGACATTCAACCTCTGCTGCCTTTACCAGCATGTTCACGGTCAATGAAAATAAGACAGCAGACATTGTACAACCTGTGATTATACCCATGTCCAGTGTTACCCATTCCGAGACTGTTGTACCTTCGCCAACTCCCAGCCGGAAATTCTCGTAGTAGTATACTATGAGATCGCAAACTGAAGGAGGTACGTGAGGTCTCTTTAGAGCTTCCTCCACCAGTTTGTGTGACATGGACCCGTAGGCATTGGCGAAATCTAACCACAATACAATCAGGTCCCCTTTTCTTTCCTTAGCTTCTATTAGGAGCTGTTGTCAAGACTCCTGTATGCTCATGGCAACCTGGCATTCCGACGACCCCGCCTTTCTGGACCGATGTGTCAATGTAGCCATTTCTGAGAATGAAGTTCAAAAGGCGCCTTGACAATAACCCGAAAAAGATCTTGCTCTCGATGTTCGGCAAAGAGATAATGCAAAATTGGTCCAGGGACTTTGATTTCTCTTCCTTCGGGATCCATACACCCCAGCGAATCTCCACTGTTCTACGATCCTGCCTCTTCTCCAGATTACTCTTAATATTTTCCACAACCTTTGGAGAATTCCTTTACACCTCTTGTACACGATGTAAGGTACCCCGCTCGGTCCAGGTACTGAGGCGGATCTGCTTACTCTCACAACTTCTTTTAATTCTTTCCAGGTGGGCAAGCAGGTGTCAAGTTGGAACACTGAACAATCAAACAGGTATTTATACCTAGTCCTTCCTCTTTTGCAGAAGTGTAGTTGTTAATTTCTTCCTGAGATGTCTCCAATTTTCCATTGCGTTTATCTTCTAGCAATGTTCCTGCGAAGCCAAAAGGGTTGGACACGAAATTCGCTCGCTTCTTTGCTCTTTCTTTTCTTCTACTATGCCACTCAGCGCGCCGTATGGTTTTTAATTCCCCGCTGAGTATTCCTCAGAGTTCTTCGAGGGGTTGGCATTCCTCTATGCTTGCCCTTTTAAAAAAGCTTCTTAGGGGATTTTATTTCTTTTCTTAATTCTTTAATGTTCCGGTTTTTTGGGTATATATATATATGGGACTAGTGAGACAATCCAAATGACTTAACTTCCTTTATAGTCTACCAATAGAAGTTTAACCAATCAGAAGCCGCAAAACATTGTATCCGTCGTGTATAAAGGCGGCCATCTTTGTTTACCCTACCGAAGGACCAGTGCCAACTTGACCAGGCGAAGATGATAGAAGGAAGAACTACGCTCTGCTACTTTGCTACGATATCCACTGCGAACCTGAACTACGCTTTCCTACTGTCTCCGAAATATTCACTGCCAACCTCTGGATTCTATACTCGAAGACAACCGTCATGAATTTGTAACATTTAATTCTTTTCGCCCTACGGTTGGCAGTGTAGGGCGTCTTTGACTGACGGGGCTCGACGAAACCAAATCTCTCGGACGCCATGCTAGTTATTATTGTAGTAGTGAACTTTAGACGACTATCCACGTCTCCCTTTGTAGCTGGCTGGAGTATCTCTCAAATGACCATGTCAAAATCCTGCCAGGCCCCCTTCACTGGGGGCAACTTTATCTTCTTTCAGGGCTCCGTGGCCCTGAGTGAGAGGAACTGTAGCTTCGAGAACGGGACACTGTGGTATGACTCCTGGTCCCTCACCTCGTCCGTTTTACCAGGGATTGTACCTGCGCGTTGCTCCTAGTTTTCCCCCTCAAGGCATATATATATATATATATATATATATATATATATATATATATATATATATGAATTGGATCGTATTTACGATTCCAATGGAATAAATTATGACCATGGAATAATAGTGTTTAAGTCTTTTCGATAATTTATTTCACCTAAATCCTTTTTTAAGGATTCAGGATCATCAGGTAAAACTTCCAACAACGAATTAATGAATCCTTAAAAAAGGATTTAGGTGAAATAAATTATCGTAATGGTACCTTAAAGTGGTTTGTTTTTCATTACATATTAGTTCTGTCCTCACATTGAGCTCTCAGGATTTCATCCTCTTTGGATTTACCAATTCGGTTTACCAAGTTCCTTATAACTTAAATATATATATATATATATATATATATATATATATATACATACATACATACATATATATATATATATATATATATATATATATATATATATATATAATGTAACAAATATATAAACGCATAGAGGCTCACAGGCACAAATAAGCTTAACGTCAATATGGCCGCATCCTGTGTCAAATTAGGCGCATGCGCACACATGACAACATCGCGATCTTATGGTTACTCTGTTTATATAATTAAAAGAATAACAAAAACCTAAGGGAAAAAAAAAATAACTACGAAAAAAGTTTTCAATTCTTCAACGTTTAATTTTTTTTTTTTTTTTTTGTTTCCATGCCGTTTTTCTTTCGTTCATTTTATTTTATATTGTTTGTACTGTTGTCTCATCATTATTATTGCTCTCGAATGGGCTTTAGGATATTAAAATTGCAGATCACGGTCCTCACGTATTCCACAGTTGTAGCCTTTTGCCAGTAATGTCAACAGATTTTTATTTCAAGACATCGTCGTGTGGTGCAATAACTAGCAAGTGTGTCTCTTAAATATTTATTACTGCAGTGATCTCTATCCTCATAAAGTTCTACAGATATGTATTCCTTTGTCAGACTAAGCTAATTTAAAAAAAAAATAAATAATAATATTACAGGAAACAAATATGTCAATACGAGGGTCTTTTTTCATTAAAGAAAACTTAGAAATGAAGGCAATATAAATAAATGATTGCGTTATTTAAAGAAAGGGAAACATATCAATAAAATGCATAAAATGTGATGAGGGGAAAAAAATCTAAATATATAAACAATGAAAAAGAAAAATGATAGAAAAAAAAACAAAAATCAAAAACATCAAACAGTATAACGCAGACCTTGAAAGAAAGAAAGAAAGAAAGAAAGAAAGAAAGAAAGAAAGAAAAAAAAAGAAAGAAAGGGAAAGAAAAATGGAAGTGTCAAACAATATGAAAGAAATTCTGAAAGAAAGAAAAGTGGAGACTGTTAAATAATATGAAAGAAATAATAATGAAGAAAGAAAAAGGGATAACATTAAGCATTAAGAAAGAAAGAAAGAAAGAAAGAAAGAAAGAAAGAAAGAAAGAAAGAAAGAAAGAAAGAATGAAAGAAAGAAAAAAAGAAAGAAAGAAATGTAGGAGCTTAAAGAAACAAGCATATATGGAGAATGAGGCTAAGAAAGAAAGAAAGAAAGAAAGAAAGAAAGAAAGAAAGAAAGAAAGAAAGAAAGAAATGTAGGAGCTTAAAGAAACAAGCATATATGGAGAAGGAGGCTAAGAAAGAAAGAAAGAAAGAAAGAAAGAAAGAAAGAAAGAAAGAAAGAAATGTAGGAGCTTAAAGAAACAAGCATATATGGAGAAGGGGGCTAAGAAAGAAAGAAAGAAAGAAAGAAAGAAAGAAAGAAAGAAAGAAAGAAATGTAGGAGCTTAAAGAAACAAGCATATATGGAGAAGGGGGCTAAGAAAGAAAGAAAGAAAGAAAGAAAGAAAGAAAGAAAGAAAGAAAGAAAGAAAGAAAGAAAGAAAGAAATGTAGGAGCTTAAAGAAACAAGCATATATGGAGAAGGGGGCTAAGAAAGAAAGAAAGAAAGAAAGAAAGAAAGAAAGAAAGAAAGAAATGTAGGAGCTTAAAGAAACAAGCATATATGGAGAAGGGGGCTAAGAAAGAAAGAAAGAAAGAAAGAAAGAAAGAAAGAAATGTAGGAGCTTAAAGAAACAAGCATATATGGAGAAGGGGGCTAAGAAAGAAAGAAAGAAAGAAAGAAAGAAAGAAAGAAAGAAAGAAATATAGGAGCTTAAAGAAACAAGCATATATGGAGAAGGAGGCTAAGAAAGAAAGAAAGAAAGAAAGAAAGAAAGAAAGAAAGAAAGAAAGAAATGTAGGAGCTTAAAGAAACAAGCATATATGGAGAAGGGGGCTAAGAAAGAAAGAAAGAAAGAAAGAAAGAAAGAAAGAAAGAAATGTAGGAGCTTAAAGAAACAAGCATATATGGAGAAGGGGGCTAAGAAAGAATGAAAGAAAGAAAGAAAGAAAGAAAGAAATGTAGGAGCTTAAAGAAACAAGCATATATGGAGAAGTAGGCTAAGAAAGAAAGAAAGAAAGAATGTACCATTATCTATTTTTGCAAGAACCAGATCAGACCAATAATGGCGTATTACTGACATATCTGAGCCTTGTTGGTGATTCCCTTCTTCAACCCTTTCCCATCGACTAAAAACTGTTAGCCGAAAAACTGTCTATCGGTATTACAGTGGAAAATCTTCAGACGCGTTACATTCTTTAGTCCCCATACCTTCATAGCAAAGATCTGCCATGCCACTTACACGGCATCAAATCATCCCCATTTCCTTCGTATTTATTGCAAAAGAGAAAGTTCTATTCAGAGAACTTCTTCACCAGAATTGTCACATTGTGGGACAGATTCCCGAAAGAATGTTTCCTCCACTACTACAGTCTTAACCTCTTTAAGTCTAGGGTCAACCGATACCTATCCTACATATTCACATCAGAATGATGGAAAAAAAAATTCAAATGCTTGGAAAATTGCAAAAAACACTTAAAGCAGTTCTTTATTCCTTCAAACCTTATTATAGTGGATACTCGTATTTAAAATCGATGTCCCATTTTTATTTTTACTTTAAAAAGTGTACATTACGTTTACAGACTTGCTTATCAAGAAAGCTTAAAGAAAATGTACTCTCCCATTCTATAGAGGAGGACACAGGTTCGATTCATGCCGGGGGCACATTTTCTTTATTAAAATTTATCGAATCAGCAGGTTGTTAGACGTAATACACACGATTTAAAGTAAAAATAAAAACTGAGGCGTCTATTTCAAATACGAGTATCCACTATAATGAAGTTTGAAGTAATAAAAATGTTGGATTAATAATAAATCCATTCATTTTTGCAACACTGCTTTGTTTACGTTTCGGATACTAAACTTAGCAGATGTGTGTTTCGGGAAAGTATATATTGGCTTGGAAGTGTGCTTTTCTTGAAAGTCAAAAACTGTAAGTTGACGCTCTTCGTAGCCGAGCGGTAAAGCACATCGGATCAAACAGTGGTTTATTCTAAAACGGGAGAAGCGGGTTCGATTCTTGCCGGAGAATACATTACCTTTCTTAAAATTGTCTCGAATAGGCAGCTCGATGGACATAATACACGTTGTTTAAATAAAAATAGGGAGTCTATTTCAAATACGAATATCCACTATAATAACCTTTTGAAGTAATAACAATGTCGGATTAAAAATAAAACCATTAATTCTTCAGAAAACAGCTCTTTAGCCAGAAAAAAAAACGGAGGAATTAAGAATATGCTTGGAAAACAAAACAGGAGACCATTCTTTTTCTTCTATGTGACGTGTAACTTCAGAAGGTTGTCGATCACGGCTCTCCATAATTTCCTGTCCTGCTCCGCCACTCAAGCTCGCCAGGTTGTACACTGCTTTCCTCGGTCTCTCTTACTTTCAATCCTCAATGTCGTGTAAGTATCAAATGATATTCTTAGCATCAGTCAATTATGTGCCATGCGTGATGCATGCTTAGGTGATCATGTATCTTTCGATACACGACTGACGAGGCAGATTTTTCCCGCAGTATTAGCACGTAAGTGAATGTAATGGATTCTAATGGAATTTGAACTCGGCTCTCCCATTCCTTAATCCGAGCCGCTACCCATTAATCCACCGCGCCTATTCTTAGAATACGGAAACATAATAAGTGTGACATTGAATGTTTGAAAAAGAAAAGCTTTTTAAACGTCTTTCATTTTATCTTTATAAACGGGACGAACTTTTTTATGCCATCCAATATATCATTTCTCTCTCTCTCTCTCTCTCTCTCTCTCTCTCTTTTAAAAAAAGAAATCTTTACTCTTTAATTTTTAGACAGACTTTTGAACAGATAATCCGAAAACATAAAATGTAAAAGATAGGAACGCCCAATTTCACGCTTAACTGGCAAAACACAAAACAAAAACACAAAGAAATTTGAAAGATTAATGGATGGATGTTTGCGTTGTTTGTATGCAAATATGTGTGCGCATGCGCGTACAGATGAGTATGAAGATGGAAATATCGAAAGCACGAGAATGAGAACGAGGCTTGATAAAACCGTCTTTTTCAATTACTAAAACTTCGTTAATTTTTATGCTATCTTTTTTAAGCCAATCTGCCCACATATTTCTTGCTGTCCAATTTATCCAAGCAAAGAAATGTGCTTAAAAAATAACATAACTTAAAAGAGCTTTCGTGATTTACTGTCAGTCAGAGCGATCTGATAACAATGCTTCCGAAAGCGTGGATGTGGTAAACAAAAAAAAAAAAAAAAAAGTTAATAAATAAATAAAGTTAAAAATAAAATAACAACAAATTAATGGTCTACATGAAACGGAAAAAAATTATATACGGAAGCATTGTTTAAGATACTTAAAGTTATTCACTGTTAAATTCTGTTATTTATTGTTTTCTGGCTGGCAGAATTTAGTAAAGTGTTATTTCGACATTTTTTTTAGATGTCTTACAACGGAACAGTTTTCCAAATAGGAGGCTACAAATCGTAAAACTGACGGACCAAAAGTGAAATTAGACCTTCTTGCCAATCTCGGTAATCTTCAGGAAATACACACACACACACACACGTATGTGTGTGTATGTGAGTAGCGTGTGTGTGTGTGTGTTTAATAGTAGTAGTAGGCCTTTAAGTAAACCGAAGGACAAAGAAACAGATTTTAAATTCGGAATTTTCGGACACGCATGTGTCCTTTTTCAACGAGACGAGAAATAAACAAAGAAATGGGATTTACTCTTCCGGAATGTTTTTAGTTTTTTCGTTTGTTTATTTTTTTCTTATGTGTTACATTACTGTAAACAATTTGATCATGGACTAGTCGTTTGCAGGATTAGTGTTGTGAAGGGTTTGTAGATAGTTTTCTGTGGGAACTGCATTTTATGAGTAAACCTAAATCCCTGTTTGATCCTTTAATATATGATTCTATTTTGATAATGTATTTTAACTCCGATTTACAACTTTCTTGTTTGCTCTTAAATGAAGACGCTAAAAGTATGCATCTGATGTTATCAATATTGTGTCTCGGTTGGTTGAAGTGTGCAGCGACAACAATTTTAAAACCTTTCTCTATGTGATCCGGCTTAGTCAAAAAACATACTAATATGTAATAAATATCGTAAATTTTATTGACAATATTTTTATCGTTTTGTAGTCTTTTTATTACTATTAAATCCACATATTATAATAGGCACACGTGGACCATCTTTCGTTTTACTTATATATATATATATATATATATATATATATAGTGGTGCGGATTGTGAAATTAGAGGGCCGGGTTCTATTTCCAATCGAGTTCGTTATATTCACTTTTGTACAAATAACTTTGGATAAGTTGGAATCAGTTATAGGACAGACGGGGCTCTTTATCCTTGGCTGCCCACCAGTCTAGAAGAAGTATAACTCTGAATTCCGATCCAAAGGACGGCTACAGTTCTCTGTATTCAGTTCTTCCGGAAAATGAGAATAGTTCTACAGAAGACTTCGCCGTTATAATCGAATCATGTGTTCACACTGAATTCTATCATAAAATAAGGAACAGATGAGAAAATGTTCATAAATTTAACGTTTCACTTTTATTTTAGATTCTTCAGAATTACTGGAAATGAATTATGAAATGGAAAGATATCTTCACCTGTTTTTGGTTTGTGCGGTGAAGATTACAGAATCGCTGAAGTAGATGCATGAAAATCTTTGGTTAGATCAACAGCAGGTGTCTGCATTTTGCATCCATATATATATGTATATAATATGAATGTTGGTGTTTAGCATATGTCTATCAATAAAAGGTTATTAATACTACCTCTTCTCAATAGGATCGTTTTTTGTTTTTGTTTTGTTTTTTTAATTAGGATGGCATTCTTAAATCAAAGTTAGGGGCTGTTTTATTTTTATGTGTTACTAAAAAGATTAGTTTTTTTTTATCCTAACGGTGTGTGGGTGTGCCTACACACACACACACACACAGATATATATATATATATAAAGAGAGAGATTGTAAGAGAAAAGTATATATCTATCACACACACACACATACATATATATATATACATACATGCATACATATATATATATATACATATATGTATATATATATATATATATATATATATATATATATATATATATATATATATATATATATATGTGTGTGTGTGTGTGTGTGTGTGTGTGTGTATGTGTGTGTGTGTGTGTGTGTGTGTCTTACCAATTTGTAACTGGAAGAGATAATTCCGAGGAAAATATAAATATAAATCCAGGAAGAGCTCAATGTAGACTACAGAGCATTATAATGATAATAAGAAGGAGACGGAGACTTTATCCATTTCCATTATAAATTTATTTTATAATCACCGATATGTTCAACACTTCGGATGAAAATCTCCTCCGTAAAAATGTATTATATATATATATATATATATATATATATATATATATATATATATATATATATTATAATTATTTTTTTTTTAAATATGATTCCTTCGCTACATAAAAGTTTTCATTTGTCAAAAGCGAGAGCCGAAAACCGAGTTAAAGTATCAATCCCTGTTTCATCCTTAAGCGAAAATTTAGGAACAACTAATTGACTCTTGTTTTTGAAACATGAGAACTCTTATGTAGCGAAGGAATCATATTTTTTCAAAAAATAATTATAGTTTAAGCTCTACTTCTTTTTAAAAATAAAAAACAAAAATACTAAAGAACTCCGGATTATTTGCCTAACGTGTTCTTTCCTATTTTTCTACATATCTGCACACACACACACACACACACACACACACACACACACACACACACACACATATATATATATATATATATATATATATATATATATACGTATATCAATAGTATATTATATATATATATATAAATAGTATATATATATATATTATATTATTATATAACTGAATCAACTAAACTGTCAGATCCTTATATGTCAAAACCGACGAGAAAGTCCATTATAGTATTTAAGCCTTTTTATTATATATATATATATATATTTATATATATATATATATATATATGTGTGTGTGTGTGTGTGTGTGTGTGTGTGTTTTGTTTATCTCTGTTGTGGCCAGGTATTGAACTCACAACTCTTTGGGCCAAGTCTCTGGATTTTTTTAACCAAAAATTTTATCCACTGGGCTCTGTGTCCTTGGAGGGAATTAATTTTTGGGACGTATTGTTATTGTCCAGGTTAGGACCAAGGAAGAACAACACGAACACAAGAGTAGAAATAACGAAGGTATATTACACGAAATAATAATACAAGGTGTGGAAGGTGTTAGTATGACTGTCAGTCTGGTTTGGAGTGAACTACTATCGGCTCGACTCGATTCGGTTTCTAGCCATCCTCCCCACGAGGGCTGCATATGGCACAAGGCCGAGTTTAACGTGGGTTTCCCGAGCCCGTAGGCTCGGCCAAAAAATGCCCGTAGAACCCGTATAAACGAGATCGAGTTGTTCAACCTCCCCGAACGAGACTGCCCTTTGGCGGAGCCTCGTCCGGGTTCCTCTCAAAGGCAGACAGTTCGACCGTCAAGCCGAGAAGCTAGGCTCGATTCGTCCCTCTCTCTTGAGAGGCGTAGTATACATAGTGTTAGGAAGAGTTCATTCTATGTTTATAGGTAAGGACTCATGACACTTATAAATTGGAAGAAAGCTGGAGCGTACAACCATCGAAACATTGTGAATATGACAATAATGACATGTTGGAGGGTTTATAAAACAGACAATTAACCATATATTTTAAAACTTTTACCGGAAACTAGTGAAATATTCCAAAATACAGAAAAAAGAAATCAAGTAATAATTAACAAAATCGTTTCGTTGGTCAGAGTTAGTTTGTATGTTTTTTTTTCTATGGAACCTACACTTTATGAATTATGAACCGCAATTTTGATGTAAAAAATGTCACACTTATCAAAAGAGAATGTAATTTACTCAGAACGAAAATTCTTGTAAGTGCTGCTATTGTATCTTATCAAAATATAAATCTACGCCCCGGTTTCTTCCCAATCTCTACTTTTCTGAAAGAATTACTACTTTCCCAAGCCAACATACACGACCACAAAAATGTTAAAAAACATAAAAAGGAAACGGTCAAGTCCATTACCTCATGTTTTTGAAGAGGTACAGCGCCTGCTTCTATCCCAAACCAAAATCATCCGATCACAATTTTAAAATATTCATTTATCATATATATATATATATATATATATATATATATATATATATATATATAAAGAACAGTAAGATATATAATCCGGTGTTCTTGTAGATATTTTTATTTTTACAAAATAGTGCTCAATGTAAATTTACAGTGCATTAATATTATAAATTAACTTATTTAAAATATGTTTTTTTCGCTACGCAGTTCTAACCATGTTTCAAAAATGGAAGCTAAAAGCTTCGAATTTAATTTTGTAATTAAATTAAAGACATTAATTCCATTTCATCCTCAAGCGAATTTTGGAGTAACTTTTAAAATTACTAGGTTTTAAAGACAGCAAAAATCATAATTCACGTTTCCAAGGATACAGAGAAATCCAATTCAACCAGACAAGGGGTGTTTGCGTGTTCACTATCGCTGTATTTAGATGTATCAGTTATTAGTTACGTTTTGGTAGTGGGAGGGCTGTATTTTTCAATGAATTCTGATATCCGTTAAATGCATGTTGTCTGGAGTTTTTAAATATATATATATATATATTCTTGAATATCATTCGCTTACTTCTGTCTTATCAGACTTGGAATTATGGCACTCTGTGTCTTCCACATGCTTTGACTGACCTTTCAACCACCTAATGAATATTCATGAACGTTCTCAAATTTAAAAGCCTCGATAAACCAATGACATCCTTGCTTTTGTATATAAACAAAATAAATCCTACGTTTACCTTAATAAAGACCCTCAGAAGATGAAACACGTGAGCTAAGAATAGTTTTTCCTCTTGTATTTTCATCTATCTATCTATCTATCTATCTATCTATCTATCTATCTATCTATCTATCTCTCTCTCTCTCTCTCTATATATATATATATATATATATATATATATATATATATATATATATGTATATAGACGATCCACTTAGATGATACCTTGGTAGGTTTGTCTGACTCTCTACGTTTGACTAGTTCTGCTCTACTTTTGTATTGAGCACTTTTTTTAGTTAGTTGATTACTCGTATCGGGTTTTTTTCTTTGGGCTTTGGACCTGTATACTGTACGATTTTCGACAGACGTTCATGTTCCTTGCTCTTTCTTTTTTTAAAACCTTTTTTTCCTTCGAAATTGATTTGATCATTAGCAAATCAAGAAACCGAAGGTTTTTCCAAGAAGAGTGTAGTTAACTCTATCTATCTATCTATCTATCTATCTATCTATCTATCTATCTATCTATCTATCTGTGTGTGTGTGTGTCTGTGTGTGTGTCTGTGTTTCTGTCTGTTATGATAACATTTTTCACTTAGCTGATTGATATCAGGTTCAGCACCTCAAATCTAGAGTTTGGTAGATAAACTTTTTTGTTTAGTCCTCTCATCAGGGGGGTTCATTAATTGACAGCCCTATGTATGTGTGTGATTTTTCACCAGAACAGTAAGCAAACTAGTCCCACAGATCATCAGTATTAAAAATCAGTTCGATCCTGACAAGATCTAGTCTTCATGCCAATGACACCATACTATCTCTCATTCTATCTTTCTCCCTCTTTCCACTTATATTTCTGTGTGTGCGTGAGTGTGTGTGTGCGTGCGTGTGAAGAGAGAGAGAGAGAGAGAGAGAGAGTGAACATAGTCGAGAAATTTTATTTCGCGTACCTCAAAAAGACCTGGACTAAGAATTTTGCTTCCGGTGGTTTTAACCATTTGATTAATAATCGGATATAAGAGTTGCCATCCTGCGTCATACATCCTTAAGCGCCCCGGGAAATCACATACGCAAGTAATCACAGCAGAATCCACTTATTTCATTCGACCAATCGCGATCTCAAGGCTCAATGTCCGGACACACATAAAGTGACTTTAAATGCCAACCAGATTAGCCACTCGAGAAGTTCGAACCTGCTCGTCACCCTGTTCAACTGGAGATGTGGTTAAACTTTCAAAACACAGATGGGCTTTGCGGTTTAGGCTCGATCAGTCATTTGACTGCTAAGGAGTTTGAAGTTGTCGATAAGGAGTTAAGATGGATGATGTCTTCACAACTCCATCACTCCTTAAGAAGTGACATTTAATTAAGGTAATTAAAGATATGTTTAACAGTCTTCTTGAAGATCATTAATATTTTGGCGATTCTGATCTTCACAAGAGGTTTCACGGTTAGTCTTGTGTCAGACTAAACTATGTTTATTTGAATATCTTGCATTTGAAAAATGGTTAAGAATCTAGTTTTGCAGGCTTTCAACAGTGGTTGGGAAATATATATTTTAATCCGTAATCTGTATTGGGAACATATATGTTCAGTGATCCCATATATATGATCTATCGTTAAAGATGATTGAAAGAAATGATCGATACATTGTACCATTCCAGAAAGTACCCAGCTCTTTCTGCCATTGGTAGGAGTCGGGTCCTATTTGCAAGAGTTAGATCAGAGCAAATTTCTACCATATCTAGACTGAAGCTGTAGACAGAGTTCAAAATCACGTAGGCCGTCATCTGAGTGATGAAATTTTTCTTAGGTAAAAAACAACGTCGCAAGCTTATCGCTATTTCGATGGCAAATATTCAACTCCATTTGTTATTACCACGAGTTCAGAGCATTACCGACAAAACCTTCCTTGCCACACCCACAGAGTTGAATCAGCCACATTCCCTAATTATTTATTGGGTAAGAAGAGTGTCCCAATTCGAAGTTTTTACCTAAGAACCGCGACTTTGTGGAACAAACTCTAGATTTGGTTTGGTTTGGTTTGTTTTACGGCATATTAACCTCAATGGCTTACTTAATGCCGACAAGATTTTTATTGTTGGTATTAATTTTTTTTTCAAAAAAATATATTGCTGGTAATAATTTTTTAAAAAAGTATTTCTGGTATTAAAACATATTTTTTACACTTTCATAGTGTTTTGATCCAAGTTTGGGGGTTAACTATTTGCACATAGCTGTGAACCTAACAGGTGCTACCACCCCGGGTCAGGTTGGACCTGGGAAAACCAGAAATTAAGAGGTGGTTCCATGCTCCGCAAAACGCTCCGCAAAACGCTCCGCAAAATCTTCTGATCAGAGGCCTTGCTGTTGGATGTAATTTATCGTCTTACCCAGGACGCGGATGTAGTTTATCGTCTTACCCAGGACGCGGATGTAGTTTATCGTCATACCCAGGACGGAACAAACTCTCGAATGCTTCCATGAAAATTACAATCTTAACCTATTCAAGATTAGGGTCAATCATTATTTATCCACCATACCCACGTAATTTTCACTTTCTGCTTCTTCCTCTTGCGCCACACCACACACTCATTCTGTAAACCTCTGCTTAAGTGGTTCTTGGCCTTTGTATTGTGAACGCGTATTGTATAGTATTGTATAGTATTGGGAACTATCGTATTGTATAGTATTGTTGTATTTGGAACTATAGTATTGTACAGCCCTGTCGGCTGGGGCTTTAGAATACGCCGACTGCACCTCTGTAGAGGGGTAAGATACACCCCCCCCCCCAATGAGGCGTCCTGGGTATGACGTTAAATTGCATCCAACAGCAAGGCCTCTGATCAGGAGGTTTTGAGGAGCGTGGAACCACCTCTTAATTGCTGGTGTTTCCAGGTCCACCTTGACCCGGGGTGGTAGCACCTGTTAGGGTCCCAGCTATGGGCGAATAGTGAACTCCTAGTTTTTCTAAGTCCTGGGTATGACGGTAAACTACATCCGAGTCCTTGGTATGGCGATAAACTACATCCGCGTCCTGGGTACGGCAATAAACTACATCCAACAGCAAGGCCTCAGATAATGTTTTCGGAAAAATGATGTTGCCAGCTATACGTTTTTGAAACAATAATGTTGCCAGCTATACTTTTTTGAAACAATAATGTTGCCAGCTATACCTTTTTGAGACCATAATGTTGCCAGCTATACGTTTTTGAACGTCGTGGGTATGACGATAAACTACATCCGCCTCCTGGGTACGGCGATAAACTACATCCAACAGCAAGGTCTCAGATAATGTTTTCGGAAAAATAATGTTGCCAACTATGCGGTTTTGAAACAATAATGTTGCTAGCTATACATTTTTGAAACAATAATGTTGCCAGCTATTCGTTTTTTGTTAAAAATAATGTTGCCAGCTGTAAGTTTTTGAAAACAATAATGTTGCCAGCTATAAGTTTTTGACACAATAATGTTACCAGCTATAAGTTTTTGAAACAATAATGTTGCCAGCTATAAGTTTTTGAAACAATAATGTTGCCAGCTATACGTTTTTTGTAAGAGATAATGTTGCCAGCTATACGTTTTTTGTAAGAGATAATGTTGCCAGCTATGCGTTTTTTGTAAGAGATAATGTTGCCAGCTATACGTTTTTTGTAAGAGATAATGTTGCCAGCTATGCGTTTTTGAAACCATAATGTTTCCAGCTATACGTTTTTTATTCCATACAAAATATGCATTTAAAATTCATATAAACTGGATTTGTAACTGGATTAAATAACCCACAGTGGTCGATATGCCATAAAACCCAAACAAACAAACAAACAAACAATATAGTATTGTGACGTATTGTTGTATTGAGAACTATAGTATTGTTTTATTAGGAGCTATAGTATTGTATAGTATTGTTTTATTAGGAGCTATAGTATTGTATAGTATTGTTGTATTAGGAACTATAGTAAAAGAAAATGCGTAGAAAGTGAATTAAAACAAAGAAACTGTTTGTAGTTGGATTTATTTAAGTGCCTTGAACCAGACTTAATTAAACATAGGGACCTACACAAAAAAACACGATACCGAAGGTTTAAAAGGAATTTAAAAAAAATGAAGAATCTCTTTGAAGCTTTTATTTTAGTTTTAATTTCAAGCTAATAGATTAAATTTAATATTTCCAATACGTTGCTCTATTTCAAAAACTAATTTAAATTGAATGGAAAGGAATTTTTTGATTAGCATCCCATTTTAGTCGTCTTTCATCTTAATGTAATTCTCTTTATTAAAACATCTTCCAAAAATGAAATATCCTTTTCTGAAACTTTATTTGAGGAATATTAGTTGATTTAAAGCATAATTAATCTGATTTGGAACAAATATTACTTACTTTAAGTTTAAAATATCACAGAAATGCATTTTTTTTTTACCCCGAGAGTATCGGTGTTTTTAATCCGGTAGTAGTTGTGTTAACGTGTTTGACAGCGTGATGACAGACTTAATAGACCTACAGAGATTTTATCTGTAAAACATAATTTAAGAAAATGACGTAAGCGCCTTCTTTATATAACTTTTAAATACTCAGTAATCTTGAAAATTAGGAAAATATTCTCAGTAATCTGTTTTCATTGAATTTTCGAAATTTTGGTTTTAAATTTAATATAGTCATTGCGCTTATTTTCTGAAAATGTTGTGCATGGTCACCCGTACTTACAAAAATTGGCACGTATATGCACATACAAAAAAATTCAAAATTCTTTTAAAATATTGGTGCTTGAAGACGTGTATTAAGTTTTTCCATTTATATGAATATAATTTTCATTTAATAATAATATATAAAATGGAGAAATTAATTCAAAATTTTACAAGATTTAAAACTTTATAATTTTTTCTAATTAAAATCTTTAAAAAATGAAAACAATTCTTGTAAAAATTCATTATTCATCAAAAATGTTTTTTCTTATGACACTAGTGTCTTTAATATATCTTATTTATAAAAGCAAGTAAAAGCTTTCCTAATTAAACAATGTAATAGTCTTTTTACATCTTTTTATTTTACGATTCACAACAGGTCCTCGGTAAATGCTGTTTCTGCTTGACAAAAACAAAGTGATGATTAAAATTCTCCAAGGAGTCTTGCTTTTAACTAATATAAATATGAAATGGCAGAAATTTTAATTTCTCGAAATTTCATAAAATTAAGTAGGGCTAACAGATATATAAAAAAAATGTCTGAAATCACCTTCTCATTTAGTGAGTAAGTCTTTGGAAACGGAATCTGATTCGTTAAGTGAGGAGTGAGTGTACTGAAAAATCCTATAAAATGGTCAGCTCCTATTGAAAAAACAAATTTAGATTTGAAACAGGTAAAAAATTTATATTTACAGAACGATTGCTTACTCGGGAATATGGGAAAATAATATCTCCACGTCATAATATATTAAAATAATAGTTTATTTTCTAGTTTTATTAATTTTGACATTGGATTAAAAGGAAAAAGATTTCATTACTGGGCTGCTAGGCAATTTTTAGTATAATTCAATACCGTGAGAATATGAAATTAAATGGAATCACGAGTTCGCAGACGCGCATGCGTACACCCAAATGCCTAGACCGGTTCATATATTCTTTTTTCCTCATTGACAATACCATTAAGCAAAACAAAACAATGACTGACAACTCACAACTTAGATAATACAAATCTTCGTCCCCACCAAAAACAAATCCTCAATCAGTACATCTGTGGTACGGACTTAAATTCCAAATCTAACCCAATATCCTCTTCTGTGTTCTCCACCATGACCTGTCTCTCGCCTGGAAGTAACAGTAAAAATCCGTAGCGTTTTCTTTTGTCAATGAGTTCGAATTAGTTGTCACATTTAGCCATGCATACAAACAGTAAAACAATTTTCGTAAAAGTTCTCTCAAAAATTATCAAGAAAAACTAAACGACAGAAGAGACGTATGCAAAAACCAAGTCACATACACAGGCACACACGAAAACGAAACCGTTTCTCACATTGCACTTCGCAACGCATATAAACCCGACACAGCGAACAGCAGAGCGTGGTATCACGGGAAAAAGCCGGCTGCCTCTGGGCCCTCGGCTATGCACACCGACCCATTCTATGATGCCAGGTGTGCAAGAGAATAGCAATTTGCAATTATTTCACACGAGAGGAATTGCATGCAGGGCAGACGTGCTGTTGGCGTTTATGCCCGGGAGGGCGACCATTACATAAAATACGCATGCGCAGATTCAGTGCTGAACGGAATGTCTAAATAGTTTGGCTGTCGTAAACACAAAAACATGGAAGACTCCATCCCAACGAAATATTTTCTACCATTGAGGAAAGATAAAGCTTCGAGTACATTTTGACGCTGATTATCTACCTCCATATATACACGCATACATGCTCGCACACACACACACACACACACACACACATATATATATATATATATATATATACTTGTATGTAAATATCTGTCTATCTATCAATCTATTTATCCCTCTCCTTTCTCTCTTTCTGTATATTGATGCCTGTTTCATTAAATAATATAGACAAGTTTTATTTATTTTAAGTAAGTTCCTTTCACATTGTCTGATAAGCTTAATAACATTATCATTGAAAGACGAAAGGAAATCACCATATTGATACATGTTTAAATCCAATCTAAGCTTTCGGCTTACATAAGCCATTATCAAAGATGACAATTACATTTCAATATATCAAAACAATACACGGACGAAACAATAATGATAGTCTGTTTTTGTTGCATGAAAAATTTCAAAGCAACGGCAAACTCTGTTGAAGTTTCTTCTAGACTCGATGAATAAACTTAATTATGATTATCTGAAATCATCGTTAATTTCTATCACTCATATATATATATATATATATATGTGTGTGTGTGTGTGTGTGTGGTTTTAAGCTCATTCGTCTATGTTTCGAATATTTTTGCTACATAAGGTCTGTTGCTCCTACTCTCAATTTAGAAATTCTTGATAAAATAAAAAAAAACAATCAGCACAAAAATCTTTTCCCGATTAACCGTCTAAGAGAATCCTTTCTAACTTCCATCAGTATGGCTGATGCTAACCTCCAGGAGAATGACTCATAGCACCTATATTTGTTAACCTATTCCGCTGACAGAAATTGGAAAGATTATATTGAATCTGTTATAGTGAATCAGTTGCTAGGTCTGATGCTCGGAAATGTTGGTTCCCTGTCATACCAGATATTTTTTCTCGTCCAAATCTATCTAACATATTTATAAGTATTCGTCCATGCGTTGAATATTGTAGCCACATAGGGTCTGGTGCTGCTACATATTTACAGACCCTTGATAAAACCCAAAGAAGAATCTGCAATGTTAGTGGTTCTAACCTGACATCTTGGCGTCACTCACTTTCGTACCACCGTAATGTAGCTTCCCTGTACCTCCCCTATAAATATTTTCATGTTAATTGTTCAGATGAATTTTCCTCTCTGCTTCCTAGCCTTGATGAATTTAAGCGAGTACTAAATTGGTAACCAGGTCTCATCATTTTACAGTTGAATTGGCTGGATGTAACCACAAGTTCTTTGCTGACAGTTTCTTCGGTCGCACTTCTCACCTGTGGAACTCTCTTTCAGCAAATTTTAACCTTCAAAAATGTCAGTTGTTATCTACTGTATTGATTCCTCGTCTTTTATTGTTTTCGCTCCTTAATGTTTTTTTTTATTATTATTCTTTCGCACTCACTAACTGCTTGCATCTTAGTGGCTTTCTTGCTTTGTTTTTTTTTTTAAAGCCTTACGCCTCAAGCAAGGAATGAAGCCACTGGGATGCAGGGGTTGCAGAAGATTTGGAGCGAGAGCAGATAGGAGTGATAGAGGAAAGGATGAGGAGAAGGATAGTGGATAGATCAAGGTAACTGGAGATGTCGATTGACATTACATTTGAATAGTTTGAGATTATAGCTCTCAGGGAAACAGTAATAGGGAAGGGTGTTCCACAGGCGAGAGGTGCGAGGTATGAAGCTATTGGAGTAGAAGAAGTGGCTGCATTTAACAGTTTCTACAGTGTAAGGGTGAGAGCGGGATGCCAGCCTCGTAGGTCGCTTGAATTCATGGAGTCTGGGAACCAGTGAAAGCAGCTCATCGGAGCAATTACCATGAAAGTATTTGTAGAAAAGACAGAGAGAGGCGACGGCGCGTCTGTGAGAGAGCAACTGTAGACGAGATGCCAGATCAGGGCCAATTATATTACATATCCGTCTCTGGATCTTGGTTGAATCTTCAAGCCTGAAGATTGCGTTCAACGAACAAACAGACTGTCGCCATTTTGTTTAGGTAACACAGGCTCTAATTTGGAACCAGATAAAATCTCTCTTATATCTGGGTTTCTCTTATATCCCGGCCTATATATATATATATATATATATATATATATATATATATATATATATATATATATATATAGTTGGAATTATGTGAGTTTGCGACCATGGGTTTCACGCTTTTGCGATCGTCAGACAAACTCAGACGATCGTAAATAGCGTGAAACCCAGGGTCACAAACTTACAACAATCCAACTATATATGTTAGCTCTATCACTGATATTGAGCGCTTTCCAATAACTACGGCGCATATATAATATATAAATAATATATATGATGAATTGCATATATATATATATATATATATATATATATATATATATATATATACACACTCACACATTTCACACCCATATATATATATATATATATATATATATATATATATATATATATATATATATATACATATATATCTATATATGCGTGCGTGTCTGTGCGTGTGTGTCTGTGCGTGTGTATGCGGTGAGAGAACGCTAGTTACTAAGTTGTTATATATGGGGAAGAGGTTTTACTTTAATTTCATCGTTTTCAACTGAACACAATTTTTTTTTTCCGTGAGTGCATTTGTGTCCGTTTTATACTGTAAAAAATGTCTACTTGAACTGTTACTCCAGTCTTCCGCTATGTGTCTCTCGACTTGACTCCAAAATCGACCACACCCATCTTCCTTTCTATGTCACTCACGATTATGAAATCGCGCCTTCCTTACTTTACTCATCTCCCCGCCATTTTATACACCCTTACTCTCAGCCGGACACTAGCCGGGAGAGTAGTCTTCATTGAAATAACCAATGCAGCTACAACTAACAAAACATCTACTCCCACGGACGTAAAGCCAAGTTACATCAGAAAATATCAGTTCTCGCTAGATCACGATGAATCGGTTCAGTATTTAGATATGTGGACACATTAGAACAGCAGCTATCCTTCACCGAATGCAAGGTTCAAGTACCACCGAAGGTTGAGCGTTAATGATCTTAAGGGCTGACATGGAGGCAGCAAAAGGAGCATATTAGTAGGATATGGAGGATGTTAACGGTTAACTTGAAGAGTATAAGGGTGTAATGATGAGAAATATATGCACTCAGGTCTCTTTTCCAAAACGTTAGTATTCTAAGGAAGAAACTGTCTGAGCGGGACTTCCTCTCTATCAATGCAATACGAAGTGTATGAGGACGAGTCAACTTAATGTACGCGGCCTTGTGGATCCTAGCTTGAAAGGATGGACTGGTGGAACCAACCTATGACGTTCTCCCGAACATCTGCCATGGATTAGCGATAGAGAATTGAGAGTCGAGTTACGTTTCGTCTGGGGGTGTAGGTAGGAAAATAATTCATCGCCCACAAGGCCGCGTAATTTTTTTTTGAAATCTCTCAAGGCTGGAAAATATGGATACGGTCTCTTCATCTCTGATGTGTCAGAAATCCATTTTTTTTTTGTTCTGCTCTGGTTCTTGGGAAGATGAAGCAACGCAGGAGGAGTCGGATATTTCCTAGAGCGCTACGAAGAATTGACCATTTTCCCAACACGTGGGTTCGTATGTATGGTCTGGGGTGAGTTTGATATCCAACAGACGACAAAGGCAAAGAGCCTATGAATCTGCATAAGTTAAACTCAAGCTTAGCATTACGTGCGTTTAAATGTTCCTAGTACTCACTTGATTTTATTTTTAAATTTTGAGAAATATTTTTTGCTATAGATTTTTGCATACATTTAATAAATAATTCCTACTTTATACGAATGCTTCTCAGCGCCATAGTGGTTAAAATTTCCTCAGATAACCAGTTATGAGTAAAAAGCAAAAGTATTTTTGTTATTAATTCACCTCAAGCAATTTTTTTTCATTAATTTGTCGCAGAAGGAGTTATTAGAAGTGAAAGAGAATGAGAGTTTATAAGGACTTTAAAAGGAACCGGAAACCCAATCCTAAACAGGAAACAAGGAATAAACCATTATATAAAAAGAAAAAATGAATTATGGTCTATATTTGTCTACTGGGCGGTAGATGCTAATTTAAAATTAAAAAAAATAATTTTGGATTATTTTTGTGGTCGAAAACATCTGAACATAATTATATTTAGCGGCAAAACTAGAAAATAGAAACAAAAAAGGGGAAAAAAAGTCCCAAAATGCATACCATTTTTAGGTTATTCAAACGGCCATTTTGTTTGAATCTTTACATCATTATATTTTTGCAAAATGTTAAAATATGTTTGGAAATTTTATTTAAAAATATATTGATTATTCAGTAAAATGTTTTATCTATTTTTCCACACTTTATGCAAATATTGAAAGTTTTTTTGTTCTCCATATTTTATTTTTTTTTTTTTGCATTATCTGGGCATTAATTTATACAAACATATTTCTAATAGAATAGAAGTTCCGCATAATTAAAATATATTCCTTATTGTCAAAATTGTTAAATTTTAATGGCTTCTTTATTTCAATGTGAATAGTAACAACCTATATTTGCATATAGTAGCGCATAGGGGACCTTATTCATATCCGTGTGTCTTCGCCTATACTTTTCTTTCTTTCCCTCACTCTCTTTCTCTCTCTCCCTCTATTTCTTCTTCTCTGGGTATATACTTTATATATATATATATATATATATATATATATATACATACATTATATTATATTATATATATATATATTATTTTATATATATATTTTGAAGGAGGATAATGAGGAAACAATAGCAACTCGAGGTAGTAACAAAAAGCTTTTGCATTACCGTAAAGTGATGATATCGAAATGCAAAATCAAAATTAACAGGTTTATCGACACTTTCTCGCTTATGACCACATCGCATTGACACACCGTTTCCCGTAAGATCACCGAAGTTAAGCAATGTCAAGCCTGTTCACTTCCGAGATAGGTGACTGCTTGGGAATACCAGGTGATAGTAAACTTCAATGTGCAGATGATGTAATAAATAATGGCTCGGAATTGTCAATCGGAGAGCAGAGTCCCCATTCCCACACAAATACCCTTAAGAAACGTATTAATCCAGCTCATCTTGCCCCAGCTATGGGTTAATTAGTAGAACATTGTATCACTTAATAATTATTATTTTTAAAAAATCCTTACAACCAAATATTTTCTGCCTTTAAATAAACTGCAAAGGTTTGTTAAGTTGTAGATAACAAATCAATCAATCAATAGACTCTTTCTCATCGAGCTCAATCGAAGACAAGAAATATTCAATGCGGGCAAAAGGAAAAAACACCAAATTATAGATTAAACTTATAAACATCAAAGGTTAATTATATTTAAGCCTAAGAATCATTTCTTCCACTAAAAGAGGGATGGCTGACAGGACGTATTATAAATTGACTCTTAAATCTTCAGGTGAAATTCCGATGCGAACATGTCTTGATTATAAGACCAGACACACTGATTGTTGTTTAATAAATGTTCAGCTATCGCCGATAGTTCAAGTTCCCCTCTGGATATATGTTGGTTTGTGTTGTTTCCAATTTCTGATCCGTTCTAGTTTACAGAGTGAAAATAATGCGTGGATTGGAAGACAGATAACAGTTGATTTTACACCCATAGAAATCTGCCAATCAAAGCTCTAGTACTTATATTAGAAATTCACTTCCTTTTTTTTAATTAATTGTTTTTTTTTTATTTTGATATTATCACTTCTCAAATTTTTTATGAATAGAACGCGAAATTAGGCTGGAAAAAGGACAAAAACTGTGTGGCTTTGTCGAGGACATTAGATCATGCCAATATTCACATTAAAGCATGTAGACTTAATGCAATAGTCCCTAAGACTGTGCTCCTGAACTGTCTTCTGATCTCCCTAAACTTTACAATAATTACTTTGCTGCTTTTTGGAAATTCTGTAGTTTAAGACGAACCATTTGATCCTTCTATCGGTCTATCATCCTTCTACCTCTTTTTTGCAAAGTACTAGACGCTCTAATTAACTTGACATTGGTTAATCATCTCACCTCGATGGGTCTTCTTTCAGATAAACAATATGGCTTTCACTTCTCTAGCTCAACTGCTAACGTGTTAACAGTTTTTGTGGAACGTGTATATTACGCTTTGGATATCTCGAAGGCATTTAGCAGTTTTTAACATACTGGTCTTCTTCACAAATTGATAGGTTATGGTATTTCTGGGAAAAATTTTTGAATTGATTCAGTTTTTTCTTATCGAATCGCGAAATGAAATTTGTCTTTAACGGACACTCCTCTAGATCTTTTTTGCATTGATGTAGGCATCACCAAGACCTCTATCATTGGACTTACATTGTTCCTAACTTCCATTAGCAACCTTCCTCGTGGCATCAGTTCTCAACTCGTTATCTATGCTGATGAGGCAAATATTTACACTTATTTTAATTGTACGGTTTTCGTATTTGTATTTCGATAAGGTCAAATTAGCAGTTGATCTCAAAAATGACCTACAGTCTATTGTTAACTGGGGCAAGGAATGGCTTGTTAACTTTGACGCCTCCAACACGAAAATGCTCTCTATTAATCTTCTGCTTACCGTCAGCATGACTGATGCTAGCCTCCAGGAGAATGACTCATTGCACCTTCACTGACTAAGGTTTTTCGCTGATGGAAACATTATATCGAATCAATGTCTGTTTGCTAGGAAAGTTAGTTAACTGTGTCGGGTTAGACATTTTTTATCACCCGAATATATCATACATATTTATATGTTTACCATTTTCCATGGTTTGAATATTGCTGCCACATCTGGCCTGGTGCTCCTGCTATATATTTAGAGATCCTTGATAAAATCCAAAGAAGAATCCGCAATGTCACTGGTATCTCAACTTAAGCCATTTTCCTACTGCCGTAACATAGCTTCCCTGTAGCTTTTCTATAAATACTTTTATGGTAATTGCTCCAATGAACTTCCTGCTGTAGTATCTCGACTTTAAGCGTCGTACTAAATTGGAGGTCAGTTCTCTTCATTTCACAGTTAAAATGACTAAATGTAACCATGCTAACAGTTTCATTTCTCGCACTTCTCGCTTGTGGCATCCTCTTCCGACATATTGCTTTTTAGTTAGGTTTGGGCTTCAAAAATTTAAATGCAATGTCAATCGTTATCTTCTGTCTTCTTAATTCATCTTATTTTACTCTTCTTGCTGCTTAATAATGCATTTTTTTAAAGCATTTCACCCCAAGCAAGGCGGGATGGCACTAGCACGGAAGGGGTTACAGAGTGGGAGCGAGAGTAAAGGGGGGTAATGGAGGAAAGGATGAAGAGAAGGGCAGGAAATAGGTCAGGGCAACTGGAGATGTCGATTGACATTACATTTGAATAGTGTGAGATTATAGCTATCAGGGAAACAAGTAACAGGAAGGGAATTCCACAGGTGGGAGGTGCGAGACATGAAGCTATTGGAGTAGAAGAGACGGCTAGATTTAACTGTTTCGACAGTGAAAGGGTGGGACCGTGATACCAGCCTAGTAGGATTTCTTTTACTTATATTTTTTCACATTCACTAAATCCCTGCATCTTAGTGGCTTTCTTGCCTTTCTTGGAGCGAAAAATAATGATATCAGAGAGAAAGCAATACAAATGCAAATGGATGTGCTCTTGTATTTTAGAAATTACACAAAAGTATTTGACAAGATAGGCCGCAAAGATCTATTTGAACTGCTCGGAAAACTAGATCTATTTGGGATAGATGTAAGAATAATACACAACTTATGTTGGGATCAAATCGTCTGCATACGAATAGAAAATGAATCATTTTTCTCAGCATCCTTCTGTAAAGCCATATTTCTGTTGCCTCAAGTCTCTTCTTCATTTGAGAGGAGATTGTGCAGCGTCCACTGCCATATTGAAGGACTGATATTACATAACATTTAAGTACTGTTTTCTTTGTCTAAGTAGTAGTTCTACCGACAAATAATGGAGGCAACAGAAATGCGGTAACACAGAAAGAAAGAAAATGTAATATTTAAGGAGGAATTTTCAAAGTTCTGATACGTTCTTCTATGAAAAAAGGCAATGTATGGCTTGTGGTCAGGAATGAATATAATCATTACTAAGAGCGCTATGGTAAGTATTATGTAAAGGCTATGTAATTTTTATTATTATAGAATTGCATTGTAAGAGATTTGCTATAGAAATTCAATGTAAGCTCATTTACTATAGAAATGCATTGTAAGCTAATTCAAATTAGAAATGCATTGTAAGAAATTCAATTTATGCTAATTTGCTACAGAAATGTATTGCAAGCTAATTTACTATAGAAATACATTGTAATCTAATTTACTATAGATTTGTATTTTTAGCTAATTTAATATGGAAATGCATTTTAAGAAATTTTGCTATGAAATTGCATTGTAATCTAATTTGCTATAGAAATGCATTGCAAGCTATAGATATACTCAGCCATCTAATTTGCTATGGAAATGCATTGTAAGCTAATTGAATATAGAAATGCATTTAAAACAAATTTGCTGTAGAAAGGCATTGTAAGCTCATTTGCTGTAGTAATGAATATTAATGAATTGTAAACTTATTTGATATAGTAATAAATTGTAAGCCAATATGCTACAGCAATGCACTGTAAGCTAATTTACAATAAAAATGCATTGCAAGCTAATTTATTATGGAAATACATTGCAACTTAATTTGCTATAGAAATGCATTGTAAGCTAATTTCTAATAGAAATGTATTGTAATCTAATTTGATATAGAAATGCATTTTAATTTAATTTAGTATAGAAATGCATTTGCTACAGAAATGCTCTGTAAAGTAATTTGCTATGGCAATGTATTGTATGCAAATTTTCTATAGAAATGCCTTGCAAATTAATTTGCTATGGAAATGCACTGCAAGCTAATTTGCTATGAAAATGCATTTAAAGCTAATTTGCTGTCGAAATGCATTGTAAGCTAATTGAATATAGAAACCCATGATCGCCTACGCGTGTATCAGGCATGGCACATTACGGACTGACTGAATGAACTGTAAGCTTATTTGCTATAGAAATGCACTGTGAGCTAATTTACTATGGAAATGCATTGCAACTTAATTTGCTATAGAAATGTATTGTAATCTAATTTGATAAAATACGTCAAGACAACATCATGGAAAAAGCGATTCTTACTACTTGGAACCTCGTGTTAAATCTTGCTAAACCCGAATCGATGGTCATTTAGTGAAATGTTGTGGCTGACAGAATACGTCTCTATTTCAAAGACCACTGCGCTATAATTGGTTAGGTTAGGTTAGGTTGGAGGCTAAGCAAGCAAGACATAGTCTCATTGGAGGCGGGGAGTTTCTGTCATGACATAGTGACCGGCCCCACCCTAAACATTGAGAATGGTGACTTTGCGTTTCAAATAAAACAAGACAAAGGAAAAAAAGGAAAAAAATATATTTCTTCATTTTCTTACCCTATATTATCGAGCAAATAAATGTCTCACTAGTTGCCAAAAAGTCCAAGTAAGCTTGATTACACATGCTATTAGGTTGGTGCAAAAATAATGACGTAATAATGTCGTTTTTTGACGTATTTTCAACGTCAAAAAACGACATTATTACGTCATTATTTTTGCACCAACCTAATATATACACTAACGAAGATGACTAAACGAAAAATGTGTAGAAATAGAGAGATTGAGTGCCACCAACAATGAAGATATGCATGAGCAAATAAGGCAACTAACAGGACAGAAGACATGCTCGCTAACAGGCTGTTTAAAAATCAAAGGAATGCAATGCTCATATTAGAGAAGGAAAAGATTCTTTAACTCTATTAGTGAACTCTTCCACGACGAAAGAGAACATCCAGTAATACACTGAACTACCGACGGATCTGAAATTCTAAAAATAAACAAAGTAGAAGCTGCACTGGAAGAAATGCATTATAACCTAATTTGCTATAGAAATGAATTGTAAGGTAATTTAATATAGAAATGAATTGCAATCTAATTTGAAATAGGAATGCATTTTAAGCTGATTTAATAGAGAAATACATTGTAAGCTAATTTGCTATAGAATGCATTGTAAGCTAATTTGCTACGAAAATCTATTGTAAGCTAATTTACTATGGAGATGCATTTATGTTAATTTGCGCTATTAATGCATTGTAAACTAATATGCTATAGAATTCCATTGTAAGCTAATTTAATATAGAAATGCATGGCAAACTTTTTTTTTCTATAGAAATGCATTTTAAGCTACTTTGCTATATAATTGCATTGTAAGCTAATTTTCTATAGAACTGCATTGTAACCTAATTTGCTATAGAAATACATTGTAAGTTAATTTAATGTAGAAATACATTGTAATATAATTTTCTATAGATTTAATTTAGAAATTTGCTATAAAAAAATGTCGTGCCATTGAAACATGTGTATCCACTATAATAATGTCTGGAGTAATTAATTAAACATATCCTGTTTTATAAAAGGTATTATTATATGATCATATTGATAAGATTATCAAGTAAAGCCTAACTTGATAAAGCCGCCTGAATATACGATGGAGAGACAAAAAGAAAGTCACAGGGAGAGACATAGATTAAAGCAGGCAGAGAGAGAGAGAGAGAGAGAGAGAGAGGCAGACAGAAAAATACAGACAGATAGAGAGAGAGGCAGACAGAAAAAGACAGATAGATAGAGAGAGAGGCTAGTATTTTAATAGACGGGTTTTTCTTGCCCAATGAAAAACGACATCGCATCAACCTCTAGAAAAAAAACTTGTAGCTAGAAAATTTGTACCGCACGATAGCCCATGGCCAAATGAGCAGATGGTCAAATTCACCGACATTTTAAGTGTCACATTTGCCTTTAAGTGGGTTCGTCGAGCCAAGTGGGTACACCTGTTTAAAGTCTAAGGCGGAAGTATGATTATAAGGGCCCTCATATTGGATGGAGTGTAGGCTCTCTTACAAATGCAATGTTCATATGAAAGAGAAAGGCAATGAATGAAATTATATATACCGGGTGTGTGAAATTATACATACCGGGTGCAAAATTGTCCAAATCGCGTAACACTATAATTGTCCATTTCCCAAAATGTTTAATATCTAAAAGAATAAAAAATTAAACTAATTGAGTTTCTTTTTTTCCATCTTGACACCCCATTTGTCGTCAGAATCATTGAAAAACAGTTTGAGTTATTCAACTAGAAAGAGTTTAAGAGTTTTAAGTTTAAAAAAAAAAACAGGGAGCACTACAGAGGAAAACTAGATCAGAAAGTCACGACAGAAAAAGGGATCATCATTTAAACTTAGAGCTAAATACATACTTATTGTTCAAAGTAGAGTGCAATAGAGTTAGAAAAACCTCGGGGAATTCCAGTAGGATATCTTTAATCATTTCTAAGATACAGCGATTCAAAGCTTAATCTAAAAATTGGACAATTTTGCTGTTATCATTTTTGCTGATTTGTACAATTTTGCTTTTGCTGTTACGCACGGTAAAAACAGACCACTTTAAGGTTCCATGTAATAAATTATTTCACCACAGCCGTTTTAAAGGACTGCGGATCATCAGACTTTACTTTCAAAGGTTGAAACGAAAAATGAAAAGAAATTTACACATTTTTGATGGGCCGTATTAAGCATATGTAAATTATAATACGGCCCGTCAAAAATGTGTAAATTTTCTTTTCATTTTTTGTTTGGAAGTAAAGTCTGATGATCCGCAGTCCTTTAAAAGGGCTGTGGTGAAATAATTTATTACATGGAACCTTAAAGTGGTCTGTTTTTATTTAAATTATTTGCTCTGGATTTACATTGAGCTCTCTCGATTTTATCCTCCTTGGGTCTACCCATACGGATTATCTAGTTTTCCATAAACTAACTAACTAACTAACTAACTATATATATATATATATATATATATATATATATATATATATGTGTGTGTGTGTGTGTGTGTGTGTGTGTGTGTGTGTGTCTGTGTGCCTTTCTCTAAATATTCATAAATAATAACAATAATAATAATAATAATATTACAAAGAAGTCTATCAAAATACGTCACACTTCTTAGAATTTAACACATTTTCCGGCCACTAGAATTTTTACAAAGAAATCATCTATTCCATAATTTTGTTTGTTTTCAACGATTCAACGCTAATTTCATATACCATTGTCGAGATGTAAGTTCCACTCGAACAGCCTCTTCCCGCGAACCAATGACCTATGGATCAGACTCCCAAGACGATGTTTCCGTGATCACTAAAATCTTAACCTGTTCAAGTCTAGAGTCAACCGTTATCTTACCTTCCTATCCATATAAACTACCCCTTAAAGTAATCCTCTACCGCGAGTGACCCCCGGGCCTTGTACAGCGTGAAACTCAGTGTAAACATCCGATAAGTATTGTGAACTTAAATTACTACTGATACAATAATTATTGCCCAAGATACCTATTCAGCAATTTATCGACAAAAATTATTTTCGACTTGATATCCGTTGATTTATATAATGTTACGTATACCAATAAGTGTCATTTCGATTATTATTATTATTATTATTATTATTATTATTATTATTATTATATTATATATATACACACACGAACAAACAAACACACACACACATACGTATATATATATATATATATATATATATATATATATATATATATATATATATATATAACGTCATCCACAGACAGACTGTTTCGCTGTTTCACAGCTCATCAGTGTGGCTAGACATCCGGTTGCTTCTAGCTCGGATCGAAACCCGACTGAATTGGTATCAGCACGGCAGGGAAGCAGGTGGATTTTTAGCGTATTTATTTTTAGAAACACGCCCAGTGACTGACAGTGACTCGATTCACTATGCGAAGAGTCTCGCTATACATAAGCTATAATAGTCACTGATTTACAAACCCAAACCTACTCCCTAGAGAGCTCAACCGAAATTAATGTTTATTTCAGGAGCCAATATAACGTTATCCACAGACAGACTGTTTCGCTGTTTCACAGCTCATCAGTGTGGCTAGACATCCGGTTGCCTCTAGCTCGGATCGAAACCCGACTGAATTGGTATCAGCCGGAGATATATATATATATATATATATTGTGTATATTTAGGGAGCAATTTTTCATTGATGTATGTTTCATTAAATAATATAGAGAAGTTGTGTCTATTTATTTTAAGTAAGTTCCTTTCATATTGAATGATAACTCTAACATTTTTAGGCATTTAAAACAACATGCCTGGCAGCATACACAATTCCGGAAAATCCTTGTTGAAAACACAACTATACTTAAACATGAAAACAATAAACAATAACTAAAAATTCTTGAAGCTATATACATAAGACAGTTAAAACCTAACCTGAACAAAATAAACTATGAAATCTCCACAAATATTCTTAAATGCCTATAATTGTTAACAGAAGCCATTGGTTTATACCAAGGCTTCCCATACTTAATACTTCTCGTTTTCAATCTCGCGTGGTCTTGTCTGTATGTCTATATTTCTGACATGAGGCATTATGTGCACTATTTAAATTGTTCGGACTATTACCTTCATCTTTTTTGCCATGTTTATGGCACAGTAGATAAAGACGTTAGTTACAAGCAGCGAGAGGACCCAAAGAGTGTGAGTTCAATACCTGGTTAAGGCGGTGGAGAACTTGGAGAGAGGAATTAACATGAGATAACTGATAACTGACATCCATTAGACATGGCACGTGGAACTAGAATAGTCTACCCCAGCGCGCGAAATAAAGGTTTCAGTTCGACTTTCTGAGCACCTGAAGAAGCCTGAAACGTTGTAATAAATATGGCAACAAAGATTAGGATGATATTTTTTTTAGCCATTTTGACACCCCATTTGTTGTCAGAATCATTGAAAAACAGCAAAGGAAGAAAATAAGACAAAGGAAAAGGAATTGATATAATCATGAATTTAGAATATATATATATATATATATATATATATATATATATTTCAATAAAGGTGCAATTAATTTATAAATTCATGAATCATTCATACAAAAAACAAATACAGAGGTTAATGATTTACTGAGAGTAAATCAAGAACAAAATCTATTTCCATACCTGAGGATGTCTGTAGGAACAGACGAAAGCTTGTAAAAATAAAAAGACCTTATGCAACTGGAATTTGTAAACGAGGATCATATCATTCATGTATAGGTTCGGGGTTTATGTATCTTATTTGAATTGTTTGCGACGATGGATTCTCGCCAATTAAATCATTAACCTCTGTATTTGTTTTTTCTATGAATGATTCATGAACTTATATATATATATATATATATATATATATATATATATATATATATATATATAGTGGGTAGCAAAAGTATTTTAACCATCGTTTTTTTATAAATTTTACAATAAAAAATTGTTCAGTTTGAATGATACTTCAAATATATTAATGAACATTGTCTAACTAAACGTAAAGGACAATTGAGAAACCATTGTCTTTATGTAATTTTTTTTGCCAAATTTGGAATATGACTATGTGCAAAAGTATTTAACGCGATTTGTTAATAGTATTAGGTTGGTGCAAAAATAATGACGTAATAATGTCGTTTTTGACGTATTTTTTAACGTCAAAAACCGACATTATTACGCCATTGTTTTTGCACCAACCTAATAGTAACATATCCTCTGTTCTGCCTTACAACATCGAGTCGCTTTCTGTAGTTTTCAATGAGATTCTTGCATGAAGATTTTGGCAGTTTCACCCATTCTTCTTCACAGACTTTCTTCAGTTCCTTGATATTTTTGGGATCTCTTGCATGTACTCTAAATTTCAACTTTTTCCACAAATTTTCTATTGGATTGAGATCCGGTGACTGGCTAGGCCATTCCAGAACATCAATTCCATTTTCTTTGAACCAGTGTTGAGTTGTTTTGGCCATGTGCTTTGGATCGTTGACCTGTTGGAAAACAAAAATCTCAGTCAAGCCCCAAACCTGTTGCACTTTTTAATAGATGGGTTGGTGAGTCTTGTTTGTATTTTGCTGCATTCATTCTTCCTTTGATGAATTCCATTTCTCCTACTCCATTAGACGAAAAACAACCCCAAGTCCTTACACTCTCCACACCCATATTTGACTGTTGGGATGGTGTTTACTGGGTTGTATTTAGTTCTTTTTTTCCTCCATACTTTGATACAACAGGTTTCTCCTGAAAACCTCAATTTTCCTTTCCTCTGACCAAATAACTTCCTTCCAGAATTCATCTGATTCAAGTTCATAATTTTTAAGAAATTTCAAACTGTCTTGCACATGTTTTCATTTTAATAATTGACTCTTTCTTGGTATTCTTGAATCCAGGCCTGTATGATTCAGTGATCTCTTAATTGGATCTTTACTTACTTTTATTCTGGCATTTTTCACATCATTCTGAATTTCTCTTTGAGTCAAAAATGGTTGTTTCGTCACACATTCCGGATTATATATTGTTCAGTAGTCTCACTTAATTTACGCAGACGACAACTCCTTTAAATGTTTTCAAGAGTATCATATTTTTTCCACTTTCAAACAACAGCACCTACTGTACATATAAATAAATTTAAATCTTGAGCAATTTTTCAATACCCTTTACCATCTTTGTGCAGATTTATAATCATCTGTTGCATATCATTTGACAATTCTTTTGTTTTAACCATTTTTATAAGTTTAGATAGCAGGACAGTCTGTACTGTATCAGATCTATTATCAATATATGCCAATTGGGTGATGTGCTTGGTTAATATTAGCTTGGTGCAAAAATAATGTCGTTTTTTTCACATATGTTACTATGTGAAAAAAACGACATTATTTTTGCAACAAACTTATACATATATTGAAGACAACCTGTGATTGGTTAGGTACAAATCATATCAAAATAACTGAAAACAGTTTTAAAATCCCCTTTTTATCATATTATTTGTATAGGAGCTAAATACTTTTGCACACAGTCAAATTCGACAATTGATAATAAAAGTACATAAAAACAATGTTTTTCAATTTTCCTTTATGTTTATTTAGACAATGTTCATTAAAATATTTCAAGTAAGTATCATTCAAATTGAAAATTTTTTTTATTGTGAAATTAATAAAACGCCAATGTGTTAAATAATTTTGCTACACACTGTTTATAAAAAAAAATAAAAAATTAGCAACGTCATTAACGACAATAAACTAGCTAAAAATATATATAATACTTACCTATGAACTCTGTCACATGTACTATCCAAAACAATTTATGCAATCTAAACAATATCAAAATACTTACAACCACACCCACAAACATGATCAGAACCAACATGCTTTCCTCACAATACATTGCAGAAATAAAAAAAACGTATCTATGAACACAAAAAGGACCTTATACACAACAATTTATCAAATGCATTAGTTAAACATAGAAATAAATTCAACTCCAACTCCAAGAATGCCACAGTTACCAAAAGAGAAAGTAACTCACTTAGAAGGAAAATTCTCGAAAGTGCTGCTATTGAATCTTATCAAAATATAAATCTGAACCTTAGATTTTTTCCAATATCTCCATTCCTAAAAGAATTACCACTTTGCCAAGACAAAATACATGACTAAGAAAATATTAAAACATTAAAAGAAAACAGTTAAATCCATAACCTGTGTTATTCAAAATATATAATACGCCAATTAAATTCTGTAAGATAACTCAGAGACAATAGTTCCATTTTAGGAGCGTTAAAAATTTACACACTAGGATAGATATAAAAGATATCCCACTAGAAGATAAATATAGATTTTGTGTAAACTATAAACAATCCAAATGGAAAGAAATATTTTCAAAGCTTCTCTCGTGCTTATGAGGATGTTAGAAAAATTGCATATTTAATAGACTTGTATAAACAGATTCATTTCTTTTCGTTATTCACATGAAAATTATTTCATCTCTCTTCTTTCTTCCATGTTCTTTCTCTTCTTCATCCACTTTCGTTCTTTCTATTCTATAACATTTTCAATATTCTTCTTCTTCTTCTTCTTCTTCTTCTTCTTCGTTTTCTTCTTCGTCTTCTTCTTCTTCTTCGTCTTCTTCTTCTTCTTCGTTTTCTTCTTCTTCTTCTTCTTCTTCGTTTTCTTCTTCTTCGTTTTCTTCTTCGTCTTCTTCTTCTTCTTCGTCTTCTTCTTCTTCTTCGTCTTCTTCTTCTTCTTCGTTTTCTTCTTCTTCTTCTTCGTTTTCTTCGTCTTCGTTTTCTTCTTCGTCTTCTTCTTCTTCTTCGTTTTCTTCTTCTTCGTTTTCTTCTTCTTCTTCTTCGTTTTCTTCGTCTTCTTCTTCTTCTTCTTCTTCTTCTTCGTTTTCTTCTTCTTCTTCGTTTTCTTCTTCTTCTTCTTCTTCGTTTTCTTCTTCTTCGTTTTCTTCTTCTTCTTCTTCTTCTTCGTTTTCTTCTTCGTCGTCTTCTTCTTCTTCTTCGTTTTCTTCTTCTTCGTTTTCTTCTTCTTCTTCTTCTTCTTCTTCTTCGTTTTCTTCTTCTTCTTCTTCTTCTTCTTCTTCTTCTTCTTCTTCTTCTTCTTCTTCTTCTTCTTCGTCTTCTTCTTCTTCTTCTTCTTCTTCTTGCCACTCTTTCATCTTTTCCCCTGTTTTGTTTTTCATTTACTCTCTCCACCTCCATCTTTCATTATTTTCTTCTTTCTCACGTTTTTTTTTTTGCTCTTTTTCACAGTTGTCTCTCAATCTCCACGTTTTTATTTATCAACCGCTTTCCTCTGTTTCTCTTATCCCTTTTTTCCCTTCAGTATTTTGTTAGTTTTTCTTTCCGTTTTTTTTTTTTTTTTTTTTACTTCAGTTCAACTACAACAGAAACAAGACTTTCTCTTAACACACCTAGCCAAACCTTTCCCTTTTCAGTGAAGCGTCACCAAGCGGCTGGCTGCTTTGTTCAGGCAGCTTAAGCGGGAATTAAATCCTCCAATGAATGCACCAGTTATGGCGAAATTTTCAAGATTTGATTGATAATCAAAATGAGAAAGAAAAAAGAAACAATGATGTGAACTTCATAAACGAAGCTAAACACTCAGTGGATGAAAATGAAAATTTAAAGAGAGGAACATAAAAATTACCTACCGTAATTCTTTCTTTTTTTTTTTTTCTTTCTGTGTCAGCCGGTCGTGAAATCTCATTCTTTTCATAAACATTGAACTTAAAGATATTCATGATATAACCGACTGTTTGTTGGCACCTCGAGCCGATGTAATGGTTAACAAGCTTGTCTCGCTAGAACAATTACGACTGAGAAGTGAGTTCAATCCTCACTGGGTGCCCCATACTTTCGGCCTTGTGCCACATCTAAGCTAACCTAAGAAAATCACTATAACCCACTGTTTGTAAAAACCTTGATATCACAGATCGGATTTACATTGAATTGTAGTCTCTACTTATGAAATTAATTATGAAGTTATTTTCTTGTAGAAATTCATTGCGAATTATTTTGCTGCAGAATTGCATTGCAAATTTTTCACTATATAAAAATATTTGAAAATTATTTTAATATTAGTTGCTTATATAACTCATTATGTCCGAGGAAGGGTTCACTAACCCATCGTGGGAATTAATGGAGTCCCGTGTGGATCGAACTTACTATTTAGTAGTAATGGTTAACTAGAAAAGCTTTGTAACCGTGGCATCACGTGATTGGTGTGTGTCCTATATAACGTCCACAATTCTGATCCATAAAGAAGTGTCGTGAGAATGACTGCTCGATATACACTGATTTTCATTTTCAGTGAAATCCCATAGGCGTTGCTTAAGCCTCCCAAAGGCATTGGTTGCCTTTGATATTCAGTTATCTATCTCATCATCCAAAGAGGCACTTGAATTAACTTTGATTCCTAAGTATGAGAATGATTTCACATACTTTAGGTTGTTGCTACCAACAGTAATGGGAACGATTGGAAAGGTATAGGCAGGTGGTTTTTGTTTTACACCTTTGACCTGCTTAGATGTAGGCCTTGGTTGATGGACAACTTCAGTTTTCTTTATGCTTATAGTTAATCTGAATGCATTGCAAGCGGTGGGAAAATGATTGGTGAGTGCTTAAGCTTCTTCAATTGAGGTGGCCATGATTGCAGCAACATCAGTAAACAACAGATCACTAATAAGGCTTGCTTGAGTCAGCGATTTTGCTTTAAAATGTTGATGGTTAAAGAGGTCACCACTTGTGTGGAATTCAAATTTCACACCCATCACTAAAAGCATGATGTAGCATGACTGAAAAGAAGAGAGCGAAAAGTACAGGAGCCATGACACAACCTTGTTTTGTGCCATTTCTTACATTGTGACAGAGAGAGAGTCTGAAACACACAAACACGCACACATATATTTTATTTTTTTTAATGAAATTTGACTGGATTTGAACAGCGAAATTAGATCAGAGCAATTTCATTTACTGATGGGAAATCTGATCTAGGGAAAGAGCTGTACCCATTGGAACTGGGCCATTAGCAGACAATGGAAATGGTTGAAATAATTTTTATCGATTAAAAATTGAAATAGAGCTGAGTAAGTAAGGAGGACATTTTGAATTCACATGATTTTGGTTGAAACAGCCAAAACCCCGTGATAATAATACTTTCGACAGGACACCCTGTTTACAGTGTCAAACGCTTTGGTCAGATCAATAAAGACGGTATAGAGGTCATGGTACTTCTCGCGTACTTTCTCAGCAACCTAACGAGTTGAAAAACTCATATCAATGGTTCCAAGACGTCCAACGTTCAACAAGATTTTCAATACCTCATTGTTAGAAATCACCCTGTTTCGACTCAAAAATTGATCCAACCAAGCTCTCAATTCTGCATCAGTATTGAACGAAACTCCGCGTATAGCATTTAGAAAAGATCGAAAGAGGTAGAAATCCGTTGGGGCCAACTCGGGAGAGTACAGTGGGTGTGGCAGCACTTCTCAGCCATGCGTTTGAATGACTTCCTTGGTCATATTGGCGATATGAGGACGGGTGCTGTTGTGCAGCAAAAGAACTCCATGCTGCCGATTAGGTCTCTTCTCTTGAATAGCCGTGTTGAGTCGTTCCATCTGTTGAACATGGAGTTCCGCGTGAGACGGTTTTATTAAAATTTAAACTTTGAAAAACGGCGGGAACTTAGTTGCCAAGCTATTTATTTGAAGCTATATATATGTGTGTATTGTTTATTATTTCTTTCAACTCTCCACAGCTATCGGGTTTTTAGGTATTAATTAGTATTTACTTGTTTTTGTACAACTAGGCTGAAGATTGTCTTATTTTTACTTTCTTATTTTACTTATCTGAAGTTATATTTATCAACTTTGCATATTTTATTCGCATTCATTTTTTATCAATTGATAGTTTAAGTTATTAGTACAGTTAAAAAAGTAAAATAAGTTATTTTATCGTATATCATAATTTAATGACTTCATAACTTCCGAGTATTTTAAGCTTAAATCCCGATTTATATATTTCCATTTTTTTCTATCTGTTACCTTTCATATTTGTTACCTTTTCTGTCTGTTACCTTTTTTATTTTTTACCTTTTCTCTCTGTTACCTTTCCCATTTGTTACCATTTCTGTCTGTTACCTTTTATATTTGTTACCTTTTCTGTCTGCTACCTTTTTTATTTTTTACCTTTTCTCTCTGTTACCTTTCCTATTTGTTACCATTTCTGTCTGTTACCTTTTCTATTTGTTACCTTTTCTGTCTGTTACCTTTTCTATTTGTTACCTTTTCTGTCTGTTACCTTTTCTCTCTGTTACCTTTCCTATTTGTTACAATTTCTGTCTGTTACCTTTTCTATTTGTTACCTTTTCTGTCTGTTACCTTTTCTCTCTGTTACCTTTCCTATTTGTTACAATTTCTGTCTGTTACCTTTTCTATTTGTTACCTTTTCTGTCTGTTACCTTTTTTATTTTTTACCTTTTCTCTCTGTTACCTTTCCCATTTGTTACCATTTCTGTCTGTTACCTTTCATATTTGTTACCTTTTCTGTCTGTTACCTTTTTTATTTTTTACCTTTTCTCTCTGTTACCTTTCCTATTTGTTACCATTTCTGTCTGTTACCTTTCATATTTGTTACCTTTTCTGTCTGTTACCTTTTTTATTTTTTACCTTTTCTCTCTGTTACCTTTCCTATTTGTTACCATTTCTGTCTGTTACCTTTCATATTTGTTACCTTTTCTGTCTGTTACCTTTTCTATTTGTTACCTTTTCTGTCTGTTACCTTTTTATTTTTTACCTTTTCTCTCTGTTACCTTTCCTATTTGTTACCATTTCTGTCTGTTACCTTTTCTATTTGTTACCTTTTATGTCTGTTACCTTTTCTGTCTGTTACCTTTTTTCATTTTTTTACCTTTTCTCTCTGTTACCTTTCCTATTTGTTACCATTTCTGTCTGTTAGCTTTTCTATTTGTTTCCTTTGCTGTCTGTTACCTTTTAATTTTTTACCTTTTCTCTCTGTTACCTTTCCTATTTGTTACCTTTTCCGTCCGTTACCTTTTCTGTTTGTTACCTTTTCTGTCTTACTTTTCCTATTTGTTACCTTTTTTCTCTGTTACCTTTTCTATTCGTCACATTTTCCAAAATTAACTAACTTTTTTGTGTCTGATTATTTATGTACGACGATTTCGTAATATACTTTTCTCTACTATTTTTTTGTTTTCGTACAACTATCTTAAAACTGTTTCTCTTGCATTTACTTTCTTTTTTTGCTCATCTAAAGTTAGATTTTTCAAACTTTTAAAATCTCATTTATTTTATCATTTGATAGTTTAGGTGTCAGTAAATTTCAAAATAGTAGTATAGATTATTTTTGATAATGTATATTTCGGATTTAAATCCTGAATTATATTTTTACTTTTCTTTCGATTATATGTGTCGGAGCTTCTAAATCACTTAATATATGTCATTTTTATATATGTCATTTTTATATATGTTCAAAAAGTTGTCATAGAAGTGGGTGGTGATGAGGACAAGCTCCCACTGTTTATAAAATGCTCCGATGGCTTTTTTTTTTCAAATAGCCTCTGACAACTGTCCATCTTCGAACTAGAGAAGGAGCTTAAGCGGACCACTGGCACCTCATGACCAGATAGTTCGAGTAGATGGAGCTCGTCATTCCAGGAATGTAGTTCATCTAGGGGAAGGATATTTTACATCTCTGCTGACTTGCGGTTATATTCAAATACGGAAATGACTATGGAAGAAAATCCAGACAGAGAATCTGGAGTGGAATCTCAACGAGGGCTGGCCGTCAACACTGAAAACTTTCTAGCAACTTCTGCAGCTAAGCCCACCCCAAATGTAATGCCCTGCATTCCTTTGAATCTTGTCGGTACAGTATGCGGTCTGGGCAGCGCACAGCCTCCATATGCCATCGCTCAACCTTGCGCTGTTGAGCGGTTTTGAGAGGTCACTCCAGTCTCACTAACCGATGAGAGCACAATACAGGAGACAGCATTTTACGGGTTATAAGTCAATACTTCACTGACATGGACTTGGACGCCACGAGTAATCTTCCACTGTGGGAGTGATAGCTGCATTCCACTGGACAACTACCACTCGCTTCAATCCGGGCAGCCCTCGGACAGTAGTGTGTTGAACCGCCACGGTTTTCCTTTTTCAGTGGGTGCCTGAATTTTATAGCCGCTAGATTAACAAGCAGATCGGTAAACATGCAACCAAAAAACAGCAAAATGTAAAAAAAAAAAACCCCAAAAAATTCAACTCTTCATATCGCATCTATGTCATGACCTTCAGAAAACTGACGACTCTTGCAAAACTGCAGTGATCGATCAAAAGCTCTACAGGAAACACGACTTCTAGACAGTGGATCTCTTGAAATATATTTCAGCTTGCAGAGGAGATGAGTCGGTGAATGCAAAGAACATGGATCCGGATTCGCTGTCAGGAACACTCTGCTCTGTGTGATTAAATCTCTAGCAGGTGGTACAGAGAAAATTTTCGCCTCTCGACATATAAAGGCCTTGTAGACGCCACTGACGTATTTATGCACCAACACCCGAAGCTAAGTCAAAAACCAGTTCTACACTCAGCGTCGTAAAGCGTATCCCATCATATGAACATGTTTGCCTTCTAGCAGAATTCAATATTAGGGTGGGAGCTGATCAAGTCTACTGCCCAAACGCATTAAGCCATGATGGTATAAGAAAAATGACTTTTGCTGCTATCATAAATTATGTGTGGCAAACACCTACCTTCAGAACAAGGCATGGTATAAAAAAATCGTAAACCTGGTGATCAGCAGGCGTGACTCCCTAACAACGTCTTCAACACAAGAGCTTTACACGGCGCGAATTCAGATACTGATCACTACCTGATCTCCTCAAGCGTAGAGTTAAAACCTAAGAATTTCTACCATTCAAAGAAAAAATGCCAGTTGAGAATTATGTCTAGCGAGACCGTCAATCCAGATAGAAACCAGAAAAGTTCTTAGAGAGGCTTGTGGAGACCCCTCCCAATGACTGTGCGTGGAAGACAGCTGGTACTTCCTTCGGAACACCATCGACAATGCTGCAATCTCTAGCTATGTAAAGATGATGAACAAGAACAAAGACGGGTTTGAGACTAACATCGATCATCAAGGGCGCTAAATAGATTCAAGCGTGATCCTATCTAGGAAAATCTACAGGCTCAGAAAGTTGCTCGTAGCAAGGCCCAGCAAACTGCACATCACTGTGCAAAAGGACTACTGGCGCCCTCTGTCAGGTTTCGGTCAACCACAACATCCGTAAGATGTACGAGGGCATTAAACAAACAAGTGGCAAACCAACAAAGAACTCTGCATTCCTGAAATCAAAGATTAGGAAATTAATTACGGAAAAAGACAAACAAATGTGACGACGAGTAGAGCAAAATCTAGAAATTTTCTCAAGGGAAAATTCCATCAGTAAAGAAAAGCTTGATGTTATTCAGGGTTTGCCAGTCCTGGAAGCACAGGACTCTGAACCAACAAAGGAAGAGCTTAACAAAGCTATTCACGCTCTAGCTTGTAGTAAAGAACCGGGAGAAGACCGCATACCGCCAGAGGTCATCGGTAAGCCAGTTTTACTACCAATTCACAGTTTCCTCAGCCTCTGCTAGAGAGAAAGCAAGGCTCTTCCGGACATGCGCAATGCCAGTTATACTGTATACAAACGAGGGCGACCACAGTGACTGCAATAATTACGGGTGTATCTCCCTGTTAAGGATTAAACTCTTTGCCCGAGTAAGTACTCACTGATTGCATCTACCCAGAATCCCAATGTGGATTACTGTCTAAAAGATCTACAGTTGACGTGATCTTCTCTCGATGTCGGCTTCAGGAGAAATGTGAACAACAGTTGCCGCTATACATCGCCTTCATCGATCTGTCAAAGGCGTTCGATTTTGTTAGCAGGAATAGCCTGTTTCTGTTATTGTTAAAAAATTGGCTGTCCCTTTAAGCTGAGCATTATCACCCCATTTCATCAGAACATACAGGGTGTAGCGAGATACGATCGTGAAACTTCAAAACTCTTCACTAGAGTGACGAAAAACAAGGATGCGTTTTAACACCAACCTTGTATAGCATCTTTTATATGTTATTAAACTTTGCGTTCAAACAAACCGAAGAGGGTGTATAGTTATGGGTTAAATAGTAGGGTAGACTAGGCTATGTAGCCTTGAGTGGCAGCTAGTCTAAGAGAAGGACTATTCTAAAATCCAAACTATGAAGATGGCAAAGGTAAACCACTCCACTACTTTTCCTAAAAGGTAAGTGAGCGATAACAAAAAAAAAAAACAGAATTTTTGGGGAGCCATGATCACCTACTTCCTGAATGAAGATGACCATCCAAAAAAAATGTCATCTTTGACACAAACGAAAGATGTTCTAGCAAATTCAGTATGACAATAACGTAAAGGAAATTGTGGAGAGCTATGACTGCCTATGTCCTGAAGAGATATGTCAATTTAAAAACAAATTATCGACACAATCCATTTATCGTTTTAGTCTCCATTTAATTTTAAAATTCGATTTGCATTTTTATTTGCTTTTCTCTTTGTTACTTGATGTTGCAAATCCTGTCTAACAATAAAGAAAAAGAAATGTGTGGAGAGCCGTGATCCTACGTCCTGAATAGACATGGCAGTTTAATAAAAATGTCAACCTTGGCACAAACGAAAGATGTTTTTGCAAATCCAGTATAAATAATAAAAGGTTAAAGCCTACGTGTTGGAAACTTAATGCGATCAATTAGTCAAACTATTAGGTTGGTGCAAAAAATAATGACGTAACAATGTCGTTTTTTGACGTTACAAAAATACGTCAAAAAACGACATTATTACGTCATTACTTTTGCATAAGCCTAATATCACCTTGCAACTTAGTACACAAGGACTTCTGACGTAACTTTTCGCCACCCAAGCATTAAACCAACGAAGTTTACGGTTGAACGAAGAGACAATAGCTTGGAGCACGGCAGATTTTGTAGTGGATTCAGCTGGTTGGCTGGGTGTCTGGTGTTGTGTCTAATGTTCACAGGCTCACGACTTGTCGACTGACTGTCACATGTTGTGTGGAAAAAGGCGAAACTGTGTGTAACGACCAGAACAAATTCAACAGACAATAAATAAGTAATAAGCAAATAAGATTAATTGAGAAACAGGTGGCTAGCAAGGAAAAAAAAAGGTGGCTAGGTAGATATTTTTATGGCGTATAGCGTTGAGAATATGTGTACAAATCTATTTCACTTTGTCCGTACCTATCAGATTCTCTCTATCTCATTCTATTCATATATATCTCATTCATTTCAAATCTATCTAAACAACATTATCAATCAACCGATATTATCACTTATTAGGCTTAGGGTAATTCGGTACATGAATGTGGCACTGAGTAAGGATCGAACTCACTACTCAGTAATAAAGATCAACCTGTCTAACTCGCTGACCATTACTTCACACTGAGGCGCTTTATGAACTAACATCAGCTTAGTTTGGCACAAGGCTACAAGCATAGGGCACCGAATAAGGATCTACCTTATTACTCAGTAATAAAGGTCAACCTGACTAGCTCGCTGTCCATTACTTCACACTCAAGCGCCGTATGTACTAACCAAAGACTAGTTCACTAAACATTAACTCACGCCGTCGTTCCATATTTACTAAACTTAAATTAGATTCCCACATGCGCCACCCAGTGAGGATTGGACT
>OZ010574.1:89780920-89798420 GCA_963932145.1 Acanthosepion lycidas
CCCGTGGCTGGTCATGTTGCAAGGATGAGTGACGACAGAATACCTAAGGTCCTCATGTATAGCCAGCTTGACAGTGGAGAAAGGACTGCTGGACGACCGTGGCTCACGTATAAAGACAAGCTAAAGAACAAACCTCTCAGCTGTCAAAGTGCCTTATACTAGCTTAATGCTAGTTGTTTGTTTTTCGTCGTGTTTTGACTGATTAAGTTGTATTTTATTTCGTGTTATTTTGAAAAGGAGCGTTTATTCCGAGCCTTCGTATGTTGAGCAACAACACCATAAACAAAACCCCCTTGAAAATGTCTAAAGAAGAGGCCAAAAGCGCTTAGAACAATAAAAATTATGGAAAATGTTTGTATTTCCTTACTTCTATAAAACAGGAAAACGTAAAGATGCTTGTAAAACTAAATAAAAAATAAATTAAATCTTCTTTGTCTACCATATTTAATGAAATATATATATATATATATATATATATATATATATATATATATATGTCAGCAATCAATATACACATAACACCCTTGAGCGCTTAGCCTTGGAGCGGGTAGAATGGAGATCAACGTGTTTTAGTGGACTCAGCAATTTTCAATCTGCTTGTGTGAATCATCTTCATGAAGTGAGAGCAAGATCTAAAAGGTCAGCCAATCTAGCAGTGATCTCATCTCACAATCCTCACACTTGCTCCATATGTGGCCTCTTTTGTAAATCACTAGCGGGTCTTAAATGCCACTGAAGATTATCGCACAAAATTTCATAACTGAATCAACTAAGCTGTCAGATCCTCATACTTCGAAACCGACGGGAGAGTCTATTATATATATATATATATATATATATATATATATATATATATATATATATAAGCCGACTGTGGTATCAGTTGGAAACTCTATTCCTGAAACATTGTCGCTCGGCAGGAGCGAAAGTTAATTTAGACGTATTTATTTTTAGATAAACTCGTCTTAACGAAGACTCCTACACCAGCAGCAGTAATAGTCACTGTTTCTTTCTGAGAGCTCAACCGAAATAATTTTTTTTCAGGAGCATGTATATATTGTCATCTACAGACAGACTGTTTCGCTGTTTCACAGCTCATCAGTGTGGCTAGACATCGAATTATCTCAAGCAGGTAGAGATGAAGGTGAAAGTAGACATATTTATTTTTAGATAAACACGCCAGTGACTGGAGAACTCGATTCGTCTTAACGAAGAGTCTTGCATCAGCAGCAGTAATAGTCACTTTTTACAAATTCACTTTTATATATATATATATATATATATATATATATATGTGTGTGTGTGTGTGTGTGTGTGTGTGTAAAAATACATATATCTATAAAGACTATAAAGAAAAGAAAACGAAAACCTAGGCCAATGCATTTCGTTCCTTCTAGACATTTTATTTAATAACCTGTATTTATGCACAAAAGTAAAATGGAGACAGGATAACATTAGTTTTCAAAAAATTGAATTAAATAACGGTCTAAAATGTTTAATGTTAAGACACGCTGTGTTAAGTCCACTTTGTCGAATCGACCTTATTTCCTACCGTATTACACTTGTAAGGTGAAAGTACTACTCGGCTGTTTTCCCCAATAACTACTGCATTATGGAACACAGACTTTCGCGTGATTGTTCCTATAAACACTCCAATATTAACTTCCTTAATCTAAAGATCAGTCTATCTATTTCTTCATGATCGTCTTCATAAACTTCACATCCTAACACCAATTTCTTACATTTATAACACAGGTCTTAAGCTATAACCATCTATTTTAAGTTGCTTACGATCTTCATAGTTGGTTAATTTTAGTATAAACAAAAAGGAGAGAGTTTGTTCTGATCCTGTTCAATAAAAAAAAAAGAAGATAAACACTTCTAGTCATGTGGCGGTCAATATTTTAATGTATTTGAAAACGTTTCTCTTTCTTCGACTGCCCTCCCTTTTTCAAGTTTGTGTTTTTTGTTCTATGTCAACCATCTGTTGTACTCAACATTGCACATTGATACGTTGCAGCCAATTTATAATAATTATTCAAATGTAACAGACACTTGTAAATTAAATAATAGGTTACAAATGGATATAAATTCGAGAAGAGCTAGGCCTCCATATCGCTTTTCATTTTCATTCTCAAACACTGAAAGAGAGATAAATAAATCAGCGATAGGAAAAGAGAAAGAAAAGAGGAAGGAAGGCCGGAAGAAGGAAAGAAAGAAAAAAAACAGTGAAAGGAAAAAAAGAAGAAGAATGTAGCAGGAAAGGAGTAAGAAGGATGGAAAAGGAAGAAATAAATATCAAAAAGAGAGGCGAGAAAGCCAAGAAAGAAGGAAAGGATAAAGAAAAGAAAGAAGGGAGGAAGGAGAATGGGAAAACGAGAAAGAAAGACTGAAAGGAAGGTGTAGAGGGGGAAGAAACTAAAACAATAGAAGAGAAAAAGAAGAAAAAAAAGCGGGAAAAGGTAAGTATGTCGGTTGGAAAGAAAGAAAGAAAGAAAGAAAGAAAAAAATGTGGGAGCTTAAAGAAACAAGCATATATGGAGTAGGAGGCTAAGAAAGAAAGAAAGAAAGAAAGAAAGAAAGACAGAGAATGCAATGTAGGAACAAGAACAGCATCTCACATCGTTGAGTCTTATTTCAAATCTCTATCTATAAAAGGCAGAATGTGTGCGCGCGCGTGTGTGTGTGTAACGAATGCACAGCCGCAATTTTCGACGGATTTGCACCAAAATTTACATGCACATGCTCCACGTTAGTGGCAAGGCCAAGACCGACATTGCATTTCCCAACTCCCATTGATAGTGGAAATAATCGATTTTTTCATGATTCTGTGGCAGTTCTCATGCAGTTTGCGGCCATTTTGTACTGGCCAGAGTGAGAGCCAATAGCTGGCTGCCTCGAATAGGCAGGAAGATTCTACTGGTCAGCGTGAGAGCCAACAGCTGACTGGCACGAATGTTAATTAGCATGCAAGCATGCAAAAATAATCGATAGCTCCATTCGTCACAAGAGGGAAAAATTTAAATCTGCGTGGCACTTTACTCCAATTGGGTCATTAGCTTGCTTAAACTCAACGTTGATTCTGATTCCGCAGAACTGGGTTTGGTCTGAAAAAGTATTTGTTGTTAACATTCTTTTTTTCATTCGGTTTTACCAGTTACGAGTCCTTTTTTTTTAAAGCTGATCGTTTTGTGTTCATTTTGTTTAGTTCTTTTTACGTAATAGATTTAATGTTTAATATAGAGCTTAGAAAAAATTCGCAGTGTGAGATAGGCAAGAAGTAAGGCATGTAGCAACATCAGCACGGCAAAGGGCACTCCTTTAAAGGCAAGGAAGGGCAAAAATATTTTAAGTCAAGTGATAGCAATTGCTGTATGAGTCGTACTATTTTTGAATCAAGCACGGGCAACGCCGGGCCATGCTGCTAGTTATCAATATTGCTTTTGGTTTTCTAAGTCAACTCTTGGTGTTGCGTAGAGAGTCTTTAGATAAGAATTATGATGCTTAGATTGTTCTTTTGGATATCTTGAAGACATGTGACATGGTTTGGCATGCTGGTCTTTTAACAAATTGAAGGGTAATGGTGTTTCTGGCTGAATGTTTGAACTTAATCAATCTTTCTTTTACATCGCGAAATGGAAATTGTCCTAACCCACAACTTTTTTACACCTTCTTGCATAAATGTGAGTGTTCCCCAGGACTCTATTCTTGAACCTACCTTGTTCCTAATTTTCATCAATGACCTCCCTGATGTCATTACTCCTGAACTCAGTATCTCTGCTGATGACGCAGCCATTTACTCATGTCTTAATATTAAGTCCGATCGGTTCGATGAGGTCAAATTGACAACTGAATTCAAAAGATACCTAAAATATGCTGTTAGCTGGGGCAAGGAATGGCTTGCTAATTTTAACGCCTCCAAAACGAAAACTGCTTTCTATTGATCATTTGAGAGATTCCTTTCTGCCTTCCATCAGCATAGAAGAATGCTAATTTCCAGGAGAGTAATTCATTTAGCCTTCTCCGGCAACCGTTCTCTGCTGACATGAAGTGGCAAGATTACATTGAACCAATTGCTAGGTCTACTGCTAGAAAAGTTGATTCACTGTGTCGTACTAAACAATTTTTCTCTCCTCAATCTTTATATGTCTACCGTTCGTCTATGCCTTGAATATTACTGCCACATATGGCCTGGCGCTCCTGCTTTACATTTAGAAATTCTTGCTAAAATCCAAAGAATCTGCAATGTTATTGGTTATGACCTGTCATCTTGGCTTCAGTCCCTTTACTTCCAGCGTAATGTATCTTCCCAATGCTTTTTTCTATAAATTCTTTCATGGTAATTGTTCTGATGAACTTTGTTCTGTGGTAGATAGACTTTAGGAATTTAAGCAGATTGGCAACAAGGACCTTTCTCGCAATTATCGCCTGTGGAACTTCTGGCTTCTTGCTTTTCAGTCAACTTTGATCTTCAAAAATTTAAAAATGCAATGTCAATCGTTATCCATCGTTTTCTTGATTCCTCTTCTTTTATTTCCGCTCCTAAATAATGATTCCTTTTTCTTATTATTTCACACTCAGCAAGCCTTGTGTCTTAATAGTTTATTGCCTTGCTTGGGGTAAAATAATTAAAAAGAAAACAAAAACAAAAATCAGATCAGTTATAAAAGAAGAACAAAGAAAAGCTTATTCAATAAAATCTCTCCCAGCTTTGTGGACAGTCTCGATGCGGCATCAGAACAGATGAGGTGATTTTCGTTCATATTAGTTGCGTTCAACAAATCCTTATTATGATGGCGAAGCTTGAGTCCAGAGGAAGACATAGGTTATGTTTATGCTAGACTCCATAGATAGACATGTTTATATTTACGTCTTTAGGCAGAAGGTGGTCATATTTACTTGAGTCTATAGTTTGGCAGAGGTCGTGTTAATGCTTGATTCCATAGACATTAGTGGGTTTTATACTTTAATTTATCAGCAGATATAACGTTTATACTTGAGTCAATAAATAGACATAGGCGGTGTTTATACTCGAGTTTATAAGTAGACATAAATTGTGTTTATACTTAAGTCAATAAGAAGACATAGATCGTGTTTATACTTGAGTTAATAAGTAGATATATGCCGTGTTTGAGTTCATATGAAGACATGGCTCTTGTTATACTTGAGTCAATAGGTAGACATAGGCCATGTTTACAGTTCAGTTCAGTTCATAGGTAGACATAAGCTGTGTTTATACTTAAGTCAATAGGAAGACGTAAGTCTTGTTTATACTTGAGACAATACGTAGACATATGCCACATTTATAATTGGGTTCATATGAAGACATATGGAAAATGAAATAATACAGAATACATTAAAATCCTTACCTTTAATGTATTCTTTAAGGGATTGGTCAAGTTTTAATGCAATAATTGTTAGAAAAATAGCTTACTTGTGTAAAATTAACACCTGGCTGCATTGCATCGAGTGACTTGATCTAATTTTTTACTCTTGTTTATTATTTTCACTGAAATATAAACGTAATTGCTGCACACTGATTTAGACTGGAAAAAACCTTTCTTGATATTCCTCGGCTGGGGAGTTTCAACAGCTGATGGCAGTGTGCACTTTTTCATTCGTTCGCAATTCGTAAGTGACGAATACTTGTGCAGGTCGGAAGCACAGGGCTGCTGCCCGCCTTTCAACTGGACACATGAATTCACCCGTTTACGATGTCTAGGTTAATATTTTGCCTGAAAATTGGGCCGCTCCAAATCTACACGAGTATACACGCTATTTTTTTTTTGTTTTTAAAGATTTGTTGAGTTAAGTTTGTGTTTGGTAAATGTTTAAAAATGAATCTTCAACAGCCGAGAGATGCTTACCGAGTGAGGGCTTGTGGAAAAACAAAAGAGTAGTCTGAGAAAAATAAAGGAGCATAGGTAATCGTAATGCATTATTTAACAATGTCTGGCGAAATTGAATTTTAATAAGTAACGGAAAATAATAATAATAATAATAATAATAATAATAATAATAATAATAATAATAATAAGTGACATAAAACTAAAGAAAGCTGTTTATTGTTTCCGTGAGAGGAAGCACAGAATAATATCTGCTGAAAACCTCATTTCAAAAATTTTCTGTAGAGCCGCATTGTCCCCTGCACAGCTATTACGAGATCAATTATCATATGTAGATATCTGATCCTCAAAAGTATACAGCTGACTTGCTTAACTTAGTTGAGAAAGGAACAAGACCACTATTCTTGAACACTCAGTGAGGAGAATTGGATAATTGTAATTCTAATATTAGCTGTTTCCTTTAAAAATAACATTCAGCATTCACCGAGCAAGCAAACTGCACAGAGAAAGTATGGAAGCGGCTCGGATTGAGGAATCGTAGAGCCGAGTTCGAATTCTAGTCGAAACCATTAAATTCACTTACGTGCTAATACCCTTGGGAAAGGTATAAATCCTCTTCTTCTCCCCCAGCTATGGGTAAATAGCAGGATAGACCTTGTTCATTAGCTTTGAATGACAACTGGTCTACCGCAGAAAGAAATGGCAATCTATTGCGGAAAAAAACTGCCTCGTCAGTCATGTATCGAAAGATACATGATCACTTAAGCGTGTATCACGCATGACACATAAATGACTGATGGTATTAAGATGAATAAAGTAAGAATGTCAAGTAATAATTTGTTTATTTTGGTGTAAGGAAAATTATATTATTTTTCGGCTCGTAGTCGTGTCTAGCTACGTTAAATGTCGGACATCCCCCCATTCTCTTCAGGCCTTGTGCCATACTTATTGAGAAAAAACGAAGATATTGCTGCCAGTACTATTGGCCTCCGTACTGCGATCAAAGTGTAGTATCTATCTTCTGACGGGCAAGCAACATTTATCACACAATTGTCTTTCTGTCTTCGGACAGAACACACAAGAAATCAATGAAAGATGTCTGGTCCCGGGGATTCCAAACCTGCAGCAGCATCTCCCCTATTGCCCCAAAGAGCGGGGTAGTCGGTGGAATACCGACGTTGAGCAATTTTTGTCATTGGCATCCATTACATGCACTTGGAACTGGCCTTGTGTCATATCCCGCCACCAGAGGAGTGCAAGTAAGTAACAATTGTAGTATCTGTTCTCTTCGTTTTAAATGATAATGGTTATATTAGCCGTTTCCTCATGAGAAAAACATTCGGCATTCATTGGCCGAGCAGCCAGTGCTATTATCAGTTGACATTTTTAAAAAATCTTTCTGGAAAAACAATTTTCAGGAAAATATGTTTCTCAATGTTTCATATTGTAATTTTTTCATGTATTGATAGCGGGTGTTGGGGGGTGTCTTCCCTTTTTTTTAGCCTTTGTTTAAAGTAGCGTGGAATGTCAGCATCATGATTTTCTTTTCGAGTTACATATCCCATCCATTTTAGTCGATGTTGCAGTAGAAAGACCTCAAGAGATGCGTTTTCTATGTTTATTTCTGCCATATGATACTTTGCTTACGATCCACAAGGTTAAATAAATTATAGTCTTCGTTAAGACCCACAGGCTTCATTCGGCTGAAGCCACTTTTAACTGTCGATCTGATTAAAAGGTTGTATACTACTGACAGTTTAGTTATTTCTGAACGAATTTGGCGCCATGCAGGATATCCATATAAAAATCTCGATCCGACAAGGCTATTAATGAACACGATTCGAGATCTTATCTTATTTTTTTTTGGTTTTATAGCAACTTGTGGTATTGTGCGAAACTACTCTTCGCATATTTTATTCCACGTTAGATTTCCTTATCTCAATTTGTTATAAATAAATCTGTACACTGAAATATTTGAAATGTTTAGTATTTAATAATTCTACATCCTGCATTTTTCATAATAGATTCAGGGTAGGTAATCATTGCAATTATAATTCTAGATCATAGTTTCTGTTTTGGAAAAGTTTATCTTGAGTCCTATTTATTGGAACACTTGATAGAGAAGGTTGATTGTGTTGCAGTTTTTTGTGTATATATATATGTACTAGTGAGTTAGCCCAAATAACTTGCCTCACTTTATAGTCCACCAATAGAAGGTTAACCAATCAGAAGATGTAGAATATTCAATCCGTCGTGTATAAAGGCGGCCATTTTGTCTACTGTACCCGAATGTCCAGTCCAGCTTGTCAGGCAAAGAGAAACAGAAGGACGAAATATACCTTTTACCAAAATATCCACTGCTAACCTGAACAACGCTTTCCTACTGTCTTCGAAATATTCACTGATAAACTCTGGATTCTATACTCAAAGACGACCGTCATCATGAACAACAGATTGTTGGTTAGCTAGTCCAATATTGACATCATACCAGTGTACTGTAAGTTTTTGAACACTGCCTTTTTGGCGTGATGCAACTCACGACCAAAAAAGATTAAAGTTAAAGAGAATATCCAGGTGAACCAATACTTCTTCATATTCTGACTATTGCCCACTTTTCCAAACATTGTTTCAAAGACAACATATGAATAAAATGACCTCCCCAGCTACTGTAGATATCGATGCAATATGGCATCTTGTTCTTCATTACATGAAATCTGTACGATAAGGGAAAACATTATTTAAGCAACATTATTTTTGGAAAGCAATAAAAAAAACAGATTTAAGCATTGTTAAAGTCGAAACAGACTTATTTTATACGCCATGGCCCTTCAGGACGCGGACGATCAAAAAACTCCAAAACTTCCTGTACGTTTTTAAAAACATCATTCCCACTTCTTGTTCTGCCATATGTTTACAGAAGCTCGTGAGATCAGCTACTCGATGCCGTCTTACCCCACTTCCTCTCGAAGTCACCAAAGTCCAACTGTCTTTAAGTGATTCTAAGGAAAAGTTTACTTTTTCTTCGCACTTCCTTAAAACAACCTCGTTGCTCACATGCTCCATTCATTAAATTCTCGGCATCATTCTGTAGAACAATATCTCAGTTGACTCAAGTCGCCTCTTCATCGGTCAAGAAATTGTCCAGGATTCACTGTTATATAGGAGGTTGGATATTACAGAGCAGTTCGTAGTAGTTAACTTTAGAAAAATTAAGATCGATGGTTGAAAAATTGATGAGGGTTATAGAAGAGACAAGAGCCCCTATAATAATATAAAATATTAATATAATAACAGTATATTAATTTATTATGGAATACGGAATCCTGTGTTAATCAAATATATGTTACTCTAGCATATATCTTTTGTGTTTATTCTCTAAAAAAAAAATTATTTGCCTAACAGTCACGTCGTAAGACAGGTTCTCGCAGGATGAAGGAGCGTCGAGCCTGGTTTGTACCAAAATGCATGACCGCTTGTGAATACTAGTTGCTGTAACCCTGGATGTGCAGGTGGTGAAATGGGTAACTTCTGACGATTGTAAATCGGAGATACGAGTTCTAATTTCAGTTACGTTCGTTATATTTACAAATAACCTTGGGAAAGGTATGAATCCCCCCAGTAGTAGAATTTGTATCAGTAAATCGTTATCTCAAAAAAAATTATTCAAATGCAAAAATACTTCCTAATTTTAAATAACCTGCAAAAGGTTGATAAGCCATAAAGCACAAAGCAATCAATCAATAATTTATTTAGTATTTTGTTTGCATAATAAAACTAGTCTTTTCCCGAAATTAACTTTTTATGATAAAGTGATGTAGAAGTCAAGTGACTTACCTGCCAACATGGCTGCCTCCTTCTATTTCCTTGTAAAAGCTGATTTTACCTTATTTTATAGGAGAGCGCCTAATACACCAGTTGGGTTGGTCCATTTTGCTAGAATGGACCTTCCCAATACATTTGCATGAGGGGTCTTTGTTCAGCTATATATTTCTCCATAAATGACTCAAGTCAGTTTTGGCTTTGGCTACATTTGCCTACTTGTGTGCTAAACCTCTGGCAAACTAGCTAATATTCAACAAGTGAGATATTATAAGCTTAAAATTGCATTATATATATATATATATATATATATATATATATATATATATATATATATATATATATATATACAAGTATATGATTGGTATATACAAAATAAATTACAATAACCAACAATTACTATTCTGAAAAGAGTGCTCAATACTGAGTAGAGCGAATATAATTATTATTTAAAAATTATAGCATAAATATGTTATAAAATCACTACAAAAATAGACATTTTGTTTGAACACCTCTGGTGTTTGTCTATAGGTTGTCTTTTCTGCACTTCTGTCTGTAGTGATGAATGTGTGTACACTGTACACATATATTTTAGGTAGTTCTTATTTTCTTTTACCTAATGTACAATTAGGCGTATATGTGTGTTTAGAATTTTCGTTTTTTTATATATTAGATGGTGTTATTTTTATACATATATATCTATTTTAATGTCTATTTTAATGTCATTTCTTTACCTGTTGTTTGTTTCTCTATATAAGACCATTTTTATCTATGTATATTGGGCCGTATAAGTTATATTTTAATATGTGGTTAGAATTCGTTTAATAACATCTTCAATCTTGAATATTTCTTGAGCGTTATATCAGAATGTCTATGTCAATGTATGTGGGTATATGTACGTATCTTTTTCGGTGTCTGGGTATAGTAAATTGCATGCACATTTCATTGTGTATGTGTGTGGTTTAATTTTTTTTTTTTTTTTGTAATAGGTCGTGCAAATATTTCCTGTCTTGTCACATTTTTGTGTATGTATATATCTGAATATGTCTGCGTGCTTATGTATTGTTATATCTGATTGTGTTTGTATTGTCTTTTGCAAGATGTCATAATCCCATGTATGCACTTGTATCTCATTAAGTTAAGGGCAGTCGATCTTAACATTTATTCCAATGTAATTTCAATAGACACAAAATGAATAGAATAACATATGTATTTTTTATTTTTTCCTCAATAATTTTAAAATTTTAAACTTAATAAAGATTAAATTTACATTTTTGAAATGGGTAGTTTTTAATTTTAATTTCAAATTTTATTGTACAATTTAATGCTTATTAGTTAAAATAAATTCTATTTTAGTATAAACCTAACTTTAAAGCATTTAATAGTTATTATAACCTTATTTCATTGTAAAGTTTTTTGAATTCCCGTATACTTGTATTTTGATTGGTCATTTCAGCTCATGTGACAGCGTTTCCCCTTACGAGGGGTGGTTAATTAATTTGAACCTTTTAAAACCTTTATTCTACATTCAACATCATCACTTGATAAGACACCAGAGTGTTGAAACAAAATGGCTATTTTTGTAGTGATTTTATAACATATTCATGTTATAATTTTTAAATAAATAATTATATATATATATATATATATATATATATATATATATATATATGTGTGTGTGTGTGTGTGTGTGTGTGTGAAAATATATAGAAAATAGGAAAAAACTGATTAGGTAAATAATCCAAAGTTCTTTAGTATTTTTGTTATTATTTTTAAAAATGATTATTTATTTAAAAATATGCTACATATGTTGGAATCATATTTTTAAATAAATAATTATATATATATATATATATATATATATATATATATATATATATATATATATATATATCGTGAAAAGTTTACCAATCTCGGTTGATACAACTCTGTAATGGGCAACTCTGAAACGTGCTTGGAGAGATATAACTACAAAAACATCCAAATCCTCGTAGACTGCCACGTTGCGTAGCCGACGATTGGTTAGATGTCTAACTGTACGTAGATATTGAAGACAACGCCCAAAGGTGACAATGTTACATGCTAAACACAATCGTCAGGCCATGTGCGTTATGTGCTTTTGCTCTACGTTTTATATATACATGTCAGTGATACAATGTGCGAATTCTATTGCATTTTGAGTAGTCTATTGTATTATTCTAACTGTTATTTTGGTGGGTGTGGTTTGTTAATTTGTTTATTATTTACTTAGTTTATTTATTTATTCATTTGTTTGGTTTCATTTATTTTACTTGTTTTGCTTATTTATTTTATTTCATTTATTTTCATTTATTCTTGTTCGTTTTCAGTTTTCGATTTTTAAGTAACGTAGTAAAAATTTGTTTTTACGTCTGCATTTTTCGATCAGCTCTGATCGTTTATTTAGTAGTTTGTTTCGATCTGGGAAGGTAAATATTGCTATTTTTCCTCCAGGCATAGTTTACAGTTTTTTCGATTGACTGTTGTAGGCTGATGTTCTTTTCCTGATTTTCCATGATATTTTTGGTGTGATTTGTTTTGTTTTGTTTTCAATCTCCTAGATATTGAAATACAATGCATTGTGCTTTTCTCGTATTTACTATTTAATAGTAAATACGCGAACACAACGCGCATGGCCTGATAATTCGTTTAGCACAAAACGACTTCAACGCCCACTTTTATATTGTATCCATAATATTGAGCACTTTAATCTATAAATATAGCATACCTTATAATTATATTTTATTTATATATATGTGTGTGTGTGTCCGTGTGTGTATGTGTGTATCTGTGTGTGTGTGAGTATATATACATATATATATATATATATATATATGTATATGTATATATATCAAATATGTGGTGCAGTTCAATTTATATTACATGAATCATTCATACAAAAAACAGATTAGTAAAGTTAATGATATAAATGGCGAAAAACATCTTCGCAAACAAATTTATTAAACTTACATTAACCCACGAAGCTCTCGATGAATGTTATGATCCTTGCTTTTTATTAGGTTGGTGCAAAAATAATGACGTTTTCTGACATATGTTACTATGTGAGAAAACGTCATTATTTTTGCACCAACCTAATAATAAGTTCAAGTTGTATAAGGTCTTTTTTTTTTATTTTGCTAGTACTTTCAACTGCACTTACAGCCATCCTCTGGTATGGAAATTAATTTGTTTGTTTTTTTAAATCCAGGTGGTAGCGGGACACGAAAGATTAAATGTTAATCGACATATGTCTTTTTAGAAATGTGTTATTATTAACGGATAAGAAATTTTGGAGCGTGCAGTCGCAACGCTAAGGTTGAATTTTTTTTTTTTTTGAAAATTTAAGAAAGTGCGTTTTTTTACTAATATGGTAATTGAGAATTTATTTGTTGTAGGAGTTTTTTATTCGATGTGGCATGAACTAAATTGTTCAATAAATAGAGCAATGTCGCAGCTGTTATCCCGAAAATTTGCACGTCGGATCAGTTCTTTTTAAATCAAATATATGGTGCAGTTCAATTTATATTACCATGAATCATTCATACTAAAAGTAGATTAGTAAATGAAATTTTGGTTGATTTGTTAGATTCTAAAATCTCAGACAATTATAATATTTAATTGTAATTTTAGGAGATTATTCACTGACAAATAGAATTATTTTAATGTTTTTTTTAAAAAATTTTATAGAAATATTTTCTGTTTTAAAATAAAATATACAGAAACTCGCCAAAACGTACACTACACACTCACATAATTGTAAAAAAAATAAAATATACATCTGTGTTGCGAGGACTAATTTCCATTTTCTGTTCGACAACAACACCTCAGCAATAGAAGAACCGTATAAGCTCAAATGTGCGACCCTTTGAAGTCATTTCTACGACCCCTGTATTTAAACTGAATGCTTTTTCTAATGTAGCATTTTAAATGGTCAACCCAATCAGATTTTAAATTTGATCATTTTGCTGTCAACTAAGCGACATTTATCGAACTAAATGTCTCGGAGATAAGCATTATCTTCTCATCATTTAAACAAAGAACTCAACCCCACATATAAATGAATATATAAGTATAAACAGATAAAGTAAAAGCTAAGATAGATGTTATATCTTTCTTGCGGAAAGAATAAATGATAAGATGGGGCTGTTATCAATAGTTTACATTTGTCGCCATTTTTATCAAGTCAATTCGTTTTTGTTACTTTTTTCTCGTCATTGGTACAGAGAAACATAAATTCATAAAAAGACGAAGCACTTGACATATGTCAAGTTTCAAGTTGTTATTTGAATTGAAAGAAAGAAAGAAAGAAAGATGAAGAGGTAGGTTCCATGAAAGACTAATATTTAATCATCAATTCTTCTCTTAAAAGAGAGAGAGAGAGAGAAAGGGACAGAGAGAACGACAGAAAGAGTGAGTGAAAGAAAAAAGAAAAGAAAATTGTAAAAGTAACCCGTAATCATCCATTCTTCCTTTAAAATAATGAGGCAGAGAGAGAAATAGAGAGTGAGAGAGAAAGACAGAGAGAGAGAAATAGTAAGTGAGAGAAAGAAAGAAAAGGAAAATTGTAAAATACCTCAAAAAACTGGATAATATTTAAAAAGAAGACTTGGCACTGACATCAAACATTAACGGTGGATTGAAGACTTTTGACGGAACACATACACACACACACACACACACACACACACACATATATATATATATATATATATATATATAGACTCTGTTTACAAAAATATCTCTACGTAAGATACGCTTATAGATCGCTATGCCTATAAAATTGCATGGGTTATTTTTTGTACGACCCTTGAAGGATTACATGGGAGAAAATTAACTCCACATGAAGGAACACAAGTCACAAAAAATGGCTGATCCTATTTCAAGTTATTTCATCTAGATACCACCTGTTAACTGTATGTATCTACTAAGCTTACCTTAGGCTGATACATGAGTAATGTTATAGAGGCCTCAAAGTTACCTCCATGTAGCATTGCCGTATTTTCAAGTTTCTTATGTAAGAAGGTTGCTGCGGTTAGCGTGTGTGTGCAGGTAAGTGATGAGGTATTAATGGTATACAAGGTTCCACACACGCAGAATGAAATCGGTTACAGAAATTTCGATATTCAACAGTGGTTGTTTATATTAATGCTCTTTTGCTAAATGCATGGATCCACTTCTCCTGAATGACAGGATGTATGGTTGTTAGTTTAACGGAACAGTCCAACACAGCAAATTACAAATTGGAAATACCAAAATCAAACATGTAGAAGAAATTAAGTATCTGGAAAATATTTTAAAAGGGGACTGAAATCCGAAGGTAAATTGGAATATCAAAAGCAACCTTCCAAAATCTAAACCTGTATTTATTTATCTCTCTCTCTATATAAAGACATTTTCATGTTTGTACATTCTTTTTATAGATACAAATATTTAAGTAAATGCTCTGTTTATAATAAACAGTATTAAACAACATTTACCGGCCTGAATGTCCGAGAAATTTTCCCAGAAAATATTCGTCCTCCGACAGGATTCGAACCTGTATCCTATACGGAACCGTCATTTAGCTTGACGTGGCTTTACCAATTTGTCCACAGAGGTCACTTCGGTTACCAAGGTCGAATTTACTGTATTTGAACCTCAATCGTCCATGAATCTCTCACGTACATTCATATCTGCTCATGGCGTATCAAATGTAAACAAATGACGTCACACATTATGAAATGGACAAAGACCAACAATTATTTTAAGACATTTTTGTTTATACATTCTTTTTATAGATACAAATATTTAAGTAAATGTTCTGTTTATAATAAACAGTATTAAACCGACCTGAATGTCCGAGAAATTTTTACAGAAAAAAAACAACCTGTATCCTATACGGAACCGTCATTTAGCTTGACGTGCCTTTACCGTTTCGGCCACAGAGGAGCGTTCGGTTATCAAGGTCGAATTTACTGTATTTAAACTTCAATCTTCCATGAATCTCTCACGTACATTCATATCTGCTCATGGCGTACAAATCACTAGATGAATGTTATGATCCTTGTTTTATAAAATTATAAACTGTATAAGCAACTCCACCACGAAAAAATCTACTTGCTTCAAAAACCAGCACCTAACGTAGTGATCTCTGGTCTCCCGATTGGAGTCTAATTGTCCCAAAACAGGTGGACGTTGCAAGAATATAGTTAGGGGTTTGGAGAATTACAAGAACATAACATGCTGTATAAATAGAAAATGGACGATTTCTACACATTTGGCGTTCAATAGCCGAAAATTTGATCACGTTGTTATATAAATTCGTTCGTTTTTATAATTTATTTTAATACTTATTATTTATTATTAGTTATGATCAATCATTCAACAATGTATTTCCTGTCATTGTCTACAACCTCCTGCCAACGATCCATTAGCTATTCATGCCTCAACGATAGAAATCACTAGGTTTTGACTCGGAAAATCCCTCAAGCCATATTTTAGGCTCCACATCGTTGTTGAGCGAAACACTCACCGGAAAGCGGCCGAAAAAGATAGTAGTCTGAAAGAGCTATATCAGGAAAATATGGTGGGTGTTGCAGAACTTCATACCGTAACTCTTTAATTGCACGTATGGCCATGTTAGCTACGTAGCTGTAGGGAACGAGTATTGTCGTGTTGGATAATCACACTGTATTGCCGGTCAGGTCATTTCAGCTAAATTGCCTCCCCTTAAGACTCTTCATTTATTTCGCATAGAGCCTAGAATTGATCTCTTGGTTGTTTTGAAGCATTTCATCTCTATACATAGCAAATATGTCTCGAGCAGCTTTTGCAACTTTGTGACCTTGATTAAAAGCAAAGAGATGTCGAACATGACTATTCTTGTTTACTTCGCATTCCATCTCAAAGAGCTGTCGAATCTGAAATAAAATTTCAATAAAGTCACACATTTTCACAAGATGACCAAAGTAACTAAGAAGAAAAAAATCTGTGAAAGATTATTCTTCGAGATCATTCCCACAACGTCAGAATAAACGAATGAAACATATGTAACAACCTAGCATTAACAATATCTCTATCTATAAAAGGCAGGATGTGTGTGTGTGTGTGTGTGTGTGTGTGTGTAACGAATGCACGGCCGCAAATTTCGACGGATTTGCACCAAAATTTACATGCACATGCTCCAAGTTAGCGGCAAGGCCAAGACCGACTTTGCAGTTCCCAACTCCCATCGATAGTGGAAATAATCGATGTTTTCATACTTCTACGGCAGTTTTCATGTAGTTTGCGGCCATTTTCTACTGGCCAGAGTGAGAGCCTATAGTTGGCTGCCACGAATAGGCAGGAAGATTCTATTGGCCAGCGCGAGAGTCAACAGCTGACTGACACGAATGTTAACTAGCATGCAAAAAATCGATAGCTGCATTCGTCACAAGTGGGAAAAATTTAAATCTGCATGGCACTTTACTCCAATTGGCTCATTCGCTTGCTTAAACTCAATGTTGATTATGATTCCGCAGAACTGGGTTGGGTGTGAAAAAGTATTTGTTATTAACATTCTTTTTTCATTCGGTTTTTCTAGTTATGAGTCTTTTCTGAAGATGATCGTTTTGTGTTCATTTTGTTTCATGTTTAGTATAGAGCTTAGAAAAAAATTCGCAGTGTGAGATAGGCAAGAAGTAAGGTATGTAGCAACATCAGCACGGCAAAGGGCACTCCTTTAAAGGCAAGGAGGGGCAAAAATATTTTAAGTCAAGTGATAGCGATTGCTGTATGAGTCGTACGATTTTTGAATCAAGCACGGGCAACGCCAGGCCATGCTGCTAGTATATTATAAT